>VDFB02000007.1:22118361-22133915 GCA_007258455.2 Sequoia sempervirens | reverse complement strand
AAAATTACCCATTTTTTTATTCTACCCCGCCAATAAAACCCATGTTTTACATTTTTATTTAACTATTCTAAAACATACTAAATGTTTAAAATACACAACATGCCTTTTATTACTCACCTGGTGAGGCACCGCGAAGTGGGTTTGACGTCTCCGTACCTCGTCTGCCCAGTGAATGATCTCTGAATCGTAATCCTGTGACATTGTTGCTCCTTCTCCTCTTCCTCTCCTCTCCTCTTCTCTCAACTGCTACAATAACAATGAGACAAGGTAATTCTTCAAATTACCTCTTAACCCTTCTTTTTCCCCCCTTTTTCAAATAAAAGGTATTTTTTCCTTTTTATTTAACTTTTTTTTCTCCAACTAATCCCCTTCTTTCTCGAAGCTGCCATTGTCAAACCGTGCATCCAATCGCCTCCGTTCAAAAGTCAAAGTTGCTTAATTTTTCAAGCTCTATCCAATGGTTTCTTCCTTTTCTTCATATCGATAAGTCGTCTGGGACCCCTTTTTCTTCCCCAACCGCCCTCTCGAGGGGGCATACTCTATCATTTTCCTCCATCCCTTTGTGGCAGTCACGGGGGCATCCTTCTTCCTTTTCCCTCCGCTTGGGCAGCTCATTCAACCTCTTTCATGTTGGAGCATCTAGCCCTATCACATTCTTCATCACTAACATTTTATTTTTCTTTGAAACACTGTTATTCTAACAATATTTCGAAGAGGGGCAAAATGTAGACATCCAAATTTGATCGCTCCCATAAGATCAAATTTACCTCTTTAGTCATCCATTCCGTCAATATTCATTTATTTAATTAATATTACACTTCTCACATAAGGTTCTTAAAGTATTTAATTTAACAATTAAACACTTTATCTTGTACCTTTTTTCCTCTCTAAATTAAATAAATACACCAATTTATTGAATTTAGTCATTCAACAACTTGAATTAAAATCAATTTTAAAATTCTCTTTCCCTCTCTTTGTCACATCCTCCATAACCCTTTTCTAATCTGGATTAATGTAATTAATTCATGATTAAGACGTGGATCCTCTTAATCAGGGATTAATGTCACATCCTCCTACATTTTCCACTTGCTTCTAATCTCTCATTAATTACCTTAATCAGGTATTTGCACAACCTTAATCAAATTCATTAGGAATTTTTAGCACCACTTTTTAGTCAACCTTTTCATTTCCTTCCTTAGCATTGACCCTCTTTCCCATGTGAATTTTTAATTCAATTTTATTCATCCTAGGTTTCTCTCCTCCCCATGTGAATTTTTAATTCACATTTTATCCTTCCAAAGCTTCTAGAAAATTTGACTTGTCACCTCATCCACATGTGACCAATTCCCACATTTTTGGAGACCCTCTCTTATCCATTAGATCCTCCTAAGAATGTGAATTTTTAATTCACATTTATTTCTCCAACCACTTTCTCTTTTCCCATGGAGATTTTTGAGGAATTCCAAAATTCCTCAAATGTCACTTTCATTCTCACTTGGGGACAAAGTTCCTTTTAATCTTCTCACTCCCCAAAGTACTTGGAAGGTACTTGTCCTTCCTCCACATCATGTACCTCCCTTCTACATCACCTACACATCATCTTCACCCTTAGCCACTTCACATTCCACATGTCAAAATGTGAGGGGGCTTGTGAGTCCTCAACTCACCTTAGCCCTTCATCTTGGCCTTGTTGGATAAATCTCAACCATTGAATTCTCTAGAGAATTCAAGTTTCTCTATAAATACCCCTCCTCTAAGGTATTTCGAACACTTAGTCATTTTGCAGCTAAATGCTATCATTTTGTGCACTCATCTAGCCATCTATTTTATCTATTTGCATTTGCATCCAATCATATAGTTAAATCTTGCATTTAGCCACATCAAGAGCCATCCAAGGAGCATACAAAGTAATCCAAAATCAAGGGCCAACCAAGGAGTTTCAGCTGTAAAGAGAAGGTATAACCACTTGCAATCATTTTACACTTTTTCTCTGTGCATTAACAAATTGCTTAGGCTAATCTTGAGGTGTTTCTTTGTGTTTTTCCATTGCATTTAGTTGTTTAGAACAGGTAAAACATTTGGATATCACAAGTAGGATTCTATAATCAATTGATTACATTTTTATTTTTTACCCTTTTGGAATTTGGTAAATTATAGATGTTTCATGGTTGATCACCCAAATTTGATAGGTTTTAAAGATTTTTGGCATAAAATCGCTCAATATAATATTTTAATTATTTAGGATAGATATTGTTTGTCACAATGATTAATCCAATTCGGCTTCAACTATTTTGATATGATCAAGTCAAATTAAAATTTGGGTCCAATCTCAGGTTATATTTAAGTTATATTTTTCAAATTTACAAGTTGATTTGCCCCATTATGACAAGAATGCATATAATTTTGGTTGTGATCCCCTATCATTTCACATGAATTTCCATCATTTTCCTCATTATCTCCCCATTCCTCAATTTTAATCAAATAATTTTCAATTATTTGATTAAATTCATTATTTTCTTCTATTAATTGAATAATTAATATTATTTGATTAATTCATCAAAATTCATCAATTTCCCTCTTTGCATATTAATTAAATAATTTTAAATTATTTAATTAAATTCAAATTTCTATCTTCCCACTTTGATTAAATAATTTCTATTTACTTAATTGATATTAATTTTCCCTCTCACATACATGATTAAATACTTTTCAATTATTTAATTAAATCCTAATTTCCTCTCACCTCACAATTAAATAATTTTTTAATTATTATTTTTCCTCCAACTTGCACATGACATATTCCATTTTCAAAAAGGGAATATTCCTTTTTCAGAATCTTAAACTAATTTCCATGAAATAAATAGATATTTTTATATTAACTAAAGCTCTCATTAATTTCATCCATTGCTGATCTCTTGATCTAATCTAAACGATTGATCTCCATCTTCAATCTCCATCATTAATCAAAACTCCTAGAAATCTATAAAACAAGCCATATCCTTCATAAAATTCATTCACAATTCTCATGAGAAATTGATATTTTTTTGAGAGCAATCTTGAGTATTTGAGAATCATAATTGTGAGTCAAGATCATCAATCAAGCTTTTGCAACATGGTTTATACACAATTTGAGCAATTCACATCCTAAATTGGCATAATTCCACATAATAGAGTACTAGGTTTGCTTCTTTGAGTAATTGATCTTTAATTTGATTTGTAATATTATTTTGTGTTTATTCATTAAGTATGGGTTTAATTGATCATTCTTTAGTGGGTTCTTAATATTTTCTAACCCTAATTGCATTAATTTTCTTTCTAACCAATTCTTATCATTCTCCTACAACATTGTGGCACGCTCAGTGGAACCCACATCTTAGATTTGATGTCTTTTTAGGTTTTTGATGGCTTACAGGTTACAAAAACACTTCTAAAGTAGATCAATGCTTCTTCCAGAATATAGTGATACTTCTACAAAAATCGACGCTTTTGATATGACGCTTTTGTGTTTGTTGTCTCTGCAAGTTATAGTGACACTTTTGCAGATTACAACAACACGTATGCTATGAATTGATGCATCTATTATGACTCGACGCTTCTGTAAACTTACAATGACACTTTTGTGGTAAATCAACAATTATGTTTTAATTACAGT
Source organism: Sequoia sempervirens (assembly GCA_007258455.2). Taxonomy (NCBI): domain Eukaryota; kingdom Viridiplantae; phylum Streptophyta; class Pinopsida; order Cupressales; family Cupressaceae; genus Sequoia; species Sequoia sempervirens. The sequence goes on along the minus strand of VDFB02000007.1, from coordinate 22,130,263 downwards.
GACATATTTGTTCTTTTTAGAAGTATTCTTGTTTCTATACTTTTATATTTTCCTAACCCTAATGTGTGTCTGATCTTTTGACTTTTAGACTAACATATCTATGTAGTTGTGGCTTATGTTGGGAGAAGAAAAGAAAAGAAAACTACTAATAAGCCTTTTTGCAAGGATTTTATACAAATCTCACATTTCAATTTGGGCTTTAAAATTGAACAATACAAATCTCACACTTCAATTTGGGCTTTAAAATTGAACAATACAAATTTCACCTTTCAATTTGGGATTTTAAAATGAATAATAAAAATTTCACATTTGAATTTGGGCATTAAAAAGAACTTGTTTTCCATGTTTGGTAGGCTAACTTGGTGTGTATGCTCTCTTCTTGCACTACGTTCGATCTTAGAGTAAAAAAAAACCATTAGTTTGCAATCTATTTGTTTACCTAAGGAGTGATTTCTATGTATATGCTCTTCCCTCACAAATCTTAAGAACAATATTGGGAATCAAAAACATCATTTTCCATTTAATTTAGTAGGAGGCCTTCTTGGGGATTTCATCACCTTAAGGATGACCTTGAAACCACATTTTGGAGTGGGGTATATAAAGGGGGGAGAACGAAAGTTGTACCCCAAGGTGTGACCAGTGTCCTATAAGCCAAGCCTCAAGACCCCTGATCACTAAGACTTGTATAGGTGAGGAGGAGAGGGGAGACCCCCTTGACTGAAACATTCTTGAACTGGTCCACTATTCACTGATACCCCACTATGAACCTTGTTTATTAGTAGCCTTTAAGACCATCGACTATTAGCTTAGGATAATGTAATGTACAATATCATGCATGAAGTAACTCATCATGTATTTCCCCTTGTTGTGGTGACCAAAATTCCTTGATTAGGACCTTGTTCTTTCAAGGTGAGAGGTGTAGAGGTGGTACATGATCTCCATATACTCTAGTCACCCACTCATTATGGAGGAATTTTTTTGGTAGATGGGCTTATCTTAAGTTGACACACCTTTTTGCTACTATCTAGGTTATTTATTCTTGAAGTGTATTCATTGTTCCATACTCATGACACCAAATAACATGCTCTTGTTGAAGAAGGTTTTCACATTTATCATTAAAAAACCTTTGAGTCAATCCTCTATGCTATTCTTTGCTGTGTAAAATCACTTTCCAAACTAAACAAACCAAAATTAAAACTCAAAACAATCACATCAGTTCAAAACCATATGAAAATTTTAGGTTTACTTGCAAATTTTCCCCTTTGTGTTATAGTCACGCTTTTGTAGTCATAGTGCACCACTTTTGCATTCTGCACTATGTTTTCTTTACATCTTGACACTTTTTCTAGAGCATATCAACACGTTTGATTAGCATATTGGTGCTTTTGAACCATTCAAATTTTTTGATAAAAACCTACTCTTTGTCATTCCAAATCTTGCATAGTGACACTTTTACATAAATCCTTTCTTTTCACTATTACATTGTGTCGCTTCTAAAAAATCCTAATGCTTTTACAAAATCGAGTCACTTTTGAGTATTGCAGTGCAAAGCTTTTGATAGTTTAAACCAATGCTTTTGACTGCCAATTAAATTTTCCAGAATACCTAAAATTCTAGATTCCAACTTTCAATAGTCAATCATTATAGGATTAGAGACTTATATAAAAAATACATGTATTTGTAATCAGTCATCTAATACAACAAATAGAGATTTTCACCTTCATCCCATATCATCCTTTCATCTTGGGCTTTTAACACATCCTCTTAGTTTTGGATTAAACAACAACCCAATCAACAAAAACAAACAACCCATCCACCAAAAACCAACATTATACATAAGTCAAGATCTTATATCTCTTATCACATCTTGTAGTCTAACATTTTATTGGAAAATAGTAATTTCTAAGTGAATTGTTGAATTAACATCAACCTTTGTGAGTAAGCTTGCTTAGTAGTCATTGTCTAAGTACTCTTAAGTTTTTAAACTCATTATCAATTTCCTTTGCTTGGAATCATTAGTCTATGAAAAGCAAGGATCACACTCAAACACTAATCAAAATAATCTATCTAGTCAACTTTTGTTTTTTAGAGGTTTTCATATCCTCCATCCATCCAATCAACATCAACATCAAAAAATTATTCAAAAAAAAATCTACTTAGCCTGTCCTTAAATTCCCAAGTTCATCTTATAACAAACACTTACCTACATGTCAATATCATATTAACAACCTTCACTTATGTCTCATCCTTCCATAAGGTCATTACATCCTATCAATTCAAACATCACAACAACTATGGGTGTCCTCAAACAAGAGTTTGGAATGCTTAGTCACTTGTTTGATTTTAGTCAATACCAAACCTCATCAATCAATCAACCAAATAATCAAGATGTGAATCTTCCAAGAGGATCACTACAACCCAAAAATAACATCACCAAATGTGAGTACACTCCCTTAGGGGAGCCAATTGAGTCAGTGTTGAACAAGCTAGTCCAATCAAAATTTATCAAACTCACAAAGTTACAAGGTTATTATGAACCTCAATTTAAACCCGTATGGTATAATGACAATGATTACTGTGAATACCATATAACAAAAGGTCATGAAATGACAAATTGCATAAAACTCAAGAACCTCATACAAGACCTTATTGACCAAGGTACACTCAATTTTGAAGTTTTTCTTGAAAATCTATCCAAAAATAATCACATTAACAATGTCGAACTACCTTCCATAATGAGAAATTTGGAATATATCAAGATGCTTTCCACAAGCATGATCAAAATTATGCGTCCATGTCTAGAAATGAATCATCCCATGACATATCAACATCATTTGACTTCATGATAACATGCATTGAAGAATATTATCCACAAGAAGCCCCCATATTTGGGTGTGTGCAAGAAGTTGAGTCCACTTTTTGGCCAAAAAGTGGAAGTGTTTTCCCTGATTTTCAAAATTTGTCAAAATTGACCTAAAAATTTGAAGCACTTAAAGACTAAATCTTGAAAAAATTTAGTAATATGAAATGTAGTACTCAAAGTCTAGTTTCCAAATATGTAATTTATTTTAATACCCAGATGACACAAATTGATTTTCAACAGGCATGTCTAAAAACCAATTCTACCATACCATGCACGTGTACATCATCCATATTTTGACCTAAATAATTGTATTTTTCTAAATATTTTGGGAAATGATCTCTAACAAATTGAAGAATTTTTATGATATATATATATATATTTGAATATATATATATATATATATATATATTTGTTAATTTTTTATTGGTTGCAATTGTTGTTTTGAAAATCCCACATGTACATCACACATAAGATGACCTAAACTAATCATTTTTTGATTTTTTTTTTTTTTCAAATTGAAAAGAATTGTATGAATATTGTTCACGTACAATTTTTTTTTCAAAAAATTACTTTAATAGGTAATTAAAATAATAAAAAAAACCTGATATTTTAGGTTTATGGACCAATTTCATAAAAAACAATTTGAAAAATAGAAAAAATAATCCAATTGGAAAAAAATTTACATATTTTGAATCCACACAATCTCATCTAAAATGGGTTTTACTTTCATAAAATGATTCTAAAAAATAGCTCATCAGCCATATTGATAGTTAATTTTTTCTCTTGATATTGTCATGACCTTATACTTGTAGGTCCAAGGCTAAGGGTTGGGTTACCATGCCTTTTCTAAGCCTAAATCCAAATGAGAAACATGAATTGTTATTTTCAAACCTTTTGGAATGAGTACCCACTTTAAAATGTGTACCTATTCTAAAGAATGAATGGGGACCTATTTTAAAGCTAAAAAATGACACTTCCACTAGAAGTGGACTCAACTTCTTGCACTTACCCATCTAATCCTAATCAATCATCTTCAAGATCTTCACAACCTCAATCTACATCATCCCTATCAATCAATCCATCTAGGAATGACATCTTTCTAAATTTTCTCCAAGGATTATCCACGATAGATAGACATCAAGCCAATCAAATATTTAATGTAAGTCAAAGTGGTGATCAAGAGATTCTTAACCAAACAATATCACGCATCCAATCCCCTCTCATGCCTATTGCAAAGAATCTAATTCAAAATCGATTACCAACATACCAACATTTTGAAAAGGTATCTAAAATACAAATAACCCAATCTTTGAACTCGATCTATGTCATGAACATAATCCAAAGCATAATGAAGAAAACCCCATTCAATGCACCAAGATCAAGGTTCCATCTCTCCAAAATACTACAATGATTTAATTAGTATTTTCCAATCCATCCATGATTCCATAAAAAAGATGACCATATCCATATTCCAACAAATTCTACTTCTGCCAATGAGACACTTGCTTCCACAGTTCACAGAGATGATCTTCCTCTAGAACAAGAGTCTTCCACTCTAGACATATTTTCAAATGATGAAGCTATATCCGAATTCACAAGACTTAATGGTGTCATTCCAAATAATGACCATGAAGAAGGTTTTCATATCAATTTTAAAACATCAACATATTTTGAAGAACAATCAAAATCTAATGTTCCTCAAACTCAGGTTGAAGGTATTGATTGGGAATTTACCCCACATATTGATGAAGTACCTATAACCTATAAAATTGGATCACTTACCTTTTTTAGAGAGAGCTCTCATACTAATGAGAAGACTACCACCTTTGAAGGTTCCTAGCAGTGCAAAGAAGGATTAACACCTCGTTTCCATAAAAAATCATATTAGTTTCCAACAAAATTTGTCAATGCATGCACTATCAAGGCAAAGGATTAGGCCTACATGAACATGGTATATTAGAACTAGTGTAGTTTTTCAACAATCCAAAGCATCAAGGTATCGATTATTTAGGGATAAAGGAACCTAATAATGTTTGTGGTACATCTATGATATTGGGGGAAACTTTATCTAATGTAAACATCAACATGGGAGTCATGAAGATTCCTTATAGTGGAATTGCTTCGAGCACTCCAACTATCCATATCATAAATTATCATCCTCAAATATTTCCACCCACTAATTAGGGCCAACAGGATAAAAATCCTTACAAAGAAAAAGATCAAGTCATTGAAGCTCAAAAATAAAAAATTCAAAGTGTACACATGAAGTTAAAATGGATCCCAAAGCAAAATAAAGTGAAAATAATCCATCTATGTATCAAACTCCATTAGTCAATGAAACTATGGAGCAACATTAAAAAGGGGTTTCCATAGATCAAATGTGTCCACATATTTCAAAAAAGTCTTCAATACTGACACACAAAGTGCATGAAAAAGTTGGTCCTAAATCCACTCACAATTCTATATCTACATTTCATCACTCACTATACCAAGTTTGGAAAATAAAAGATACACAATACAAACTATAAAATAATTCATCTCCATCTCATATCCTCCATCAAAGTCCACCATCCAACTCAAAAATTTAAAAATATCTAAATCCAATGTTAACCGTGTCTTGGTGGCAACTATTTATCATAAGGAATCTAATGATCTCTATCATGATGTATGCATTTAGATAGGGGCAACTCTAGTATTAAAAAAGATCACAAGAACAATAAGGGGTTATATACAAGTGCATGTATCTTGGCAAAGAAAATCCTCCAAATAGGATATCATTGGCACATCATGACAATTCCATCTACATTGACACCACCAATTGGTTTCACATAGTCAATGATCACACCAAAAAATTTCAAAACAAAAAAAATCAAAAGATAAAAAAAATAATAAAGAGAAAAATTATCCTCTAGTTAAAACCATTCTTATGGCACTTTGGCCAAGTACCATGATGAAAACCTAGAATACAAGAATCATGCATAAAATCGAGCATCTATGTGCACCATTCTAGTTGGGAGAAACTTATCTCATCCATAATAAATCCAACATTTCATCCATAATAAATCTAACATTCCATCCATAATAAATCTAAAATTCATTCCATTTTTGTCCATCCTCCATAATCCATCTTGATCTTGATAAATACTAGGAGCATATACTTCAAACTTACTTTTGGAAAAATCTTGACATGGTCATTTCCGTTGACCATATCTTATTGCATGTCATACCATCACCTACATCTAGCACTATCCAAACAATTATGCTCAATCCTAACATGTTATCCTATCACAATATAGTCCTTGGAAGAAAAATCCTTCACTCTTACATTTCTTCATGCTTTACATATCCATCAATCATGTGGATCCATTCATCCAATCATGACGTTTCATACATTGCTAGAATTTTGGGTCAGGTGCTAACATCCTACTTCAGAATAAGTCTTGATATATGTCTTCTAGCTCATGTAGTGATCTAGACATCTTCTAGACAAGCCAAAAACATCTAGATAATTGAAAATCCAAAAAAACATTTAGATAATCAAAAATCCAAAAACATCCATATAATTGAAAATCCAAAAACATTCAAATAACACAAAATCCAGAAAAGCATCTAGATAATCGGAAAAGTCCAAAAAAAGCCTCAAATAATTTCAAAAAATCTAAAAACTATAAAAATTTCAAAAATCCTAAAAAAAATCATCGCAACTCACCCTTTCCACAATAAAATTTCCATCCATAATAAATCTATCATCACAATCATCTTTAGCAAAATAAGAAAAAAATAAATGCAACAATCATCAAAACTCAAAACATTCATGAAAAATCACAACTCTTGATCATTGTTAAAATAACATCAAAGTCTTCATGTCAATTTTCAAAATCAACATCAACATCCAATGAATACCTTAAAGGATTTATATTTCCTACAATAGGAATCATTTTGGATATCAACTAAAAATAATCTCTCTAGCAAGAGATATGACGACTTTGATATATTTTTTTAGTCAGTCTGTTCTTTTGGTTTTATCTTTTATCTCATTCCATTGCTTTCTTGATGCCACCTTGATCTTCAATATCTTGGTGTGTCTAGAGGGGTACGTAATGGGGCATAATCATTACTTTCGTCTGCTATGTTTGTGGGATGTTCGTATAATATAACCATGGTGAATACTTGCCTTATGTGTGTAGGGATAATCTCAAGCAATACAATGACCTTTGCACATTAGGTTCATTATACCTTTTGTGTATTGGTCTACTTGATTCAAGGTTTCATTCTCTCACATGATCAAACAAGGATACTCCTATTTGTTTAGAGTCAAAGTCCATGCAATAGATACGATGCCACCATGGTTCTTCATACCTTGGCACTGCATAATATTTACTTGCTATATCAAAATAAGGATTGCTTTACATTCTTTAGCATAACCTAAAGCAAAAGAAAAATCATCTATCCAATCAAACAATCCAATCTATCCAATAATCATAGATTTTTGTAATATTTAATCAACATTATTCATTCATCATATTTTATTCTATCTATCCATATAATCATCTTTTCTTCTATCCTACTCATCATACTAACATTTCTATCCAAGTATCATGACATACAAAAAAATATCCATCGCATCTTGTATCCACAAACCGTTCGTAACATCATATATCATCCATCTAGCATAGTCATCATATATAGCATCAAAAATAAAAAATATTATTATAACATAACATCATATTGTTGTAAGAATGGAAAGTATGAAGGTGTTGTCATTGATTTCAATTGGTTATCAACTGATTGCTATTGGCTGTATATGTCAAGGATATTGAGAAAATTGTATTAAAGAAAGACCCAGGTGTTAGTGGCTGCTCAGAGTTTTACTTTGAGATTTTTCTCCTATCTTTGTGTGGTTCAAATATGTGATCATGGTTGTTAGAAGATGCTCCAAGTTATTTATTCATTCATATATAGAAGTTCTTCACTTAGTGTTGTGGTGGTTTTTGTGTTTCTGTTGAGACGGGAGAAATGTTGTTGGTCCAATTTCTCTTTGGTAAAGTCTCATGACTTGCGGTTCTAGAGTTGAGTTGTTTGATTTTGTTGAAGATAATTTTGGTATCTGGAAGATTCATGCTTAATGGTTCTATGCGTTTTACATTGGTTTGTGACCTTGTGTTGAAAACTACCTTCGAAGTTGATGAAGTGTGTTGGATCTATTTGGGTCCCTATGAAGTGTGTGTTTGGGTCGCCCTCATTCTAATTCCACCCTAGGATGTTTTGGCTGACTAATTTGAATTTGGATTTGGATAGCCGACTTTGGATATGTTTTAAAGTTGAAGATGTATAAATGCACTGAGGATGATGAGTTAGTGGTGAAATGGTGCAAGGAAAGAGAGATACGTTAAAGAAATAGAGTAGATAGTTGTGAGATTGATGTGGAATTAGTGAGTGTGTGTGATGCAGTGTTAAGATCAGTGTGAAGCCTAAATGTTGAGTTTCTAGATGTAGTGAGCTGAAGGTGAACTCTATCATTCATGCATGTCTACAAGTGGTTGAGAAAATTGTGGTGGGTTTCTAATTTAGAGCAGGGTATCAAAAGGTCTCACACACTCAATCAATTCTTCCTCAAATTTTTAGCACACTAAACAAAATGGTTTCTTCACAAGTTTAAGGTTTACCATGCAAGATATGCACCTAACAATGCTACAAAGTGCCAAATGTGGATTTTTACAACCATACATCTATCCAACTAGTGGGAAACCCTTGGTAGACATAAAATTTCATGTTAGGACCTAAAAAGGTCTTTATAACCTTAGACTCCAAACTTTGTTCACACTTACTTACAAACGAGCTTCAAACCTAGTAAGATAGCAAAGTGAAAAAAATGGGAAAATATTTTCATATAAGTGAGAGATCCAAAATATAAACATAGATTTGAGTACCCATTAAGGGCTTACATAACATACTATGAAATCAACTTGGTTTGATTTAGCAAGTTTCGTCAGAAAATTGACTGCTATGTTTGACCAATGGCCTAATTAGGCTTCTTTGACAGGTCAGTTATTGATTCCACTAACTCCACTCCACCATTCTTCATTCTAGAGCACTCAACATATCTTATTAGGTCTACACATGCTCATCAAATCAATTCCCACACCTTTCCAATGATTCTTTATCAAACCTTAACTCTTAGCCACCTTCTTATGCCTAAAACCATGAGTTTTCTATCAAGGGCATCACAAGAACTTTATAAATTTTCCTCCCCTACTCCTACAAACCACATGAAAGAAAAACCTACACCTAAATATGCCATTCCACCAAGTTAGAGCATTTTCTATAGGGTGGAATGGCTTACAAATCCATTTCCTTTAATCAAACCCTCGAAATCAGAGTTTCAAGGTAGATTTCAGAAAATTTGCTCTAAAGCACTCAAACCTGGATGAAATCAAATGAGAAAAAGTGAAAATGAGAGCTAATAAATCCCTTCACAAATTACAATGTTTAAATATGCACTTACATGTCGTACAAGGCCGTACTACTGGCTGTAGTAGCAAATCTAATGAATAAAACGTAGAAGACAGTGTTCTATATTGCTTCCAACTTCCAAAATTACATCAAAAACCTTGACTCAACCATTACATGGGGTATTTAAACATTTCTAACCAAAATCCAACCGTTTCCAACTTCTTTTTGAATGCTAACTGTTCACCTTCCAATACCAAGCAAAAAGTGCAAAGTTGCTCATGCAACATTTGCAAAACTAGACAAATTTTACAAACTTAACCCCAAATGACTCTAATCACCTAAAAACATTAGAAATGGTCTCAATAGACCTTATTGCACACAAAAAATGACTTCATCAAACTAAAACTAACACTTATCAACTTTTTGCACTAAAACCTATGGTGCCCTACACCATACTCTGGAAAAAAAGGAACTCAAGCCCCTTGAGGGCTATGCTGCAAGAAAACCATGCTTGATCACATCATTCTTTGATCTCCAAGTGCCTTTCCATATGGTAACCCCTTTGATTGGATCAAATACTAGAAGGTAGCATTAGTCTTTGCATTTTTGAACTCTTTGGCATCTAGAAATTGCTCCAACTTCAATGACCTCCTTAATGGATGTTCTTTGACTCCTGCTTCACCTTAAATTGATGTTAAATATGCATCACCATCTGCAACCTTATCTCTTGTTGTCTTGTAATGGACTGCCTTCTTTTGTACTCCCATTATGTGCTTGACTTTGCTCTTCTTCCCTTGTAGCTTACCCTTGATCACTTCACCTTTGCTTTCAATCTCTCCCACCTGACACTCTGACCTGAGGACTGTTGCTTTATCAGGTTTACCAACCTCTGATATGAAATGACCAACCTCAAATTTACCAATCTTTGAATGACCATTATCCTCTATTGAAAACAATAAAAAACAAACTCTTTCCATCATCACATCAACATGCTTCTCAAACAAATCTTACATCCCAAAAATTAATTCATCCTTGACCTTCAATAACTCATATTTTGACACCAACTCAATATCATTTCCCTCCAAAATAGAATCATTCTTCAATTGCTTCTGTTACCTTCAAGTTAGAAGTGGCTGCAAGGTCTTCATCCTTCTTTTCCTCTACCTTTACAAAATCTTTCCTACCAACCATCATCACATTAGCTTTCTTAGTTTTCCCTTTATCATCTTCTATCAATGGTGTCAAAGTAAAAGAGATTCCATCCTTTTCAATCTCATATGTATTCCTCCTACCATCATACATTGCATGCCTATCAAATTTCCAAGGCCTCCCTAACAATAGATGGCACACATCCATAGGCAACACATGACATAGAATCTTATATTTTTACCCTCCTATATTGAACTCCACCCAACATTGTTCATTAACCAAAACATATTGACCCTCATTTAACCAAGAAAATTTATAAGGAGTATCATGTGGTATCTTTTCCAACTTAACTTTATCAACCATTTCAATGGAAACCATATTATCTATGCTCCCTAAATCAATTACAACTTTGCATACCGTACCCAAGCACTTACAAGTTGTTTTGAAGAGTGTCCTTTGTGATGGATCCTTTTCCTTTGATTCCTTGATGAGTGTTCTCCTAACCATGAGTGATTCTCCAACTTTTAGAGCAACATGCTATGGTGTTGAGTTCACACTTTCACTTTCTTCTTCTTGCACCAATTGATTCCTTCTTTCACCACCATGTGAAGTAGAAGCTTGATCTTCCTTGCACTTCCATGCTTGATGTCCAAATTTATTGCATTGATAGCATCTCCCTGTGAATCCTTGTGAACCTCTTCCTTGTCCTCCAAATCTGCCTCTAAAACTTGATCCACTGCCTCTAAATCCACCTCTCTGATCTACCCCTTGTTCTTGGCCCCTACTTACATCTTCTTTGTTTTCATATGACTTCCTTCAGTTGGAAAATGAACCTCTTCCTATAGAGGTGTTGCCTCTACCTCTACCTTGTCTCTCCTGCCTTCTCTTCAACTTCTCTTCTGCCCTAACAACCAATTGGAAACATTCTTCAACCGTTCTTAAGGTGGCCATACTCATTTCATCTTGTATGTTGAACCTCAACCCATTTATATACCTTGATATATTCTCAACTTCATCCTCAACATGACCTGCTCTAATGCTCAATTTATGAAACTCCTCTATGTAGGCCATGGCATCCATCTCTTTTTGTTTGAGATTTTGCAACCTTCTAAGAGTTTGGATTGCATAGTCACCGAGCAAGAATTGACTCTTAACTTTAGACACCATTCTATCCCATGAATTGTTTTTTGCTTTTCCCTCCTTCACTCTCTCATCCTGCACATAATTCCACCAAGTTGGGGCAAGGCCTTTCAACTTTGTTTTAGCAAACTTTACCTTTTGTTCATCTGCTACCTCCTTGTATTCAAAATAATTATCTAGGGAATCAATCCAGTCCAACACTTCTTCACTATCCATCTTCCCACCATACATGGAAAATTCCATTTTCACCTTAGTAGTATCTCCTCTAACATCCTTCAACATCTTAACCATCCTTCT
>VDFB02000007.1:21897108-22118261 GCA_007258455.2 Sequoia sempervirens | reverse complement strand
AAGTTCATTCACATTCATTTCAAATATATTCATGTATCATATCCATCATTTCATGCAAAATAAAGCAGCATAATCCTTTTGTTTCCCACTCTCATTTCAATTACTTGAGCTTTCAAATCACCAACTCATACTCATCATTTTTTTCCCATCATATCCACTCATCACCCACTATTCATTACCTTCTAGTTAATATGTGTCACATTGAATCAACAAATAAATTTATTCTTTCATTTTCCACACGCGAAAGATGGTTATTTCTACAAGGCAGTACTCAAGGTATGTTGTTATGATTAATCTAGTTTTCTTTAAACTTTCATACACTTTTTCATTTTATTCCCTGCGTGTGAAATATTATATCTTTAATTTCCATCATTATGAATTTACGCCACCTTCCAAATCATCAACGTGAAGTGAAGTCACTTTAAAAATTAAGTTGGGGGGAGGGTACGCCTTACTTAGTATTTTCGCTAGTCCTTTCGAATCTTCCACTCGAAACCAAATTTAATGAATATTATGACATGCAAAACCCTTAGTTATGTTTTATTTTTGTTGCTATTTCTGCTGCCATTTTCAAAATTGCTAAAACTTGGAACCTTGAGATTTTATGAGAACTTCAACTTAGTTAGACTAAAGCTGAACTTAAAAAGGGAATTTGTAGTTGCAGTATGGTATAGTAGTAAGGATATATGAGGAAACAAAGGTTTTGAAGTGGTAGAGCAATTCAAAGGTGGTGGGAAGATTGAATTGAATTTCTGCAGCTGAATTTGGTATATTGAGCAGAGAAGAAAACAAGGATGGGAGGAGATGTTATAAGAGAGCCAGTGGCTCACCAAAAAATTTTGGAGGATGCAACAATCTTGCCTATCTTCACAAGGGTTGGATGGATCGACTACTAAAATTAGCAAAATTTAGTGATGACTTAACAAGAAAATTTTCATAAAATATTCAATACAATGAATCCATGGTAAAGGGACTTTCTGTAGATGCATCTGAAACCGCCATTGCATAGGTTACAAGACTACCGAGGATAAAAATAGAATTCCCGGCTCGGTCTGGTGCAGTTACAACCAGGAAGAATTCTGCATAAGAGGAGAGGAATTGGACTCCTCATCACAAGGTACAAAGAGACTTTCTCTCCACTGGTTGTGGGAAAGATGTGCCTCTTATATTATTAAATACATTACCTTTGATGGTAGATAGAACCTTTTGTATATGACCCATTTCAAATTGTTAAGTCATCTCAGACATAATAGGGTAGTAAATGTACCATTTTTTCTTTGTAACTTGATGAAATGAATGGACTCAGAATACTAGAAAAGGAAATGTGATAATTATCTCTCTCATCATTGTTTAGTTACCCTACTGATAAAAAAGAAGTCTACAAATTCAATACCCACAAGTTAAGTTGGAGGATTTCAGGGCTGAGGAATGCATAGACATTAATAGTTTGTTGAATGCACCCATGTGCTCGAGGATACATAAAACCAAAATGAGCCCCAAAATGAGCCTGAAGAGGGAAATCCTCATGTTTCACCTATAGCCTCACCTACTTGTAGCCAAGGCGAGCATGAAGAACCTACAAAACTAGAGTCTAGGCCACCCATAAATGAGGAATTACCTTCTTCTTCTAATTCATGGAAACCTAAGAGCTGGAGAGGTAGTGTATCTACCTCCACTACACCCTTGAAACTAGAAGAAGATATTTCAAAGAAATAGAGGGATACTCAAAAGTAGAAAAAGGATGATGTTCCTAAGAAGAAAAAGAGTGTTAAAAAGGAAAAGAGGAAGATTGAGGAAGATGTATTAACACCTAGACGCTCTGGTAGGCTCAAGAAACAAAGTGCTATAAAAGAAAATACAAGGGAACCTGAAGGGGAGATGGGTACAAAACAACTTCATGAAGAGAATCATTAGAAAGAACAACCTCAAGGAAATGTCATGATTGTGGAAAATGACTCTGAATTAGAAGGAAATGTTCCTGATAATGAGAATATACCAGTGAAAAAGAGAAGGTATATAGTGGTCCAACTTTTGATTTTGAATCAAAAGATATATTTAATGCCAAGAAATTCCAAACAAAACCCTTCCCATTCCTGGAGATTATGAAGAGAGTAATGAGCAGTTTGAGAATGCAGGGGAAGTTTATATTGAAGACATGGATGTAAGAAAGGAACTCTAGGAGGCACTAGACAAAATTAAACATTTGGAAGAATTGGTACAAAATTATGAGCAGAAGGATAAAGAAAGAGAGGAAAAAATGAAGGAGATGGAGGAGAAACTGTAGCTATATGGTCATGGAACTAAAATAGATGTGCTGGCACAGTTGGCTATTACTAAGATAGGGGACAAAGAACTAGCAGTTCCAAATGAGAGACCTCCTCCTCTTAAAACTCTTGATTATCATACAACCTGCTCACTTGGATACCAATTGTGGAAAGTAATTGATAAATTTGCACAGGAAAATGAGAAGTGGAGAAAGGAAAAGGAAAAATATGAACATGAATTGGAAAAGAAAGATATGGAGACGAATATTTGTATAGTTTAGTTGGATGAGATGTGAATGGAGTTGCACAAATAGTGAGAATGTGGTATCAACCAAGGAGCATACTATTTATACAAGAAAAGGTTTTTATTTTTCATTTTGATGGAATTGAATTAACAGAAGCATTCAATTAGCCTGTGATCCAAAATTACGAGTTTCTTGAGAGTTTCTTTGCTTCCACACTCGAAGACCAAAGATCCCGGTTATTGGTTTTGTTGCAAATATGTGATACGATGAAGAAAATGGAACCTTTAATCTTGTGGGGATTTTTCGGATCAAGGAACTTTCTCTTATTACAAATGGAGCAGAATATTATGGAAGAGTATGAAGAGAAAGAAAAATTTATTGCACTTCCAATTAGAAGAGAGGCTAAGGATCCATATACAATAATTGATGAATCGATGAGACTCCTTACACATAAGGGAGTAGGTAAGAAAATTATGAAGCTCATGGAGGTAGACTATGATAGAATGAAAATGTTAGCTGTGGGAGTAGGACAACAACATTTTAAGTATGTGCAAGATAGATGGAACAATTTGACACCTAAACTACAAAAGATAGAGCCACATCCCAAGCATAATTTCATTGCTATGCTTCAAAGGGTATGTAATTACATGGAAATCAATATCAATAAGGGAGTTCATTGGATGCCACTCACTTTTCATCCACCTATTCTTCTTTAGCCAATCCCACATTGGATAGGGGAGAAAAGTGATGAATGTGAGAGAGTAGGAACTATCCAGATGAGGTATCTTTTAGAACATCAAGGTTTTTATCTGAGGTAGATTCAGGGTGTTAGCACAGTTATGGACCTAAGATAAATTTCTCAATAGTACAATCAAGATCCCTAGCGTTTTGCTTGGGGACAAGCAAAAGGCTCGTTGGGGGGAGTGATAGGTCTAGATAATGGTTTATTTTCTATTGTTTTTATACATGTTTCAAGATACTTTTAGATACATTCTCTAGAGAATGTTCCTACACTATACTACCTTTTATATCCATTATGCAGACTTAAACCTTAATTATGATGATGGAATTATGGTTATAATATATTAGTATTATATGGTTTATATGAATGAATGTATGGAATGTTGATGGAATGCTATGAGTTAATTGTGATAGTTATCCTTGTGTACATGTTTTGTAGAATTAACTTATATTTAGAAAAAAAGGAAGCATAACACAACAGTTGCGGGGAAAACCCATAGGAAAAGGGATGATTGGACATCAAAGCATGAGAAACTTCAAGTTAAGCTGGATGTGGTGGTCATTGATCAAAGGCTCTTAATGAAGATTGGACGTGTGTTATTATAACCAATTTAATAAACGTTGAAGAAGAGTCTCCTTCACCTATGGAATTTTGAAAAGTGGTTGTATGTTTACATACAATTCTATTTTTATAGAGCTAGTTCTGATAGGGTTCTCTTTCCTTTTTAGTTATAGGTTGAATAATTCAAGTCTTAATTCTATTCTCTATTATCTGGGAGTGGAGTTACTGATTTCGGTTAGTTGTCACTTTCAATAAAGATTCCCTCAACTTGTATATAGCTGTTGGTTGAATCCGTAGGATAGTTAGTTGGATTTTATTAGTTTTATGTTACCAGTTACTTTCAGTTTCAAGACATGAAAAATATTCCAAATGATTGAGTCCAATCTATGGAAAGATCTTTTGTAATATTTTACAATGTGCAATGAATGGAGTTAATCTTATGGGATGCATAGAATCTATTAGTTATATTGAGTTTAGTTAAAGTGGGAACAATTACTTGAGCAAACCACTCAAGGTATTGTTCTTTACTTCATCTTTTAGTTATTCATTTCTATTAATAGCTGTTATTAGTTTATCATTATTCATGAATTATATGCAAGTTAATTGGAATTTCATTTCTTGCTTATTATGAATGAGTGCTTGTGAATATGCATGTAACAATTATTAGTAGCACTCCAAAGGATAGTTCAGTTGATTCATTAGCTTTTATTGAGTTTTTAGTTGATACAACATTATTTTATTAGCAACAGTTCAATTATAGTCTTTACTGTAGGTACTCTTAACAACTATTTCTAGTTTATGCTTTTACTGTTTTACAGTTCTATGAATTTTCAGCAAGTAGAATAACTTAAGTAGGGTAGTTTAGGTAGCTTTAAGTCCATGAAGGAATATACAATTCTGCACCATCATAAGCTTACAAGCCTTGGGTTGACAATTCAATGTGGTATTAAGCAATGTAAAGTGGACTATTCAGCCAATTAAACCTCTGAATTGAGTAGATTCTACCAAGTTTACAATACATTATCTTAGACTCTACAACAATGTCAACACTTCCTTAGGTATTCCACTGGGAATCCCTCTACCTTTATGCATTCAAATCTCATATCTCCTCAACCACCCCCCCTCACAAATATACAATTCACTTGCCCTCTGCAAACATACACCACTTCACCTTATTCACCTCCATCTCACAATACCAACAATGATGGAATCCTTAACACACTTTTGCAAAACATGTCATCCCTTCAACTACAAATCACCACCTTAAACCAGAATAACTATGGACAACCTTCAAAATACATCAAAATCAATCCATTATCCTTGGAGATATTGAGAACACAAATGCAACAAGGTATAGAGGTTCCTAAGTTTAAGAAATATAGTGGGAAAGGAGATCCCGTTAGTCATGTTTCCACTTAAACCACCCTATATAGTGAATTCATTTTTCAAGATAAAATATTGGCTAAACTATTCCCTAGATCCTCAAAAGATGCTACTTTAGAGTGGTTTTGCTCCTTACCAAATAATTCAATTGGTTCATTCAATGAACTTATTGATGCCTTTTCAACCACTTCCAAATTCACATGGGTTCTAAGATGACCTTAGCTGATTTGATGACATGTAAAAAAAGGATGATGAAAAATTCACTAATTTCATAGCACGATATCAAATGCTTTATTCACAAATAAACATTAATATTCTTGATGTTGACCTTCAAAGAATGTTTATTTCCAAATTTCAAGACAAAATACAAACTAAGCTTGAGATGATGAGATTTCCTTCCTTCTCATAGTTGTGTACAACCCTTCATGATTACCAAAATTCAGTTAGTAGTCATGAAGTGAAAACTCCCTCTAACTTTTCTGAAAAGTTTGAATCTACACCTCAAACCAACTACCAACCTTTCAAGAAACAAAATAAGGGCTTCCTATAACTTAATCCCCCTCAATCCAATCAAAATGTTAACAACCAAGTGGCTTGTATAAAGATGACAAAACCATATTCCTTTGCGGATAGAAATAGATAGTTTACACCCCTACCTGATACTCTTTATAATACCATGTTGTAGCTCTTAGAGAAGAATTTGATTTCATTGCCTCTTGTTAGAGTTCCTGATCCTAATAAGCCTTTACCTTCAAACTATAGACCAAATGCTTATTTTCCATTTCCATCAAAAAAATGGACATAATACCATGTTGTAGCTCTTAGAGAAGAATTTGATTTCATTGCCTCTTGTTAGAGTTCCTGATCCTAATAAGCCTTTACCTTCAAACTATAGACCAAATGCTTATTTTCCATTTCCATCAAAAAAATGGACATGATACAAAACATTGTAAGTGTCTTAAACATCTTGTGCAAGACCTCATTGATTCTAATCATACTCTAATTAGAGGTGTTAACAATCAAGGTAATAAGTTTGTGGTTCTTCCTAATCAAATTTTTTAAGTCTTTACCAATCCTATGCCTAATCATAATATCTCCTTTATCAAAGCTAGTGAAACAAAGAACAATGTGATGAATGTTGAAAAAGATGATGAAAACATGAAAGACAATGAGAACAACCTTGTGGATAGTGTGATTTCATTTATTGAAGCTAAACCTCGTAAGGGCCTAGCTAAGATGCCGCTTGATATTGATTTCTCACAACAAGACATACTTAAAAATGCACTTGATGGTCTTCTTTACATAGCTAGAAGAATCAATGATAAGCCTAGTAATGGGATATTAATTGATCCCGTTTGTGTAGAGAATGTGATCATTGAAGAATTCCTATTTATGCGTGAAATCTATCAAGATACATATGAAAAATTGAAAACATGGATCAAACGCATAATGGTTTGGCTTGCCCTATGATTGGCTTGATAATTCTCCCTCTAAAATTTGGACCAAAAAAATTAACTATCTCATTCACCATCATCCTGTTGTCAGACCAATTTCATGTAAAGTTAGGCTATCCATGGTTTCGCTCCATGAATGCCATCCCATTGGTTGTGCATAAATGTTTAAAGTTTCCATTTGGCAATGAGATCTTTACAATGCATCATAGTTGCTTTAATCCTGTATCTTCATGTGGGAACTTCTCATTGGATTTATTTTGGCCTGAGCCTATAGAACCCATTAGACCCCGTGAAGACTTCTTTTTCAAATCCTACCAAAATTTTAAGGAAAAGCCAAGATAGCATAATTATCCTTAACATGCCCCAACCCATGATTGAGCCTCCTATCCTTGATGAGAACATGATTGAACCAAAAGCTCTTCCAATTAACCAAGACCAACATATGACAAAGCCTTCACCCATTTCATATAAGTGACCACAAGATAACCAAATAAATCTAATTATTCATCCTAAAATCAAACAAGTTGAAAAAGCTAAAGAGAAAGTGGTTGAATAACCTCCCATGGTTCCTTTCTCATTCCTCCCTTTAAGGAATAAAATAAACCTATGGGTTGATAAACCCACTCCTACACAAACACAACTTGAGAATTACATGAAAAGAAACTGAAATGCTAGAGAGCATAGGCATAGACATCATGCTATTGCTCATTTATTACAAGAAAAAAAATAAAAGAACAACATAGAAAACCAAAATCCAAACTTGTTTGAAGTGAAAATATGATACTCTCACTACTACCCTCACCGTGAGAGCATAAAACAAGCAGTTCTATGGATATTGTCATTAGACCTCCCGTTGTGATTAATCTGGATGATGACATTAAAATTGCTAAGATTGATGAGGAAGTGTATAATGGGATATATCTACTATTTTCCTCTTCTATGAGCTTAAAAGATGACCCTCCTAATAAGAGTATTGAACTTGGTGCTTGTCCTAGTTTGGCACTTGGTGTTGTCCTTCTTTTGCATATACTGAATAAGATTGGGATGTGGACGACTTGCTATAGGTTGAATCGCATGTTCCTTACTAGTTTTGTCTTTGTTTTCTTTTTCATGTTATTTGTGTGATTACATGTGCGTAATGTGGTCTCCCCATACTATTCCATTTGATGTATCTCTCTTCATGTGCATTCCTCTATTTGTATCTACATTCTTCTCTATGTCGTAAATATTTTCATTTGTCTTGTGTTTTCCTTTTGGGGATGACACAAGGCGTTGAGACATTTAGCTCTCTTCCATGTTGACCCAAAAGCTTTTTCTTTGTTTTTGATCTCTATGTGTCATTCTTCTTGTTTTGTGAGTATTTGGGGAATGATGACATTTCCGAGCTCTATAATCACATTTTAGCAAAGATATATTGACCTTGAATCTATAGATCCCTTATGTGTTTTCATTTTGTGGGCAACCCCTTCCTCCTTTTCATGATGTAGTTTCATTCAGGAACATATGACTTGGCATAGGGTTTTCCAAATAAGCTCTCATGTCTTCTTCATTGGCTACATTAAAGAAAAATGCTCCCAACAATGGTGTTAGAAATTGCTTTAAAGTCGGGGCATACATTGAAACTCATGTTTCTTTGTGTGATTTTATTTATTCTTGTGATGCATCCTTTTCTTGGTGGTGTCATTGGGTTTGATGTCCTCCAAGAGTGTGATATTTCTTAGTGTATGATTTTCCTCTTAGTGGTGATGTTACACGTTGCATTCCCTAAGTTACGATTCTCCTATCCTAGATTTTTCCTCTCTTGGAGACATTAGGCACGATGTTCCCTAAGAAGAGACCTTACATGAACTAAGCAAGATCCCTTTGAACGAATCTTACTTGCATTTTTGTTCATAATTTTTTAGCATAATACAACTTGTTATCCTTGTGAAGCTCGAACCCCTCCCTTCAAGGCCACCAAACATAACACACCTTGCTTGCCAATAGAGCCTTCCTTGTTCATATAGTGTGTGCTTAGCTGTGAATATAGCCCTTTTTAGGCCTTTATGAAGTCAAGCCTTAGTGTGCACCATATCTAGCTTTTCAAGGGATAATCAGTACAAGAGAGCTCCCAGACATGGCATGAATTTATTACTAAGCCACTATCCTAGGGGCTCACCTAATGGGCAGCCTAAGGTTCCATTAGCCTAGAGTGAGTGTGAGTTTTTTTCATAGTGGACATCAAGTTCTACTTGTGAATGTATTGGAAAAATAGCTTAGACATGTTCCCATTGTGTTGGACAGTCAAGGCTAGATCCACCTCCCTTTTCCCTTTAGGTCTTTCATGTTGTATGATTGATTATCTTTGTCATTGCTACATACATATGTGTCTTATCAAGTTCACTTTAGTGTGAGTTTGACATGGGGTCATCCTCTCACTAAAGTGGGGACTAAATGTAGTGTAGGAAAAAGAACCTTTTCACACCAATTTGGGAATTAATATTAAAATGAACTTAATGATGCCTTAATTTAGTGTTGTAATATGTATTTTACATATTCACATTAAGTTTAGGGCCCTATTAATTAAAATGGACTTAATTGTGCCTTAATGTAGTGTTATAGAGTGTATCTCTTTACACTTCTCTCACACTTATTTAAAGCACTTAATTAATTTGGTAAGCACTTTTCCAATTGGCCCCTTTAATTCAAATCCAGCTTCAATTAATTGTAATTTAATAAGAGAAACCCGACATTCACAATGCCATAATATACCACTTATCATTGAGTAATGTAACTTAGGTAAGTGACCTAGGACTCATTCACCCATGGGCGAATGGGTTCTCACTTAGACCTAGTACCTAAATTTAAATTATGTTTTTGGCGATATTTTAATGATTTCAAATCTATATTCACATGTCAACTTGTGATATTTGAAGTTCAAGAAATTAATGTTACACACCTATAAATATAAGGTCATTTCACTAAGTTTCATCTAATATTTTCAACCTAGTAATTTTATGAGCAAGTGTGATCTAAGCAATTTAGAGTTTTCAAGAGAATTTCAAGGCATTCAAGAGAAGATTTAGTGAGGAATTATTGCAGCAATCAAGATCCAATTATCATGTCAAGGTTTTCTTGCATCATGCATGTTATTTGAGCTAATATGTTGATGTAGAGTTCAAGATCCATTCAAGCATTCAAGACATTGTTTCAAATCAAGTTTCAAGATCAAGATCTAAATCCATTGAATCCATTCATGCTAGTTGTAGATATACATTCCAAGGTTCATTCAAGGGTTTGGTGAGTTGTGACATAGAGTTGTTCATTCATCATTCCTTTCATGCTATTTTATTTCATTTCAAGGTTTAACTACCAAAATGAAGTTTGAAGAAAGAAAACCTCCATTCACCACAAACAATTTTTTTTTCCCTCTATTTGTGTTTGCAAATTTAGGTGGAAGATATCTTGAAGATCTCTTGAAGAGAAAAATTGAAGAAGTTGTCAAAGTTGTCAAAAGCTGTAAAGAAAGTTGTCATCTCATAAAAACTCAATTTCAGAATTTATTTTTGGCACTCCAAACTTGAAACCTAGGAAAATTGAGAGATTTGTATATATTGCAGAGGCTCCCAAAAGCTACAAAAACACCCTAAACCAAGACCCATTTTCCCTTGGGCGAATGAGTCCCAGATCAACTTTAGAAAAGAACTTTTGGTGACTAGTACATACCTTCTTACCTCTCTTAGATCTGCAATTTTATTTTTGGTTCCATTAGTATTGAGATTAATCTTCAAGATCCAAGTTGTAGATTGCATTTTGGAGTTAGTTTTCTATTTTTAATCTTTCTACCCAAAGTGTTGTTTAATCAGGACCCTCGTCCTTGCAAAAAAAGGGAAATATGTAGATTCACACTTTGAATTGACTCATCTCAAGGTTGATAGTCCTTTCATTGTGTGTATCTCATTTCCTAATGAATTGAAGAAGAATAGGTCCCCATAGTTAGGTTCATCAATCCCACTTTGGTGAACCTACCTTATTTTTCTCCTTTTCAACTAGTAGAGAAATATTTTTCATAAGAGTATCACCAACCAAATATTTGGAGGCAACTCAATAGCTATAAGATTTACACACAACCTCCATCTCATGCACTTAATATGTACAAGATACAATACATGATACCGTCAAACAATATTACAAAACCATGAGCTAAAACCACTTAAATAGTGACACCTATCCTTATTTCCAAAAAAAGATGCCTATGATGTGTGAAAACACACAACACTACATGTAAATCCCCCTTTAAAACTCATTTATATGTCCAACATGTTTTTATATCTTCCATTTCAAGAGACTGAACTTCTAGAGGCCATAACTTTTGATCCGAGTGTTTGATTGACAAACTATTTGAACTGTTCAAAATCTCATGAAGTGCTCTATCAAGCTATAACCTGCTACACCAATTACAACCACTTTTAGGCCCAAAAATGCCTCTAAGGTTTTTAAAATGGACTTTGAAACTTTGAAAAATGAAAACTTTAATATCTTCAAATCTAGACATGATCTTATTACGAAGCTTTACGAGCATTACTTATTTAGCCAATTCAAAGTTTGGGGAAAATTTCACATCAATCCATACTGAAATATAAACTTACTATAAATAGTAACCTCATGTAATTGCAAGGTTGAGACACCATTTCCTAACATTCTCCCACTTATCAAACACCTTGCAAGAGAAAATGGAGTATCAACACTATAACTTAATTGCTAGGGGCCGTGAGGCCCATAGACTCTAAACACCATATGAAATTCTCTATGCTCATAGGCTTAGTTAAAAAATATATCATTCATCAAAGTCTCTACCTTAACCAACTTCACCCTGCCATCCTCAACCATATCTCTAACAAAATGATACTATACATCAATGTGCTTGGTTTTGACATGAAATTTCAAGTTCTTAGTCAAGAATATTGCACTCTAATTGTCACAATAATTTTTCATTGTACCTTGTTTAATTCCAATATCTGAACATAGTCTCTTAATACAAATGGCTTCTTTACAAGCATGAGTAGCTGCCATATACTCAACTTCAGTAGTGGACAAATGAACCAAAACTTGTCGCTTACCATCCAACTAATTGTACCACCAAATAAAGTAAGCACATAAGCACTGGTCGATCTTCTTCTACCAAAATCACTTGCCCAGTCTAAATCCATATAACAAATCATTGGTGGATCTTCTTCTATCAAAATCACTCTCCTATTATGAATCCACATAACAACGAATATTAAGGGAATGCTCATCTCCCACCATATTACCATGATAACACAAGGAATAGTCTAAGGTACCATGCAATATCTGCAGACTCTTTTAACTGTATCACAAGGACTTCTACCAGGATTAGACATATATTTGGAAAGAACTCCCACTACTTGGGAAATGTTTGGTCTAGTGCAGACCATAACATACATCAAAATTCCAACTGCACTCTGGTCATGTCTTCCATATCCAATGGGGATGTTGGACAATTTGAAGGAGATAATTTTTTTTCCAATTGTAAAAGGAACACACAGTGGTCTACTATCCTACATGTTAAACCTTTGTAAAATTGAATTGACATACTTTGGCCAAGCCATATCTTTCTATTCACTCTAACTCTTTTGATTTCCATCCCAAGAATGTGTTTAGTTGTACCAAGATCTTTTATTTGAAATTTAGTTGCAAGCTGAGACTTTAGTTGTGAAATCATTTCTTTCCCTTTACCAATAAATAACATATGATCAACATATAATGCAATAAACACAAAATGATCACCATCAAATTTATAATAAACACAATGAACTAATTTAGAATGCTCAAATCCCAAACACAAGACATATGTATCAAATTTTTGGTACTACATCCTAGGACTCTGTTTGAGGCCATACACATATTTTTTCAATTTATAAACCAAATTACTTTTACCTTTCACCACATAGTGCTCTGGTTGTGTCATGTAAATATCCTCCTCCAAATCACCATGAAGGAAAGCCATTTTCACATCCATTTGTTCAACCTCTAGATCATAAAAAACAAAAATAGAAAGAAAGAATCTAATGGATTCCATTTTATAATAGGAGAAAATATCTCATTGTAATCAACACCCTCAACCTAAGAGTAACCCTTCACAACCAATCATGCTTTGTAATTCTTAATACCTCCATTTGGACCCATCTTTTTCTTAAACACCAATTTGCAACCAACATGTTTTCATCCTTTGGGTAATGGTACAAGATCCCATGTATCATTATTTTTTAAAGCTTCCATTTCTTCATCCATAACAATCTTCGAGGATTCTACATCATTCATACCTAATTCCTCTTCTACATATATGGGTTCATCAATGTTAGTATTCAAAGAAAAAATACATCTCCAATCATGACGTGAATATATTTCAAATGGTTCTCTATGCCTGGTAGACCTTCAGACAAGATGAGTTGGAGGTTCTTTCTCCTCTTTTGAAGATTGAGAGCTAGATGAGCTCTCAACTTTGTCTATCCTAGGGCCTCAATTACTTTCCTAGGTGTAGAAGGAAGTTGAATCACATCTTCCTATTTATTTTATTCTCGCTGTAATGTAATAGAAGAAGATTTATTTTCTCTAAAAATAAATGCTTCTACTTCATGTATTACCTCATAAAGCTCTATAGATCCCAAAACTTGTATGCTTTCACACCATAACTATATCCAATGAAGATACATTTCACAACCTTGTTCTCCAACTTGTTCTCCAGCATTACATGTGCATATGCCTACAACCAAAAACTAAGATGTCTTAGTTAGAAGGCTTAATCAACCATGCCTCTATATAAAAATTTTATCAACAAGAGTTGATGTAGGAGATTCTTGTTAATCACATATAGCAAGCAAAGGCACAATCCAACCCAAAACCTTTGTTCTAGACTGGAAGCACCACTCAACATACCCTAGCCTTCCATCAAGTTGTGTTCATTATTTTGCAACTCCATCTCTATTGTGAAGAACATGAAGCATTTTGTCTTAGAATTGTGCAATCTTTTATAAAATCTATCAAAATCATTAGATAAAAAAATTAACTACCAATATAAGTCCTCAAATATTTTATTTTCTAGTTTGCAACTCAACTATAGCTTTAAATTATTTAAAATTGACTGAAACTTTAGACTTATCTTCTTTTTTAAAAAATATACTCATGTCCTTTCTGAATATCTATAGATAAACATGACAGATCACAGATGAGGAATGCAACAAAATTTTATCTTTTTTGCCTCTGACACATAGCCCACTGAAAGACATTTTATACAATGTGCCATATTTGAAACCTCTAGAAATGACCATAGCACCCCTAACCATCTTACATATTGCATAAGAAAAGACTACTTGCACACCCACATCTATTATTTTTCTCGTAGATAATTTTTTTTGTGCTAATCTAGGGATATACAACACACTGCTAATTATTTTTATTATACCATTAGGAAACCTAATTCTAACTTTACCTTGACCAAAAATATTTAAACAAGAATCATCACCCAAGTACACCTTGCCTCCATCAATATATTATTCAGAAATCACAAAGATTACAATATACTTGCAGAGCAAGCTTCTCACAGGAGTATCACTAACTAGAGATCTAGAGGCAAGAAGATGGCTATCACACTCTCAAATACATCACAATACATAACCATATTACCTTCTAGGGTAAGTCAAGCCAACAAAATATCGATTGTCAGATCTGATACCTAATGATGAATGGTCCAGATTTACAATAATAAAATATACATAAAATTTAGCTTTTGGGGGCGTTACCCTTGAGCCCCCACCAGGGCACACGAACCCCAGACCCCCTGCCAAGGGGATGATCTCCTTGGACCCCTCATGGGGGGGAGGTCCTCTTCCCCCTCCTAGTACCTTATGTAATTGCAAGGTTGAGACACATTTTCCCAATAGTTGGCAGTAGGTGAACATGTCATTGATGTCAACCCAATATGGGGTGTCATTGATGCTATTGATGTCTAATGTATATGCTGAAGTATGTACAAGCTCCAAAGATAGTTGTTATGATGTGATATCAGTTGGTGCAAGTCTGCAGAGATGTATAAGGAAGAATAGTGTTCAATATGATAACTAGGTGTGATACAGGGGATGATACACATGTCCTAATGAGTCTACAACATGTCTACATTGATATCATTTTAGTTTGATGTACCACACACAAAAATAAGGTGCAAAAGTTTCACTAAAGCATTCACAGTATAGAATCTAAGGCAGAGCCATGGTTTTCTAGTCCGCATCCTTTCAATGAGCAAGATTTAGTCTTATGGTTCAGGTGATATGTTGTTAAACCTATGAAGGTGCCATATCTAATAAATCAAGTCATCACACCTTCTACAGTGCATGTTACAAGTAACCGTGTTCCGATTTGTACCTTGATAGAGGAATGTAACGATGAAAGCCTAATGGAATGCTCTACATTCTTCCAGAAGTGAAGTATTGACCTTGCAGTTTTGTAGACATGATTAATAATGTCAAATGTACACTAATGAGAAGATTTAGGTGTTTTGATGTTCTGCAAGATTAGTTTTCAAATAACAATTTGCTACAGTTTGTTCGAAATGCTTTGTTCTTATATATTTAGTGGGTTTCTCCTCTTGCAAAAGCATATGATGATCAATTCTTCACAAGAAGGTTGAGGAGATATTGTGTATGGAATAAAATGATCACATCTTGGTCTGCATGATGGTTTTTATCTCTCCTCGGTGGTGTAAAGTTGTATAGATGGTAGTTTTGGTGGTGTTGTCAGTATTTGGGCTAACAAACTTGTTTCCTCCATCAACCGTTGTTCCTGATTAAATAATTTTTTTTGGAGGATGTGTTATGATGTGTTTTGGTCCTGTAATGTTGTGTGTTAATCCAAAATTATTTTCTTACAATATTATATATGTTTGGAGTTGACCAGTGTGATACCATTCATTTCCTCTAAAAGGTTATATTGGAGCTGACCTAATTGAGGTTTTTTGTTGTTGTGGAGGATATATATAGAAGATAAAATTAATTTGTGAAGTTGTTTTTCAGAGAGGTGTGATAGAGAATTATGTTGAAAATGAAGTGTGTGAAGTCTGTGTGAAGGGTTAATTGTACAAAAAAGGGATTGCAACATCAACATAAGTTGGATGCTATAGCAATTCGTATTTGTATTTGTCATTATAATATTCATGTATACTGCTTTGAGATAGTGAGTCTCATAAGGTCCTTTGTATCTTTCCCTAAGGTTGTACAACTTAGTCTACAATTCCATAGGCAACGATCCTTAAACAATATTGTAATTCTTGTTAGTAGTGAGCTACATATATTGTGAGTTAATCCTCACCGTGGCTTTCCCTCATTGGGTTTTCCATGTAAAAATCTTGGTGTCTCTATGTGTTGCATGATTTCTTTTCTACTCTTCTTTCAGTTTATGATGAGATGTTTAATCTGCAAAATGTGGATCACCCCCCTTTCAACACTGTATTGTGTTCAACACATCTCACTAGTATGGGCTATCCGGTCCAAAACCCGAGTTCATCACTCTCACAACAAGATAGGGTCAAGTACAACCTGCAAGCATAACACCCACAACATCAATTTGTTAGAAATTTGATAAAAAATATAATTTTACAAAGCCTTGAATCAAAAGTTACCTTTTTTACAAAAGCGCCATTTTATTTGTCATAAGCGAGATTTTTTCAAAAGTAACACTTTGATAAATCACAAGAAAACTATTTTTCAAATGTGTTGCATTGCAACAGTCAAATGCGAGCTCATTTTCAAAAGTGACATGACATGTCAATTGTGTTGGTGTGGAGCCTGATCAGTCTCCAAGTGGGAGATTGTTGGTATGTGGAGATTGTTGGTGTCAAACGCGATTAGTACAACATGAAGCATGTGAAATGACAACCATCTCTGTAACTTCACTAAGAAAATCTCAAATAGAGCTTTGAAATCTATCTATAAGGGTGCAAATGAGTTGAAATTGACTTCCATGAGCTTATATATAGATCTCAAAACCCTATATTTAACCCCTCCCACCATTGCATCCCATTTTCATCCTTCACCAATCTTCCAGATCGGTTTCCTCATCGATTAGGACCTAATTTTTCATCCCCTTCTTCACTAAACCTATCTCGTCTTCCTAATGTGAGCCCGACCTGATTTTTTTTTTTTGGCTGACCTCTCGAGGGGGTAGCCTACCATCTCCCATCATTCCTTCACTTGTTGGGGCATAGTGGGGCATCATTATTGTTACCTAGTTTTTCTAAATCAACAATATGTAATTAGACAAATCATGAATACCCATGAGGGGGTGGCATAATGGGACCCTTGGTAGTATGTCTAATCTTATTCCTGGGGATGAGGGGTTTGGAAAAGATGTGGTAGTCTCATGCTACAATATCCTTTTGTGGTGGTCCTGAGGCTAATAATCCTTTCCCTATTATAATTCTACCTTCGAAAGGTGAAGAAAATAAAAAGAGAAAACTTATTGATAGGCTGGCCTCTTCGGGCTTTGGCTTTGAGAAAAAATTGACTAGGAAAGGAAAAGATGAAAAGATGCCTATGCACTTTGAAAAATTGTACAAAAATTAGAAAAATACCCCTCCCCCTAAACCTAACTGAATTTAAAAATTTATAGGTAGAATGCGAGGGGGTTGGAGTCAATGAATATGAAATTTTGGTACTTAAGAGCATTTTGTAATAGCAGGCAACACATGGATTTTGTATGCTTACAAGAGGTAAATGGCTTTTAGGCTGGGAGTGTTCTAAAATTTATTTGGAAAAATGCAAAATAATTTTGCACTGAGCATGAGAAGGGTAAAGGGGGCACTACTATACTTGTTCACTCCAAATGACACCAATATATCTCTCAATGGGGCTTTTCCCCATGCCAAATACTAGTGTGGCTTTCATTGTCCTTTGGCTCAGATGTTATGGGGATCTTTTCCCTATATACCTCAAATGACTATAGAGAAAGGGCTGATATCTAGAATTGGATGGCCTCTAACCTACCAAAAATTCCCTGGGTATGCACTAAGGACTTTAATATGATTGAAAGGATTGTTGATAAGAAAGGCGGTAAAGAGATTCTTTGGAAAGGTGATGAGCTTTATTTTTGGTGAAAAATGAAGAGGACCCTCAATCTGTGTGACCTATTGGAAAATAAGGAGTCCTCCTGCTCTATTTGGTTTACTTGGTGCAATAATAAGTCTCTAAATAAAATGATCTATTGTCGATTGGATAGATTTTATGGGGATAGAAGACTATTTTCCTTCTCTGGGTCTCAAGGTAAAAATGATGTTATGGTGATCCCTACTTCTATGTTTGACCACTGTCCAATTGAGACCAATGTTAATTTTTCCCTTGCTTCTTAGTCCTCCTCCCACTAGAGACCCTCTTCTTTCAAGTGAATTGTTCCTTCCTTAATGATCTTGATTGCCTTGGGGGAATTAGAACTGTCACTGCTCTGACCAAAGCCCATAACAAGAATATGGGACCTCTTCTTAGGTGGGATGTTTTAACTGACTCTTGGAGGAAGATCTTTCAAATTATGGGGAAGAAGAAGGCTAAGGATAAAAATTTGATTGATAACTTTCTTCACTAAAAAATTCTTTTGCTTGAATATCAAGTATATGACAACAATCCTAACCCCCACCTTGAAAATAGCCTTATCAGAACCAAATCCCTTCTTAGGAAATTGCAGAACTATAAGTTTCAGGGGAAAAAGATTAGGGAAAAAATGAACTAGTTGTAGGAGGGTGATAGGGGTTATATATTTTTTAATTTAATTAAGGTTAAACAAGAGAAAGGGCATATTGGGCCTATCTTGGAAAATGGGAGACTTTATGATGATCCCTTCTCTATAAAATCTACCTTTTACTCCTTCTTTCATTAGTTATTTTCTACAAAAGAAAATAGTAAAAACAAAAAAGCTAGAGAATTTTGTCTCAACGC
Source organism: Sequoia sempervirens (assembly GCA_007258455.2). Classification (NCBI taxonomy): domain Eukaryota; kingdom Viridiplantae; phylum Streptophyta; class Pinopsida; order Cupressales; family Cupressaceae; genus Sequoia; species Sequoia sempervirens. The sequence goes on along the minus strand of VDFB02000007.1, from coordinate 22,099,637 downwards.
GATACCAAAGAAGGTAAGTGAGACAAATGCTAAATTTTTGGATCAGGATCTTACCTTGCAAGAAATTGAAAATACCATTATATCATTAGCTAAAGGGAAATCTCCTGGGATGGATGGGATTACCTCTAAGTTCTATAAAAGAAACATTGATTGGATAGGGCCAGAGCTGTTAGAAGTTTACAATTATGCTTTCTAGAATAACTCTTTGGGAAAAAGTATTAACAAGGGGATAATCAATCTTATTCCTAAGGGTGGGGATAAAACCCTCATTAAGAACTAGTGGCCTATCACCCTTTTGAATGTTTCATATAAAATGCTTTCCAAAATCCTTGCTAGAAAACTTTCTGATGTCCTTGGGAAGGTGGTTTCAGTTACTCAGACTGGGTTTATTAAGGGAAGGTACATCTTGGAAAACCTCATAACAAGTTGGGAAGGGATGAATTGGGCTAAACATGATAAAAAAAGGTTACAATGATTCTCCTAGATTTTGAGAAGGCATATGATAGAATTGAATGGCCCTTTTTGTTGGATATGCTCAAGGACCTTGGCTTCCCACCTACCTTCTATAAATGGATTAAGATTCTATTCAAGGATCATTCCACTGTAATTTATATTAGTGGTGAGATATCTAATGCAATTCTTCTTCAAAGGTCTATTAGACATGACTGTCCTATAGCTCCTGCATTGTTTGTTCTAGCTACTGATGCCTTGCATTATATTCTCTAATCTAACCTTTTGATACCCCCAATAAATGGAATTCAACTACCCAATCAAGATCAGTTATTTAATGAATAATTTGTTGATGACATTGCCTTATTCATTGAGTTGTCTAAAGCCAACTTTGATAACACAATGAAAATATTGATATTTTTTTGTGATGCTTCTAGGTATCAGATTGCTCCTCATAAATATAGTATAATTGGGGTGGGCTCATGAGAATCCTAGCTAGATTGTGAACAAGGGTTGGGGGTGGTCCAACCCTTATAAGATTGTGAGGTATCTAGGTATACCTTTTTTAGTTTACCCGTCACTTAAGGACATGTGGGACTGGCTCTTCCAAAAAATTGAGAGGAAACACCAAAAATGACAAACTCAAATTCTTTCGCTTGTTGGTAGACATCAATTTGTGCAAAAAGTAATTGCTTCTCATGTTGTGTATCATTCATTAGCCTGGTTATTTACCAATATTTACTTTGCTAAGCTTCAAGAGATCCTTAAGAAATTTCTATGGTTAGATGGAAAGGGTAACAAAAAGAGGCATAATGTGAACTAGAAATGGTGTTGCCTTCCTAAAGAGTAGGGAGGTTTTAGGCCTAAAGGATCTCCAATACCAAGGGGCTTTTCTTGCTGCAAAATGGATTTTTAGGGATTTGGAAGGGGACAAACCTTGGAAGGTTTTGGTAGGGCACACTTTGACATTGTCTAAACAAAAAAAGGGTAATCATTGATAGAATATGCATCTTCATGAAATAATTTTTGGTGAGTTTGAGGTTAAGGTTTTGGGATCAACTATTTTTACCTCCCCATGGAAAGGTTGAATCTAGGTTATACATCTGCTTGTGGGTACAAAGGATTTAAATTGTTCAACTTCATAGTTTGTGCCTAATAGGTCTTTATGGTGGAATGTTGGCTTGAATTGGAAGCCTTTGGTCCTCTCCCAGGGATTCACTGCAAGGAGCTAGTATAAGGGGATTCATTTCCTTTACGACCTATTGATAGATGGTTGTTTGGGTACTTGGGAGCAACTAAGTGCTAAGTTTGGACTACCTCAGAAAAAAAAGACATATACAGTGATTTGTAACTCCTTGGGGAATTGGTTTCCTGGGAAGGCTATCGAGGAATTAGATGCTTTGGACAAAGTGGTTTGGGCAGATGGTTCTAATCTAATGGTAGTTTATGTTAAGAGTATTTACTTAATGCTTTTTGGCTCGAGTGAGGTGTTTGAGTGGCTAAATTCCTCCTTGAAATTGTCCTGGACTTTTGCTAAGTGGTCCAAAATTATTGCACACCTTTGGCACAATAATGTTGTTCAAACAAAAAAAACCTATTTTCATTGGCCGTCGATCTTAAAAAAGCTTGTCGTTGGTCAAATCCTCCAAAAATATGGGTTTCCTACTAGAACTTATGAATTTTGTGCAATTCCTGAAACCTTTAAACAACTTTTTTTTTATTGTCAATTTGATATTGCTATTTGGTCTTCTTGTGAGTTGGAATGTTGGCATTGGTTTTTCTTGGCATGAGATTCTTGATGGCTATGTTGAGAGGTTTGATGAAACTTTGAATAAGTTTTGGCTTGTTTTGACTAATGAGATTTTTTGGTTTCTTCAGAAGAAGAGGAATGAAGAGGTTTTTTAGAGCAAAAGAAGGTACGTTACTGAGTTTAATAGTGAACTCACCTTCTTGAATATTATGTTGCAAGTATCGTTTTCCATGGAAATCCCCAAGGAATGTTTTATGATCCTGCTAAAGGAAGGAGTAATGCTACTTTATAAAATTGATATTACATTTGCACACTTTTTCCATCAAGGGAGGAACAAGTTGAATCAGGAAGAGCTAGAGTTGCTTAACAAATAGCTGCAAGAGAGGAAGTTGAGAAAGGAAGAGTTGAAAGACATCTAAAAATAAGATCATGATAATACAATGGACATTGATACCTTGAATACTGCCAATGTTGATCCCAATTAGATTCTACCTCCTGTAGGGGATTTTGATATTGATCAGGTTGAATGTAGTAACAGTGTTACAGGTGCTTGAAATTAAGGTCTCTTTTGATGTCACCTTCATAATATGTTAAGCTATAAATCGATCCTTTTTTTTTGCTTTATCTTACGATAGCATGCAATCCTCTTTAAAACTACTTGGAGCAATAGCTCTAGCTGATATAATATCCTTTTTGTAAACTATCTCTAATATAAAAAAAAATCAACAATATGTCCTTGAAACAACGTAACAGGTACATTGTCTCAAATAGGGGCAAAATGTAGACACCTAAAATTGTCTAACATATCACGCATTCCTGTACTTCACCATTTCATCAATTTCATTCATTATCTCTATTTCATCACTTTTAATTAAATAATTTCTTATTATTTGATTAAACTAACTATTTTCCTCTATTAATTGAATAATATTAATTATTTGATTAATTCATCATTTTCCCCTTTATCACCTTAATTCAATAATTTTAATTATTTAATTAATTTTTAAATATTCTTTTATACCCCCCCACCTTGATTAAATAATCTTAATTATTTAATTAAATTCAATTTTTCTCTTATCCATCTGATAAATAATTTAATTAAAAACCATTATTCCCCTCATCCCTCTCATAATTAAATAATTTCTTAATTATTTAACTAACCAATTTTCCTCCAAAATTAAATGAATTATTAAATTCATTTAGTTTGCACATTCCCTCCAAAAGGAATATTCCCAAATTCAAATTTCAAATTGATTTCAAATTTGAATTTATCTTCCTCCAAAATATCTTAAAATATCTTCCTAAATTTTAGGGAAGAGCTTTAGTTAACTGACCCTTTCCTATTCATGCATGACTCTTCACCCCTTAATTCACTCTTAGCCATTGATCTCAACTTTTGATCTTGATCGTCGATCAAAAATCTATAAAATAAGTTTCACTCTTCATTCAAAGGACCTCTCTCTATGCAATTTTGATCTCCATAGAAATTTGATATCCATAGACATATTTTGAGCTTTTGCACAATTAGGTTATGAAAGCATTGATCAATCCAACATATCAAAAACATAATTCAATAATGGAGTAAGGACTTGAATTCTTGGGTGAAGTAAAAGTAGGGTTTGATTTTAGTTAATTCATTCATTTCTTGTTTATTTCATGCAATTCTGGTTTGTCATTTCATTGATAATGGGTGTAATTCCTTCAATTGCATCGTGGTTTATGATTTGATCTAACCCTTGTGTTATTTATCCTTTTGAATAACCTTTCTCATTTATTTTCATTCACAACAATATATTTTAAATAAAACAACAAAATAAAATAATCATTATTTATGATAATATTAAACTAACCCATATTATTCAATCTAAAAATACAAACCTCATTTTGAATACATTCTTTTCTACTCCTTGCTTCTTTTAACCTTTTTAATAAAAAAATTTATCCTTTTCAAATCAAGGATATATATATCTGTGGTCACAACAAACTCAAAGCAAAAGATACAAAGTAAACATAACTATATGGTGGGGTGTCAAAAGATATCTTAAAATTAATTTATACATAAAATAATTTTAATCTTTATTTGAAATATCCAATCTTTATCCATACAAAGCAAAGAGCACAAAGAATCATCAGAAACTACAGCCCCCCAAGAAATTTGTCAAGTCTACTTCAGCTTTTATATCAGAGCAGAGCAGAAATCTTGATAGAGTGGAAAGAACAAAGGAAATCAAAAATAAAACCCACCCATTATTGTATGATTCCTGACTACAATCCCTTGGGTGTCAAGTTATTCATTAACAAGGCGGCAATTGTTTCTTACTTCACCAGTGACGAAAGTAAGAGGATTAACAATATTTCCCATCTTCACCATGGAATCTGAAAATTGCTGCCAAAATGCTAATGGGTCCTCTGCATATTTCTTTACAAGTTCAGATGTTATGCTTCCATACAGCTCTTGGTCAGAGTTGAGAAGCCCTTGCCCATTAATTATATTTCTGTAATAAGCATTGTCAAATAACACAGGGCTTACAAAATCCAAGGGAGACAAGTTATTATCACCACCAGTTGGAGGACAGATGCCTTTCAATACAGACAAGTATGCATTATCTGAATCAATGCCTCCATACCCCTGGTAAATCCTGTCCCTGAAACTTGTGCATCTGGCTTGTCCAATTGTATGTGCACCTGCCATAGAGAAAAATAACTAATGAGAAAGAGAGCAAAATATGAATCATTTGCTAGAATTTTTCTAGGTTGTACTGAATGTAATGGATGAGGGTGTTGGAGATTGTTTGTATATTTTTCAGGTTCAATAGTTGAATGTAATTGATTATTAATATCTGGAAGTATTCAAAATAGATAAACAAATGTTATTGTTTTATTGGGTTTGTTATTTTTAGTTCATAATTTTGAAGAATTTTTGTAAATTATAAAATTAATTTTTGATGTATGTAGTAATGTTTGTGGCTATTAAACGTTTTGGATGTACTTTTCATGCAAATGATTATTAAAGTCCAATACATGATACAGCTCAATTTTAATTAATAATTATTTTTTTAAAAAGTACTTTCAGAATGCTGGATAGACATTGCTCCTGTTAATGAATGCTCATGCATAAAAATTGAGAAAAAGCTTTATTATCGTATTGTGTGTCTATTTTCTTTAGATTTTGTATGTATTGTTATTATACACAATTAATGGACTTCTTTATTGAATATATGAAATAGTGAGTAAACAATTAGATAATTATTTGATTTCTACTTCGAATAGATTTATAGTATATAGTAATTTTTTTTATAATGTTTAAATAATAATACTAATTTAGTTTAATTTACATGTTACAAAGCTATGTAGTGTTTAACATTACCTGAGAGTGCAACCATGTCAGTGGGGGAAAGACCTTGCAACAAAAACTTCCCAAGGAGGGTGTATAGAGTTGAATTTGGGGTGGGGATATTACTATTTGCTTCATCCAAGCTTGCAGTTCTTGAATCCTTCCTTCCTAGAGGAACATCCCAATATGGCCCTCCATCCTGATTCAACGCCAACATCATATACTTAAATTTTACTGTGAAAAGCTTCTAAACAAAATAGTGTGGTTATAATTAAATTCATACTCCATTATCTATTAGTTTTAGGACCATCTCTTTCTTGATCAGAAGTTCGGGTCATACGACTCTCCAAATGATCACTACTGTAGAATAGTACTTTCCCATGTTACGCATAGAATCGGAGTGGTCAACTATCTTGATTTCTGATAGTTGTAACAAGAGAAAGGAGATGATGGTTCTATATGTTACATGCTCAAACTATTACTAGAAATAAAATTGTTTGAAAAGATCGTAGAATATGATCCAAAACCTTGATTATGATATTTTATGTCCATTTCCTATACGTAGAAAGGCTCATTATGATCAAATATACTGACTGTTGGCTGTTTTACTTTTAAGCCGTGAACATTTGCACTACAAAATACATATTATATACCAGTAAAACAGCATCACGAGCTGCAACAGTGAGTATGTCTGCACACGAAACAACGCCAGGACATACACTCTCCAATTTTTCCTTAATGCCATCAATCACCTCGAATCCTCGAATAGAATTTTTATTGGCATTGGCTGTCTTCTCGCCTGTAAATGTTGGAGTGTCATCCAACAAGACTGATGCATCACATCCCTGTACATCATTGAAATACATGCACCCACCTCATTAATCATAACGATAACTGTTTTTCATTTTGATGATGGATCATAGAATATTATTCAAAACAATCATGTATGAGTACTAAGAACAATATGATCAAAACAGAAAACCAATTACCTGGACGAAGCAGTCATGAAAATGCAGACGTAATATGGAGGCAGCCATGCGAGCTTCCTTGGCAACGGCTATATCCATTCCAGACCTTATAATGGAAAGCGCTGAGGGACATGATTTTTCATAATAATCATTAGACAGCAAGAAAGAATGCGAGGCAGACAAGAAGCTTACTAAAACCACACGTAAAATCCATTGTATCTCATATTTGCCCATTATTCTCAAACACTCTTATTCTTTTTCTTATCTTTCTCTTGAAGTTTTTGTCTGATTCAGAGCAACAATTTAAGGCTATATATACAGTCTTGTTCCACACGTCCATAGGTGCCTTGAGCAACACGATCAGATTGGAAGGGATGGTAGTTGTACCTGATTTTTTTTCATCCAAACGATTGTTAAACTAACTGATCAACAACTCATAGTATAACACTTCTTTCATGGCTTTTTCTTCCTTCCAATGCATTTTTGTAGGTAGAGCGGATTTAAAGCCGTTAAAACAAAGTATTAGAAAATGTCAGCTTGTGCACAAAACTTCTCATTGTCAAACACCACGAAACTGAAGAGCTTTCGGCGATACAAACCATGGGGTAGTTAAGTTTTCAACCATACACACTTTGTATTGTTCATTTGACCAAATGTTTCGTCCTATCAAATGATGGCAATGTCTATCCATTAGTCTAGGGTCAAATGTGCATCTAGGATAGACAATAGGTGAAATAATACTCATTAAAATTATAATTTATTTAAAATACGTTTGATTTAAATTTCTCTAATTTTCCTTATTTTTATTAGACAAGCAATTGATTAGCATCGTTTTTTATTATTATATATTTTTATAATTTAAGTGACTTTTACATGTATGAGAGTAAGTGATGATGAGTTGTGGTTAATTTGTAGGTTATTTACATAAAGAGTTAGGTCTTCATTTAAACAATTGACACGTTGATCAGTAAACACACACACACACACACTCTCTCTCTCTCTATATATATATAATTCAAGTGGCTTCTATAGATATGGAGAGGGTCAATAGATGAATTGACATGTTGATCAGTAAACTCTTTTATACATATACACGACTCAATGATATTGAAATACTTTAATTATTAAGTAGAAATATAACAATTAAATGTAACAATTTTATGAGTGGTGGTGTATAATCAATTGACTGATTTTTTTAGTAGGATTCTATAATCAATTGATTACATTTTTATTTTTTACCCTTTTGGAATTTGGTAAATTATAGATGTTTCATGGTTGATCACCCAAATTTGATAGGTTTTAAAGATTTTTGGCATAAAATCGCTCAATATAATATTTTAATTATTTAGGATAGATATTGTTTGTCACAATGATTAATCCAATTCGGCTTCAACTATTTTGATATGATCAAGTCAAATTAAAATTTGGGTCCAATCTCAGGTTATATTTAAGTTATATTTTTCAAATTTACAAGTTGATTTGCCCCATTATGACAAGAATGCATATAATTTTGGTTGTGATCCCCTATCATTTCACATGAATTTCCATCATTTTCCTCATTATCTCCCCATTCCTCAATTTTAATCAAATAATTTTCAATTATTTGATTAAATTCATTATTTTCTTCTATTAATTGAATAATTAATATTATTTGATTAATTCATCAAAATTCATCAATTTCCCTCTTTGCATATTAATTAAATAATTTTAAATTATTTAATTAAATTCAAATTTCTATCTTCCCACTTTGATTAAATAATTTCTATTTACTTAATTGATATTAATTTTCCCTCTCACATACATGATTAAATACTTTTCAATTATTTAATTAAATCCTAATTTCCTCTCACCTCACAATTAAATAATTTTTTAATTATTATTTTTCCTCCAACTTGCACATGACATATTCCATTTTCAAAAAGATTAAATTCATTATTTTCTTCTATTAATTGAATAATTAATATTATTTGATTAATTCATCAAAATTCATCAATTTCCCTCTTTGCATATTAATTAAATAATTTTAAATTATTTAATTAAATTCAAATTTCTATCTTCCCACTTTGATTAAATAATTTCTATTTACTTAATTGATATTAATTTTCCCTCTCACATACATGATTAAATACTTTTCAATTATTTAATTAAATCCTAATTTCCTCTCACCTCACAATTAAATAATTTTTTAATTATTATTTTTCCTCCAACTTGCACATGACATATTCCATTTTCAAAAAGGGAATATTCCTTTTTCAGAATCTTAAACTAATTTCCATGAAATAAATAGATATTTTTATATTAACTAAAGCTCTCATTAATTTCATCCATTGCTGATCTCTTGATCTAATCTAAACGATTGATCTCCATCTTCAATCTCCATCATTAATCAAAACTCCTAGAAATCTATAAAACAAGCCATATCCTTCATAAAATTCATTCACAATTCTCATGAGAAATTGATATTTTTTTGAGAGCAATCTTGAGTATTTGAGAATCATAATTGTGAGTCAAGATCATCAATCAAGCTTTTGCAACATGGTTTATACACAATTTGAGCAATTCACATCCTAAATTGGCATAATTCCACATAATAGAGTACTAGGTTTGCTTCTTTGAGTAATTGATCTTTAATTTGATTTGTAATATTATTTTGTGTTTATTCATTAAGTATGGGTTTAATTGATCATTCTTTAGTGGGTTCTTAATATTTTCTAACCCTAATTGCATTAATTTTCTTTCTAACCAATTCTTATCATTCTCCTACAACATTGTGGCACGCTCAGTGGAACCCACATCTTAGATTTGATGTCTTTTTAGGTTTTTGATGGCTTACAGGTTACAAAAACACTTCTAAAGTAGATCAATGCTTCTTCCAGAATATAGTGATACTTCTACAAAAATCGACGCTTTTGATATGACGCTTTTGTGTTTGTTGTCTCTGCAAGTTATAGTGACACTTTTGCAGATTACAACAACACGTATGCTATGAATTGATGCATCTATTATGACTCGACGCTTCTGTAAACTTACAATGACACTTTTGTGGTAAATCAACAATTATGTTTTAATTACAGTGACATATTTGTTCTTTTTAGAAGTATTCTTGTTTCTATACTTTTATATTTTCCTAACCCTAATGTGTGTCTGATCTTTTGACTTTTAGACTAACATATCTATGTAGTTGTGGCTTATGTTGGGAGAAGAAAAGAAAAGAAAACTACTAATAAGCCTTTTTGCAAGGATTTTATACAAATCTCACATTTCAATTTGGGCTTTAAAATTGAACAATACAAATCTCACACTTCAATTTGGGCTTTAAAATTGAACAATACAAATTTCACCTTTCAATTTGGGATTTTAAAATGAATAATAAAAATTTCACATTTGAATTTGGGCATTAAAAAGAACTTGTTTTCCATGTTTGGTAGGCTAACTTGGTGTGTATGCTCTCTTCTTGCACTACGTTCGATCTTAGAGTAAAAAAAAACCATTAGTTTGCAATCTATTTGTTTACCTAAGGAGTGATTTCTATGTATATGCTCTTCCCTCACAAATCTTAAGAACAATATTGGGAATCAAAAACATCATTTTCCATTTAATTTAGTAGGAGGCCTTCTTGGGGATTTCATCACCTTAAGGATGACCTTGAAACCACATTTTGGAGTGGGGTATATAAAGGGGGGAGAACGAAAGTTGTACCCCAAGGTGTGACCAGTGTCCTATAAGCCAAGCCTCAAGACCCCTGATCACTAAGACTTGTATAGGTGAGGAGGAGAGGGGAGACCCCCTTGACTGAAACATTCTTGAACTGGTCCACTATTCACTGATACCCCACTATGAACCTTGTTTATTAGTAGCCTTTAAGACCATCGACTATTAGCTTAGGATAATGTAATGTACAATATCATGCATGAAGTAACTCATCATGTATTTCCCCTTGTTGTGGTGACCAAAATTCCTTGATTAGGACCTTGTTCTTTCAAGGTGAGAGGTGTAGAGGTGGTACATGATCTCCATATACTCTAGTCACCCACTCATTATGGAGGAATTTTTTTGGTAGATGGGCTTATCTTAAGTTGACACACCTTTTTGCTACTATCTAGGTTATTTATTCTTGAAGTGTATTCATTGTTCCATACTCATGACACCAAATAACATGCTCTTGTTGAAGAAGGTTTTCACATTTATCATTAAAAAACCTTTGAGTCAATCCTCTATGCTATTCTTTGCTGTGTAAAATCACTTTCCAAACTAAACAAACCAAAATTAAAACTCAAAACAATCACATCAGTTCAAAACCATATGAAAATTTTAGGTTTACTTGCAAATTTTCCCCTTTGTGTTATAGTCACGCTTTTGTAGTCATAGTGCACCACTTTTGCATTCTGCACTATGTTTTCTTTACATCTTGACACTTTTTCTAGAGCATATCAACACGTTTGATTAGCATATTGGTGCTTTTGAACCATTCAAATTTTTTGATAAAAACCTACTCTTTGTCATTCCAAATCTTGCATAGTGACACTTTTACATAAATCCTTTCTTTTCACTATTACATTGTGTCGCTTCTAAAAAATCCTAATGCTTTTACAAAATCGAGTCACTTTTGAGTATTGCAGTGCAAAGCTTTTGATAGTTTAAACCAATGCTTTTGACTGCCAATTAAATTTTCCAGAATACCTAAAATTCTAGATTCCAACTTTCAATAGTCAATCATTATAGGATTAGAGACTTATATAAAAAATACATGTATTTGTAATCAGTCATCTAATACAACAAATAGAGATTTTCACCTTCATCCCATATCATCCTTTCATCTTGGGCTTTTAACACATCCTCTTAGTTTTGGATTAAACAACAACCCAATCAACAAAAACAAACAACCCATCCACCAAAAACCAACATTATACATAAGTCAAGATCTTATATCTCTTATCACATCTTGTAGTCTAACATTTTATTGGAAAATAGTAATTTCTAAGTGAATTGTTGAATTAACATCAACCTTTGTGAGTAAGCTTGCTTAGTAGTCATTGTCTAAGTACTCTTAAGTTTTTAAACTCATTATCAATTTCCTTTGCTTGGAATCATTAGTCTATGAAAAGCAAGGATCACACTCAAACACTAATCAAAATAATCTATCTAGTCAACTTTTGTTTTTTAGAGGTTTTCATATCCTCCATCCATCCAATCAACATCAACATCAAAAAATTATTCAAAAAAAAATCTACTTAGCCTGTCCTTAAATTCCCAAGTTCATCTTATAACAAACACTTACCTACATGTCAATATCATATTAACAACCTTCACTTATGTCTCATCCTTCCATAAGGTCATTACATCCTATCAATTCAAACATCACAACAACTATGGGTGTCCTCAAACAAGAGTTTGGAATGCTTAGTCACTTGTTTGATTTTAGTCAATACCAAACCTCATCAATCAATCAACCAAATAATCAAGATGTGAATCTTCCAAGAGGATCACTACAACCCAAAAATAACATCACCAAATGTGAGTACACTCCCTTAGGGGAGCCAATTGAGTCAGTGTTGAACAAGCTAGTCCAATCAAAATTTATCAAACTCACAAAGTTACAAGGTTATTATGAACCTCAATTTAAACCCGTATGGTATAATGACAATGATTACTGTGAATACCATATAACAAAAGGTCATGAAATGACAAATTGCATAAAACTCAAGAACCTCATACAAGACCTTATTGACCAAGGTACACTCAATTTTGAAGTTTTTCTTGAAAATCTATCCAAAAATAATCACATTAACAATGTCGAACTACCTTCCATAATGAGAAATTTGGAATATATCAAGATGCTTTCCACAAGCATGATCAAAATTATGCGTCCATGTCTAGAAATGAATCATCCCATGACATATCAACATCATTTGACTTCATGATAACATGCATTGAAGAATATTATCCACAAGAAGCCCCCATATTTGGGTGTGTGCAAGAAGTTGAGTCCACTTTTTGGCCAAAAAGTGGAAGTGTTTTCCCTGATTTTCAAAATTTGTCAAAATTGACCTAAAAATTTGAAGCACTTAAAGACTAAATCTTGAAAAAATTTAGTAATATGAAATGTAGTACTCAAAGTCTAGTTTCCAAATATGTAATTTATTTTAATACCCAGATGACACAAATTGATTTTCAACAGGCATGTCTAAAAACCAATTCTACCATACCATGCACGTGTACATCATCCATATTTTGACCTAAATAATTGTATTTTTCTAAATATTTTGGGAAATGATCTCTAACAAATTGAAGAATTTTTATGATATATATATATATATTTGAATATATATATATATATATATATATATATTTGTTAATTTTTTATTGGTTGCAATTGTTGTTTTGAAAGTCCCACATGTACGTCACACATAAGATGACCTAAACTTATCATTTTTTGATTTTTCTTTTTTTTTTAAAATTGAAAAGAATTGTTTTAATATTGTTCACGTACAATTTTCTTTTCAAAAAATTATTTTAATTAGAAGTAATTAAAATAATAAAAAAAACCTGATATTTTTGGTTTACGGACCAATTTCATAAAATAAATATTTAAAAAATCAAAAAAATAATCGAATTGGAAAAAAATTACATATTTTGAATCTACACAATCTCATCTAAAATGGGTTTTAATTTCATAAAATAATTCTAAAAAAAACCCGTCAGCCATATTGACAAAGTTAATTTTTTCTCTCAATATTGTCATGACCTTATACTTGTAGGTCTAAGGCTAAGGGTTGGGTTACCATGCCTTTTATAAGCCTAAATCCAAATGAGAAACATGAATTTTTATTTTCAAACCTTTTGGAATGAGTACCCACTTTAAAATGTGTACCTATTCTAAAGAATGAATGGGGACCTATTTTAAAGCTAAAAAATGACACTTCCACTAGAAGTGGACTCAACTTCTTGCACTTACCCATCTAATCCTAATCAATCATCTTCAAGATCTTCACAACCTCAATCTACATCATCCCTATCAATCAATCCATCTAGGAATGACATCTTTCTAAATTTTCTCCAAGGATTATCCACGATAGATAGACATCAAGCCAATCAAATATTTAATGTAAGTCAAAGTGGTGATCAAGAGATTCTTAACCAAACAATATCACGCATCCAATCCCCTCTCATGCCTATTGCAAAGAATCTAATTCAAAATCGATTACCAACATACCAACATTTTGAAAAGGTATCTAAAATACAAATAACCCAATCTTTGAACTCGATCTATGTCATGAACATAATCCAAAGCATAATGAAGAAAACCCCATTCAATGCACCAAGATCAAGGTTCCATCTCTCCAAAATACTACAATGATTTAATTAGTATTTTCCAATCCATCCATGATTCCATAAAAAAGATGACCATATCCATATTCCAACAAATTCTACTTCTGCCAATGAGACACTTGCTTCCACAGTTCACAGAGATGATCTTCCTCTAGAACAAGAGTCTTCCACTCTAGACATATTTTCAAATGATGAAGCTATATCCGAATTCACAAGACTTAATGGTGTCATTCCAAATAATGACCATGAAGAAGGTTTTCATATCAATTTTAAAACATCAACATATTTTGAAGAACAATCAAAATCTAATGTTCCTCAAACTCGGGTTGAAGGTATTGATTGGGAATTTACCCCACATATTGATGAAGTACCTATAACCTATAAAATTGGATCACTTACCTTTTTTAGAGAGAGCTCTCATACTAATGAGAAGACTACCACCTTTGAAGGTTCCTAGCAGTGCAAAGAAGGATTAACACCTCGTTTCCATAAAAAATCATATTAGTTTCCAACAAAATTTGTCAATGCATGCACTATCAAGGCAAAGGATTAGGCCTACATGAACATGGTATATTAGAACTAGTGTAGTTTTTCAACAATCCAAAGCATCAAGGTATCGATTATTTAGGGATAAAGGAACCTAATAATGTTTGTGGTACATCTATGATATTGGGGGAAACTTTATCTAATGTAAACATCAACATGGGAGTCATGAAGATTCCTTATAGTGGAATTGCTTCGAGCACTCCAACTATCCATATCATAAATTATCATCCTCAAATATTTCCACCCACTAATTAGGGCCAACAGGATAAAAATCCTTACAAAGAAAAAGATCAAGTCATTGAATGCTACGCCCTTAATATTATTGTACATCGGGTTATGAAAATCTTATTCTATTAAGTCATATTATCATTAGTACACATGAAGTTAAAATGGATCCCATCAAGCAAAATAAAGTGAAAATAAGTCCATCTATGTATCATAACTCCATTAGTCAATGAAACTATGGAGCAACATTAAAAAGGGGTTTCCATAGATCAAATGTGTCCACATATTTCAAAAAAGTCTTCAATACTGACACACAAAGTGCATGAAAAAGTTGGTCCTAAATCCACTCACAATTCTATATCTACATTTCATCACTCACTATACCAAGTTTGGAAAATAAAAGATACACAATACAAACTATAAAATAATTCATCTCCATCTCATATCCTCCATCAAAGTCCACCATCCAACTCAAAAATTTAAAAATATCTAAATCCAATGTTAACCGTGTCTTGGTGGCAACTATTTATCATAAGGAATCTAATGATCTCTATCATGATGTATGCATTTAGATAGGGGCAACTCTAGTATTAAAAAAGATCACAAGAACAATAAGGGGTTATATACAAGTGCATGTATCTTGGCAAAGAAAATCCTCCAAATAGGATATCATTGGCACATCATGACAATTCCATCTACATTGACACCACCAATTGGTTTCACATAGTCAATGATCACACCAAAAAATTTCAAAACAAAAAAAATCAAAAGATAAAAAAAATAATAAAGAGAAAAATTATCCTCTAGTTAAAACCATTCTTATGGCACTTTGGCCAAGTACCATGATGAAAACCTAGAATACAAGAATCATGCATAAAATCGAGCATCTATGTGCACCATTCTAGTTGGGAGAAACTTATCTCATCCATAATAAATCCAACATTTCATCCATAATAAATCTAACATTCCATCCATAATAAATCTAAAATTCATTCCATTTTTGTCCATCCTCCATAATCCATCTTGATCTTGATAAATACTAGGAGCATATACTTCAAACTTACTTTTGGAAAAATCTTGACATGGTCATTTCCGTTGACCATATCTTATTGCATGTCATACCATCACCTACATCTAGCACTATCCAAACAATTATGCTCAATCCTAACATGTTATCCTATCACAATATAGTCCTTGGAAGAAAAATCCTTCACTCTTACATTTCTTCATGCTTTACATATCCATCAATCATGTGGATCCATTCATCCAATCATGACGTTTCATACATTGCTAGAATTTTGGGTCAGGTGCTAACATCCTACTTCAGAATAAGTCTTGATATATGTCTTCTAGCTCATGTAGTGATCTAGACATCTTCTAGACAAGCCAAAAACATCTAGATAATTGAAAATCCAAAAAAACATTTAGATAATCAAAAATCCAAAAACATCCATATAATTGAAAATCCAAAAACATTCAAATAACACAAAATCCAGAAAAGCATCTAGATAATCGGAAAAGTCCAAAAAAAGCCTCAAATAATTTCAAAAAATCTAAAAACTATAAAAATTTCAAAAATCCTAAAAAAAATCATCGCAACTCACCCTTTCCACAATAAAATTTCCATCCATAATAAATCTATCATCACAATCATCTTTAGCAAAATAAGAAAAAAATAAATGCAACAATCATCAAAACTCAAAACATTCATGAAAAATCACAACTCTTGATCATTGTTAAAATAACATCAAAGTCTTCATGTCAATTTTCAAAATCAACATCAACATCCAATGAATACCTTAAAGGATTTATATTTCCTACAATAGGAATCATTTTGGATATCAACTAAAAATAATCTCTCTAGCAAGAGATATGACGACTTTGATATATTTTTTTAGTCAGTCTGTTCTTTTGGTTTTATCTTTTATCTCATTCCATTGCTTTCTTGATGCCACCTTGATCTTCAATATCTTGGTGTGTCTAGAGGGGTACGTAATGGGGCATAATCATTACTTTCGTCTGCTATGTTTGTGGGATGTTCGTATAATATAACCATGGTGAATACTTGCCTTATGTGTGTAGGGATAATCTCAAGCAATACAATGACCTTTGCACATTAGGTTCATTATACCTTTTGTGTATTGGTCTACTTGATTCAAGGTTTCATTCTCTCACATGATCAAACAAGGATACTCCTATTTGTTTAGAGTCAAAGTCCATGCAATAGATACGATGCCACCATGGTTCTTCATACCTTGGCACTGCATAATATTTACTTGCTATATCAAAATAAGGATTGCTTTACATTCTTTAGCATAACCTAAAGCAAAAGAAAAATCATCTATCCAATCAAACAATCCAATCTATCCAATAATCATAGATTTTTGTAATATTTAATCAACATTATTCATTCATCATATTTTATTCTATCTATCCATATAATCATCTTTTCTTCTATCCTACTCATCATACTAACATTTCTATCCAAGTATCATGACATACAAAAAAATATCCATCGCATCTTGTATCCACAAACCGTTCGTAACATCATATATCATCCATCTAGCATAGTCATCATATATAGCATCAAAAATAAAAAATATTATTATAACATAACATCATATTGTTGTAAGAATGGAAAGTATGAAGGTGTTGTCATTGATTTCAATTGGTTATCAACTGATTGCTATTGGCTGTATATGTCAAGGATATTGAGAAAATTGTATTAAAGAAAGACCACAGGTGTTCAGTGGTTGCTCTAGGTTTTACTTCAGAATTTGCTCCTATGTTTGTGTGGTTCAGATATGTTGATCATGGTTGTTAGAAGATGCTATATCCAGAGTTTTAGCTATTGATTCATTGTATAGTGCAAGTTATGTTCACTAGTTGTGAACTGTGGTTTTGTGTGTTTCTGGTTGAGATCTGGGAGAAATGTTGTTGGTCCAGATTTCTCTTTGGTAAAGTCTCATGACTTGCAGTTCTAGAGTTGAGTTGTTTTGATTTTGTTGAAGATAATTTTGGTATCTGGAAGATTCATTCTTAATGGTTCTATGCGTTTTACACTAGTTTGAATGACCTTGTGTTGAACAATACCTTCAAAGTTGATGAAGCGTGTTGGTTCTATTTGGGTCCCTATAAAGGGTGTGTTTGGGTCACCCTCATTCTAATTTCACCCTAGGATGTTTTGGCGCCGACCTAATTTGAATTTAAATTTGGATAGCCGACTTTGGATATGTTTCAAATTTGAAGATGGTATAAATATAGGACGAGTTAGTGGTGAAATGGTGCAAGTGCAAGAGATATATGTGCAAATAAATAGAGTAGATAGATGTGACATTGATGCAAACTAGTGAGTGTGTGTGATGTGAGTTTGGCAGATCAATGCAAAGCCTAAATGTTGAGTTTCCAGATGCAGTGAGTTCAAGGTGAACTCTATCATTCATGCATGTTTGCAAGTGGTTGAGCAAATTGTGGTGGTTTTTTTCGTTGCATTGAGATTGTATTCTTTGTGTAACGTATATCTTCTATCTTCTTTGTATCTTTGTGGTAGTGATCCCTCCAGGTTGTTAGCCCTATTGGATAGTGAGTCCTTGTTTTGGCAGCGAGCCTTGTTTCTCAGGGAGTGAGCATATTGTAATCAGTTTTGATATTCTCTATAGTGTGAGTTAATCCTCACTGTGGTTTTTCCCTTATTGGGTTTTCCACGTAAATCTGGTGTTATTGTGTTTTTGTGATGAATTTGAGTTATTGCATTAGTATTTAATGGTTAATCATTTAAGCAGTATTAAGGATTAGTTCCGATGAATGAATTAAAGATTAAATCTGTGACAACTGATTCACCCCCCTCTCATTTTTCCTATTTAACAATTGGTATTAGAGCTTGGTTCCTTGGTGAAGAGCTTAACCACTTGAGGAAGGTTTGGGATGGCTGGAAAAATGGTTTATGATTATCCGAGGTTCAATGGAACTACTAATGCTATCTGGAAAATATTGATGGAAGAATATCTAGAGTATTGTGGATATGATGTGGAGAAAGCTTACAAGAATCCTTAAACTCCTCCTGCTAATGATTTGAGCATGCCTAATGAGATCAAAGCACATGAAGCAAACAATAAGGTGAAGTACATCTTGAAGAACCATTTGGTACATTCCGAGTTGATTAAGGTTTAAAATATGAAGAATGCTAAGGAAGTTTGGGATGCTTTGGAAAGGGAACATGAAGGTGATGAAAGAGTTAAAGAAGAAAAATTGCTGAATTTGGAGACACAGTTTGAGCTTCTACATATGTTTGAAGATGAGAATGTTAAAGCTTATTTACAAAGATTGGATGCGATAGTGGCCGGAATGCGAGGACTTGGTGCTACTATAGATGAAACTAGGATTGTAAAGAAGATTCTTAGAACTATCCCTAATGCTTATAGTGAGAAGGTGTGTTCTATTGACCAGAGTATAGATTATAAGACCTATATTAAAGATCTGCTATTGGGATTTTTGACATCTTATGAGATAAGGAAGCCAAATCTGAGGAATGGATGCAAGTTAGAAATTGCTTTTAAGGCTACAAAATTTGAAGATCCAGCTGATTTTTTTTTTGATGAAATAGAAGCTAACTTTGTAAGAAGGATGAGGAAAAGCTCCAACAAGTATGAAGGTAAGTTACCCTTTAAATGCTTTAGTTGTGGAGAAATAGATCATTATGATGCAAAGTGTCCAGAAAGAGATAAAAGGAATAAACAAAGATATGAGAAAGAAAATAAAGGAATGAAGATCAATAGAGAATATTATGTGAATGAGAATGCTAGTATATCTGACGAGGATTTAGAATATGAAGATCTTGATGACAATGAATGCTTATTCTTGGCTATAAAGGATGAACCTACTTCTGCTAATTCTGAAAAACAGGTAAAGGAAAGCCCTATGGAGAAGGAGAAAAATGAAGGTACTATTATCTCTTCCCTACATTCTAGACAAGAGAAGAATTGTTGGGTAGTTGAAAGTGGTTGTTCACATCACATGACTGGTGATAAAAGTAAGTTTGTTAAACTTGAAAAATATGATGAAGGCTTGGTTATGTTTGGAGATGATACTGGTGCTAAAATTTGTGGGATAGGTTCAATAAGTTTTGATGGCAAGCATCATACTGATGATGTTTACTATGTTAAGGGTTTAAGGCATAATATTTTGAGTGTTGGACAAATGTGTTAGAGTATGGATAGACACTGAGAGGGGGGGGTGAATCAGTGTCTGATAGATAGACCTAAAAGTTAAACCTTTTAAACTTCAACAAAGACTTTTAGTTCAAATATCCTTTCTATTGATAACAGAGCAGAGTAATCACTTTGAGAGAATTCATGAAAAGAGGTAAACAAAGATATGACAACATTAACCTAGTTCATTTAGACAACTTATGCCAATATAACTTGTGTGATATATCTTGCACTTGCAAAAGATGTGACTGACATTGTTTAACAATCAGAGCATGATGACAAAACAGGTGCAACTCATAAGACTGTGTACTTGAAGACCAACATCATTGAATCACTTTAAGACCACCAAATTTCAATGCAGCTTTATGAGACATTGCAACAACTGTGCAAATAAATGACATATGATAAGCATTGAAACAATAGAGAGCTTTAGTACATTATGATAGATTGAAACATAACGATCTTGAACTATGAATCAATGAAAGAACATGTGATGTGATAGACTAAATGTTTTTCATCACAACATGCAAAACATGTTTGGTTAAACAAAGCTTTTAAACCAGTTTGCAACATATGATTGTGAAAGTACTTGTAACAACATAATACATCAACATTGCAGAAGTAAGAATTTATAATAGACATTAGTGCATTTGATAACTTATGAAAATAAGATAGACATGAAAAATAATCACACAAAGACTCATCACATAACACATTATATGTCTTGAGTGGAAAACCCTCTTAGGGAATAAAAACCACTCGATTTTTTTTTCTCTTTATTCACTTAGAGCACCGACTCTACAAAGTTCAGGAGCACCAACTCCACAAAGTTCAGGAGCACCAACTCCACAAAAGATAGAAGCACCAACTTCACAAAGTCTAGGAGCACCAACTCCACAAAATTCAGAAGCACCAACTTCAAAGTTATAGGAGCACTAACTCCAACATTACAGGAGCACCAACTCCACAAAATCCAATGCATAACAATTATAGTATACTATAAATACCCTAGAAGTGCAATTTGTAGCCCTAGTGTCTCAATAGTAGACTATGAATATTTTCAATAAGCACATTGAAGAATGTTTTATGAGAATGACATCTTAAATACAACAATTTGAGAATCACTGTTATAAATTTTTTCAATGCAATACAACTTCTGTATAATATCTGTTAAGAATAATCCTGATGTCTCATATTCTTCTTCCAGGGAACCTAGAAAAATGCCTAGAAGCCACCTTTTAGAGACACTGCAAATAATAAGCTCTGTATGCAGTTTGAATAATTGTAAACCAAATTAGGTTAGGGTTACAGGTGAGAAACCCTAAAGAGTACATTAATTTTGAAGTAAATTATGTTACAGCCCAAGAGTCATCCAGAAACCCTAAGGGGGTTTAAACATAATCAACAAAAGATTAAGACCTTTAACAAAAACCTTAACAATTGCATTTTCAAACCAATTTTATTCATTGAAAAAATTCTTAATAACCTGCTTAATCAATTGTTTCAAAGCCCATAAGTAACATAAATTCCTTACTTGTTTACGGTGAAAAACCAATTGAAAGAATACCTCAAAAACCTATTAAATGGTTTCATAACCGTCTAGTTGGTAGATGCTAGTCTTAACCAACTTTCACTATCATTTCCTTGTCCAAACACCCACATTCACATCATTTTCAAGCTCAAAGTCATTCCATATGCCGGCCAAGCTCATACAGTGAGCTAATTTACATAACCATAGCATGTCAGCTGAGAAAAGCTAAATGAATTTGTAGACAACAGAATACCATGGTGGCTAGGGTTCCATAATACGTTTTTCCCTAATCGAGCTTCAAGTTTTTGAAGACTTTGCATAATATAATGATCATTTGAGATCCGATACTATCAAACAAAACATCATAATCCCTTAGAATCCACTGCCAAATACTTTACAAAGAATGCCGACAACATTATAATACTAATCATTAAACCCAAGCAAATGAAAGCTATCAGTGCCAAGTCACCAAACCAAATAATAGTTGTCAAATAGTTGAATGTTTCCAAGGTTGTCGAAGCCAAGTTTTAATTTTAGAAACAACTAGTCACTTGTACAATGTGACTTTCATTAATAAAACACAATGCCACATGTATTGTGATCAAACAAAATGCTAACCATATAAACTTGCCTGATACCTCATGTATTCTCCAACCATCACATGATTAATGTGACTTTGTTTAAAGCCCGAAACCTAATTTTTTTTTATTTTTAACCAATCTGAAATGCTTCAAATGCAAAGACCATAGTACCGCCCTGTCAAAATGGTAAAATGTCAGCATCAACATGTATCAAGATCTGAACCAATCAAAAATTGAACCAAAACCTATAACTGCATATGAAATATGTATCATGTATCAGCCAAAACCTGTAACTGCATGTGAAAACCAAACCTCAACCATGTAACCAGTTTTGTCATCAAGGACAAACTACAAACATGATAAACAATTGAAAGCCAACAAGATGTGCAGTAAGGGATATGATCTTGCGTTCAAGGATGAGAGATGTGAAATCCAGAAAGGATCCAGAACATTGATTGTTGTGAAAAAGATATCTGAAGGAAATATCTATCAACTTAAGGGTGCTGATGGATGATGCTTTATGACTCAGATTAATGATAGTTGGTTATGGCATTAGAGAATGTGTCACATGGATTTTGATAACTTGGCAAGGATTAGTGCAGTTCAGGCCGTGAGAGATTTACCAAGGATTACAATGTCTGTTTATGCTATTTTCATGAATTTTCAATTTGGAAAGCAAGCAAGAAATCATTATAGATCAAAGGAATAGTCTACTACTAGACTACTGGATTTAATTCATACAAATATCTGTGGTCTTACAAGATTGAGAAGTCTACTAGGTGAAAGGTACTTTATGCTTTTAATTAATGATTATTCTAGAAATCAAATGCATTAGATAGATTCAAGACATTCAAAGCTATGGTTGAAAATGAAGTGAATTTGAGGATAACATGCTTAAGGTCTGACAAAGGTGGAGAATTCACCTCCCATGATTTTAATATGTTTTATGAAGTGCATGGAATAAAGAGACAGTTATCTACTCTGAGACCTCCTCAACAAAATGGAGTTGTTGAAAGAAAAAATAGAACAGTTCAGGAGGCTGCTAGATCAATGATTAATGAGGCTAGTTTATCAAAATTTTACTAGAAAGAGGAAATTCATACTGTTATTTATGTATTCAATCGAGTTCAAGCAAGAGAAAATAGTACAAAGACCCCCTATGAGTTATGGCATGTAAGAATTCCTACTGTTAAGTACTTCAAGGTATTTAGAAGCAAATGTTATATCAGAAGAGATGAAGACAATTTGGGAAAGTTTGATGCAAGAAGTGATGAAGAAATTTTTCTTGGATATTCTACTAAAAGAAAAGCATACTGATGTTTCAATAAAAGACTAAGAAAGATTGTAGAGGGTGCAAATGTCAAGGTTGATGAAACAATGAATAATTCAATTGACATTGATGGATATGTATTTGATGAACTTGACTGTGTAAGAATAGACGAGATTGAAGAATAGGAAAAGGATGAGCAAGATAAGCAGGATGAACATAATGAAAGAGAAGAAGAAGCTCTGGTGATGTCACCTAAGACACCTTGACATGTACATAAGAATCATTCAGAAATTCAGATTATTGGTGACAAGACTAAAGGAGTATTGACTAGAAGCAGAGCTACTGCTAAAGTAAACCTGTGTTTATTTTTTGAGATTGAACCGAAGATTGTAAGTGAAGCATGTAAAGATGAAAATTGGATGGAAGCCATGAAAGAACTTATGCAGATTGAGAAGCATCAAACTTGGGAATTGGTCCCAAGAATGGCAGATAAAAACATCATGGATCGAAGTGGGTATTCAGAAATAAGCTGAATGAGAATGGAGAAGTAGTCAAAAACAAAGCAAGGATTGTGTGTAAAGGTTACTCAAAAGTAGAAGGCATAGATTTTGAAGAAACTTTTGCTTCGGTAGCAAGAATGGAAGCTATGAGAATTTTCTTAGCATTTGTTACTCATAAAGACTTCAAGTTCTATCAGATGGATGCCAAGTCAACATTTTTGAATGGTAAGATAGAAGAAGAGGTCTACATGGAACAACCAGAAGGATTTCAGTTGTCAAATCAACTAGATATGGTGTGCAGATTGAAGAAATCCTTATATGGATTGAAGCAAGCTCCTAGAGCTTGGTATGCAAGGTTAGACAGGTATTTGATTCAACAAGGTTTCAAAAAAGGTACATCATATAGTAATTTGTATTTTAAGATTGAAAATGAAAAAATATTGATTGTAGTTGTGTATGTTGATGAAATTATATTTGGAGGAAATGAAAATATGTGCAAAATGTTTGCGGAAGAAATGCAAAAAGAATTTGAAATGTCTATGTTTAGAGAGATGAATTTCTTGGGCTACAGATTAATCAAATGGAGAAAGGAATTTTTATTTCACAGTCTAAGTATGTGAAAGAGATGTTGAAGAAGTTTGGGATGGATGGCTCCAAACTGGTATGTACTCCTATGGTGACTTGTTACAAATTGGGTAAACATGACGATTCACCTAAGGCTGATCAGAGCAAGTATAGATCTATGATTGGTGGACTATTGTATTTGACTACTACTAGACCTGATATTATGCATGATTTATGTCTTGTGGCTAGATTTCAAGAAGATCATAAGGAGACACATGTTGTTGTTAAAAGAATTTTTAGATATTTGAATGACACTCTGGATTATGAGTCATGGTATCCTAGAGATACTGACTTTACACTAAGTGCCTATATAGATGCAAATTGGGTCGGATGTGTAAATGGAAGAAAGAGTACAAGTGGTGGTGCATTCTTTCTTGGATGCAGATTGGTGGCATGGTTGAGTAAAAAGCAAGATTCAGTCTCCTTGTCTACTACTGAAGTTGAGTATATTGCTGCTGCATCTTACTGTACACAAGTTCTATGGATGAAATAGACATTGAAATATATCACAGTGGTGTATGATGATCCTATTTCTATCTTTTGTGATAATACAAGTGCAATTAAAATTTCAAAGAATCCAGTGATGTACTCGAGGACGAAGCATATATCTATCAAGTATCATTTCTTGAGAGAGAAGGTCATGGAGAATGAAGTAAAACTTGAATATGTTTTGATGGAGGATCAAATTTCTAATTTATTCATGAAGGCTCTTCCTAAAGATACTTTTGAGTATCTCCGAGAGAAGTTAGGGGTCATTGCCCCTCATTTCTTGAACTAGATGCATATGGAGATGCATCAGTCCAGTGGATCAATGGATCTATCCTTCTTATGGATTGATGTTTTGGTGGCTACCTCTCAAGGGGATCAAGTAGTGTCAGGTGTTGTCATTATGAGTGCTATTTTTTATGTCAAAGGGGAAATCAATGTAAAATATCTTTTTCCTTTGCCATTGATGTCAAAGGGGGAGATGAAGCATGTGAAAAAAAGGGGAAGCATGAGAGGAAAAGAGAAAAGAGGAAGAATATAAAAGATTATCTACTAAGGGGGAAAAACAAAAAGAAAAATATTGAGAAGTATATTCAGAGCTAGTACGGTGTCTTTGATGGTTTTTCACATCATGTGTTTCCATCAATGACAAAGGGGGAGATTGTTGCAAGAATGGAAATAATGAGGGTGTTTTCATTGATGTCAACTGGTCAATTGGTTATCAACTGATTGTTGTTGGTTGTATTTGTTGAGGATATTGAGAAAATTGTATTAGAGAAAGATTGCAGGTGTTCAGTGGTTGTTCTGGGTTTTGCTCCAGGATTTTCTCCTATGTTTGTGCAGTTTAGATATGTTGATCATGGTTGTTAGAAGATGTTGTATCCAGATTTTTTGTTGTTGATTCATTGTATAGTGCAAGTTATCTTCACCAGTTGTGAATTGTGGTTTTTTGTGTTTCTGGTTGAGGTTCAAGAGAAATGTTGTTGGTCCAGATTTCTCTTTGGTAAAGTCTTATGACTTGCAGTTCTAGAGTTGAGTTGTTTTGATTTTGTTGAAGATAATTTCAGTATCTGGAAGATTTGTGCTTAATGGTTCTATGTTTTTTACACTAGTTTGGCCGACCTTGTGTTGAACACTACCTTCAAAGTTGATAAAGTGTGTTAGATCTATTTGGGTCCCTATGAAATGTGTGTTTGGGTCGCCCTCATTCTAATCCACCCTAGGATGTTTTGGTGCTGACCTAATTTGAATTTGAGTTTGGATAGCCAACTTTGGATATGTTTCAAAGTTGAAGATTGTATAAATACAAGATGAGTTAGTGGTGAAATGGTGCAAGTGCAAGAGAGATATATGCACAAAAATAGAGAAGATAGATCTGAGATTGATGCGAATCAGTGAGTGTGCGTGATGTGAGTTTGGCAGATCAGTGTGAAGCCTAAATGCTGAGTTTTTGAATGTAGTGAGCTGAAGGTGAACTCTATTATTCATGCATGTCTGCAAGTGGTTGAGAAAATTATGGTGGATTTCTCTGTTGCATTGAGATTGTCTTCTCTGTGTAGCGTATCTATTCTATCTTCTTTGTATCTTTGTGTTAGTGAGCCCTATGGCTTTTTATCCCTATTGGATAGTGAGTCCTGATCTGGATAGTGAGTCCTTGTTCTAGCAGCGATCCTTGTTTCTCAGGCAGTGAGCCACTTATAATCAATTTTGATATTCTCTATAGTGTGAGTTAATCCTCACTGTGGTTTTTCCCTTATTGGGTTTTCCACGTAAATATGGTGTTATTGTGTTTATGTGATGAATATGAGTTACTACATTAGTATTTAATGGTTAATCATTTAAGCAGTATTAAGGATTAGTTCGGGTGAATGAATTAAAGATTAAATCTATGACAATTGATTCATCCCCCCTCTTAGTTGTCTTGTTCAACAAATACATCCTCCATCCACATATCATTAGTATAATATTCTAATTCATAGAATAATATCATTGCATCCATGTCATCATATATCATCACATCATAGAATCATCAAATGCATACATCAAATCATAAACCATACAAGCATTGTATAGAATTCACAACATCATCCATAACACCATAATCATAGCCACATCAAAAAGGATCTACATCTCATATATATCATCAAAAAATGTATGTCATGATACAAATTCTATACATCAAATGTGTGGTATAATATATACATAAAAAAATATGTACAAGGAAGCTACCAAGAGCTATGAATGTATATACAAATCAAGAACCGGTCTACATCAAATAATCTATACATCAAATATATACAAGGTATGAGATACATAGAGCTCCCTCTCTCATCCTAACCTAGAGAAGTAGGATGGGGAGGAGCCATATGTTGAGGAGGAACCATCTGCTATTGGGCTACCTATTCTCCTAAACCCCTAGGTTGTTGTCCTTGTATGCTTAAAGATATTTCCTGCGAGGGACACCCCACTGATCTACCATCAGATCTACTTGACCACTTGCAATTGCACTCCTCGCTGAAAACTTGGGTTTCCTCCTACCCATGGGTACTACCACCTTGTAAATATTCCTATAGTATGTGCCCTCTCTCTTGAGGAGCCTAACCTCTCCCATATGTTGCACCATGGGTATAACCTACCCCTTCCATATAGCTTCTAGTTGCTACCTCCTGCCTCTCTCTGTATCGTTCTCTACCATAACTTGGGCCAGTTGTGCCTCTCACTACTGTCGGTGAGTGATATCTATGTACCTCTCCTGAGCATGCTAATATTTCTCATTAGTCCTATGGATCAACTGTACATTGAGGTTGTCTCACTCTGCGCTATAACCATCCTTCTCTCATTAGCCCTAGTCTCTCTTGCAATGCCACCTAGAGTCTAACATTGTTAGGGCCTCCTCCCTAGGGCATCCCATCTCCTTCACTACCTACTGGAACTACTGCTTCCACCACTGCCTCATTTTTTCCCTTGTCCTCTACAATAGGTACCTCTTCCTATATCCTTTGTCTCTACTAGTGGGCTCTTCTAGTCTTTACCTCTCGTCATCTCCTCCATCTAGGTGTGTAAATCAAAGTGGCCTTTGAGGTATCCATCATGCATCAAAATTAGTTGCAACTCATGGATCCTCTACCTCATTCACTTAGATCCATTGCATAGGGGCTTACTGAATAAAATCAGTCATTACTACCCAAGGTGAGGGCATCGACCCCCAATCTGTAATCTCTCTCATTATATGAGAAAAGTCTATGATTAGAACATCCTGCGCCTCTCCAAACTACCTGCACACCTGATTAGGCATATATCTCTCCAAAATGTAAGGTGTACACTTGATTATCCATTGGATCTACATGAAAAAAGGTATATGTACCTCATTGTCATCCTTGACCTCCACTAAATCTGGTCCATTTCATCGATCACCCTCCTCCAAAAATCCAAGTTGGCTAGTCGATGTCATGTCAAAGTAGTGTCATACCTATAGACAAGGGGATACCCTACCCCTCTGACTACCTCCCCAATCGATCTAGTTACTACAATGTGCTCCCAAGCCTCTAAACATGAAGAAAGGTCATGCTCGCCGATAAGCTAGTAGTATAGTAGTAAACAACCTGGTACATATTATGATACAAATGTGCTAGTATGCATGGACCCTATGCATAGAATTGTGCATCCTCTATGATACTCTCAAGAAAATGACCCCATATGACCAAGAAACCTCATGACCAACTATAAAGCATAATATTCTAGCAAATGAGCATTGCTACCAAGTGATCCCACAATACTGGTTTACAATTTTCGGGAGATCCTAATTTTTGCTGAAATCATATATTTTTAGAAAATAAAATGACTTAAGCTTTGAAAAGTTCCATTTAAAGGATTTCAATTAAAGAGGGTTTGATCGAACCACCTTAGATCAAACCCCCTTCGATAGAACCCTGCTAGTTTTAAACCATACCTATAATGGAGTCTCATTTACACCTATCAAAATGTTGATAAGAAACCACTTTTGATTTACCTTTTGGGGGATCAAATGAATTCATTTAATTTTTTTTTTTTAACTATGTAGTCCTTATTATAAGCTTCCCAAAAAGTATAATTTTAAATAAACTTAATTTATTATTATATTTATTTTTTATTTCTTATGAATGTAGGTTTTTCACTGAAAATGAAGCTCTCTATTCTGCACATGGAAAAATAGCAGATTATAATTTTTTTTTTTTGAAAAATATCAGTGCACTAGATATTGAAGTCCTTGATCAAACAAAAAAAAAAAAATTCGATGTACATACAAAAAAAGTTATGTTGTATACAGTCTGCCTATGTCTGAATTGTAATTGGTTTGACTTCGAAACTTGATTAATGAAAAAATATTCAACAAAACACTATGAAACAAAATGAAAGAACTATATATTGTAGTTACAAATCTAAATTAAAAAAAAAAAGAATTTTATTGTTCATGGAAAAAAGTTATGTTGTATACAGTGAGCATCACTCCTTAAAAATGATGTTTACTGAAAAAAAACTAGTTTTCGAAGGAGATGGAAAAAGAAGTGCAATCTGATTCCAAAAATTTTGAAAAAAATATATTTATAATCTATAGACAAAATGTCATAAATCACTAGTTTGCATCATCTTCAAATTCCTCACGGTTTAGCCACTATAGGTGCCCGAAAGTGAAGATTTAGTTAGAAAAAATCAATTCAATGTCCAGTTTGGCCAAAAATGTAAACTAGTATTGTGGGATCAGCCTACCATGATAATGATTTCATTGACCATGCACCAATGTACTGTCTCAGGTCAATCTAACCATCATCAATCTCTAGCTCATTGCCCAAAAATACTCACTCCAGTGCCTCAAATTCATAATGTGGCTCATACAACACTCTAGCTTCATGAATAAGGACTCTTAGAATGTGCCATACAACCTCCAAGGTGATGGTTGCCTCGCCAGTAGGAAGTCTAAATGATGATGTGTCTAAATGCCATCACTCTACCAACGTAGTCATAAAAGCCCAATGTGCCCTGATCTTAGGCATATAAGCTATTTAGTACAATCCAACTATGCAAAGAAACTTTTCATCCATCTTTGTTATATGTGCCATCTGATCCAACACCTAAGGTCATCGCTCCCATGACAAGATGGGATTGAGTATCACCTGCAAGCATTCACAACGTCAATTTGTTAAAAAAATTCAAAAAATTGAAGTTTGTAAAGCCCTAGTTCAAAAGCAATCTTTTTTGTAAAAGTTTCATTTTATGGTAGTCAAAAGAAGACACTTTATCAAAAGCATCACTTTACCTTTTTAGAAGTGAGAATTTTCACAAAAGCGTCACTTTATCATAGTCAAAAGCAAACCAAATTTCTTGACTTGCTTGCTTGTGCA
Source organism: Sequoia sempervirens (assembly GCA_007258455.2). Lineage (NCBI taxonomy): Eukaryota > Viridiplantae > Streptophyta > Pinopsida > Cupressales > Cupressaceae > Sequoia > Sequoia sempervirens. Next base: position 22,069,458 of record VDFB02000007.1, on the reverse strand, counting down.
AAAACATCACGTCAATGTTCGAACGTGTCACGTCGGGTTGCAAAAGCATTGATTCTAACTCGACGCATTTGTTGCCCTACCTTTAGCTAACAATTAATGCACCTAAATCTATGTACAAATGTACGAGGGTTAGGTACATACCAGGGGTTCTGCTCCAATGGGCCGCTAAAAATATCAGACTACATCTATACAGTGTGGGGCACGTACAATGCGAGCCATAATGAGGTGTCTATACGACAAAATCACTTTGAGCTCTAAAAAACCTAAACTCTCAATGGTGAAAATGAATTCAAATGCATATATATGGTCCCCAAAACCCTAGGTTTCATCCCTCCATCCCCCTTCAACCTATTTCTCACCTTCCCCAGCTTTCTTGATTAGTTTCTTGGCCTCCTAGGACTTGATTTTTCCTCCTCTTCTTTCAACCTACTTGTCAACCTACTGTGAGCCTGACTTGAAAATTTATTTTTCTAGCCAACCTCTCGAGGGGGTATCCTACCATCCTTCCTTCATTGCTCTGTCTGCTGAGGCACAATGGGGCATTAATTTTTTTTCCAATCAATAATATGTCTTTGAAACAACACAACAAGTACATTGTCTCAAAGAGGTGCAAAATGTTGATGCCTAAAATTGTTTGAACGCATCACACATTCATAATTCGTTAATTTCCATCATTTTCCTCATGATCATTATAGAAGAAAACGACCATAACCTATTTTCATTCCATAAACACCAAGTTCATTAAACTCCTATCAAAATATCATTAATCTCAAACTAAGTTTTTTGACTGATTAGAAGGATCAAAGATTTGATTAAAACTAGTCCAAATAAATCAACACAAAAAAATATCAAATTCACCGAGCGAAGGAAGACCAAGAAGGCTAAATTGTTAGTCTAGAAGACTATAAATTTTTTCTTACAACTATTATTTAAATTAGGAAATCTTCAATAAAAACAATAAGGATGAAGTAGATGATATTTGCATTCATTCTAACAAGGGATAGTATGACTTAATTAATATAATTAAAAGTATCAATTCCAACTTTACTCGACACTTGTTCGATAAAATCTATGCATACTCATCTCTAAGGAATAGCTGGATTTGAATTGCTATCTCTAAAACCTAGGTTTTAATGTTAGCCTACTCATTATTATGACTTATTTGAATAAAGTAAAATTCATGTTACTATGATTAGATGGTATTCAAGAAACCCATCATTTTTTCTTCACATAAAAGAAAGTGTTTATCATAAAAAATATAATAGAATAAATTATGCAAATGAAGATTAATTACAGATTCATCTCCTATAGTATTTAGAGGGTTCTGATTTGGAAACTTATAAGTACCCCTTTAGTACATCTATCACTTGATGTAATATTCTATGATTTCAAAAGACTACTTTCCCTTAAGAGACACCTCTCATCTATGTTAGAATTAAGAAACGTGTGAAGCGTCTAAAGAAAACACATGGATTTTTAATTCATTAAAATTTTATTTTATCAATGGAATTGACATGAGATCCTCCCTAGCACAAATCTATTGGTTGAGCTTATTAAAATAAGTTTAATTCTAGTATGGAAAGTTTTGAATCTTAATTTTAATAGACCCATCATTGGAAATATCCTCTTGAACCAAGAGCCATTGGAATTTAGCAGCCGGATATGGTGAATAGAGAGAGCCATAGAGGTGCAATTCACAGACGCTCTATGAATATCGTAGATGCTTGTCAAAGAAGCAACATGGCCATTAAATGTGTCAACACTTGTTTTAAGTGGAGGAAATGAAAGGAAGCAATGTGCAGGTTTTATATTCATATAATAATAATAATAGTCTCCATTTTATTGATTATCCTGGGGACTAACAACCAGCATCTGGTAACTTTGAGAGAAACGTGCACCAAGAACCAAAAAGTTATTGAATTACAAGTAGTGATGAATGAATGAATGCTTTTAATTATGTCTACGAGACCAGCTGGCCTATGGGACCCAAGAAACTGAACTGAAACCGCTTTTTCCAACAACAGAGCAGCCGCCGATCCCACCAACTACTCCATGTTTCCCTCTAACTTTTTGCTGATTTTGTTTCTTCTACTGTGTATTTTGATCAAGTAACTTGTTGTTTCAACAATCTCCCCCTCTTCAAATAGGGCCTCTAACGATTTGACTTTAAATAGATTTGAGTAACTGCACCTGATGTCCTCGTAAGCTTTACACTGCATGGCATAGTGTCACTCTGTTTCCACTAAACCCAAAGAGAAAAAACAACAAATCCTATTTGCCCATGCCTCCTTGGGTATTTTCCATCTCCGCATTTCACACCTCAAATTGTGAGAGCTAGTTCTCAACTGGGCTATCAACATTTTAGCCTTCTACTTTATATCTGCCCTCATGTAATACTTTTGCTCATGATCACAAATGTGGTTAAAATTCAAAAAATAGTACACCAACTGGTAGCCTTCTAAGATACGTTTCACTTGCTTCCAGTCGTCTAATAACTTAATTAAAACAATAATTTTCCTGAACCCTAAATATCCTAATCGCAACACAACTTGTATAGAGGATTTAAATTTAATTCCTTAATGAAGTTGCACAGGAAAATGAAAATAGAGCAGCTGTCTTAAGCAAAAAGAGTACCTCTAAAGAGGTTAGACATGGCGACCTCCTGCTAGATATTATGCGTGGCATGCAAGAGGCGTTGGGCAGTTTTTTTTCTTGTTTCACTTTATTTGTTTTATCATTAGTTGTTTTGTTTTAATTTTTGGAAGGCGCTTGACATCTGGTAAAATAACTATACTTATGCCTACCTTAAAATTTCACACACCCATTACTGCAGAGGTTAGATTTCATGATCATTTTATTATCATTGTATGTATTTATTAGTTTTTAGGTTCGTTTTGATAACAATATTTTCATTTGGTGGAGGTCCTGTTTACTGTTTTGCTGCAGAAATGAGACTATTTTCCCCCTCTTTGCTTCCATTCATGCCACTAATTCTTTGACTGGGGTTCAATCTTATTCACTCATGAGGGTGTTGAGAATTGTTAGTATTAGTATATTATATGATGTTTTTTTATTTTTTTATAGATGTTCTATGCTACAGGGCAGCAGGGTCCAGTTTGGTAGAAATCTCATGCAAAATCAAGAGAGCATTATTGCACCAGAGGGATCAACATGGTTTAAAATAAAAAAAACCATGTCACAAAACCAACTTTTGCATTATTTTATTCTCAACACTATATATGTATATACAATATAGAATATTAGCCACAGTCTTCTCAAAGAATCAATTTGTAGAGGTAGAAGAGCCTTTAGATTATACATCTAATTTTCTTCAATAACATTACAACATGAATTAGAACAAAATTGATAGCAGTCAATAATTTATTTATAATCAGTTTAGACAATATCTTATGTTGAGTTATCAATAATAAAGAATACACTCTCTCATAATATATTGCAGATGCATATAATGAGTAAACTAAAACAGAAAAAAATATTTTGTTCTACCTTCTAGATACTCTAGATTCTCAAGCTAAAAAGAAGATATAGTTGAAGGTTCTTTACATCAATTGTCTTAAGTTGGTCTCACAAACTTCTTTTACCAAAGAATACATCCAAGCTTCTACTTACTCATCGTAAATCCAACTAGTCCAACAGTTAAAGAAGGGAATGCTCATAACCTGCAACTCAAACAGTCAAAAAGGGGGAAAACTGCTCTCCACCCAATCCTTTTGGCATCATCAAGCCACTTGTAGACACATAAAATTGACCTAGGCCTGCAAACTTTATTTTTCGCCATATTTCTTCTCAACATAATTAAAATATTTAATTATATCTTATAGTCCAAATTCAACTATTAATTAAATAATTCTTAATTATTTAATTAATTCACATGTTTTATTCCTCCTGACTATATTATTTATTTAAATGCATCACTAATTTCCTAATGTCCCTCTATAATTAAATAAATTTCTTTGTCCGTTATTTCTCCCTGATTATTTAAATAAATAAACTTTATTTATTTATTTAAATACGTCATTAATGTCTTATGTCCTCTTATAATTAAATAAATTTCTATAATTTATTTAATTATTGTCCACCTTAGCTTTTTTTAAGTTTAAATAAAGACATTTATTTAAAATTGTCCACTTTCTAATTTTCTCCCTCTAAGTAAATAATTTAAAATAATTATTTACTGTCACATGGCCCCACCACTTTTGAATTAAATTAAATTTTAATTCAAAAAGATAGCCCAGTCTTTAAAATCAAATAATTTTAAATCATTATTTGATTCTCCAGATTTTATTTTTCTAAAAACAAGTCTCAGTCCTTCAATTCAAATTTTAACCTAATGTTTCCCTAACCCTAATTGCTAATTGTCACATTTAATTTCAGCCTTTGATCTTAGGGCATATCTCAACTTTTAATCTTGGCCATTCATCTAAAATTGACTTTTCTATAAAAAGACAATTTTTATCTCATTTGTCATCTCTCTCACACTTGCAATTTTTGAGTACACTTGCTTTTGAATAGAATCATTCAATATTTGCTTAGGACATAGTCATAGTCATAGTTGCTCATCAAAATATGAGGGAAAACATAATATTGCAGCAAATGGAGAAGGTGCAATGAAGGTGATTCATGGAGGGCTTGAAGACATTTGGTAAAATATTTCCCTTCTTTTATGCATTTTACTTTCTGCATTTTATTTTATGCTAACCTAGATTTTTACCTTAGTTACATTGGTGAACCCAACAACTGATTTTTAGCTCAATATTTTGACAAATTTTGAAGAATTTTGGAGTTGAATCCTTTTTGTTGCAGGTTTTGCATCATTTTGGGGACAAAATCCTAGTTTTCAAAGATTCAACCATATCTCTCAAATGGTTGTAGATATTTTCACAAAAAATTCTATAGGTTGGGGACAATATCAAGAGCTTCCAATCTGAAAATCAGATTTTTTGAAGCTGTTTTAATTTTTTATAATTTTTTTGTTATTTTTCATGAAAAAAGGCTCTGTCCAACCCCCAATCCAAGAAGATCACCTTGAGCCTTAACAACAAAAGGGTACACAAAAAGACAACACAACTAGACTCTTCTATCCACCCATAAAATTAAATATCTTCATGACTATTTTCAGCTCCATGGAAAGAAAGAGCAGCAACACAACTTCAAGGAGAGAAAGAGCAGCAACACTATTTTTAGCTTCAAGGAAAGAAAGAGCAACAACACTATTTTTAGCTTCAAGAAAAGAAAGATCAACAACATAGCTTCAAGGAAAGAAAGAGTACCAACATAGCTTTAAGGAAATAAAAAGCAGCAACACTATTTTCAGCTTCAAGGAAAGAAAGAGCAACAACATAGCTTCAAGGAAAGAAAGAGCAACAACATAGCTTTAAAGAAATAAAGAGCAACAACACTATTTTCAGCTTCTAAGGAAAGAAAGAGCAACAACATTGCTTCAAGGAAAGAAAGAGAAACAACATAGCTTTAAGGAAATAAAGAGCAACAACACTATTTTCAGCTTCAAGAAAAGAAATAGAAACAACACAAGATAAGAGTATTCTGACAAGCAAGGGTGTAAAGCAAAGAGGCTTACATCCACCATAACCTGAAAGCTATCCCAAATACAATTTCAGCCTCTCCATTTTTTTTTCCCTCAAAACCATCCTCCAAGAAAAGAGAAAAACTCCCCTCCAAAAACCCCCCCTAACATTCCTTTTAGCTTTCTTTAAACACCCTAACCCTAAGGGTTTTGGTTGGGGGCTTAAAATTCCATAGCATCCCTTTTAGCTTTCTTTAAGCACCCTAACCCTAAGGGTTTTGGTTGGGGGCTTAAAATTCCCACAACATTGCCATTTTCCCCTCTTTACATGACTGAAATTTGGTGTCAAAACATTCCCACGGGTTTAAGACTTTTACCCACCATTTTATATCCCTATACCACTTTTTGTGAGTTTTCAATTTACACATGACTATGGACATTTGGGAATATTTTACTTACTTTAATATAATACCTAACCTAATGATTTCACAATGAAACTATATTGCTTCATGGTAGGAATTAAGGCAACCAGGCTTAGGTGATCCTCTCGTTCCCCTCATTGACCATTTGTACACATACAATTGTCATTTCATGATATATATATAAAATAAATAAATAAATAAATAAATAAATCAATATATTCATAAATTACATCACCAACTTATAATAATTGAATTTACATACCATGGTCATATTTTGGTGGTTACCATATGGATCATCATAACCTGATCTAGAAGAACAAATTACTCAAATCTTGTCATTTGATGTTAACACTTACGATTCATTTTATTGAAACCAATAAAAAAATTTAATTATTTCAAATAAACTCTAAATCAATATCCTAACAATTTTATTCACTATTCATTTAAACATCTAAAATGATACCTACCTCCTTTGTTTACACCTTTACCTTTAGAACCAAGCTTGCACATTACTAACCTTGTGTGTGCTCCCACCTACTTAAACTCACATAATAGTGGTGACTCACATTTATCACATTTGTTAGCAAAATATTCCAATGTCTACTATTTATAATTAAGTCCCTTATCCACACTAGATGCATAATGATAACTAGTATAGCCATCCCATATAGAATTATAAAATTAGAAATATAATTCCATTCACCCACAAGAGATAATCAAAGATATAGAGTTCATTTGAGGTAACTGTTAGAATATTATGGTCATTTATCATATACATGCTCTACTAGTCAAGTTAAGCTTTAGCCTTGCTTAAATTACATGCAAATAACACCTTAAATCAAGTCAAATATCAGACATGAGACAATATAAATTTTAATCCAAATTTTAATTTCCATCTACAAGGGTATGTAATTGTATGAATAATATTGGGTCTTTCACACATCAATAAAATTAATGCTATTTATGTACTATGATATCATATTCATGTACTATGATATTATCAATTACATACAATTCATGAAACAAGAGTGTTGTGTGGTCTCACAACACACCCCAAGACTGGAAAGACTTGGGGACCCAAGTGAAATATAACTCTTATGGCAGGAGCTAACTAATTGAAAGATCATCGGAAGTGGAGAAAGGAAGATAAATCTTTGATAAAAGAAAGTACTTCGTATGGTAAGTGTTTCATGCACCGGATACTGAGTACCAGAAACATAGAAAAGGCGAAAGGTAATGTGAAGTTCAAGTGAAAGACTTCGGTCAGGTAAGATGGAGTCCGGTAAGATGGAGTCCGATATAATGGAGTTCCGGTATAACCGAGGTCCGGAAAAGTAAGTGGGTAAAGCTGAATACCGGGTACCGAGTACCAGGTACCGGGTTGCAATGTGAAAAGAAATGTTAAGTTTTTTGAATTTATATAATGATCCTGGTGATCTGGTATATGTTCAAGGATTTATGATATGCTTTTGAAAAGGCATGTTAATTATGGAATTTTTTGTATTAATATTTGAATAATGGTTTTATTTACATGAGATGTTATAATGTGGTTTTTTTTTAAAAAGGGATTTAATATTTGGAATTTGTGATTGTAGGAGATATCGATTGTGATGCAAAGCTCGGGTATGGATGGTCAGGAATATTTGAATCATGGAAGGAATAATTTTCAGACCGGTTTGATCACTCTGGGAGGTGATAATGAAGAGGGATTTGAGTCCACCAGAATGCTGGGGATCTTAGTATTTCACATGCGGTGGGAGCAGATGCCAAATTTTGGGAGAGCCCATTCCCGAGAGTGACAGAACTGAAGCCAAGCGATGTGTAGGGGGTGAAAATTCCACCCCATCATTCTGAATGTATGGGAAGCTCCTACACACTATCCTGATTCAAGTTATTTTCCTGGCGAGAATAACAAAGTAGAACCCGAAGAGCTTCAATGAGTAATTGGAGTTGGCTTCCATTGAATTCAATTGCAATTCTCCTATTGGTCATAATTTTCCACATGCCTTGATGAGATTGGTCCCTTAGATTTCCTCTCATGTAGTTGTCTTATCCCATCTGAGCCTTGTGTTCTATAAAGGCCAGGGGATGCTTCATTTTCATTTAAGTTCAAAATTTGTGGATGTCGGAGGAGCAAATTTTTTTTTTAATTTTTGTTCTTTTTTCCTATTTCTTGAATCATTCTAGTCTAAAACTTTGTATGCACATAGACATTAACTGATATCAAAGCTTTATGATAGCTACCTATCTCAGTATCTTTTGTAGCTGGTTTTGTAAGTTTGGCCAAACAAGATTGTATGCTGCATCGTTTAAGGGTGCATACAGAACCTACTCAGTGTCCATAAATGAAACCCTCTCTTTAAAATCTTGCACCATTTTATATGTAGCTGTGAAGCAATTTGATGAAGTATAAAGCGGTTTGCTTTGGTTTGATTAATTCTTTGGGGAATCTATAGAGAATAACCGGGAGAAAATTTTATTTTTCAGTATTTTTTATACTTTGTTTTAGAATAGATGTTTAATATTTTTGAAAATGTTCCAAAAAATACAGATGAATGGAAATAGTTTTGTTGAAAATATATTTTTTTCCATGATATTGCTAAATTCTTAATGCTAAATCTACTTAAGTGATAGCAAGGAAATTTGGTGATATTCCATGAAATCTTATGTCAAATCTTTTGGTTTCATGATATTTAAAATGTTCAATGAAATAATAGAGATATGCATGTATATCTATAAAAAGGTCCCTTTGAGATTAACAACAAATGTCACATCATTACCCGAGAGCGACCCTAGTGCAACCATGACTTGGTTATCGAAGACTTGGGATTGAACGAAAGTCAATCTTTACTCTGTGAATGCAAAATTTCCCCTTAGGTTGTCTTTGTTCCATATCTTTCAAGAAGGATAGGCTCTTCACGGTCTTGTTTATGGAGATTTTATTCGACCTGCTTACTACAAGTAAAACTCTCGTCAACAGGAACTGGCACTAGAAGGAGGGCCACGAGCAGCAAATACACATATATCTCTTTCTTATTTCTTTGATATTTTTAGGATTTATCCTTTGGAAGTGGAATTGTGCTTTGAAATGTTATTCCTAAATTTGTCAAGAAGCTTGTGAGTGAGGAATTGAATGCAAGCTGGTTTTCATTATGGAAATTGGAAAACTTTGTAAAATCTTTAGTCAGAAACCGCATCCTTTGAGTTTGTTTACTTTTGGTAGAGTCACTGAGTGTAGAATTCATGATACAACTGATCACGGTGAACTTGAGTGTGAATTTTTTTTAACTAGGGTAATTTTAGCCATAAGTGGAGCAATTCCGTTAATGAAAGAAGTTTTAACTACTAAAAAGAAAAAGATTGTTAACAAGAGAAACGTTCTACCCTAGTGGAGTCAAAAATATTAAAAAAAAAACCAATGAACCAAAACAGTTAGGAAACTATGATTATTTTAAAGAAAATCCTAACATCTTGTAGGGGAATAGGTGAGAATGTCGAGATTCAGAGATATTTCATCATAAATGAGAAAAAGATATGGGTGAGTCATCATTCCATGTATACGTGGAAAACACAGATAATGAGATGGAGTGGGAAAATTGAGTGGGAAACACGTGTATTGTGCTTCAAGCTGAAAAATCATTAGCTATAAAAAGACATTTTCTTGATTTTATACAAGATATAGAATATCAAGTTTTTACTTTTTCTCTTTTTGATAATAATATAAATAGTGGTATATCTTGGTCTAACAAAATGCAAAGTGAAGATAGGGCCGAGGATATGAAGATTACCAGAAGAGAAGGAAATAGAGAAATGAATGCAACCATTCATGGAAATGGACCAGGGCTGGGAGAAGGTACAGTATTGCCACACCAGACGAAATGTGTGCAATCAGTCTCTAATGAGATTGTTTTCATACATTTAAGCCAAATTTTGGGTAAGTACACCTTCGAATTTATGATGCTTAAATGCAGAAAATTTAAGATATTCCATTATTACAGTAGAATATTGAAAATGTTGATAAGAGAATTTAAAGAAAAATTTGTTGTAATTCATACTAAAACTGTAGAAGAAATAGCTGTAGAAATCAAAATAAATTGCTTTGTTAGAGTTAATCTTTTGTGATATTAGAGTTAGGGTAGTTAGGGTTAGCTTAGTTTAGTTTTAGTTTAGTTTGTTTTTAGGGGTTTTCCTTTGTGTTTTCTTTTTTGCTTTTGTTTTCTTGCTCCATTTTTTTTTTGTTCCTCTTTTGCTCGGCTTTTGCATTAGCAAATTTTGCTTAAATATATCTTAAACATGAGAGTGAAATTCAAACATTTTGCAAAACTAAACCGAAAATGAGACAATAAAGCCATACACTATAAAACATGCTTTTAAGAAAGATAGCCAAAAAGAGAAATATATATATGTGTGTGTGTGTGTATCACGTATATACATCAGATATCAAAATCCTCGTCAAAAATCAAAAGGATTCAAAAGGCGGTGAGAAAAGTTGTGGACGATAGTAGTCATTCAGACAATCTGGGATGCCTCTTCTATTAAGTCCAAATACTCTATGTAGGCGAGTTCCCCGCGAGTTTCAAAAATTTGGATATGGAGATCAGTAAGAAAAGGCCGAAGTGGAACCACTTCCCTGTGTTCTAGGAACTGAGGAATATCATCCATGGAGGGAATCCCAATGGTCAGATGTGCAACAACTAAAATGGTATCCAGATTCTCCAAGAATTTAGGCTTCACTATTAAGTTGGCAGCAACGCGAACATCTTCAATAGGTAACCCAATGTACAGAAGTGACGCTACAAAGTGAGAAGCTATATCAGAGTAAAAACATAAGTAGTGGCTGGATGCAACATATCTTTCCCCAAGGACCAAGCATAAGTTTGGCACAGTGAAATTGGAAGTCCTAACAATAAAGACCTTTTCAAACCTTTGTGGTGTGATGCTCCCCAAGAAAATGTTCTATTTGCAAGAACAACCCGAGCAAATAGGAGTATCCATGGCTAAGAAGAAAATTTAAAAACACAGAGCATAGCAGAATTACAGAAAATATATAATAAAAGAGACAAAAAAGAGAAGTGTGGAGAATTTGAGAAGAAATGCACAAATTTATAGAGAGCCGTAAACATAGTAGTGGTACATAGTTTCCTTGATTAATTGATTAATTTCGTTTTAGAAATGGTATGCGAGGTGGAAGCTGAATAGTAATCTTCAGAATTAAAGTTTAAATCAAATAAATTCTTTACACATATTTGGTGAAGTTGCTTTGAATTTGAGCAGTGCGGAGATTGCGAGTCAAGCAAGTTGGAGATTTTGAAATTAATGGTCATTTCAGATTGTTTAAAAGAGCCGTAATAATTATGGAGGTGTTATGTGTGCAGGTTATACAAGAGAATGAAGCCTGCAAGGTAGTACACATCATCACCAAGTTAGTTGAAGAGAAAATATGTGCTGAGCAAGGCATGTGAATTTAATGCAAAATAATGTGATCGTGTTTCAAGGTAATCATGAAATTTTGATCCATTAATGAAGTGCAGTGTTGCCAAGTTGAGATAGTTAGCAAAAGTTTTAGAAGTTGCCATAAAATTTAATTGGAAGGGTGGTAACTAATGTTTCTAAATTTAGATGTAAATTTGGTGATTAAGTTGTCTATTGCTAAATTTCAATTTATGCATATTTTTTAACATATAACGAGCTACAATTAGTTAGGATTTGGCATAATTAGTGAAATTTAGCTAGAAACACACACTTACAGGGTATCATTAAATGAGTTTTTGGGAAGTAGTGAATTGATGAAGGGATTTGCATTGAATGAAAAATAAAAAAGTAACCTTTGCTACCACTGTAATTCCCAACCTAATAGCGGTGCTTCAATGCTTGCAAGTTGATAAAAGAGCTATTATTGCAATATCAAAAGTGAAAAATGAGTTATCATTGCTATATCTAAAAACTAAAAAAAAAAGTGATATCAACTCTTTAGGCTATCCAAATAACTCTACCGGGGCTATGGACGCCTGACTGGCAGTAGAGCTATGTTTGGGGGAATTGTGGAGATAACCTTGTCGGGGCTATGGACTCTTGACTGGAAGCAAGGCTCTATCCCTCGTTGGCTTTGGAGGATTACTATATTATGTAGTTCAATGTTAATGAACTGATTCTGTTTACTAAGTTTCGAAAACTGGAATTAATCAAGAGCGCACACAGATGTTTCCGATGGAGTTTTACTTTTTATGCCAAAATCTAGGTAAAGGTAGAAAGTTATTATTTTAAAATATGTATAAGTTTTAATCTACAACTGGTGATTTAATTTCAAGTTTAATTTTAAATTTTGTTTTACTGGTTGCAAGTTGTTGTGTGGTCTCACAACATGCCCCAAGATTGAAAAGACTTGGGGACCCAAGTGAAATATAACTCTTATGGCAGTAGCTAACTAATTGAAAGATCATCGAAAGTGGAGAAAGGAAGAGAAATCTTTGATAAAAGAAAGTACTTCGTATGGTAAGTGTTTCGTGCATCGAATACCGGGTACCAGAAACACAGAAAAGGTGAAAGGTAATGTGAAGTTCAAGTGAAAGACTCCGGTCCAGTAAGATGGAGTCCAGTAAGATGGAGTTCCGGTATAACTGAGGTCAGATAAAGTAAGTGGGTAAAGCTGAATACCAGGTATAGGGTACTGGGTTGCAACATGAAAATAAATGTTAAGTTTTTGAATTTATATAATGATCTCGGTGATCCGGTATATGTTCAAGGATTTATGATATTCTTTTGAAAAGGCATGTTAATTATAGAATTTTTTGTATTAATATTTGAATAATGGTTTTATTTAAATGAGATGTTATAATTTTTTTTTTTTTTTAAAAAGGGATTTAATATTTGGAATTTGTGATTGCAGGAGATATCGATTGTGATGCAAAGCTTGGGTATGGACGGTTAGGAAAATTTGAATCATGGAAGGAATAATTTTTAGACCGGTTCGATCACTTTGGGAGGTGATAATGAAGAGGGCTTTGAGTCCACCAGAATGCTGGGGATCTTGGTATTTCACATGTGGTGGGAGTAGATGCCAAATTTTGGGAGAGCCCATTCCTGAGAATGACAGAACCGGAGGCAAGTGATGTGTAGGGGGAAAAAATTCCACCCCATCATTCTGAATGTATGGGAAGCTCCTACACACTATCCTGATTCAAGTTATTTTCCCGGCGAGAATAACAGAGTAGAACCTGAAGAGCTTCAATGAGTAATTGGAGTTGACTTCCATTGACTTCAATTGCAATTCTCCTATTGGTCACAATTTTCCACGTGCCTTGATGACATTGGTCCCTTAGATTTCCTCTCATGTAGTTGTCTTATCCCATTTGAGTCTTGTGTTCTATAAAAGGCTAGGGGATGCTTCATTTTCATTTAAGTTCAAAATTTGTGAATGTTAGAGGAGCAATTTTTTTTAAAGTTTTGTTCTTTTTTCCTGTTTTCTGAAGCATTCTGGCATAAAAATTTGTATGCACATAGAAATTAATTGATATCAAAGCTTTATGATAGCTACCTATCTCAGTATCTTTTGTAGCTGGTTTTGTAAGTTCGGTCGAACAAGACTATATGCTACAATGTTTAAGGGTGCATACAAAACCTACTCAGTGTCCATAAACAAAACCCTCTCTTTAAAATCTTGCACCATTTTATATGTAGCTGTGAAGCAATTTGGTGAAGTATAAAATGGTTTGCTTTGTTTTGATTAATTCTTTGGGGCATCCATGGAGAATAACTGGGAGAAACTTTTATTTTTCAGTATTTTTTATACTTTGTTTTAGAATAGATGTTTAATATTTTTGAAAATGTTCCAAAAAATACAGATGAATAGAAATAGTTTCGTTGAAAATATTTTATTTTCCATGAAATTGCTGAATACATAATGCTAAATCTACTCAAGTGATAGCAAGGAAATTTGGTGATATTCCATGAAATCTTATGTCAAATCTTTTGGTTTCATGATATTTAAAATGTTCAATGAAATAATGGAGATATGCATGTATATCTATAAAAAAGGTCCCTTTGAGATTAACAACAAATGTCACACCATTATCCGAGAGTGAGCCTAGTGCAACCATGACTTGGTTATCAAAGACTTGGGATTGAACGAAAGTCAATCTTTGCTCTATGAATGCAAAATTTCCCCTTAGGTTGTCTTTGTTCCATATCTTTCAAGAAGGATAGGCTCTTCGCGGTCTTGTATGTGGAGATTTTATTTGACCTGTTTACTGCGAGTAAAACCGTCATCAACAGAGAGCACACATCTCTTTATTCTTTTTCCTTTTATAGATAAGTTGGCACCTCAAACACACCAATTAAAATTTACACATTTTAATATTGCTCCTCATATTGTCTATTTTTTTAATTATTTAATTTACATTCACTTTCTTCATGTTGGTTTTATGATAGAGCTCATATCCTACCTCATGACTCAACTAGGGAACATCACTTGGAATTCTCTATACATATCCCTCACAAAGTTCAAATCAAAGAAAAATTTATAAATCATCAAATGAAATTAACTAGCTAACTAGATAATGGAATCATTCAATGAATACAAGAGTTTTAATTGATTGTTAGGATATTAGACACAACACTTACCTAGAAGAATCACATACTATCCTTAAAACTCTTCCATTATAATTTATATTATGTATACTATAATTGAGATATTGATTATTAGGGATATCCATTGCTGTAAGATTTTGGGGTTTGAGATGCATAGGCACTTACAAATAAAATCATTTTGCAAGATGACATATTTTTCATAGCTCATGTAGACATTTTGTGTTGAGGCTTTAATGTATAGTATATTGAAAATAAAAATATATATTAAGGTATATGAATGTATGGTGAGTTCTCTTTATTAATAGATTAGAATTAAGAAAAGAGATAAAAATGTAACCAAAAAGGTAGATGGGATACCTAGTGAAAATAAGGAGGTGTGTTAATTATAGTAGTGTAGGTAGAAGGGATATGAAATACTATATTTTTAAGGTGTAAATTAAAATAGAGGTGTTTATTAGTACCCTATGAATGCATCTATTATGTAATTGGTTTATTAAGTGAATAACTTGGTTTCAACATTGTAACATGGAAATTATATACTCTTGTGATTTCATGCTATGTTTTTCACTCACTTTGGTGTCTATTTCCTCTAGTATGTTCTTGGTCCATTTCAACCCTTTACCTTATCCTTTTCCTCCAATGGTGCCAAGGACTTAGAATCCATTGTCATTTTCTCTTAACTTGATTCTACAGGCATTGTCCTTGTGTTATTTCCTAGTGTTTAGACCCTTCCTAATCCATAATTTTTTTGACACTAGTGTGACATGTAGAAGTTTGTGTGATATTATATGCTCTACGATCTCATAACATTTCATCATCTAGTAGCCTTTTTTTAGTGTTTATTTCCCCTACCACCTCTTAGTTTATTGTTAATTTCTTTGGTATAAATTTGAATGCATACTTTATTTCTTATTCTCTCTCCTTGACTCTTTTTTAAATTATATTTTTTATCCTCCCATGATGTATTTAATTCCTTTTGAAACTTTGAGTATTCACTTATAATTCTCAACATTCTTGATCTCGTACCAAAATTGTGAAGTTCATTTGAAGATGATCCTACACTTTGTCATGCTTTAGTACCACCTTAAAAAATAAATTATTACTTACATTAGAGCTTCATCAATCTTTGGGAGGTGAATTTTCCTTTGATTTTCTCTAGCTTAGATTCTATTATTTTCTATTGTAGAATCCTTATTGCTATTGGTTTTCACATTTGGGATCACATTGTTAATCTTAGTTTGGCACTGTATCTTGCATCGTTGTTTCTCTTTCAATTCTAGGAACATTTAGAATAAAAGAACACACATTTTATCTATTTTTTCAAAACATTGGCTATATTTGTAGGTTGGTAATTCAGCATTGGGGATTGATCTAAAGGAAAGATCCAAAAAACCCCAAAAAAATTCCTTTGTCTATTGTGGTTGTAGGTTTAGTTTGAGAGAAGATATTCAACTATTTAATAGTTCATAAATATCTTTCCTTCCTCCTTTATCAATTTTATTCAAAAATAATAATAAATTATTTGTTATTTTATTTCCTTTATCAGTAATGATCTTAAGATTTTTTATTTTATTTTTATACAAATCTCGACACACATTTCAAAATAAATTAAGATTTTAGACACATTCACCATATGGACAATAGTGTGTCACATTGACATCCATGCTTAGCGATAACATCCAATCTAGAGACCCTTGTACTTCAATACCAAGTTCTTCTCTATTTTTAATTTAAAGTTTCGCTAAGATCTTATCAATTATGTAATTTTATTTCTATTAAATTTAGCTTGATTAAACAACTAGAATCTTTTAAAATTAAAACACAATAATATTAATTAGATAATTTATTCTTTCAAATAGAATAGTAAAACATTATTCTACTTTAGTACAAAAGTAGTTCTTGTAAAATCATTTAATAAGGAAGAATAACATTTCATTTTACAAATCAAAATTTGTACACTAAATTTTAGTGAACCCGCCACTTGCACTTAGAAAAAATTCTTAGAAAACTAATGCAATTTAAAATTTAAACAATCTACACACTTCATTTTTTGGATTTTAGATAGTATTTTGTGAGTCCTTATATGAGCTTGATGATACAATCTTCATATTATGACAACATTGTTTGTAGAAGCTATTAAAATATAAAGATTTCTTACTCCCATGTAGTTGAAACCCCAATCAGGTTTAGTCCTAATTTTAATGGTTTACATTTTGATCAAATGACAACATCTATACCTTCTCTTTCTATAATTCATGTTCAACCTAGTTATCCTACAACAAGTTTCCATGATACAAGTGTCAACTTCAACGATGATTCCAAACTATATATCTCTCACTCCCAAGAGTGTGATCTTGATTATGTTCACCTTGGTGATTATCAAAAAAGTCTATAAGGTGATAACATATCTAGTTGAATTTTCCCTTTTTTTAAGCCCTCTATATCATTTTTAATAATAATTCAAAAGGGGTCTTGAGTTTATTCAAATTTTTATGTATATTTTTTGGAGTGATATCCTAGCCTTAACTACTTGCCTAAAAGGAAGTCATGAATCCTAGTCTAATATGATTGGTAAACAAAATTTCATGTCCACGCTAGTTCCTGCTATCCATATGTCATTCAATACAAATATTGCCACTACAACTACATAGTTTGTATCAATGCATGCCTCATCTTCTAGATTCATCTCACCTTCATAGGCCATACAATATGGATTTTTTGATAGGAACCTCATAGTATTCATCTATTTTGGTTCATAAATATTTCCCTCACATGATTTAAATTATTTTGGCACAACTATATATGTTGGTATCCCATTCCTTTTCATAATACAAAACTTGTAGGAAATTGGAAAAAAAAAGCACCTCTCATCCCTTCTTACAAGCACCATAGACCACTCTCTTTACACATAATTTCTACTTTGCTTCCTATCAACTTCACAATGACCTAATTTAAAAATTGAAATGTAACTAGTGAGACATAGATTTATGTGTCTTCTTTCACTACGTCACGTAGTGATTTTACCTTTATAGGATCAATTTATAGTGTTGTGCCTTGCACATACACACCCCATTTTTTCTTTGAAAAATAGGGACACCCTTTTTTCTTTTTCTTTTCTTTCTTAATTTATTCCATGTTTATATGTTTGGTTTTGGTTTTGGAATTTTTTCTTGTGTTCATTTTGGGAATTTTTCCTCTATCCAAACTTGTAAAGTTGTTCATCATAGCATGAATATAAATGAATGTCTAAAAATCTAAATTTTATTTGTAGATTAGAGTTATCAATAGTTTGATGCATCACCCTTGTTAGAATTTTAGAGGTCATCCCTACATGATTGTAAAGGAATCTCTAAAACTTTGATGATTGGCATGGGATGTTACCTTAACCTACCCCTGAGCTATGCATTAATGGTGATCTTCCCATGTATTCCTTTTAGGTTTTGTTCTCATTTGACCTTTCATTTTATCACTTTTCCTTAGTTTTTTTGTGTATAATTGAGCTTTCAAAATCTCTCTACCTTTCTAGGATACCTATGATATTTTCCCCATTATTAGTGAGATATTTATAGTGTTCAAGGTTGCAATTGTTGGTTTGGAAGGTTATTGTGTGTTTTATTTCATGCTCATACTATTTAATATCACCCTTTTCCATGTTGCTAACTAAGTAGTTCTTCAAGCTATCGTGGTTCATTCCTCAAAGTTTTTCTTTTTTAGGGCATCATTTGGTTTGTTTTGTTGGTTTTATTTTTTCTTTTGTTGTATGATTAGGGAGCACAAGATTTAATTTAATTTCTTTTTCATTTTATTTTCTTTTCTTTTGGATTTTTCCTCATTTTCTAGTTTTTGATGTGCCCTACTTGTACCTTTTATTTTTCCTTTCCATAAAAATTCATTTTTTAGGCTTTTCAAAATTTAAGATTATTATTTTCCTAATGGAGTCATGGTGGCATCATCCTTCTATAAGTCCCAATACATGGCATTAGACTTGTGGTGTTTATTCTAACCATATTTTTTTAGGATGAGTTCCTTTGGATCCTAAAAATCTAACTTTTATATAGATTTTATTTGATCTCTTTTTGGTTTTATGGTTTTAGCCATCCTTGTGTTTGAGTACTTGTTTAGTGGTTTCCACAAAGCCCAATCCCCAACTACTTTGCACTATGTTATCTATTGGAATCATGATTTTTTATAATTTTATTAATTATTGGTTTAGCAATATCCTTGATCACCTTATGTTATATTATCTATTAGCATTAGAAGTTTAATCAAACTCTTATTTTCATACCCTTAATGGCCATATCTTGGCCATATCTTGATCCCCAACTCATTGTTTTGTATTTTATCCTTTTAGAGTTAGAGATGTATGCTTGTTCATTTTGATTCGCCTTTGGGTTTTTGTTATAGGAACTATTCCTAATTCTTAGATCTTGAAACTTTATATTGATTTATTTTTCCTTGGGTTCACAAGTGGGTCTTGTTTCAATGTGTTATCCTTCAAGGAAAAATGGGTATTATAGATGTGTTTAATGGTATGTTTTTAGTTATTAGTTTGGACATTAGAATTCTAGGATCCCTGATACTTTGAGAATGAATTATATTGGGATCTCAAACTCTAATTCTTTGACAATATTACATTGTGAGCTTTATACTTATTAATTGGTAGGCATTATGTTGTAACTCTAATGCAACTATTAAATATTTCCTATTCACTAGGTTCTTTCATTTCATCAAATGGTACACAATATATGATATATAATGCTTATATCTTATGACAAGCTAGCACTAGTTATTTTTTAATCATATAATAAGTCCATGTGTGCTTTGTAGTATACATGCAACGAGATAAAATTCCATAGAAAGAGATGAAGTATAATTACAAAGGATATCACCCTAGTTCAAAGATATTCTCCTCATGGGAGTATATTAGAGATATTAAAATTGGACATGAATATGTTAGGAGCTCATAAAGAGGGTAAATACAAAATGATATAGGACTTTTGTGGCCCAATGCATGGCAAGATCTAGGCTAGTGTGAGTTGCAAATTTTATTGTATCCCTCTAGTCTCCTAAATCAATCTTATCTTGTGTTATGGGATACAACCTGAGCTAGAGAAAGGTATTCAAACATATAGGAAAAACAATGTTAGAAATTAATTTTTACATAATAGAGAGAGTATTTGGGCTACCCACTTACACCTAGTATGACAACATCAACATGAAGGAGGTAGTCAAGTAATAAGAGGGAAAATCCACAAGTTTTCCAACTTCATCAATGATGGCCTACTAATAATAAGAAGGAACTCAATAGTGAAAATGAAAAATGTATTTAATAAGGAGTGAGTTCTAGGAGGATGCAAAATATTTGGTCTTACCAAAATTAGGTATCTCTAGCCCTAAATGTGATATTTCATCCTATCATTGTGGACTTAAAGAAGATTGGTTGGGCCACCTTGATTAGTGGTACTTCATGAGAAGTTACTAGATGTGTTGAAATCTTCCAAATTCTACATAAAATAATATTTAGAATACCTATTTTCTTTTTAGACCAACTTTCTAATATTAAATCAAGTGGGAACATTACAAGTGGGAGAAAAAAATTATGACTGCTACCCCTAGTTGGAACTAAAGAAAATTTGGAAACATTCAAATAGGGTAAATGATGCATTTATTTATGCAATCATTATATAATTTGGATAATAACTATGCAAAGAGGTTATCCTTGGAGGTAATAGAAGTGGTGGAAAACTTGGGGGAACTAGTTCATCTAGTTCATTTAACCTTTTCATACATTAGAGTTGGTAGTTTCCATAAACCATCGTGCAAACTCCCTAGGTACCTCAATGTAAAAATTATCCTATTAGATATTTAAAAAACATAGTATAGATACAATTTTTGATTTTTATCAAGCATAAGGATTGAACTTGATTTCCTATCAAGGTGATAGATAACTCTTAATCCAAAATTCAACATTCCAAGACTATTGAGTTAGAGATGACCCATATCATGATAAAATTTTTAATGCCCCAAGATTTCACTCAAGACATTAATATAAAAAGATTTTTTTTTTTCCTTTTTCAATATGAAAAATACATTAATCACGTTGCACAACACTAAGTACTACATGCATGAGGTGTCATATCAACATGTAATGACACATTGACATGCACATCAATGCATGATGCATGGTGACACAAGTGAAATACTTAAAAACACCATGATTGGAACAAAAAATGAGGCATGAAAAAGAGATAAACTTAACAAAGCCATTGGAACATCCTTATAATATTTCTACTAAACCACCCTCCAAAATCCATTGGGATATGAAAACAAAAAAGGAAAACACAATCGTTTTGGGTTGTAGCTAGAAATTTATTGCAAGTTAGAATTTAAACCTAGGATGAAACTTGCACATAGAATTTGAACATATCAAGTTTTGACTCTAAAATATAGTTGCAACCTACACGAAGCTCAAGTTTATACTTTAAAAAATATTTTTAGTTTGTAAACATGCAATGTGTGAAATATCAAAAAAACCCCAAGCTAAGATGAATTTGGACTTTGAGGTTTCACTTGCAAAGTGTTATTTAACTAACTTGGACTTCAGAGACCAATTCTAATATTCAATGTGCAACAAGACTCCAAATTTTAAACATCTTACACTTTAAACTGTGGAAGAAAAATGTAACATGCACAACACTATGCAACAAGATCTTAACTGTAAACATCTCACACTTTAAAATTTAGGAATTAGTTGTAATTTATAACTTTGAGTTGGAAAAATCAACTTGCAATTTTAGATTGTGTATACAACTTTCCAAATAGAGCCAAGAATTTACTAAGGCACAAAAACTAGAAAGATCCATTTATTCACTCAAAGAGGAACAATTTACTTCATTTATGACTTGTTATGAAATGATTTAAGGAAAAAACTTAATTAATATCCCATTCAATGATCACATTCTCTCTATAGATGGGATCAATTAATATCCCATTAGTGGGCTTGTCATTGATTCAACCGGCTATGTAAAGAGGACCATTAGGTGTGTTTTTTATTATATCTTGTGATGAGAAAGCACTGTCAAAAGGTATTTTAGTAACTTGGCCCTTATGATGTTGAATTTAAATCAATCCAGCCATACTATCCATTGGACTTTGTTCATCAATATCCATGTTGTCATCATCCGTGTCAACATTCATCACATCATTCTTCTTAGTTTCACTAGCTTTGACAAATGAAACATTATGATTTGGCATAGGGTTGGTAAAGATTTGCAAATTTTGGTTGGGAGGGGCAACAAATTTATTACCTTGATCATTGAAACCAACAATTTGAATATGATTAGAATCAATGAGATCTTGCATAAGATGTTTAAGATGCTTACAATGTTCCGTATCATGTCCATTTTGACAGTGGAAATGACAATAGGAATTTGATCTAAAGTTCAGAGGTAAAGGCTTATTAGAATCGAGAGTTCTAATAGGAGGTAAGGAAATCAAGTTCTTCTTTAGAAGTTGTAACATGGTGTTATGGAGGGTATTGGGTAAGGGAGTAAATTGTCTTTTCAAATCCCCAAATGTAAAATTATATGTCTTCTTTATAGCAACCACTTGGGAATCGACATGTTGGGTTGGTTGAAGGGGATTTAGTCGAAGGAAGCCTTTGTTCTATTTCCTAAAAGGTTGATAATTGTTTTTATTTTCAGATTTGGAATTTTCAGGACGACTAGAGGTGGGTTTTGTTTCACGACTACTAACCGAGTTTTGATAATCATGAAGAAAAGTACACAAGTGTATGAAGGAGGGGAATTTCATCATGCCAAGCTTATCTTGTATCTTAGTTTGTAAATTCTTAGTGAACATTCATTGAAGGTGAGGATCGAGAGTCTTTACGTCAATTTGGGAATAAAGCAATTGGTAGCGTGAAATGAAGTCAATAACCTTTTCATAATATTTTTTCTTACATCTCATCAAATCAGCTAATGTCATCTTAGGGGTCATATGCAATTCGAAATGGTTGAAAAAGGCCTCAACAAGTTCACTGAATGAATGAATTGAGTTATCCAGTAACGAGGAAAACCACTCGAGAGCAGTATCTTTCAAGGACCTAAGGGAAAGCTTAGCCAATAGTTTATCTTCAAGGAAAAAATCATTGCATAAGGTGGTGTAAGTGGAAACATTGTTAGAAGGATCTCCTTTCCCTCCATATTTCTCAAACCTCAGAATCTCTATACCTTGTGGTATCAACGTTCTTAATATCTCTAAGGATAAGGGATTGATTTTGACGTAGTATGATGGTTGGCCATTTTGATTTTGGTTTATAGTGGAAATTTGTCGTTGAAGGGATGAATTTTTTTGCAAAATTTGGCTGAGGATGGTGTCATTGGTTGTGTTTTGAGGTGGAGGTGAATATGGTGGAGGAATATATGTGTTTGAGGGAGAATTGAATGGAATACTTATGGGAGGTAAAGTGGTAGGAGATATGACATGAGATACCACAAAGGAACAAGGATTACTAGTGGAAATACCAAAGGTAGGAATGACATTACTAGTAGGTTGCATCATTGTGGTAACTTGAGGCTTGGTGTAAGTAGGAATAGAGGAAATGGTTGTGGGAGGAGGAATTTGAGTTCCTCCTTGACTTTGAGTATTGTTCGAATTTTGAGGACAACTAGTTGTTTAGGTAAGATGTTTTTTGAAAATCTAAGCTAAGTTACACACAATCTCTATTCCTTGTTCACTTTCAATCATGTGTTGTATGTTATCTATGGTAGGAATAGCAGTGTTATAAATTTTTTTAGTACTCACTACATTTTGTAGGTTTGCTAATTCATCATGGACTTGGATTATGTTTTCTGAGGGTCATTAGCAACCATTGTTTCAACACATCATATTGCTTGAAGGTAAAGAGTTATCAAGGGTATGGTCCATACCCAGTGAACTAGTTTCAACACTATGAGTGAAAGAGATAGATAACCCAAGATCCACGATGAGTGTGTTATCACGGGATGACATGAGTCTCAAACTACATCTCACTATAGTATTAGCAATAGGACACCAAGTTATAAAGCTCATGCAAAAGACAATCAATGAATGCAAGATAAATGCAATGAACACAAGCTATATGTGTGTCGCTAAAAAGTGTATACTTTGCTTGATATGGGAACAATTGATGATAAATTGGACTTAATGAGGCCTTGATTTGGTATTGTGAGGTGTATTACACATCCACACTAGGTCTTGAACCTTTGCAAAAAATGCATTTATTGATGTCTTGCAAACGTGTTGTAACACATATTCACACTTTTGTAAGACCATAATATCATAATTCACCTAATTAACCTTACCAAGACCTATTTCAAAGTGTTGTAAAAATTTGCAACAAACTTTCACACTTTTCTAGGCTTTTCATCAATATTTACATCTTTCTTATGTTTGAAATGGCCCCTTTATGCACTTACGGGCCTTAATTAAGTGTCTTGTTGAAGAAGAACCCGATAAACATTATTTAAATTATCAAAATTCCCAACATCCACTTAAAAATTCCCAAGTGGACTAAGTTTCCATTGGTGGTGACTTAGTCCCATTTGGCTCAAAAATAAAAATAAAAATAAATTTCTTTCGAGTTTTTATTCCTTAAGACCTAAGGTTGGCCTGTGATGATGTATTTTTATGAATTAGGTCATAATTGTGTATAAATATAGGGTATTCCATCTCATTTGACCTAATCCATTCACTCCTATTTCTTTCATCATTCATCCATCATGTTCTCAAGTCAAGCAAGCTAGGGTTTATCATTGCAAGTCATCAAGATAGCTTCCAAAGACATTCAAGGGAAGATTCTTCATGTTTTGCTGCAGAAATACAAGATCAAACATCATGGAAAGGTATTAACTCCATTATTTCATACCTCATTACATTCTTTCTTCATTTGGTTTAATTACCTAAAATGGGGTTTGACCAAGGCAAACCTCCATGCCTTAACATTCAACATTTCTTTCTCTTTCATTGTGTGTTTGCAGATTTAGGCACTTTGAGGGTTTGAAAATCATTGAATATTAGGTTGAAGACTCATTGAAGACACCTCATTTTTGACCAAGCCAAAATATCAACTAAAAGCCACTTTCAGGCCCAAAAATCAGAGTTTCAGAAGCAAACACCTATAGGGAACTGAAGTGCAGACCGAGTGCTTCCGCTTCCACTTTCGAATTTTCAAAAATTCAAAAGTGGACTAAGTCACCACTAGTGGTGGATTAGTCCCACTGATACGCCTGAAAAGTGGTTTCTGCATTTTTGGATACCCATTTGTCCAAAACGGGCTTTGGAGCAGTTTTCTTGGAACTGGGACTAAGTTGCCTAGGCTAGTGTAAGTGTCCCAGTCAACATTTTTAGTCAATTTTTTAGGATCCCAAAATATCTCCACATCATATTTCAGATTCCAGGTGCACCTCTCTAGCTTTGTTCAGTTATTTCATCATTTACCTGCATTTTTAGGCATGTTTTCATATCATAATGTGTTTTCCAGCACTTCATATTTCTTAGGATTTTCATTAATAATCATACTTTATTTTCAAATTTATGCATTTAGAAATCACATTTAGACACATTGCATCCATCCTTACATTAATCTTGAATGTAGACTTTAGCATTTTGGCCCATCTCTCTCCTTTTAGGTGAAAAACCCTAGAAGTGTTAGAGAGCATTAGGGTGCTAAAATCTTTGTTTACATTTTGGTGAACCCAAATTTTGAATAATTTTCATTTATAGTTTGGATTCCATCATAGATCTAACTCACATTGACCTTGCATTAGGATTTGCATGCTAAGTTTCTAGTTTTGCATTCATAAAAAGTGCATTTAGGGGTCATTTTTGACATCTAAAATCATTAAAATTTTCTGCAAATTTGTATTTTCCTCTTAGGTTTGCATCATACCACATCTAAAACATCAAAATCCATTGATTTTTTTTGGAAATTTTGAAAAAAACCCTAACTGGGACTAATCCACCACTTTGGGCGACTTAGTCCCAATCCTGATTTTTAGTCGGTTACAGCATCAAAAACCTCATTTCTATGCTTCCTAAGCCTCCTAGTATCATATACAATAAGTTTGGAAATTTTTGGGATCATTTGTTTTATGCATCTAGCTCAAAAACATAAATCTAGAGTAGTCATTTTTGAAGTCATTTCAATTACAAACATCACTAGATCTGAAAATGCTTACATTTATGAAATTTTGCTTCACATGGCTAAAAGTACTTTTCACTTTTGCATACACAATATTTCTCTTGATAAAAAATTTCATAAGTTTGATAAAAGTACTTTTCATTCTTGCATATACATTGTTTGCATTCTTAAAAATTTGCATATATTGGATACACATGTTTTGCATCTTTGGATATACATTATTTATATTGCTAAAAAATTGCATGATATGGTTACAAGTGCTTTTCATTTTTGTTCACACAATGTTAGTATCTTACATATTTAGACATGTTAAGAAAAATTTCCTATCCCCTCCCTATGAGAGTGTTTTTTGTGAAAGAGACTACAATCTTGGATATCATAACAATCATATTTGTTCTTCTCCTAATATATCTCCTATCGGTGAAGCAGATATTTTGGTAGAAGAATCAATTAATGAGAGTTCTGAGAATCTGAGTTGTTTCTCTCCTCTTACCTCTCTTAGTGGACAAGACATTGATGAACAAGACAACACACCCATAGGTAATCATGACAATGACATTTTTTCTTCTCCTAGTTGTGAAGAAGATACTTTGATGCTAGAAAAAATAATCGATGAAGGTCATGAGAATCTTAGTTGTCCCCCTTCTCCTAGGGAAACACTTATCGAGCAAGAACATTCGACCATTGATCATTCCCCTACTTGCGATGAAGTCCTTTTAGAAGAACCAACCTTTGAATTTTAAGAACATTTGGATTTTAGTTCTCCTAACAACTCTCCTCCTAGGGAAAATATCATGATGCTAGAAAATGACAACCATAGTAATGTGTCTTCCTTAGATCAAATGGTGCTTATAGATTTCCCTTTATTAGAGATACATCAAACCAAGACTGTTGAGGTTATGAATGCGCAAGTGTCCATTAGATCCCCCTTGATCAATGGACCTCATACATACCTCGTGGGACATCCTAAGAACCCTCTAATTATCTACCCACCTTCACACAAACAACAAACTCAATTCCAACCTGAACTCATTCTTTATCCTCCATCCCATAAGTCTCCACCTCCACCTAAACCCAAGTTTACCCTTTACCCACCTACGCATGATGATGTTGCTCACACACACTACACTAGAAACAATCTGAAACCACAACAACCCACCCCAACACCATTACCTTTTCCTAATCCCATCTTGCCAATTAACTCCTAGGGAGTATGATCTTGTTGAACAACTTAAAAATACTCTTGCAAAGATATCCCTTTGGGACCTTCTTCAAAATTCATCTACCTATCACACTATGCTTCAAATGGCTTTACAACAAGTTCCTATCCCTTCTAATGCACAACCAAATGACATAGCAGCCATCATTCAAGGATTAAATGCTGACATTGTTTTCCACCAAAGTGAACTCCCCCCTTTGGACGTGCAAAAACACAATGAAGCTTTCGTAATCCCATCTCAATACAAAACAATAGAGATAACACAAACCCTTGTTGATAATGGCTCCCCTCTTAATGTGTGTAGCGTAAACCTCTTGGATAGGCTTCGTGTGGATAGATCACAAATTCAACCCAATTTTTTATCCATTAAAGGCTTTGACAATGAAGAAAAGAAACCCCTTGGTGTGATCACTTTTCCTATTATAGTTGGAGTGGCCACATTGAATACTCAATCCATGTTATGCCACATGAACTTTCATATAATCTTCTTCTAGGAAGGCCGTTGATTCATGAAATGAATGGTGTGCCTTCAACTCTTCATTGTAAAATGAAATACATTCATAAAAACATAGTTCACATCCTTGACGATGAAAAAAACAAAGCGAATAATTTAAACACATTGACACCAACAATACAAGTACAACCCATCCAACAACAAGACAAACAACATATTGAACAAGTCATGAAGCTATTACATGATGATTAGGGTTCGTTAGATTTCACACCACCACTCATGGAAAATCCTTCAAAAGCATCCGCCTCAACCACTTTAGACCAAAACACAACCAATTACACAACAACCTTTGACGAACACAATGATGAACAACCACCCGATTCAAAAGAAATGACAAAACTTTATGGAAACGGTTATGAAATTATGAAACAACTTGGATATAGTGGAAATGAATGTGGTACTAGTGAACAAGGTATCTGTGTCCCCATAGATCCTATCACATAAAAAAAAACTCATGGTCTTGGATATTGTCCTTTGATAGAAATCGCCAAGTCTTCACTCAACATTAACACATCCTCGCTTAATGTCAATGTCATCACACAAAACATTAATGAATTGAATTTGTTATATTTTACACCCTCCCATAAAGGAGAGAACAAACTCTCGCAATCTAAAGAGTCTTGCAAATGTATGAAATATTGTACTAAGCAAGAAACATCTTTGTCCCAAACTACATGACCACCTTCCACCATAGATCAAGCAGGTATCTTGTCAAGACTTCTCCAAGATAACTTGATCACCCTTCCTCCAAAAACTCACAAGAAATTCTATTACAAGAATTCTTTTTGCGCATATCATAGAATTCATGGTCATTCCACTAATGAATGTAAGGATTTGAGTCATAAAATCCAAATTTTTTAGGATTTTGGTATTCTTCCTCATGTGGGGGCACCTAATTCCTCTAATTGATACCGATTTTCACTCTAACATGCATTTCATTAATCATTTCAGCTCACCCTTGTCCTACACTAAGTGGGGGAAAGGGGTTTTGCAGCCTTGTCCTCGTATGCCACTTGTCATTGCCTCCTTTGGCTAGTCATTAACCTTTCATGAACATATACGAGCAAGCTTGGGATGTGAATGACATGCCTTAAGTTGGCTCGCCTGTGACATACTCCCCTTTTTCATGATGTAGCTTATAGGAAACATATGACTTGGCATAGGGATTTCCGAGTAAGCTCTCATGTCCTCCTCCTTCTACTTTAAAGAAATTTCTCACAGTAATGGTGTTAGAAATTGCTTTAAAGTGGGGGCATACATTGACACTCACATTTCATTGTGTGATTTTCTTTTTCTTGCGATTTCCTCTCTTGGAAACATTAGGTACAATGTTTCCTAGGATGAGACATTGCACTTGTCCTCTCTTGGAAATAGGATGAGACCATTTGCACTTATCCTCTCTTGGAGACATTAAGCATGATGTTCCTTAAGGATAAGACCTTGCACAAACTAAGAAAAATCCCTTTGAATATTCCTTGCACCATTTACAATGTCTATGAGTGTCAAGCATACAAAGTTTTTCTTACCTCATAGAGCTCAAAAATCATTCTCATGTGGCGCCTTATTAAAGTTATTAGGAGGTATAACTTTGGTATGGTTGAGTGAGAAGCCCATTCTGAGGCATGACTTTCCCCATAGCCACCTTGTGGATTTCTCACCCCATGGACAACTAGAAGTTTTGTGGCCCCAGAGTGAGTATACTTGGGCTTTCTCACCCGACGGACAACCCTAAGTTTTGTCACCCTAGAGTGACTATACATTTCTTTTTCCAGACAAACAAACCTAGATATAATCTATAACATGTTGGACATATAGTCAAAGCTTGATCCACCCCATTTTCATTTCCTTCTAGTTCTTTCCATTGCATGATTGCGTATCTTGGTCCATTGTAAATCATTCACTTTGTGTGTGTCCTATTTCGCTTATGTTGGCTTGAATTAGGATCTTGGATCTTGGGGGCTTGCACAACCTCCTTTGATCTTTGTCATTCCTTGTCATCCACATTGGTACGATTGGACTCCTCTTGAATGGCTACCTTAGCGTGAGTTTGAAGCAAGTTCATCCTCTCACTAAAGTGGGGGCTTAATGTGTCACCAAAAAATGTATACTTTGCTTGATATGGGAACAATTGATTATAAATTGGACTTAATGAGGCCTTGATTTGGTGTTGTGAGGTGTTTTACACATCCACACTAGGTCTTGAACCTTTGCAAAAAATGCATTTATTGATGTCTTGTAAAGGTGTTGTAAGGTGTTGTAACACATCTTCACACTTTTCTAAGACCATAATATCATAATTCACCTAAATAACCTTACCAAGACCTATTTAAAAAAATTGTAAAGAGTTGCAACAAACTTTCACACTTTTCTAGGATTGTCATCAATATTTACACCTTTCTTTTGCTTTAAATAGCCCCTGTATGCACTTACGGGCCTTAATTAAGTGTCTTGTTGAAGAAGAACCCGATAAACATTATTTAAATTATCACAATTCTTGACATCCACTTAAAAATTCCCAAGTGGACTAAGTCTTCATTGGTGGTGACTTAGTCCCATTTGGCTCAAAAATAAAAATAAAAATAAATTTCTTTTGGGTTTTTATTCCTTAAGACCTAAGGTCGGCCTATGATGAGGTATTTGTAGGAATTAGGGAATAATTGTGTATAAATATAGGGTATTCCCTCTCATTTGACCTAATCCATTCACTTCTATTTCTTTCATCCTTCATCCATCATTCATCATGTTTTCAAGTCAAGCAAGCTAGGGTTTATCATTGCAAGTCATCAAGATAGCTTCCAAAGATATTCAAGGGAATATTATTCATGTTTTGGTACAAAAATACAAGATAAAACATCATGGTAAGGTATTAAATCCATTATTGCATGCCTCATTACATTCTTTCTTCATTTGGTTTAATTACCTAAAAAGGGGTTTGACCAAGGCAAACCCCCATGCCCTAACATTCAACATTTCTTTCTCTTTCATTGTGTGTTTGCAAATTTAGGCACTTTGAGGGTTTGAAAATCATTGAATATTAGGTTGAAGAATCATTGAAGACACCTCCTTTTTGACCAAGCCAAAATATCAACTAAAAGTCACTTTCAGGCCTGAAAATCAGAGTTTCAGAAGCGGACACTTGTAGGGAATCGAAGTAGTTTGTAGATCAAGGGCTTCTGCTTCCACTTTCAAATTTTCAGAAATTCAAAAGTGGACTAAGTCACAACTAGTGGAAGATTAGTCCCACTTCCAGGCCTGAAAAGTGGTTTTTGCATTTTTGGATACCCATTTGGCCGAAACGGGCTCTGGAGCAGTTTTCCCAAAACTGAGACTAAGTCGCCCAACTTGGTGTAAGTGTCCCAGTGAACATTTTCAGTCAATTTTCCAGGATCCTAGAATCTCTCCACATCATATTTCAGATTTCAGGTGCACCTCTCCAGTTTTGTTCAGTTATTTCATCATTTACTCGCATTTTTAGGCATGTTTGCATATCACAATGTGTTTTCCAGCACTTCATATTTCTTAGGTTTTACATTAATAATCATATTTTCTTTTCAAATTGCTGCATTTAGACATCACATTTAGACACATTTCATCCATCCTTGCATTAATCTTGAATGTAGACTTTAGCATTTTGGCCCATCTCTCTCCTTTTAGGTGAAAAACCCTAGAAGTGTTAGAGAGCATTAGGGTGCTAAAATATTTGTTTACAATATGATAGAATTTAATTCCAATTATTATGTTTACAAATGCACTTGAAATGAAACCAAATTAAGCTAGAGCTACTGAAATGAATGAAGCAGAAATTAGCAAATTGAAATAGAGATCTAATAACAATAAACAAAAGCATATAAATGATGTTTTTAATGCTGTTAAATGCAGATTTAGGTCTGATATGGGACTAATCACCTAGATGGGTGAATAAGTCCCAATTATGGTTTTTTAATAGTTTCAAATAGTGAAAACACACAACATAAAATTCCTAGAAATCAAGAGGAAAAGACCTATAATAGGACTAAATTTCCTAGATGAGCGAATGAGTCCTAGATTAGGGTTTTCACACTAAATTCAACAAAATTTGAGTTGATTCTAAGGTTTCTAACTTGCATGTTGACTTGAATATTTGCAATTACAAATTTTCAATAAAATCAATTAATGATTCAAGATGCAAAAATGCAACTTATATGCACTTTTCACTAATGTAATGTTTAGAAGCCATAAATTCAAATTAACTAATGCAAGATCTAATGAAAAGATAATGTAAGCTAGATATAGGACTTTAATGCACTCCAAATCAGAAATTAGGGGTTTGAAGGTCAGGTTCACTAAAATGAACCTAAGGAAATAGGAGTTTTTGCTCCACCTTCTAGGAGATGGAACAACAAGGGGGACCTATTTCACTCTTAGTTCATTAGGAAACCCTAGAGGCCTCAACCCATTGGTTCAATTGAGAGAAGGGGATGCTACAAGGTTTCATTAGGTGATTAAAAGGGGGTTCACCACTAAGAAAATGCTTAGAAAGAAGGAAATGAAAGCAATATTCAAATCTAGCTATATGACCTAGAAAATGAAACTTAAAATCAAAATAATAAATTGAGGATGAACAGAGAAGCACCTAGAAGATTGGAGATGTCCAAAACAAGGTTTTCAACTATAAAATTATGACTTTTTATGTGCATTGGTACTCATACGCTAGACTGGTTGATTTAGTCCCAGTTAGGGTTTTTGGGTTGAATCTGGAATCTGCTGCTGACAAACCAGGATCTACAAAAATCTGTTGAAAAAAGGTATACTAGGAATCATATGGCCAAGGTGGTGATTTAGTCCTAGTATTAGGGTTTGATTGAAACTTCTATATCCTCAAGTGATATTCTATAACTTTCTTCTTGTTCGGTCTCCAAGTCTAAAAGTTTTAATTTTGGCCTGTAGGTGAATTTTCGTGAAGATGACAACTTCTTGACAACTTTGAAAAATTTCTTCAATCTTGCAACTTTGTCTTCAAAGGATATTCAAGCTCCAAATCACCTAGATTTTCAATCACACATGAAGAGGGAAAAAAGTTGTTGTGTTAGGGAATAGGGGTTTGCCTTTGTCAAAACCTATTTTGGTAATCAAACCTTGAAATGAAATGAAATAACATGAAGGAATGATGAATGAACAAAATGCAATGTTGCAACTCACCAAACCCTTGGAATAAAGGCTGAAAAATTGTATGAAATGGTTAGCATGAATGTAGATCTTGACTCTTGATTGAATGCTAGAAACTTGATCTTGAATGCTTGCTTGAATCATGAAAACCTAGATCACAAATGTTAGCTCAAAAACACACATGATGCATGAAGAATTTGACATGATTCTTGAATCTTGAATTGATGCTCCAAAATGCTTGATAATTAGCTCTTGAATTCTCTTGTGTACTCTTGAATGCTCTTGTAATCATAAATTTTCCTTAGGAATGCTCTCTTTAGTTTGCTAGGTGAAATTATGTGAAATGACCTTGTATTTCTCCTTGTTTATGAAATTTTTTCCAAAATTACAACACTACCGACCGACATCAGATATAGGAGGATATAATCCTGCCAAGAATTGAATTCAAAATAGGTCCAAGCTAAAGTGGGAATCATATGCACAAGGTGGCGTATGAGTGCCAATGACTTAAAATTGGGACACAAATTTCAAGAAATGTTAAGTTCCATGCAATATTCAGAATCAGGCCCCAAAACCTAGGTGGGACCCATACGACCAAGGTGGCATATGAGTCCCATATCACTATATTTGGAAGACATAACCCATAAAAAATAATTATGATTGGTCATTTATTGAATGCCAAGATTATCCTTAGAAAAATACATTTAATTAGGCTTGTAGATGCAAAATAGGGCCAATTAAGACATAAAGAAGCCATGTTTTAATAGGGAGGGTCCAAAAAAGTGTGAAAATGTAGAGGGATACATTTTCCTACACTAAAGATACATGTTGTCATAGTAACTTCACATGCAAGATTTTTTTTTTTTAGCACTTAGCGTTATACACCATGATGTAATGGATCATGATGATGATGCACCATGCACATATATACTGACACAAAACCAAAGAATTTGAATATAGTATAGTTATCCAATAGAAACATTGTCATTGGCATACCCTCATATGAAGGATGATGGTGATTGTGATGGTCTGATGTGTGGAACACTAAGACTATAGACAACGAACAAAAAAACCATACAGATAAGAAATCAAAAACATGCAAAAAATACAAGCTGATATCCAATGATAAGTTGAAGGTATGGGAAGATGAGATAAGGGATGAATTTTTTGGTGAGGATCCAAGTATTAGTGATGAGGATTGGATTAGATTATTCCCTATTCAAGATAAAAAAAATTGATTAATTAATTGATGTTAATAATGGTATTAGTGATGAGGATTGGATTAGATTATTCCCCATTCAAGATAAAAATTGATTGATTAATTGATGATGATAATGATGATGAAAAGGTTGTTGATGTGGGGAGGATACATCCAAACAAATAAAAATATTGGGAAAGACATATGTTGATGATGTTTGATTGGATTGATTGTAATTAAAAAAAATATAGAAAGATAAGGAAAAAATATTATGGATTTTTTTGGATGGCATTGAGATTGTGAGTGGGGTATACTTAGATTTGAATACTAGCACATGGATGGAGTGTTTTGGGAATTGTGCTATATATTTTCAATATTTTTGGATAATTTTTCTATTATTTTGTTATCTTGATGGTGGAACTAATGGCAAGGGATAAGGAAATCCTGGAGATAAGGATAAACATGTCTTGGATGAAAGGGTTGATAGATGGGATGGGGTGGAGAGGATATAGATTGATGAAGGAATTTACAGGGATATCTCCAAAGACTATTTTTTATAGGATTAACATATTTTGATCCAATATAGAGAGTTGGATAGTGCTATGTTGGCTTTGATTTCTTTTTACTTGTGATGACTATGTCAACAAAGGGAGTCAAATCCTAAAAAAGAAGGAAAAATTTAGGTGATGTAATGGATGACTTGGAATGACCTTGTTTGTGAAATTTGAATGTATAATGGCATGATCCTAAAGGTGGGAAAAAGTGATTAAGTGGATTATATGGATTGGATTTGTTAAACTTGGATTTAGAATGTAAGTTACACACTTGGATCTTAAGGATAATTTAATGTGAATTTGATTTTGGAATCTATGGATTTTTATAGAGTTTTCAAGGATTGGATAATGGCCTTGGGATATCTTAAAGGTCCCTAAGGATGGATTAAATGATAATTTGACTAAAAGTTCCAAAGGTAACACTTTCTACTATGTATAAGGATTGATTTTGATGGTGATGGTTTTGGAATATGAAGATGGTGTGGATAAAATATGGTGACGGTATAATGATCAAGGATATCCTATTTTTTTCTTGGATGTGACTCAAAGATGACTAAGGTTACAATAGAGTTGATAACGAGTGACAAAGGGGATACATACCTTACACTCAAGGGTATGTTGTAAAGGTTGGATAATGGGATAAATCAAGACATGGACAATAAATACAAGACTAAGGTTGTGGTTAAGTTGGAAAAAATGTGAAATGGACAAGGGATTTGGTTTGATGTGGGATATATAAGACAAAAGTCATATGAACTAGATAAAATGGACAAAAGGATATGGGGTATGAACTAGGACTTGTGAATTGAAAAATATATAGTAGGTTTGTGGGAATTTTTATATTATGGACTATGAGTTTTGGTGATGATATTATGACCAAGGAAAGATGGTTTTAGCGCTAATTAAATGTAATATTTACCCTAGGTTTGGCTTCAACTTTTGTGTTTCAAGTATTCTAATTGAAAATGTGTTTTTAAACTAGAAAAATGTTTTCAAAGACTAGAATTGAATAAAAATTGGTATAAAAAGGTTTAGAAACAAGCACTTGGTATATAAAACATACAAATAAGAATATCTAGTAACAAGCCTATATTATTCAATAAAAGGTGTCACTCCTAATGTGGTCCCATAATGGAAATAAATTCATCAATACTATCTAACTGTGAATGGATAGTCATGTACCACCTATACACCCCTTACCTTGGAGGACAAGGCCTTTCCCAAGGCTCTCTCTATCTCACCATATGGAATTACTCATGGGTAACTTTGTTGTATGATACACATACGTTAAACCACACTAAAATATAGTTGATGGTCTTAAACTGGGTTATATACAAGGATTTTTTAGGGAATCCCCTATATTCTGCAAGGGAATGAAAGGCCTAATATGTGAATTTTAAAGTGAAAAAATGTCAAACGACTAAGAGAAGAGGGTAACCCATCCTTCTCCTTCACTTACCCAAGGTATAAATTTCTTAGGGGCTTATCCCAAATAAAAAATTCACAACTTCCAAAAGGAATTCCTTTTGATTCACCCTCTACTATTTATAGTTCACTAGAACAATGGATTTGAGGTCATCCCTTGGGGTAATGAAATCCCCAAGTGGACCCATTAATAAAAAGAAAATAATATAACACTTATTTATGTTCTTCAAGATCACCCTAAGGTATGAGAGGAGAGAATATGTAAGTGTACCTTGGGGTTTAATAGATATGCATAAATTTTTAACCTAAATAAAATTGTGTAGTTGAATTTTGTTAGGTTAGGTGACATTTACTTTGCAAACATATTCCATTTTTATGTCTTCATGTTTCTTGGAAAGTTTCCTAGGGGACATGAGAGAAATGTATTTAATATTGACATATTATAATTATATTTTCAAGATTAAATTTAATGTATGTGAAGGCTACACATTACTAGAGGATAAAATTATCCCTCCTAGGCATTAACATTGGGAATGTGAAGGGTCTTGAGTGAGGCGCCAAGTTTGAAGGGAAAGAGGTGTCCAATGGTTCTCCATCTGGAAGCTGAACAGTCACCAAAGAATCTTAAATTATAGAAGATGAAGAGGCTATGGTTTAGGTGCTCATGTTGAAGCCTTCTTAAAGGAGAGGATTTTACATCATGGAAAGCCAAAGCCCTAATGCGAAGAGATTCTAAGGTGCAGAAGCACATACTCCTCTCAAGATAAAAATGTCCTCTAGATTAGATATGAACTTAAAATACATTTTGAATAAGTGAATATATTTGTAATATTGAGGGAAAGTATATATGATTATTTATGAACATCCAAAACTTGGTACCTTATATAAATAATACAAAGGGGTTGTGTGCAAGAAGTTGAGTCCACTTTTTGGCCAAAAAGTGGAAGTGTTTTCCCTGATTTTCAGAATTTGACACATTTGACCTTAAAATTTGAAGCACTTAGAGATGGAATCTTCAAAAAAGTCACTAATCATAAAATGTAGTACTCGGAGTCTAGTTTCCAAATATGTAATTTATTTCAATACCCAGATTGTAAAATTGAGTTTCAATAGGCGTTTCTAAAACCACTATTTAAAAGTCACTTTTTATACCATACCATGCACGTAAGACATCCATATTTTGACCTAAATTATCATATTTTTCTAAATCCTTTTGGGAAAATATTTGTGACTCACTGAAGCTTGTTTTGATATTTTTGTAATTTTTATTGAATATTTTTTTTTATTAAATTTTTATTAGGCATATTTGTCATTTTGAAAAATCGTCGTGTACGACACGCATAAGATGACCTAAAATTATGATTTTTTGATTTTTTTTTTAAACTAAAAAGAATTGTCTAAAGTTTGTTCTCGTGCAATCCGTTTGTCAAAATGTTATGTTGATCAAAAGTTATTAAAATACTAAAAAAACCTGATAATTCAAGTTTAAGGACTAGTTTAATTAGAAATTAATTGAAAAATAGAAAAAGTAATCAAATTATTAAAAAAATTACATATTTGGAATCTGCACTGTCTCATCTATAATGGATTTTAATTTCGTAAAAAAATTCTGCAAAATAGGTCTTCAAACATATGTCCAAAGTCATTATTTTCTTGTGACATTAATAGGACCTTCAAGTTGCAGGTCAAACCAGGTCCAAAGTTTAGGTTCGGGTCCCCAAGCTATTTCTCGAACCAAAAAACAAGCCAAAAACCCACCCAAAAATTCATAATTTAAAAAACGGGATCCTGTTTCATAAAAAAACGGGATCTTGTTTCAAAATGGGATCCCATTTCATAAAAAAACCATTTGTAATGGTTCTATGAAATGGGATCCCGTTTTGAAAATTTTCCAAAAATGGAATGTTTTCAAAACGGGATCCCGTTTTGAAAAATTTCTGAAAATGGAAATTTTTGAAAAATTGAAGTTTCAAAATAGAAATTTTACAAAACGGGATCTTGTGTTGAAAACTTTCCATTTTTGGAAATTTCCGGTTTTGGAAAATTTAAAAAACAGGATCCCGCTTTTTAAAAACGGGATCCTGTTTACTAAAAACGGGATCTCGTTTACTAAAAAGCGGGATCCCATTTTTTGCAAGTCGAATTCATTTTTTTGCCTAAGGCAAAAACTTCCACATTTTGTGGACTCATCTTCTTGCATTTACCCAAGGATAACTTGGCAGGAACCATGAGGAAATTGGAAATTTTTCAGAAGGTTCTTAGTTGAATTATTAGAAGTTATATAGCTTGTTATGTTGACTTGTTATGGAATATTTTATGAACATAAGATTTTATATGATATTTAATGTCAAGGATAACCAGATTGGTTATGGCATCCTAGAAGGATGGAGTTATACTAGTTATGACAATGAAGAGTCTAAAACTCAATATGAAAAAGTAATCTTCAAATCCCAAGAATGTTAAAAATGTGTAATAGGGTATTCTAGAGGTTGGGTTAAACCTAATTGGTTAGTTAGATCAATATAAGTGTGTTATCAATTTTATATCAAATCTTGTTTATGTTATTTAAATATTTAGGTCAAACCAAGACAAGACTTTTCATAGGTCAATAGAGTTCCCAAGTTGAGTAAGGGTGAGTGAACATATGACATCGCTTTATAGAAAGTGAATTTATTAGATATATGAAATCTCTTACCAGAGTAGGTGTAAAAGCCACTACTTACACTTAGTCGGTTCACTATGGTTCAAGATTACATACTAGTCAGCAGATTTTGATGGAACCCCTAGAAAATTTTTGTTACATTTTTAAAATTTGCAAAATTTAGCTAGTTTTAAGTATCCAGACTTAGGGTTTTGCCCACTATTATT
Organism: Sequoia sempervirens; assembly: GCA_007258455.2. Taxonomy (NCBI): domain Eukaryota; kingdom Viridiplantae; phylum Streptophyta; class Pinopsida; order Cupressales; family Cupressaceae; genus Sequoia; species Sequoia sempervirens. Next base: position 22,030,800 of record VDFB02000007.1, on the reverse strand, counting down.
GCCTTGGGACTTTGTTGTCAAGATCTCTCCTATAAACCCTTAGAGTCTTAACCCTTGTAAATGTTATTATCTATCATTGACCATCTATTGCCCGTTCCCGATCATGTTAAAACCTCTTGAGCCATTGAAGCCTGTGAAATTACCGACCCTTTATGCTTAGGTGAGAAATACATATATTTTAAGGTTGATCGATTGACCTTATTGGACCTTTATATATTTTGAATTAACATGGTGTGAATCCTTTGAGGCCTTTTATGCATTGTCCTAGCATGGCCATGTTCTTAATAATATCTTATTTGCACATGCAAATTCTCAATCACTTAAGTGATCGTCATTCATTGAAGTTGTCTTTGTTGTCAGGTTCATTACATTGACAAGCGATGGGCCTTGGTTTCCCTTTGCATCGCCTATCACTGAAGCTCTTCAAACCTTTTGTTTCTTTTCAGTGATGAGTGATGGGTGTTGTAATATTCTTGTATCACACAATCCTTGAAGTGTTTCAAGACTTTTCCCAGTTTCTACAATGAGCGATAGAAGTGGATTGAAGAGAATGGTGTGATCACTACATGTCTGAATTTAATCCTATCGCTAGATTTTCCCATCGCCGAAAACACCTTCAACTTCAAGTTTATTATGGCAACACGTGATGGCTTGGGAATATGTTGTGATATCGCTAGAACATCCTCATCACCAAAATACAAATGTAATATCGTCACATTTCTGCAACAGGTAGTGTGAAATATTCTTTCTAGGAAGGGTGTATCGCTCATCGCCAAAGTTTGGACATGACTTCTAGGTAATATAGCGACGAGCGATGGGGTTCATGATGTACTATGGGTTAGAAGATGGCTACTTGGCAAGTGCTTAAGAATTTGTCGTTGTTTTAAAGTATTTTTGTAAAAGGCATGGGTGATGGTAAAGGAGGATCGTTGATTATGTTTTAAATCTAGAAGATCGATGGTTGGGATTCAAACCAGAATGGCTACTTGTCAGCTTGCTCATGCGAACAATGCATCAACCATTAATGGTGACTACACTTCAATGTTGTGGTATTAAGGAGGTTGTCAAGTACTTTCTCTTACAATTTCAGTAGACACAGGTAGAGGAACTTATTGAGCGGAGAAGTGACAAAATCAAGGCTCTTGATAATGTGAATTCTGAAGAACAAACCATTTTTCTCCCAGGTAAGTTAATCTCTTGGAACTTGAGCTAGTTCGTGTATTGGGTAGTTTGGGAAATGGTGTAAGTGGCTAGGGCTTGTGGTCAAAGTCATCATTTTCATTTTCTCAAAATGAATTGAAGTTGTTACTTATAGGGTTTGGGGTAGGGAGGATAGAATTATTGTTTTTATTTCAAACCCTATGATTTTAAGGAGCTTAAGGTGTGATTTCTCATTATTTGGAAAACCCCAATTTTACTGTGAAGTAATAATGATTGAACTTAGTGGGTCTAGAGCTAGGACTGAAAGAAAACCCACTCAGAAACAGGTTAACAGGCCAAAGCCCCCGAGTGACCAGCCCAAGCTTGATGAAACAAGAACACCTAAAAAGAAAAGAATTGTAAAGAAGGATTGTCCTAGGTTTATGGAGGAACCCCCTAAGGACCCAGATCAGGAAGTAAAAAGGAAGATGGGAAAGAGAAAGACCGGCAAGGGTGTCCTGGCTATCCATTTTTAGGATACCGCTTCTAGGATTTGTGATATTGTGGTGCCACAAAGTGGTTGGGATTTGTTTTACTATGCTTTCAAAAGAAGAGATGCTAGTCACCCTGCTTGCAACATATGGGCATGTGACATAGGAAGGTTAGTGTGCCCAAATGTGTTTGTGGAGGTAGAATTGATGTTAGAATTGGCCAGGTGTTATGATCCACTAGAGAGAACAATTAATAGATTCCATGACATTTTTCCCATGTTGGAAATCTCAACAAGCCAGATAATGGAAGCATTTCAATTGAATCTGTCTGCCTCATAACCCATTAATTTTTGCAAGTTGTATAATGAGTATGAGAAGAATAAAATTTGGTACATAAAGGGTGTTTTTCCTATACATAGGAGGTGTGAGTTGAAGAAAAATGGTGTTCCTTTAACCTCTCTTGAGATGGAACCATTTGATTGTGTTGACTTTGAAGACTACTTCAAGAATACCTATTATGCAATATGTCAATTTTTGCATAAAGATTATGATATTAAGATGGATATTTCCCTGATGACCTTAGCAATTGATATTCAACACAAGTATTAGAACAGGGTTTGGCATTATGCTTCCTATATTGTTGAGAACTTACATGAGGACCTGGTGAAGTTGAAGGATGCCACTGATCCAATGTCTTGTAGACACTATTCTCTATTGATGCACCTACTACTATGGAAGAGTAAAAAGGTGATGAGAAATTATATAAGGTTAAGATAAAAATATGAAATTGACAATGAATTTCCGGTGCAGATGTGGACACATATTTGGGATGTGCATTGTCCAGATTTTGATTATAACATGTTCTTAAATGTTTTCAAATTATTGGTACTTGAATAGGTAGGTTTGAAGCCTACACAAATAATTTCACAAGGTGTCAAGGAGATGCTAAGGCCATTAGAGTATGAAGAAGACACTAAACAAAAATTCAATTGGGGAGATTGGTACCTTCATACCAATTAAACTACAATTAGGGTTTATGGAACCTGATGCCACCTCACAAATTTTTAGTTATGTATTAGATAGAAAAGAATTTATGGAAGTAATGTGGCAGATGGATGCCATGGACAGGGATCATTTTAGAAAGACAAGAAAAGCTTCCCTTGTGAACCCTAATGTGCAATTCACATACTTCAGTTACACCTCAAAGGAGGGTATTGAGAGGTTTGTCTCTCTTCTAAACAACTACAGGCTAAATCAAGAGGTCAGCAAATTTAGTGACCCTAAAGGGGTGATCTATGTTGAAAGAAGAGCCAGGGGGTTGGGAGGAAAGCCTCATCAGTTCCTCTTTTAGGAGGATGTGATAAGGAATTTATCCACTAATGAAGAAGTTAATGCAAGGAAGAATGTATGGAGAAATATATGTACAATTGACGCAAAATGATAAAGGAGAACCCTTTCTATGTTGGCCCTTACTTAGAAGTGGAGGATAAGTTTGTGAAGGAAAAATTAATGCTTGGTGACTTCAGTGATAGAAGCTTCTTTGAGAAATTAAAGCAAACTAAGATTAAAGCCAAGGTGGCCAAAGAAAACCATGATGCTCAATTAAGGAGCCAACTAACTCAAAATTTTACTCCAATCATCCATGTGTAATCAAGTAAGACAAGTGGACAACTTGAAGTCATTCCATTAGTGGCTTACTCAGAAAGTGAGTAGATTAATGAGGCTCAAGTCCGAGAGGAATCTGGTGAGAACATCCCAATGGAGCAGGAGGTGGATCAAGATTTCCCTGAGGATAGAGATGATGCATTGAATATTGTGGTCCCCCCTAGAAGGGTTATAAAGTGGGCATATAATGAGGCTGAGGATGATGATGCCAGAATAAAGGCCTGTGCTAAATTTATGTGTGATGATGCTTTTATCAAGACCAAAGAATTCAGGGAGTTTGTCATTCCTGTCAAAAGCTTTGACATTAAAAGGATTGAAGAAGTGAAGGAGAAATTTGACCCCTCCTTGGAAGAAGAAGCTCAAAGGGAAGAGGAAGATAAAATAATACAAGAAATTGCTAGCATGTCACTAGAAGAAGTAAGGGCATTGGTGAAAGGAAGTGGTGCATTCTTGTTGCTCATATGCGACATATCATCTGCTATTGCACTAGATGCAATTAGGAAGGATCTTGATGCCTCTGTCTCTGAGGAGGTTTTTGATAGAAAAATATTTGGCTCAGGTTTTAGTCCCAAATTACATACACTGCCCATTTGGTCCATGGCTCCCAACACGAGAAAGCCTAATGTCATAAAATTTGTGGAGAAGGAGATAGGAGCAGTAATTGTCAAGAGGGCAACATAAATGACTACTACTGTAGCTGCATAATTAACAATGCATGTTGCAATGCTGACTGTAGATATTACTCAAATTATAGAGGCTAACTACAAGAGGTTGCTAGAAAGATAAAAAAAATTGATGGATGAGCATAATAAGGTGCTAGATACAACACAAAGAAGTTTACCATCTCCAACCAGTTCTACCTTAGACTTGTCTACACAAGACAACGAGACCTTTTTCCTCATAATTCAAAATTTGAATTAGGATTTGAAATCAGAAAAGGAAAATACAAGGAAGGCCAAATTGTAGACAATTAAAGTGGCAAGTGACATTTTTGAAGATGTACTGAGACATAGAGTGACCAAATTGGTCAATAGAGTTGATGATGTATGGGAAACTTACAAGAGTATCCATTAGGCCAACGTTAAATATCTACAGGTCTAGAGGGATTTTCAAACTGAGTGGAGTCAATGGAGCACTAGAGTGGGAACCTTGAAAGAGATAATGTCCAAAATGAAGGAATATCCTGAGGCCTCCACTCATATTCCTAAGATATTGCAGGCCATTGATCTGATTAATGAGATAACAACCTTCCATGGGAAGTTAGGGATGCAACTTGAAAACAAACTAAAAATGTTCAGGGACATGGAAGAGCATGGTATGCCAAAAATATTTGATGATAAGGGTGAGTTGGAGTTTTCCAAGCGGAAGCATGAATTGGAAGGATGGTTGCCTTAGGCTAAGGATATGTTGACTGAAGTTGATTACTCCATGCCGAACCTCCACATTGACAACATGGATGGAGTTGAAATGAGAATGGATGTATTTGTTAGGGAATCCAAAGTAGTAATTGATGCTAGGTACACTCAACATAGTGCAAAAGTGCAGATTCTATTGAATACAAAGTGACCCACTAATGATTAATACAATACAAGGTTAGTAAAGTTTATTGAGTAAGCTTATTGTTGGAAATATGTGTCTCAATCTCACAAGCTGAAATATCTGAAAGAGCCAAGTTGGTGTGACATCCATATTGTCTTGCTGACTAGCAGCTTTGGAACCTTGTGAAAAGTACTAATCGCTGAGACCTTGTTTCAGTCTTGCCGAATGGACCTATCGCTGTGAAAATTTCTATCTCACTCCGCTTGGGGAGATCTCTGGTTGACAGGCCATTCTTATCGGATATCGAGGAGACTCTGGGCGACAAGCAGTGTCGGGGAGATTCATAGCGACTAGAGTCATCGGAGTAACTCATATGCTTCGGTATGAAGTCTTTTCGATATGGAAAGTCTCGCCGATAGCTACACTTGGAGTCATTGGGATAACTTGAAGCCTTCGGTATGAAGTCTTGGCAATGGGTGTTTGTCTCACCGATGCTGTGGGTTGTCTTCGGTATAACTCTTGTCAAAATCTGATCTTGGGGTGACTTGAAGATTTCGGTAAGAACTCTCAGTGATAGCAGTAAGTCTTGCCGACAATGCAACATGTGTTTGTTATTGGATGTCTTTGGTATGACTCCTGGTGAAAGGTGGTCTCAGGGTAACATGGAGGCTTCGGTATGAAGTCTTAGCGATGAACAAAGTCTCACCGACAATGAAACATTTTGGTATGACTGGAAGGCTCGGTGTGATCTCTTGGCGGTAGCGATAGTCTCACCGAAGAGAATACTGATATCTATGTGACCTTTGAACATTGGTATGATGTCTCATCGAATGGCAATTGTCTCACCGATGAGAATGTTGAGGTCGATATGACATGTGAACTCGGTGTAACGTCTTGCCGATAGCAGTGACTCTTGGCGATAATGACAATCATGTCTTGTGGCATTGGGGAGACATGGTTAGTGTCTCACTGACATGTGACACAAGTTGAACGCCTTTGACTAAGTGATGACTATCCTACGTGGTGAGACTACGACCAATCAGAGAAGCCGAATGGGAACCGCTAGCAGTTGGATTGTTGCAGCCATTATTGAGAGGAAGATTGAAAAACCATGGGCGACATGGATATACTCTCAGATTGCAGATGATGTTCGATTCGGTTGAATAGTGTGTTGAACGGGTTGGTGTGTGATCAGTGCATGTGAATTTAATTCAGAGAGAATTGTAACTTTCTGTAAAGGTTGATCATTGTGAAGCTGTTGTAAATTTGACATCAGAAAGATAAGTCTGATCTCTGTATGTAATCTACATTACTGTAATACAAAGAGGTTTATCTTGGTGTGGTGGGTTTTTCTCCCATAAGGGTTTTCCCACGTAAATCTGGTGTTCATGTGTGTCTGTTAAATTCTTTGTTTCTGTTATTTACTTCAAGTGTATCTTAATTGGACTGTAATTGAAAATTTAAAAGCACCTCTACATTCTTCCCTATGGTTTTGACGTTAGGAGAGTTGTTTCCGCACCTTAGCTTTCCTTACACTTGTGTGTATATGGATGATGAGGAACATGGTAAATAATGGACAAGAGAGAAACAATACATAGCCTAGAAATAGTGTAGATTAGACTTTTGTTGAAGTATTACAGAATATTGTTCTCTTCCTATCAGAAAGGTTGATGACACAAGTGATGATTTGGATGATTTAATCATTTTTCTTTCTACTACTTTTCATGCTTTTTGAATCTTTGTTGACTAGGTGTGGGTGTGGTTAAATTTTTGGTTTATGAGGAATAGGTTATAAAGTTATAACACATGAAATTTCCTTTTGGAAGGCAGGCGTCTCTCCTTCAACAAATGGGAATAACCTTTGTCTCATATGTGTTTCCCTCCATCTAAGAATGCAAATATAATTGGAAAGGGAATATATGTTATAGCGGTCAAATGAAAATGTGACATGTGTACTTTTTGGCATGAAGCTTGTTTTTCTCCCTTGTTCTTATAAAAGGGAATTTAGGGCCATTAGTACAAGTCTCTTTTGGAATTCTAGATTTGAAAATGCAAATTGGAAACACAAAGAAAATATATTTTGAGTCTATATCTTAGGATTTGAGTCAAGCAAGTAGATTTTATAAATTGTGTGGTTTTCAAGCATGTCTGAATGAATAATGCAAATCTTTTGAGTCTATTTTCTCTCCATCTGTAAAGTTTTATATAAGTTATTAATGAAAATTTGATCAATGATCCTTTCATTAATTTTCATTGTTGTTTTGTAGTGAAATATGTTTTAATTCTGGTTCTGGTTTAGTGAATTAGTTAAAATACCTTGATTAAAGCATGAATTCATATAAGTGTTTAGTGGATTTGATAAATAGTCATAGAGTTTGAGTATGTGATATGTGAATTGTAATGAAATTTCACAAAGATCATGAATATTTGGAATTAAAATCACCTTATGGTTCAAATTTATTATGTTTTGACTCCCTGTCCCAAGATATATAAGACACTGATCTAAAGGTGTTAAGTGCATTTCCTACAATTTTGGTTTTTCAATTTGAGAATTTTTTTTATAAACATACCTTTAATCAATTTATCTTTGTCGAGGTTAGTGTTGTAGGATATTCTCAGCTTTAGGTGATTAATCTTCTTAAGGAATTATTAGTTTCTTGAAGGGTTTCATCTATTTAGCATTTCAATGAGAATGTATTTGTTTATTATGCAATGTGTGATATAATTGTGTAGAAGGATTGCAGGATGCACATTGTGGGATCACCCTCTCGGGTTTTGTAGATCCCAAAGTATAGGAGGGAAGAATTTTAGCTTCCTCTCGTTCGCTAGCCAATCATCTCCTGAGTATTCAAGAATTGAATTTGGAAAATTCATAGATGCTTGATGAGATCTGCTTGGTTCTTTAAAATCCACCAACAGATTGGTGACTCTACTGGGGATAGTTCTGATAAAGTTTGTTCTCCAGAGTGTCTTGTCTATGATCACTATGATTTATAGTGATGTTTAACCATAGAGTTAGTCTATTTGAAGTTTTTGTTAACTATTGCTCAGATCTATTCCATATTTCTTGCCATTTTTGTGTTTAAAAGCCATTTCTCAAAGTTCAACCAAAATTGCTTCATATTTGTAAAATCTTGCTGAATTTGTAAAGGTCAATGTTAAATTTCATGTGAATGTGAAAGGTCTTGTAAAGCTTGCATAAGATTGTAACACAATTGCTACAAATTTGTCCCAATCAATTTGGGTGGCGACTCTAAAATCTCTGCTCTAGTGAGTGACAATATTTGAAGATATCAAAGAAGTGAAGATGAAGAATAGAAGAAAATTGAAAAGGTTAACAAAAGCAAAGAAGATTCAAGCACAAATGCGGGGAACCCAAGGAAATATGAAGAAACGTACAAAGAAAATATTGGAGGGAGAATTATCGAAGAACACTAGTGGAAAATGGAAAGCAAAGGCTATAGGAACAAGTAAGTCTACTCCTCATCCAACTCTTGAACGTGAAGTTCATTCTAGTTTTGGTTTTGAACATGAAAGAAACTTGTTAAATTTAAGTGATAATACTTCTCGTGAAAGAGGGGAAGTTATAATTAAAACGGTTGTGAGTGAGCAACATTCAAATCAAGCCTTGATGACTAAAAAGAGAAGAGAGAGGGAAGGATACAACAAGATAATGTAGATGCTAGTCATGCTAGGGCTACAAGGCATTTGGCCTCAGTTTCTAGCACAAATACTCCTCTTCCTCATGACTTGTTGACTAGTTTTGATGAGTATGTCCGTGAAAATACTCCTGGTCATGTTGAAATTGTAGTGACATTTGATGTTGATACCACCTTACCGGAAGAGGATGAAGTCTTTAATGATGTTCAACAACTTAGAAGAGAGGATTTAAGATTATATTGAAATAGAAGGAGGGATAAGGAGGCAGAAGAAAGGATAAGGAATGCTATGGTTGAGAGAGATATGCTACAAAGACAAGTTGAGAAAATGAAAGAACTAGAATGATTAACAACTCAATCTACCCAAACAACAGGTCCTATAGTTACATAGATTGTAACAAGGGATCTTGTAGTTGCCTCAGCTGATAATTCTTGTGTAAATTCATGGACCAATCCTGATGTAAAAGCTCCTCTTGCAGTTGATCTTGTCCCTAATAGTACAAATGTTGTTTCCTAGACTGATGTTAAGGGAAAGAAACCACTTGGGGGTATAAAGATAAATGAGGGAGGTTCCTCTAAGAAGGACACAACATAGAATGATTATATTTCATTGGATGATAAGTTAATAAAAGAAAATGAGGAATTGAAAAGAAAAGTGAATGAGATGTAACTATTAGTTGTGAACATAGAAATGAAGAATAAATTAGGTTTCTTAGAATCTACCATAAAGACCTCTGTTCCTGAAACCCAAATCCCTCAAGCCTGTACATCATCTTCACATCCCCATATGAATGATAACCATTTTTCAAATACAAATAATTCAAATTTGTATTCATAGCTAGAAAATAGGGCTAGAAAAACTCAACAACATGACCAATATGATTCCCAACCAAGAATAAGTGACACTGGAAGGCCTGAAAATAATTATGAAAGGAGAAGGAATCATGAAAACCAAAATGAACAAGAGGGACCCTTGGGAAGAAGATAATTACATACTGATAGATATAGGAAATTACACTTTGATATAATCCCAGGGTATCCAAATCCCATTCCTGATAATGCAAGAAAACATTTTCCTAAGTTCACCAGTAACAATGCATTCAGTGGTGGAGATCATTTGAAATCTTTTTAGAGTTTTGTTGAAGATTTTGAGCTTTGGGATGATGATGTTGCAATGAAATACTTCATGCAATCATTGACAGAAGATGCTATAGATTGTTATAGGAGCTTTCCTGATGCAAGTATTGATTCAAAAGATGCTTTCTATAGAGTTTTTAGAGAGAAATATGGAGATAAGACCGATCCTAGATTTATGTTAAATGACTTCAATAATATCACAAAGGGACAAAATGAAATGGTGACTAAATTTTAATGCAAGGTTTCAAAAATCCATGAATAGAGTTCTAACTTATTTGAGGCCGAATGAGAGTGCATGCTTAGTGGTGTATTGCAATGCATTTGATTCAAAGATGTGTTACTTGCTTAGAGACAAGGACCCACATAATCTCAGAGATGATTATAAAATGGAAATTCACATAGAGAACAAAAAAAGAGCATCAGGTAAGGTAGGGAGAAGAGATGATCCTAAAGCCTTGAAGAATCCGAGAAATCAAAATGAAAGAGTTGGAAAAGTTGCAACTCCTGATGAGAAGTTGAATCAGATTGTTAGCTTTTTGTAAAAGGTGGCAAAGAATGAGAAACCTCAGTTCCAAAGAAATGAAGGGCCACCAAGGCTGCAAGATTATCCTTATCATACTAACTGGCACAATGGAAATCCAATCCACAACAATTAGAAAAATTATCAAGGTACACCTGACCCACTGCAAAATCACTCTGCAAATGTTATTGAATATTTTTCATGGTGCCTAGTATGTCAATTACCTCATTCACCATAGCAATGTGTTGTTGTGGGATTTATAGAGGAGTCACAGGATGATCAAGGAGGTTATGATCCTCCTCAGGATCAAGATGAAATAGTAAATGTGCTCATGACTAAATCGGATCTTTCCTGTGATAATTATTCTTCTGATGATGAGCTTGATAGAGGCGATGTGGACATGCAAAGGTAGGAAGTGAGTGTATACCATCAAGTGTTTTCAAATGAAGAGAGAGACAATGATTGCAATGTTTACAATCTTGAATTAGATAATATTTTTCTGAGAAGACCATCAAATGAATAAATTAAAAATATGATGATTGCATTGGCTACTCAAGCAAGGAATACTATCCATCTAAGAAATAAAGTTTTGAATGGTGATCAGGGTAAGCCTGGCAGCATGTTCATCAAAGAAAAGAGTGTAGATAACAAAGGGACCACGATAGAAACCAAGAAAGAAGAGGAAAAAACCAAAGAAGTTAAAGGAGCTGGAATTTGGGCTAAAAGGATGGATAATATCAAGACAAATAGGGAAGCTACTTCCCTAGCTGTGAAGGCTGAAGATCAGAAGCAAAGTGCAGAAAAGGCTGAAAAAAAAGATGATAAGGTAATAGATAAGGATATAATGCTCCCTAAATTACCAAAGTATGCTTCTATGGACATGTTCCAAATGTTGTCTCAGGTCAAGGTTACATTCCCATTGTTGGAGATGATGAGGATTGATGAACATAAGAATAAGTTTGTTGCTCTTATTAATGGTGCAACTATGGTTGGTAAATATAAGATGGTGATTGACCCACCCAGAGTGAGCAAAGATCGAGAAAAGAATGATGAAGTGGAAGGGGTAATCAATGAAAACCCTCAAATATACTTGGGAACCACAATTACTGCAAGCCCAAGTCAGGTCAACCCATTTTTATGAGTTTGATTATTGATTGGAAGTTGCTAAAAAACTGCATGATTGATTTAGGGGTCTCTTCTAATGTTATTTTGATAGAAATCATGAAGGAAATGGGTTTTAAACTTGATAGCACATATGGAAAGTATTATGCTATGGACTCGAGAGAAGTACCTATCATAGGAGTGATTAATAGAGTCCCATACAAGCTTACAACATTCCCTAAGAAGGAATTGTATATGAGTGTCACAGTGGTGGATATCCCACCAAATTATGGGATGTTGTTGTCAAGATAGTGGGTGCATCCATGGGTGGAAGCATACAATGTGATTTATCATATGCTACCTTTTCCATTGACCAAAAGGATGTCAAAATTGTTAGAGAATCAAGGGCTCTCCATAGGATTGAGTATGCAGAGGAACCATAGGAACCTGAGAGAATTCATTTTGTAGATACTGGTTTGGATACTTTTAGAGTGGAAGAATTACAACATGAAGAAGAGGTTCAACCTGCACCAATTGATAGAGAAGTACTAGATGCATCACAAGGAGATTCTCTCTGGACCATGTACTTCGATGGAGCTTGTTCCAAAGAGGGTTTAGGTGCAGGAGTTGTCCTAATTTCCCCACAAGGTAAGACATTCAAATACTCTTTCTTGTTGAAATCCGCTTGCACAAACAATGTGGCTGAATATGAGGCTTTGTTACTTGGTCTAAAATTAGCTTCAAAGCATGGTATTAAAATGCTAAAAGTATTGGGCGACTTTGAACTAGTGATATCCCAAGTTAGGTCTAAATTCATTTCCAAAAATACAAGACTTAAGAAGTATAGGAATGTTGTTTGGGATACCATAGAAGATTTTGATGCTTTTAATATTGATTGACTAGAAAGGGGAAAGAATGTGAGGGAAAATTTGTTAGCAAACATTTCTATCAAACTAGATGTTGTCACTTTTGATGGAATTTCAAAAATAGAGGTGCAAACCTGGCCTATAGTGCTTGATAATATTTGCAACTGGAAATTATTTGATGATGATAATGAAATTTTGAAATTTTTGCATTGTATTGATCATTATGAAAGCCAAGAAATTGACTTCGGTGCATTGGCGGTGGAAGTTGATGGTAAGGAAACACTCTTTGTGAATGAAGTTACCAAATTGAAAACTAGCAAGATTCCCAAAGGGTTGGTTGCATTAGAAAGGGTTTTTGATGGACCTGATAAGGAAAATTTTAAACAAACATCTTCTCACTAGGAATAGACATGTGTTTGGCTCATCATATGATGACCTTAAGGCTTATAGGGAAGATATTTTTCAGCACGAGATACCCTTAAAACCAGATACAAAACCTTTTAGGTAGAAGTAGAGGCCAATAAACCCAACATTGCAGCCCAAAATGCAAGAAGAACTCACAAAGTTAAGGGATGCCAGAATTATCAAGTCTATAAGGCATACTTCATGGGTTTCTAACTTGGTTCTAGTTAGGAAAAAGAATGGTGACTTGAGGCTCTATGTAGATTTAAAGAATTTAAATGTATCATCCCTGAAAGATAATTACCCACTACCTAATATAGAGGCTATGTTACAGAAGGTGACAGGGTGTGAATTGCTATCGATGATGGATGGGTTCTCAGGCTATAACTAGGTTATGGTGAAAGAATTTGAACAATATAAGACCACATTCACTACACCATGGGGAGCCTATATGTATGTGAGAATGTCATTTAGTTTAATCAATGCTAGTGCAACATTTCAGAGATCTATGGATGTGGCATTCGTTGATTTCATTGATTTATTCCTAGCCATATACCAAGATGACTTGACTGCACATAGCAAGAAGGAAGAAGATTATTGTACACATCTGGAAAATATATTTATTAAAGCATTGGAATATGGAATTTCCTTGAATCCTAAGAAATGCATTTTTGGGGTTAAGAAAGGTAAGATTTTAGGGCACATTGTCTCTAAAGATGGGGTTAAGATTGATCCTGAATGGGTGACAACAATAGACAAAATTCCACAACCTAAAAATGCAAAGGGGATTCAATGTTATTATCTGTCATTGACCTTCTATTAACAATTCCTAGTCATGTTAAAACCTATTGAGTCATTGAAGCCCATGAAATTACCGACCCTTTATGCTTAGGTGAGAAATACTTTTTAAAGGTTGATCGATTGACCTTACTATATATATTTTGAATTAACATGGTGTGAATCCTTTGAGGCCTTTTATGTGTTGTCCTAGCATGGCCCCTTTCTTAACAATATATTATTCATACGTGCAAATTCTCAATCACTTAAGTGAATTTCCATCGCTAAAGTTCTCTTTAGTGTCAAGTTCATTACAACAACAAGCGATGGGCCCTAGTTTCCCTTTGCATCACCTATCGTTGAAGCTCTTCAAACCTTTTATCTCTTTTCAACAACGAGTGATGGGCATTGTAATATTCTTGTATCGCACCATCTTTGAAGTGTTTGAAGACTTTTCCTAGTTTCTACGATGAGCGATGGAAGTGGATTGAAGAGAATGGTGCAATTACCATGTGTCTGAATTTCATCCTATTGCCAGATTTTCCCGTTGCCAAAAACATCTTCAACTTCAAGTTTATTACGGTGATACATGATGGCTTGGGAATATGTTGTGATATCGATAGAACATACTCATCATTGAAATGCAAATGTAATCTCATCACATTTATGCGACAAGTGGTGTGGAATATTCTTTCCAAGAAGGGTGTGTCGCTCATTGCTGAAGTTTCGACATGACTTCAAGGTAATACAGGAATGAGCGATGGGGTCTGTGATGTACTATGTGTAACATATAGGAAATACAAATGAAAGGTTAAACAACACACAACAATGTGATCTAAGCTCTAAATGCAATCTAAGTTAAACAACAGAGAACAAAGGAAAGCTAAAACATAAATGAACTAAACAATCTCACCCAATATCTACGTAATTCCATGTATAACCTCAATTGCCCTTCTCCATTTTGCCATTGTAGTATAATTGCACTCAGATTTCTCTTGTATAAGTATAGCTTGTGATAGTGATTTAACAAAACATCGAAGATTCAAATAATAGATATGCTTCCAAAAGTCATAAGATTTCGAGAGAGATTCAAATGATGAAGGACAAATCAATTTATAGAAAATTGATCATTCGAATGATAGGCCAGGATCAAAAGATTGACAGAAGGTTGAAATCAAAAGATTAGACAAGCATTATGATAACTGTTAGTAGTGACATGAGTGATACAAATTAGAAATAGAAATAAAGATTAAATAAATGATTTAATCTTTGAGTTTGGTATTTGAAAATAGAAGAATAGTCTTTGCCCGACAAAGATAAAGATAGGATTAAAGCAACGCTTTGTTCGAACGCACACACATGATTTAATTAATTAAACAAAGATATTTAATTAATACGCATGTACACACAAACGAGTTAGAACTAGATGACTAAATGATATGACAAAGAGATTACTTGTGAAAGCAACTAAAACATTAAATTAGGAGTTAACTGATTGATTTAAATAGATCTCGAGTCAAGTCAAAGTGAATACTTAGATAACTTACACAATTATCTAAATATAGAAGAATGCATTAAAATAGATTTTTACGAATTAAATGATTTATTTAATTCGAGATTTGATATTTGAAGAATAATTGAATAAATAAAATTTATTTAATTATAGTTGAAATATGATAAAAGGTAAATTAAATAAGAATTTATTTAATTTGAAAAGAAGGATAAGGTTAATTAGTAACATAATTAAATAAAAAGTGTTTATTTAATTAATCAGATAGAATAAAGAAAATTGTGAATTGATTAAATAATTAAGATTATTTAATTAATAGATGAAATTAAGACTTTAGAAAATAATTAAATAATTGACATTATTTAATCATGACCATGGAAATACAAATTATGAAGAAGTTGAAGTCGTAGGCTTAGACTAGATTTCGGTGTCTACATTTTCCCCTCTTTGATACAATGTCATTTCGACGTTGTGTCAAAGAAAATCAATCAAAAATATTCCCCAGTAATGCCCCGGTGTAAAATAGGTAAACGTATGCCCCCTCGGGAAAATTAACAAATTTTTGAAAAAGATCAAAAAATTTGGAAATAATCTCGATTAGTCAATTTGTTAGCCAGAAATGCAATGGAGTTGACAGAATTGAATTTGGAAGTGTTAGGGACGGGTATGGGTCGATTGAAGTTGGAAGTTTACGTAGCCAATTAAAAGAAATTCCACCAAAACCCTAGGTATAAATAGAAAATGGGGTAAAAACCCATTCATTTTACCCACATAGCTTTGAAATTTGAGATTTTTGCTCTGCACCCTCAGTGAAGATGTCTCCCATTCTGCACACCCACCATTGAGTGTACAGGATCCGAACCTTCAGGTGGCCGGTCGACGCGGACCCCCCCAGTATGTACTTAGATGTCGAGTTTTGAATTTTTTATTTTCACGCTTTTTTATGTGTTTAATTGCAATTTTCATCATGCGTCACTTTATTGGAAAGTTGCATTTGAATGCATAATCAACGCATTTGCATGCGGTTCAATGCATTTGAAAATTCACGTATGATGCTTAGCGTAGGTGTTTAAAATTTTGACGCATTTGTTTTTTCTTTTGACACATATGAGAAATAGTTACGCATTTGTATTTAGCATAGACACATGTAGATTTTGGTTACATATTTGAGAATGTTTCAACACATTTGCATTTAATCAACACATTTTCATTTAGGATGGATGTTTGTATGTGAAGATGTAATGAGTTGCATTTGATTTTGACTAGCATTTGATATTTCTATACGCAGTTGTGATTTAAAATGACCCATTTGGTTTCTTGTAATGCAATTGCAAAGGAATGACACATTTGACTAGCATTTGATTTTGTCACTTTGCATTAAGATAGGTGATTGATTTTGACATGAGGCATGTATAATGCCATTGCAGGTTGTTTTGGACCCTGTGTATATGCGAGAGTTGATACCATTGACTTTATGTTTCTGGGATAGTTTACGGAGCTCAGAGAAATGGTTCTTATGGAATTTGGGTCTCCTCCATGTGATAGACATGCCCATCATTTGGGAAAATCGGGGGCTACTAACGACGTTATGCGAGTAGTGGCACTTAGAGACTTCTTTGTTTCAGCTGCCTACTAGAGAGGCTATAGTTACTTTGGAGGATGTCTATAGGATTCTGAGACTTCCTATTAGAGGCACTAGGGTGATGTATGATACTCAGAGGGGTTTCGCTGAGATGTGCAAATATTACCCTCACGAGGACATTAGACAGTTAGGGTTTGACCACTATGAGATTAGGTGGCATGTCCTAGCACAGAGGTACATGCAGTTAGATTGTCTTTTGTGTACATTGACAGGTGGTATAGTCCTCCTTGATCGTCAAGGTCATGGATTTCCTGTGGGATGGGGAGAGATGTTGGTTAGTATGTTAGAGCGTCGGGAGGTGTATGCTTGGGGCCCTTGTCTTCTTGCCATGTTATATTTTCATTTGCATGATATAGAATACTGAGAGGCACAGTCTATGAGTTGTGGTACCAAGCTCTTGATGGTATGGGAGTTGGAACACATTGCCATCTTTCTTCCACTGGTTATAGTTGATGTGCAACATGGAGCACCCTATGCCTTCCATTATGCGGGGGCTAATACTCAACACCATATGGGAGATACTGGATATTTTAGACATGCTATTGATACCATGGTATAGTTCACATGGAGACCATACTTGGGTTGTCCAGAGTGGTCAGACGAGGATGATCATTTGCCATATTGCTGTCAGACATAGTATCTAATTGGGAAGAATGTTTTGCCTGTTCATATTATAGAGAGACATTTTCCAAATCATGTGCTACGTCAGTTCAGAGAGGTTTAGGATGGGCAGAGTTTGCGAGGTCTTCATGAGAGTTCACAGTATGGGGGTGAAGAGATACCAGTGGCCACTACCGAGGTAGATATTGATGCATTGCAGGCAGTGTAGTGGGGGTGGAGAGATGGTTTGGAAGATCCATGTACCACTGAGGCATATGATCAGTGGTGGGCCGTTTATAGGCCGAT
Organism: Sequoia sempervirens; assembly: GCA_007258455.2. Taxonomy (NCBI): domain Eukaryota; kingdom Viridiplantae; phylum Streptophyta; class Pinopsida; order Cupressales; family Cupressaceae; genus Sequoia; species Sequoia sempervirens. The sequence goes on along the minus strand of VDFB02000007.1, from coordinate 22,013,445 downwards.
TCCCCTTATAGAACCCATATCAAGATGCGTCGATAGAGTGGTGAGGGATGGGACCATGCGGTAGGTGTGGTAGAGGCAGAGGGCGGAGAGGTGGAGGTGGTCATGGCAATGATGGAGATGGTCATGGAGGTGGTCGGTGGGGTGGTGGGAGAGGGATGCGTGGACGGAGGGGACGAGGTCCACCTTTATCACCTATCCGGGAGGAGGGATGGGAGGAGGAGGATGTGCACATGCCAGATATTGGTGGAGGTGAGGAGGAGGTGCATGTTGAGATTGGCAGGGATGAGGTTCATGTTGGAGTTGTTGGGGAGGAGCATGCTGCAGAGGAGGAGGCAGGCAGAGAGGAGACTGAGATTGATGCCCTTGGTTTATTTGGTGTCTATCAGGATGATGATGAGGAGGAGGATGATCAGGAGCATGAGGTCTGAGACAAGATTTTAGAGGAGTTAGAGAATGATGATGATGGGTTGGAGAGGGTGAGACAAGATGATACAGGGGAAGTTGGTATTGACACTGCTACACTTCGTGCTTAGCTTGCATCTTTGGAGGAGAAGATGAGGGTTTTGATGTCTGAGCGAGATGTTCTACAGATGGAGAGGGACAAAGCCTATACGGATAGGGATCAAGCCATAGCTTGGAGACAGGATATCGAGCAGCAGTTTACAAATATTATAACTCTTTGCAGTGGTCCAGCAGATGCATTTTCTCGAGAGCTAGTTAGATCTGGTGAGAGGGCTTCTTATTATTGAGATCTATATGAGGCAAAGGTTCCTCCAGAGAGACAGGCTCCCAGTTTCTCACAGGCATGTAGTGGTAGGTCTCAGACCAAGACTCACACTAGGATAGTGCCTACAGAGGGGGTTGAGGGGCCTCATAGATCTGGACCATATGACAGGCTGCCTTCAAGATACAAGTCATCAGGATCCCGACATCATTCATCTACAAACTCTAGTCATGGGAGCAGTGATAGTTTCGGATAGGACATTTATTGATATGTACTGAGACATTGTATTATGATCATATAGCCTATGAGCTTCATATTTTTTGATACATTATGACATTGTGATGTGACACTTTTGAGCGATATATAAATATATGATTTTGGCGGTGATTCTCATGATATGTAGTTCTATTTATTGATTATGTAGTCGTTTATTTATCCATGTTTTGTCCATATGAGATTCCTATGTGATGGATGATCATATCTACTTTATGATGTGTTTATGTAGCCTATGATGTGATGTTGATTCTATGTGATGACATATTTATTAATATCTATGATGTCGATGGATGTTATGTATGCAATTTATACTTATGAGATGCGATATGATGTTATATGTACAATGCTTTCTATATGTGATGCTATACATTAGTAATGTGATGCATGTATTTAAATTTTTTATGTACATGTAATGCTTATGATATGTAATCTATGATGATGAATGTGTATTATGCCATGATGTCATAGATATGATAAATGCCTATATGTTTGTATATTTCAAATGCAAGATGTATGTATGATTGATGATGTATGATTTGGAAATGATATTTCTAATATGAATGTGTATGCAGGATGATTTATATTTTTGTGTGTCATAGGACTCCATCATAATGCAAGAAAGAAGAACTGTTAGTGTGGAAAGAAAGATTAAAATAATAAAAGAAATGTGAAGAATGTTAGTTCAACAATCTTCGATGTTTCGATGTATCACTAAAGGCGTTTTCACTTTATCATCATTGGGTGGGACTAATACAAATGGAGAAAAACACCATGATAGGATATAGATGAAGGTGTGTAAGGTCATCCATTTGCTAACAATAGACATTCAGAGACAAGGATTGTCCTAACTCATACCAAGGGCACAGTTGCCCCAGTCTTTTTGTCAAGACAAACCACATACAGTAGACAAAATAAAAGACAGGTCATGAGACGTCATCGCTCCTCTAAATCCTTCATGGGACATCCTTGAGGAAACTAGTAACATGACTCAAAAGCAGATTTAAAAGATAGTTGACAAACAACAATCAAAGAAAACATAATTCTGATACAGTGTTGCTTCTCTAAATCCTTCATGGGACATCCTTGAGAAAGCTAGTAGCATGATTCCAATCATAAATGGATATTTCAATAGACATCAGTCAAAGAAAATAGAATTGTAATACATTGTTTCTTCTCTAAATCCTTCATGGGACATCCTTGAGAAAGCTAGTAACATAATTCCCATCATAAATTCAAATAAAATGATAAAATAAATAAGCCATAAAGTCAAAGCGAGTAAAATATTTTCCAAAACTTGATCTTGTTTGTTTGATTTGTTTTGATTGATAAAAGGATTGATTGATAGAGCCTAGTTTTAGGAGATACACATACCGAATAAGACTTTGAGTCTGGTTTTGATGTTATGACTATCTGTATAAGGCATGACAAAGCTTGGTTTTAGAAAGACATGTATCATATAAGATGTTGAGTCTAATGCCGTTGATGTGATAATCCTGTGTAAGGCTATATTGATTGTTTGACAATGTCGATATGCAAGAATGAATCATTTTGTATAAGACATAGATTGTTTTGCTGATATTGGTATTCAAGGACTTATCCTAAATAAGACATAGGTTGATTTTTTTAATGATGTTTGTTTCTAGGAAGGACATATCCTGTAACAGGCATTAGTCGATCTGTTTTGGTTGTTGCTTTGGCAATTTGTTTGGTTTGACTTAGAGACATTGCTGACTTGTTCACCAGATTGATGCATGACTTGATATGATGTGCTGACAATTGACTGTGTGTGACGACGAACCCTAAAGGACTGACCTAGTGCGGCCTCAGGGGCTCATCGATTGATGGCCTTGCCTACGTTATACAAGTAGACACCTTGTAGTTCAAATAGAATTTGACTGAAAAGAATAACTATAATAAGCTTGATTTGTATGAAGATAACATACGTGTATAGTAGTACATGTGACGAACCCTAATGGACTGACCTAGTGCGGCCTCGGGGGCTCATTGATTGATGGCCTTGCCTACATTATACATGCAGAGACCTCATAGTTTGACATGACCAATGACCTTGTCATATAGACAATGGATTGAATCATGATTTTATATAGACAAACCTAAAAGGACTGACCTAATGCCTCGGGGGCACATCGGTAGATGGCCTTGTCTATGTCTAGTCACAGAGGAAACGTAGTTTGACAAATGACAAAGACCGTCAAGTGCGACTGACTCTAACTCTATTTTTTTGGATTTTTGACATGTTTTGATTTTTTTGTCTTTTTGAAGTTTTCTGATGTTTTTGTATTTTCTCAAGACATGTTGTGATGTTTTTGGATTTTTTCTATGGTTTTACGTCTTCAAAATAGCCAATGTTTGAACCAATATGGCATAGGTCCAGTGCTTGCCCCCAGTCGAGTATAAGACCAATTGATTATGAATAGGATAAAATGGGGGATATGAAATGCACTCGATGTCAATCTTTCTGGGTTATGGGAAAGACTGCCACTTATTATGAATAGTACGTACAAGCGATGGACGAGAAAGATAGGTGCAAGGATAAATAGTGTAGGGATGTGGACTATGTACAGGGATGTTAGATTAGAATGATAGTAGACAAAGGAGCAGAGTCAACTACACATGGTGCCTGTTTGCTAGGTTTTCACCATGGTACTTATCCAAAGTGCCACCGAAGTGGTTTTCACTATTGGATGAATTATTTCTCTTTACTATTTTCTAGATTTTCTAAATTTTTTTTATGCTACCAAGACGCCTGTTTACCAAGTTTTCACCTAGGTAACGATTTTTTTATATTTTTGCTAATTAAGACAAGGCTCTCAGAAGCTATGTGTAGAACTTCTTCAGATGAAGACTATTGATTGGTGAGGACAATGGTTCCCCTTCAGGAGTAGAGAGTTGATACACTCCCGATCCAAAGGCTTCTGTACTAATATAAGGTCCTAACCAGTTAGGTTCAAACTTTCCTCATTTCTCTTTGTCTGCTTGATTCTTTGGGTTCTCCATTAAGACCAGGTCACCAATGTCAAAGTTTATGTTCAAGACCTTCTTGTTATAGCTATGATGAAGGTGATTTTGATATGCTTGGAGATGGTCTAGTGCCTTCTGTCTTCACTCTCTAGGAATTATAGCTCATGGAGTCTCGATACTCGGTACTCTTCGTCATCAATTTTCCCTTTCAAGGATACCCTCAAGGAAGGAATCTCGACCTCAATAGGAAGAATGGCTTCAAAACCAAATACTAGTGAATATGGAGTGGCACCAGTGGGAGTACAAATGCTTGTACGATAAGCCAATAAGGCAAGATTAAGCTGTAAATGCCAATCGCGACAAACATCATTGATAGTCTTTTTGATGATTCTAATGATAGTTTTGTTAGATGCCTCTGCTTGGCCATTACCTTGTGGGTAGTATGGGGTGGAAAAATGATGTTGACTATGGAATTATTCACAAAGATGGAAAAATTCTTGGTTCTTGAGTGGACTGCCATTATCTGTGATTATGGACTGAGGGACACCATATTGACAGATGATATAGTTCAGGATAAACTTAGAGATCTGTGGGCCGGTGATGTATGTCATGGGAATAGCCTCAATCCACTTCGTAAAATACTTGGTGTAGTTATGATGAACTTGTGGCCATTGGATGATGTGGGATGGATCTTACCTATGAGGTCGAGTCTGCATTGGGCAAAGGGCCATGGCGACATTATGGGATGAAGCTCCTGTGCTGGTGCATGTATCAAGTCTCCATGAACTTTACATTGGTGACATTTCTTTACAAAGACATGAGTCCTTTTCCATAGTAGGCCAATAGTAACCCAGTCTCATAATATTTTTAGCTAAGGTAGGACCGCTAGAATGGGAACCACATATACCCTCATGCACCCCACACAAGGTTGCTTGTGCTTCATCGAAATCGAGACATCTCAGTAGGGTATTATCTAAGGTGCGTCTATATAGGGTGTCTCTGACGATGGTGTATTTGGCTGACTTATGAAGGAATGTCCTACATTGATTATTTGAAAGGCCAGGGGGTATGATTTCAGCATGGAGGTAGTCATAGATTTCTTTGTACCATGGGGAATCAGGACCAACAATGTTACATACCATCTCAGAATCTGGGATATCATAGGCCAGGACCAAAAGCTATTCTACTAAGAACTCAAACTTAGGCACATTGCTAGGAATGTCTAGAAGTGATGCAATAGTTGCCATAGAATTTGCTTCCCTATTTAGAACATGAGGTATCTAATGAAATTTGAGCTTGTCAAAGTACTCCTTAAAAATATCTGCCATGCATTTTTATGGAGCAAGCTTCACATCCTTAGTCTCATAATCATCATTTACCTGTTGATTACTAGTTGAGAATCACCATATATCTATAAGTTCTTAATTTTCCACTTGACTCCATGCATAACCCTATCACTAGAGCTTCATATTCTACTATGTTGTTAGTACATGGGAATGCAATCCTAAATGACTTAGGGATGGAATCATCCTGTGGTGTGATAAACAGTATACCAACCCCTGAGCCATGATTTGTATGTGAGCCATCAAAGTATAGTTTCCATGTTGTGTTTGTGTCAATTGTGAATATAAACTCATCAGGAAAGTCTGTAACTAATGGGTGATCTACTTGTATTGGTGCGTCAACTAACTGATCAACAATTACTTGTCCTTTAATAGCCTTTCTCTCTCTGTAGTGGATATCATACTCACTAAGTATCATAACCCATTTGGCCAGTCGCCCTATTAATGCTGCTTTGTTGAGAAGATATTTCAGAGGATCTATCTTGGCAATCAACATTGTCTGATGATTGAGCATATAGTGCCTTAGTTTTTGAGTAGCAAATACTAATGCAAGACAAGCACATTCAATGGTACTATAGTTGAGCTCATAACCTACCAAAGTTTGACTGATATAGTAGACTGCCCTTTAATGACCTTCATCATCAATCTGTGCCAACAATACTCCTAGTGATGATTGGGTTGCTGAAATATAGAGAATTAATGGTCATCCTTCAACAGGTGGCATTAAGACTGGTGGTGTGAGTAGATATTCTTTGATCAGTTGAAAATCCTCTTCGCACCTAACTATCCATGCAAAGGGTACCCCTTTCTTAAGTAAATGTTGAAAAGGATGTGTCTTATCTGCTAACTGCACTATAAATCTTCTAATGGATTGTAGTCTCCCTTGTAATGTCCTTAGATGACTAAGATTAGTTGGTGGAGGCATGTCTATGATTGCTTTTACCTTGGTTGGATCCACTTCAATACCTCATTTGGAAATGATATACCCTAAAAGCTTTCCTGATTGTACCCCAAACACACATTTCTTGGGATTTAGTCTCACTTTATACTTTTCTAGCCTTTGAAATATCTTGTCTAAAACCTGTAAATGATCTACCCTTGTCTTTGATTTAGCAATAAGGTCATCGACATAATCCTCCATAAGAGTGTGTAAAAGGTCATGAAAAATAGTGGTCATGGAATGCTGATAGGTTGCTCCAACGTACTTGAGTCCGAAGGGCATAACATTCCAACAATACGTTCCCCAAGGAAATGTGAAAGTTGTTTTAGGTTGGTCTTCAATTGCAATTCTGATATGATTATATCCTGAAAATCCATCCATAAGGGACAACATCTCATATCCTGTTGTCATGTCTACTATCATGTCTATGTTAGGCAAAGGGAAGTCATCCTTAGGGAAAGCCTTGTTGATATCTCTGAAATCTATGCAGATGTGGATGCCCCTTGTTGGTTTAGTGACTAGTACAAGATTAGAAATCCAATTTGCATAGTCGATTGATCTAATTAAACCAATGTCTAATAGTTTCTTGAGTTCTGCCTTGACTAGTAAAGCAATCTGTGGGTGCATTTTCCTCAATTTATGTTTCACTAGTTTTACACCTGGTTGCAAGGGTAAGTGATGTATAACAAGTTCAGGACCTAGCCCAGGCATGTCCACATATGACCAGGAAAAATTTATCTTTCTCTGTGTGAAGAAGTTGTGGAATTTTGTCTGCTCTTCTTTTGTCAATGACGCTGCAAAATAGACCAGTTGAGGATTCTCTTATGTGCCTATGTTGACTTCTACTAATTCTTCAACGAGCATGGGTGAATTTTCCTATGCAACAGGGAGAATGTTCAAACCTCCATCCTTAGGTGCCTCAGAGAGGTTTTCACCTTCAGATGCGTCCTTTATTTTTTCTTTTTCATTGTCTAGAGGTGCCTTTTGGTTTTCACCTAGAGACTCATCTTTTTTATCTTTTTTATTCTTTTTCTCATTTTTGCGACTGGAGGGTTGAATAGATTCCCCAAAATATGCTTTGTTGTCCAAGTCAATGGTAAAACTAGCCTTGTGATCACCACTAGGTATGCCTTCTCGTAATCCCAGGAACTCAACAATTGCTTCATCATTCTAAAAAATGTCTAAGACAGGTGTGTCTTGTTGGTCCCAATCAATGAGTTGGGGATAAACTAAGGGCATGTCATCGTCGAAGTTGTCAATGTTCAAAGGAGTCAAGGTAAGGACTGAGTTGTTCATATGGTCACAAAAGTTTTGTACTAAGTCCTTTTTTCTCTTTGGGTTAGATCTAGGTGGATTGAGAGGTGGGCCTAATGCCAAGGTTTGGTTATCTGAAACAGATGTATTAGGTTGCCAAGAGATAGGATCAAGAGATTCCCAATAGTAATATTTAAACCATTCCTCTTTTGTCATATTCTTTGGTGGACAAGAATTCAATGGATTTGGTGAGGATTTCAACATTAAGTCAAGTCTTCCAAATAACTTGTCAAGGTCCATGGAAGAGGTGGAGGATAGGGAATCCCACTTATATTCATTTGAGTTGGGTGAGTTACAGTAGTGTTGGTCAAATGGTTCATGAGATGTATCAATATCATCTAAAGCACTTACTTCCTCAATTAAGGGTGATGTGGTACTAGGAACACCAATCTGAATCGGTTGAAACCCAAGCCCTAAGCATTTTAGCCACTGAGAAACAAATATTGGTTCAATCCTCCCATCTTGATGTAAGCCTAAGCCACTATGTCCATTATATCCCTTGCCCTGCATGATTGTAAAGCCTTTGCCATATTGATCAGTAGGAATGTGAGAAAGTGAGGGAGGTTCTTCAGGGTCTTGTTTATACAACCAGGAGGTGACATCTTCTGCATGTATGTATTCTTTGCTTAATTCTCCCCATTTTGCAAAGGTTGCTGAGGGAGGAATGTGTATAGTGACCATAAATTGTCTCCTATCTAGTATAGCTAAACCGTATGAATTAGTAGGAATCAAATGGCTAACACAATAAGATGTCTTCATGTAATATTCTCCACAACCCTTGTTCGAGATCTTGACCCTAGGAGTGGCAGGAAATGAAAGTGAAGTGGATGTTCTAGTGAGAGTGGATGGATCAACATAGTGAGATGAATTGGATGATGAAGCATCTTGGTTTATTTGCACTTGGCGTTGGGGTATCTCTTTTAGATTGGTGCAATATTGGAATGGATCTGGGTCACCATCTATTGTTATTTCAGTGCCATTGTAAAGGAATTTGAGACATTGATGATATGTGGAAGGAACTACCTTCATGGCATGAATCCATGGTCTGCCTAGCAAAAGGTTGTATGGAAGGGTGAGATCCAAGACCTAGAATTTTGTCTCCATTACTGCAGGACCAATTTTGATAAGAAGTGTTACCACCCCCTTTGATTTTTGTTCCTCATCATCATAAGCCTTAATGAAAATTTCTTTTGGTTGTGTCTATGCATGCTTCTGAGAAACCTAATGCCTTAATCAGTTTTAAAGTGCACAGATTTAACCCTGCTCCTCTGTCTACTAAAACTCATCTAACTTTGGTATCGTCAACAAGGACTTCAAGATGTAAAAGGATCGTTATCATTTGTCTTCGAAGTTGCATAGTCTTGTTTGGAGAATGTGGCATGATGATTATTGGTCAAGTAGCCTACCATTTCCTAGAAACAATTGACATCGAGATCATTAGGGACAGTGGTGCTTTGTAAAGCTTTGTCTAAAATGGATCGATGCTCAGGGGAGATACGTAACAATTCCAGGATGGAAATTTGGGTTGGGGTCCTCCCCAATTGATCAAGTAAGTTATACTGCAACTTGGAAGTCTATGGTGTTTTCTACGATGGAGGGCCTTGGATAGTGATCTTAGTCTAATGAGTGTTGACAGAAAACTCAGGAGTTGTATTTATGGTAATGGTATTGATATTCTCATCGGCGGCGCGAAGATGATGTATGATTTTTCCACTACTATAATCATGCTTGATATTAGAGTAGTTGGCTGGCATATTAGTCTTGTTACTTGAAATGGGGACATTTCCTTTCCCATGGTCATGTAATGGATCAGAAAAGAATTTGTGATCAGTTTTTGATGATTGTTTTTTTTGTCCGCTAACTTCAATAATTTTCTTCTCGACAAGATCCGTTATGATATTTTTCAATTGTCAACAATTTTGTAGGTTATGTCCCTTAGTTCTATGGAAATCACAAAAAGGCATTGTCATCCCACCAAACTGGTTTAAATTGTCTGGGATCGTATTGTCTTGGCTCTTGAAGCTGTATAAGATTGTGTTGCAACAATTGTTTGAATACTGACTCGATGGGTTCCCCTAAGGGAGTGAACTTGCGTTTTTGAAACCTCCTCTGTTGTGGACGTTGGGTGTTTTGGACAGTGTTGGGAGGTTGATTGACAACGCTAAGCATGTTGGAAAAGGGGTTATGTCCTCACAGTGTAATGATCGGTCCTGCTTGTAAGGTTTTAGCATCAACTACCCCATCATTGGTAACATTTTTGTTCTGAGACCAAAATTTTTTTTTGTCATTGGGGGTGTTTTTGCACTGTTGGATTTCTGTTGGATTTCGGTGTCTTAAGTTCTCCTTTTTCAATGAGATCCTTTTCTATTATAACCCCTTTTTCCACTAGTTTTGAAAAGGATGTGCAATAATGCACCCTTAAGTTACTCCTTAGTTTTGCATTAAGGTTTTCCTGGAACATAGTGACTTTTTGTTTTTCAGGTATCTCGACAGGACACCGACTGGCTATAGTCCTCCATCTCTGGAAGAAAGTGATGAAAGTTTCTCCTTCGTCTTGTGTTGTGTGACACAAGGTTGCTATATTTATCTCATGGTCTATGTTGAAGGAGAATTTCTCAACAAATTTCTCAGCCAGTTCACCCCATGATTTGATGCCATAGTCTAGACCTTAAATCCACTTGAGTGCAATTCCTACAAGAATTCTTGGAAATAGTCTCATAAGATATGTGGGGTCATAAGAGACATCTATACACATGGTAGAAAATTCCCTTATATGTTCTATCCGATTTCGTTTTCCATTGTACTTAGGGAGATTCAGTATGACATACCCATGAGGGAAAGGTGTCATGTACAATGATTTATCAAAGGGAAATGGGCATATGTCCTTTGTTGAAAATGTTTTCTTAGTTGACACCGCAATGTTATCCATTTGTGTTTGTAGTGCATACATTTGTGTTTGCAAGACGTCAACCTAGGTTAATGATGTGTTGGGTGGATTATGTAGATCTATGTATGTATTTTGAAATCCAAGGTCTCGTGATGGGTTTTGATTGAATGTTGGTGTGTGAAGTGGATTTGGATTCAGAATGTTGGTGAATGTGTGTTGATTCAAAATCTATGTGAATGGATTTTGACTTGGAATTTGTGAGAATGGATTCTGATTCGGAGTCTGTGAAAATGGGTTTTGACTTGGAATGTGTGAAAATGGATTCTGATTCAGAGTATATGAAAATGGGTTTTGACTACCATATTGGAAAGAGGGTATGCCTCCTGTCTATGCAATATATGGTATAGTGCTAGCGACATGGACACTAGGTATAGCTGTTGTCTATGGTATGGTACCGGGGACACTGACATTTGGTGTAGGAGCTAACATTTTAGTTCTTTTGTTCCCAACAAGAGGACCAAAGGGAGTAGATGATGATGCCCCTATAGTGAAATTAAATCCCGATGTCATGCCAGATGTACTGAATGGAGATGTATGGACTATCATACTTTGTGTAGGTATGCCAGAAGGTATGGCTGTATTTACTCGAGGTATAGTGGTATTAGCAGTCGTTGTGTTTGTCTCTTGTGTAGGTTGAGTTTGTAAGGTGCTAATATAAAATCCTGTAGGTAAGGTAGCAACTTTAACTAGCAATTTGGCTAAGTATTGTTGACGATCATTTGCTAGGTACTCATCTACAAAAGAGGCAAACTCAGGGTCTTGTGCAACAACCTCTATGTCTTCTGCTCTAATGTGTCCTTGAGTGTCTCTAGTGGTGAATTTGTCTAATAAAGTCTTGTGAGGTCTCGATGAGGATACCCCTAGAAAGGGGTTTGAGAATGGATTGATGAATTCGTTTGGGTTTGACATCTTTTCTCTCTCTTTTCTCTTAGACCTAGTTTTAACCATGTAAAATAAACTCAATATGCAAGGAATGAAAAACTACGTCTATGGATAGTATGACTCTAGTCTATGTTTTTGGGATTTTCTGGATGCAAATAAGGAATGTCTAAAATGAGGCTAGTCTAGGATGACAATATCTAAATATGAAAAGTCTAAGCAAGCTTCTAAGGTAATCAATTTTGTAAACCTGAGATGAGGGTACCAACTACCTAAAGTCTAACCAAGGTGTCAATTTAGTTATGTCAAGGAACCAATGTAGGACTAGGATCAAAGATAAGGTGAGTTCCCTAACTAGACTGATGAGCTAGGAGGACTCCCTGTAGGAAAAAGGATATGATGAAAGGACTAGGTTCAATGATAGATTTCGTGACGCTATGGTTTTTCCAATGTGTAGAAAGTGGAACTATTCTAAAGTTTGTAAAAGTGACTGTCCTAAAAGTTTGATCTAAAGGTAATATGTACTCTAGGATGAAACTAAAACTTAGAATTATGACGACTATAGTTATGACTAAATGATACCTAAAGGATAAAGAATTGAGCAAATCATTTTAGGTTTTTGTCCTAGGACTATTGTGAAAAGATAGATAAAAGACTGGTATGACTGTGTCGACTGGACTGTGACTATAAAATCTGGTTTTCTAATACTCAGGAAGATGTGTCAGAAAATATGACAGATGCGGTTATGTTTCACAGTTGCGGTTTTCTGGTAATCAGTTGTGAGTTTTTGGTGAAGTTTAGTATTTGATATCAGACAGTTGCGGTGTAGTTTCTGACAAATGTAAATCTTGATGGAAATTGTGACTCAAACTGTAATAGATGCAGGTTTTCTAAACAGTAACTATATTGGTGAAATAAGATTGTTTCTATGACAGGGGTAAATGCGTCATTCTAGACTACAGATGTGCTCACCTAGTCAGATGTGTCATAGAAGGTATCAATTGCGGAATTCCAGTAACAAGGGTTATGACAGATGTGACTAAGTTATCAGATGCGGTGTAATATGACACAGATGCAAATTTTTCTGATAGATGTGACTCTGGTTAAAAAAATGCGATTTATACTGACAGATGCGACTCAGAGTTAAATAGATGTGAATCTCAAGATCAATTGCAACTTTCTGGTGAATAGTTGCGACTCTTGTTTGATAGTTGTGTGTTTTCAGAGAATTGAGATATAAAACTGACGTTTTGTGATCAAGTTCTGGCAAACAAAGACAATCATAAGACAATGTGTTTTTAGTTTGATTTTGACTCAAAGAACGTTTAATTTGACAACAGACAAGCACATCCTAGGCTGTGTAGGATAGTATTTACTGAGTTCTCACTTGGTTTCCCAACTGCACTATTCAAGGCAGATGATTAGTAGCTTGACCCCACTGGCTCCCCTCCACGGCTCATTAACGTCATTCGGGGCAGCCAAGCTACAATACCCATGAACATCCCATGGCATACTTTCATCTCTACACATGAACCGTAAAAATATGAGATGGCTTCACAGGTCCGACCTGCTGCACCAGTAAATAGAAGGATTATGGACATTGCAAACAAAGGTGTTTAATTTGGGAATTTCGTTCGTAGGGCATGATCCATGTGGCGAGAGTCCCTTTTCGAATCCATCTCATCAAAACCATATGCGTGATTCATTGGGATTTCCCCAAGAATCCACTTTTATATACTGGTTGGAAGTCCCTCGGGTTCAGGGTGCTACCGGTTTGAGTCGTTTTGAGGTGAGTACTTTTTTCTGCTAGGATAGACCCAATTTCTAGAGCCAGTAACCGTTTCTCTTACACCCAGGATCACATGAATGCGCAAGGGGAGAGGATACTTCGATATATTGAATCGTGAGGGTAATAACAGAATTGTGCTTTTGCACCAAACACAGTAGACACTTGTTAATTTTAATCCAAATGAAAGATTTGCTACGCTACCAAATAATCTGTTTCAAAAATTTAACTATGGTCTTCGCCATGCATTTTGTAGGAAGATTCATTAGTATTTTTGATATTGGTCTTTGACTATCGATTTGCAAAAACTTCGTTAACTCCTCAAGATACACGCTAAAAACAAAAGATTAGCGAAAATAAAAACATGAAAGGAAGCTATAAATTAAAAATCTAAACCTAAAAATTTAATAGTTGGATGCATCGTTTTCACTGTCAGATGTGTCGCAGGATTTTACCAGTCAGTTGCGACTCATAAAATAACAAATGTGTAAGTATTTTTTAGATGCGTCGTTTTCGATATCAGATGCGGTCAAGTAAGTCAATTGCATCGTTTCCGATATCAAATGTGGTCCAGTATTTCAGTTACATCGTTTCATCAAACAACTACGTCCCCAAATGTCAATTATGTCGTTTCGTCAAATAGATGCGTCGTTCCGTACAAAAACCTGCAAAAATTGAATAAAATTCTATGGATACGTGAAGATGGTGTCTTCACGTCAGGTTCACCAAATGTAACATCTAGGAAATACAAATGAAAGGTTAAACAACACACAACAATGTGATGTAAGCTCTAAAAGCAATCTAAGTTAAACAACAAAGAACAAAGGAAAGATAAAACATAAATAAATTGAACAATCTCATCCAATATCTATGTAATTCCATGTATAACCTCAATTTTCTTTCTCCATTTTGTTGTTGTAGTATAATTGCCTTCAGATTTCTCTTGTGCAAGTATAGCATGTGATAGTGATTTAGCAAAACATCGAAGATTCAAATAATAGATATGCTTCCAAAAGTCATAAGATTTCGGGAGAGATTGAAATGATGAAGGGCAGATCAATTTATAGAAAATTGATCATTTGAATGATAGGCCAGGATCGAAAGATCGACGAACGGTTGAGATCAAAAGATTAGACAAGCATTATGATAACTGTTAGTAGTGACATGAGTGATACAAATTAGAAATAGAAATAAAGATTAAATAAATGATTTAATCTTTGAGTTTGGTATTCAAAAATAGAAGAATAGTCTTTGCATGACAAAGATAAAGATAGGATTAAAGCAACGCTCTGTTCAAACGCATGCACACGATTTAATTAATTAAACAAAGATATTTAATTAATATGCATGTACACACAAATGAGTTAGAACTAGATGACTAAATGATATGACAAAGAGATTACTCGTGAAAGCAACTTAGACATTAAATCAGGAGTTAACTGACTAATTTAAATAGATCTCGAGTTGAGTCAAAGTGAATACTTTGATAACTTACACAATTATCTAAATATAGAAGAATGCATTAAAATAGATTTTTACGAATTAAATGATTTATTTAATTCCAGATTTGATATTTGAAGAATAGTTAAATAAATAAGATTTATTTAATTATAGTTGAAATATGATAAAAAGTAAATTAAATAAGAATTTATTTAATTTGAAAAGAAGGATAAGGTTAATTAGTAACATAATTAAATAAAAAGTGTTTATTTAATTAATCAGATAGAATAAAGAAAAGTGTGAATTAATTAAATAATTAAGATTATTTAATTAATAGATGAAATGAAGACTTTAGAAAATAATTAAATAATTGACATTATTTAATCATGACCATGGAAATACGAATTATGAAGAAATTGAAGTCACAGGCTTAGACCAAATTTTGGTGTCTACACTATGGGTTAGCAGATGGCTATGTGGCAAGCACTCAAGACTTCACCATTGTTTTAAAGCATCTTTGTAAATGGTATGGGAAATGGTAAATGAAGATCGTTGATTATGTTTTAAATCTAGAAGACCAATGACTGGGATTCAAACCAGAATGACTACTTGTCAGCTCGCTTGCACGAACAATCCATCAACCATTAATGGTGAATACACTTCAATGTTGGGGTATTAGGGATATTTTTCAGTACTTTCTTTTATAATTGTAGTCAACACAGGCAGAGGAACTTATTGAGTGCAGAAGTGACAAAAGAAAGGCTCCTGATAAGGCGAATTCCGAAGAACAACCGGTTTTTCTCCCGGGTAAGTTAATCTCTTGGCCCTTGAGCTAGTTCGTGTATTGGGTAGTTTGGGAAGTGGTGTAAGTGGCTAGGGTTTGTGGTTGAATTCATCATTTTCATTTGCTCAAAAGGAATTGAAGTTGTTAGTTATAGGGTTTGGGGCAGGGAGGATAGAATTATTATTTTTATTTCAAACCCTATGATTAAGGAGTTGAAGGTGTGATTTCTCATTATTTGGAAAACCCTAGTTTTACTGCGAAGTAATAATGAGTGAACTTAGTGGGTCTAGAGCTAGGAGTGAAAGAAAACCCACTCAGAAATGGGTTAACAGGCCAAAGCCCCAAAGGGACCAGCCCAAGCTTGATGAAACAAGAACACATAAAAAGAAAATAATTGTAAAGAAGGATCGGGAGGAACCCCCTAAGGACCCAGATCAAGAAGTAAAGAAGAAGGTGGGAAAGAGAAAGACTAGCGAGGGTGTCCTGACTACCCATTTTTAGGATACCGCTTCTAGGGTCTGGGGCAGGGAGGATAAAATTATTATTTTTATTTTGAACACTGTGATTTTAAGGAGCTTAAGGTGTGATTTCTCATTATTTGGAAAACCCTAGTTTTATTGTGAAGTAATAATGAGTGAACCTAGTGGGTCTAGAGCTAGGACTGAAAGAAAATCCACTCAGAAATGGGTTAACAGGCCCAAACTCCATAGTGACCAGCCCAAGCTTGATGAAACAAGAACACCTAGAAAGAAAATAATTATAAAGAAGGATCATCCTAAGTTTATGGAGGAACCCCCTAAGGACCTAGATCAGAAAGTAAAGAAGAAGGTGGGAAAGAGTAAGACTGGCGAGGGTGTCCTGATTACCCATTTTGAGGATGCCGCTTTTGGGATTTGTGATATTGTTGTACCACAAAGTGGTTGGGATTTTTTTTCTATGCTTTCAAAAGAAGAGATGCTAGCCACCCTACTTGAAACATATGGATGTGTGACATAGGCAAGTTGGTGTGCCCAAATGTGTTTGTGGAGGTAGAATTGATGTTAGAATTGGCCAAGTGTTATGATCCACTAGACAGAACTTAAGAGATTCCTGAACATTTTTCCCATGTTGGAAATCTCAACAAGCCCTATAATGGAAGAATTCTAGTTGAATTTATCTTCCTTAGAACCCATTAATTTCCGTAAGCTATACAATGAGTATGAGAAGAATACAATTTGGTACAGAAAGGGTGTTTTTCCTATACATAGGAGGCATGAGTTGAAGAAAAATGGTGTGCCTTTCACCTCTCTTGAGATGGAATAATTTGATTGTGTTGAATTTGAAGACTACTTCAAGAATACCTATTATGCAATATGTCAAGTTTTGCATAAAGATTATGATATTAATATGGATATTGCCTTGATGACCTTAGCAATTGATATTTAGCAAAAGTATCAGAACAGGGTTGTGCATTGTGCATCCTACATTTCTAAGCACTTACATGAGGACCTAGTGAAGTTGAAGGATCCCACTCGTCCATTGTCTTGCAGACACTATTCTCTATTGATGCACTTACTACTATGGAAGAGTAAAAAGGTGATGAGAAATTATATAAGGTTAAGAGAAAAAGATGACATGGACAATGAATTTTTGGTGCAGATGTGGACACATATTTGGAATGTGCATTGTCTAGATTCTAATTATAACATGTTCTACAATGTTTTCAAATCCTTCGTACTTGAATAGCAGGGTTTGAAGCCTAGGTGAATAATTTCACAAGGTGTCAAGGAGATGCTAAGGACATTAGAGTATGAAGAGGACACTAAACACAAATTCAATTGGGGAATATGGTACCTTCATACCAATTAAACTAAAATTAGGGTTTATGGAACCCCTGTGTCACCTCACAAATTGCCATTTTATGTATCATATAGACAAGCATTTATGGAAGTAATGTGGTAGATGGATGCCATGGACATGGAGAATTTTAGAAAGACAAGAAAAGCTTCCCTTGTGAACCTTGATGTGCAATTCACATAATTTTGTTTCACCTCAAAGGAGGTTATTGAGAGGTTTGGCCCTCTTCTAAACAACTATAGGCTAAATCAAGAGGTCAGTAGATTTAGTGACCCTGAAGGGGCGATCTCTACTGAAAGAAGAGCTAGGGGGTTGGGAGGAAAGCCCCACCAATTCCTCTTTCAAGAGGATGTGATCAATAATTTATCCACTGATGAAGAATTTAATGCAAGGAAGAATGCACGGAGAAAGATATGTGCAATTGAGGACAAGATGCTAAAGGAGAACCCTTTCTATGTCAGCCCTTACTCAAAAGTGGAAGATAAGTTCGTGAAGGAAAAATTAATGCTTGGTGACTTCAGTGACATAAGCTTCTTTGAGAAAGTAAAGTAGGCTAAGATTAAAGCCAAGGTGGCCAAAGAAAACCATGATGCTTAGTTAAGGAGCCAACCCACTCAATCTTCTGCTCCAAGCATCCATGTGCAATTAAGTAAGACAAGTGGACAGCCTACAGTCATTCCATTAGTGGCTTACTCAGAAAGTGAGTAGATTGAGACTCAAGTCCCAAAGGAATCTGGTGAGCACATCCTGATGGAGGAGGAGGTGGATCAAGATTTCCCTGAGGACAAAGATGATGCATTGAATATTATGGTTCCCCCTAGCAGGTTGTAAAGTGGGTATACGATGAGGCTGAGGATGATGATGCCAGAATAAAGGCATGTGCTGAATTTATGTGTGATGATGCTTTTATCAAGACCAAAGAATTTAGGGAGTTTTTCATTTATGTCAAAAGATTTGAAATTAAAAGAAGGATTGAAGAAGTGAAGGAGAAATTTGACCCCTCCTTGCAAGAAGAAGCTAAAAAGGAAGAGGAAGATAAAATAATACAAGAATTTTCTAGCATGTCAATAGAAGAAGCAAGGGAGATGGTGAAAGGAAGTGGTGCACTCTTGTTGCCCAGATGCGACATATCATCTTCTATTGGATCCTGATGCCTCTGTCTCTGAGAATGTTTTTGACAATAAAATATTTGGCTCAGATTTTAGTCCCAAATTGCATATGCTAGCCATTTGGTCCATGGCTCCCAATGTAGGAAATCCTAATGTCACAAAATCTGTGGAGAAGGAGATTAGAGCTGTAATTTTCAAGAGGGAAATAGAAATGACTATTACTATACTTGCACAATTTATAATGCATGCTGCAATGATGACTGTAGATACTACTCAAATTAAAGAGGCTAACTACAAGAGGTTGTTAGATAAATACAACAAACTAATGGATGAGCATAATAAGGTGTTGGATACAACACAAAGAGGTTTACCATCTCCAACCAGTTCTACCTCAGACTTTTCTATGCAAGATAGAGAGACCTTGTCCCTCATAATTCAAAATTTGAATGAGGATTTGAGATAAGAAAAATAAAATACAAGGAAGGCCAAATTAGAGATAGTTAAAGTGGCAAGTGAAATTTTCAAAGATGTACTGAGACATATAGTGACCAAATTGGTCAATAGAGTTGATGATGTATGTGCAACTTACAAGAGTATCCATGAGGCCAACATTAAATATCTGCAGGTCCAAAGGGCTTCTCAAACTGAGTGGAGTCAATGGGGCACTAAAGTGGGAACCTTTAAAGAGATAATGTCTAAAACAAAGGAATATACTAAGGCCCCCACTCATATTCTTGAGATATTGCAGGCCATTGATCTGATTAATGAGATAACAACCTTCCATGGGAAGTTAGGGATGCAACTTGACAACAAACTAAAAATGTTCAGGGACATGGAAGGGCATGTTATGCCAAAAATATTTGATTATAAGGGTGAGTTGATGGAGTTTTCCAAGTGGAAGCATGAATTGGAAGGATGGTTGCCTCAGGCTAAGGATATGTTGACTGAAGTTGATTACTCCATGCTGAACCTCCACATTGACAACATGGCTGGAGTTGAAATGAGAATGGATGTATTTGTTAGGGAAGCCAGAGAACTAATTGATGCTAGGTACACTCAACATAGTGCAAAAGTGCAGGTTATATTGAATACAAGTGGACCACTAATGATGAATACAATACATGGTTAGAAAAGTTTACTGAGTAAGATTATGTGTGTATGGATGCTGAGGAACATGGTAAATAATGGATAGGAGAGAAAAAATACCTAGCTTGTAAATAGTGCAGATTAGGCTTTTGTTGAAGTATTGTAGAATATTGCTCTCTTCCTATCAGAAAGGTTGATGACACAAGTGATGATTTGGATGATTTAATCATTTTTGTTTCTATTGATTTTCATGCTTTTTGAATCTTTGCTGACTAGGCATGGGCGTGGTTAAATTTTTGGCTTATGAAGAAGAGGTTATGAAAATTTTTATAACATGTGAAAGTGCCTTTTAGAAGGTAGATGTCTCTCCTTCAACAAATGGGAATAACCCTTGTCTTATATATGTTTCCCTCCATCTGAGAATGCAAATATAACTGCAAAGAGAATATATGTTATAGCGGTCAAATGAAAATGTGACATGCGTACTTTTCGGCTTGAAGCTTGTTTCGCTCCCTTGTTCTTATAAAAGGGAATTCAGGGCCATTAGTACAAGTCTCTTTTGGAATTATAGATCTGAAAATGCAATTTGGGAACACAGAGAAAATATATTTTGAGTCTGTATCTTAGGATTTGAGTTGAGCAAGTAGATTTTGTAAATTGTGTGGTTTTCAAGCATGTCTGAACGAATAATGCAAATCTTTTGAGTCTATTGTCTCTCCATCTGTAATATTTTATATGAGTTATTAATGAAAATTCGATCAATGATCCTTTCATTAATTTTCATTGTTGTTTTGCAGTGAAATATGTTTTAATTTTGGCTCCGGTTTAATGAATTAGTTAAAATACCTTGATTAAAGCATGAATTCATATAAGTGTTTAGTGGATTTGATAAATAGTCATAGAGTCTGATTATGTGATATGTGAATTGTAATGCATTTTCATTAAGATCATGAATGTTTGGAATTAAAATCGCCTTATGGTTCAAATTTATTGTGTTTTGACTCCCTACCCTAAGATAAGAAATTGATCTAAAGGTGTTAATTGCATTTCCTACAGTTTTGGTGCTTCAATTTGAGAACAAAATTTATAAAAAAACCTTTAATTGGTTTACCTTTGTTGAGGTTAGTGTTGTATGGTATTCTCAACTTTAGGTGATTAATCTTCTTAAGGAATTGTCAGTTTCTTGAAGGGTTTCATCTATTTAGCATTTTAGTGAGAATGTATCTGTTTATTATGCAATGTGTGATATAATTATGTAGAAGGATTGTAGGATTCACATTGTGGGATCACCCTCCTGGGTTTTTTAGAGCCCAAAGTGCAGGAGGGAAGCATTTTAGCTTCCTCTCATTCTTTGGCCAATCATCTCCTAAGTATTCAAGAATTTAATCTGGAAAATTCATAGATGCTTGGTGAGATCTTCTTGGTTCTTTATAAACCACAAATAGAGTCATGCATAGTTGGAGGGTATCCATTCTATTGGCATACTAGATATGTAGAACACAATACTAGATACTTAGATTTGCATTATTTGTGGTTTTCTTACCAAACTCTTTATTGAATGGTAGGGCCATATTACCGGGTAGGAAGATGTGTGGGGCATCACTTAAGTCCATGGTTGAAGGAAAAGGACTTGGGTGATGCTCTCCCTCTTGCAGGTGGCTTTCGAGTCTTGCAGAATAGAAAAGTCTGATCCATAGGTGGACACCTTGACCTTGAAGAATGATCCAAATGAGGACACCTTGATATTTAACTCTTGTAATTTATGAATTTATATATGAACATGATCATGGATCAATTGTAAAATGTACTTGAAAAGATGAATTTCTTTTACTTGGAAATTGTGTAATGTTATCTCATTTATACAATGATGCTAGAAAATTATTTGTGAAATGCAATATGAAATGGTTTATTTCAATGTGAAAATATGTTATGGAAAAAGAAGATTTTATTTCCATGTTTTGAGAACTTGAATTATACACATTCTGAGTTAAAACATAGGTGAAAATTGTTGGATAAAAATTGGGTATGCTACATGTGGTATCAAAGCTACTAGGTTGAACACTTGGACCTATGAGATCATAATGTAATTTTTTCATAAACATTATTGGTGGTTAATGTTGAAAAGTTCTTATGCCAGGATGCCAAGGAAAAGAAGAACAAGGAAAATAGTAAGGAAACTTGTCTAAAATTTGAGACTAGGAAAGAATCATCCTTGGAGGTTAAAACTCTTAAATAAAAAACTCATAGAGAGATACCCTTGGATTGTAGAAGGAATGCACTTGGGCTAATTAAAAGGATATGTATATTGATACAAATACTTAATTGGAGAAACTAGTTGTAAGCATAAACTAAAAAATTTAGGTGAACTAGAAAATTCAGCCTATTGTGAATCAAAACCAACTAGGGAGGTATCCAAGAGATAGGACAACCTTCTATCAATCCGAATTCATAATGAGATTAAAATATAACAATGATAATTGGAATCAAGAATGAGATTTGGTACCTTAGAGTAAAGGTAAGAGATCGGAATGGGTTAGAAAAAGAAGCAACTTACAAATGAAAATATGAAAACTTGCATGCTCCCACCAACCAAAATGGGTATGGTTAATTTAGAGTTAAGACTTAAAAGTGAGAAAAAGAAACCAAATAACCCTTGAAGTGTCCGAGGTTTTGAGAAAAATGAAATCATCAAGAATTTTGGATAAAAATTTCTTAGAAAATTTGATTGCAAGGAAAAAACTTGGATAGTAAAGCAAGCTAATCAAATAAGAGCTCAAGTAGAGAAAATATTGATTGAAGTTAAAATTTATCTTTGAATTTTGTCAATGAAAGTAAACTTGTGTTTAGTCCCTTTAAAGATCATTTGAAGATGATCCAAAGATAAATTGGATATGGATGAGACTATGTTACCAAATTGGAAGAATAAATAAGTAAATTGAGAAAAAAAAGTATTTGCAAGGTATACTTAGTGAGGGGAAGAAAGGAAAGTAACAACCATTCAACTATACAAAACAAACAAGAATAATGTTAAATCAATATTATCAAATTGGAGAAAATATATGATTATTAGAGTTCAACTTTGAAGATGATTCAATGTTTTATAAGTCATAGAAACACCAAGGAAGGGGAGAAGGAAAGAATATGGATCAAGAAAAGATCAGATACAAATGTGTATCCTTTTCAACAAAGTTTAATGAGGTATTTCCAGTCTTAGAAATCTTTTGACTTCTCCATAAGACATGGATATCAAATCAAAAACCTTATATCCAAATTTGTTGGAGAAGCTATTACCACAATATTTGAATGGTCAGGACAAAGTCAGATGCCTTTGACCAAAGAAAAGAGAAGTAGCTACAACACAATTATATAAGTTCTTGTTTTGGAAGATCAATTGATGATTATCATTGATTATCACCTATGAATTAGGAAATGAAAGATTTAAGAATGAAACCATGCTCCACATAATTTTGAGCTTTTAGAAATCGTTCATGCTTGGTAACTATGTATGCATTAATTGTTTGGAAAACTTTTGGAGATAACAAACCAGCATGATCTAAAAAGAATTGTTACTCAACCAATTTAAATGCTTGTTAGAGGAGATGGCTTGAGCTGAAATTGGACTGTGACTTTGTAATTTATTTAAAAGGAAAGAAAAACTAAGTTGTGGATTCCCCAATAATGAAGGAGACATATCTTCTTGATGAAACTTATTCATTATAATTTCAAGAATAAAAATGTGGCATAAGTCCAAGCAAGATGTTTTATTTAATTTAAATGGACTACTAAGAATCAAAGGAAGAACCTAAGTATCAGACTCTGAGGAGTTAAGGAATAAGGTGTGGTAAATTGATGGCATATTTAGGACAATTAGGAATGACAAAATTATTGACTAATGTGAAACTGCTATATTCTAGAAGGAAACAAAGATAAATGATGCAAGGTTTGTAGCAAGTTGTCTACAGTGCCAGAGGGTGAAGACAAGATGTCATCACCCGATAGAAATTTTATATTCTCACAGAATTCTAGAGAGGAAGTAGCAGATCATTAGTATATTTTTGATCTAATTCCTATGTCAAGGATTTGGCATAATGTTATTTGGTGGTGGTAGTCAAGCTTAATAAGGTAGTCAGTTTCATATAGACAAGTTTGACAGGTGGGACACTAGTCATAACCACTAATTCATGCAAGAAGTGTTTAGGTTGCATGGTGCTCCTGAGAAGGTTATCTCAGATAAGGACACACAAGCAACGTTAAGGTTGTAAGTAAACCATAATCAGCTTATTGGAAATTAAATTTAATATAATTTTATCTTATCATCTTGAGACAGCTAGTTGGACGAAAAGGGTAAATTAAGTCTTGTAGGATGTTAGCTCTCAAAAACGCAGGTGAAATGCCTCAAGAGGTTGCCAATCTCTTGGTACATTTCAGGGTAACACACAAGGTCTAAATGGTTTAAACCTTCTTCTCTTCAAGTGTTGTTGGACCTAGGCGGGTATACCTATATGAATGAGACAGACTTGACTTATGCTTATTTCTTTTAAAGTACTTTACCCACAGTGGAAAATGGGAGAAGATAAATAAAATGTGATTTTGTATAGATTGTATAGCAATATCAAAGCTAAAACCTAATATGTTCAGTTAACAGATGTAAAAATGAGTAAAACTAAATGGTGAAAATGTAGAAACTAGTGCCTTATTGGGTATGTGGAGTCAAATGAAAAATCTAATTGAGTAACTTCTTTCTGGCAAGTATTCTAATTGTTCGACATATATTTTAGTTTATAACTTGTATAAACATGCAAGAATATGACTACCTAGTTCTTCTTAATGATCCAAATGAGATTCCCTAATTACTATGATCAAATAAAAGGATTTAATCTTTTCTTGAAAGAACCAATTAATCAACCATACAGATACAACAAATGTGCATCGATAAACTGAATATAAACTTGTTATATCAATTTAAATAACCAGAAAAACATCAACCTTGGAGACAACTTCAGTAATACTTTCAATGAACACAACAAACAATTGATACCAGAAATACGCCACCACATCAAATGATTTTCATTGATATCTCCATAATTTCAAACATGCATCATAGTCTCATAGTATCACATTTTAATCTATTGTATCTTTCTTCTATATCCTAACTTATCTTTTTTTTTTGTTTCGCTACCAAAACAGATATTTATACATCAAATACTCGAAAGGACGCGTCCTTTCAGAAATGTCATATTTTTAAACAACAATAGATTAAAAGATAATTAGGCTCTGTTAAGCCATAAATGAATTTTAGATAGGTGATCCAAGTAATCCCGACATTCATGTGTATCTACATCTCCTACTACGTTCCAGATTGTGATCTCCATTCTTAGCATCTTCTCATTTTTCTCGCATGCCTCATCTAATGTTGTGTCTTCCATGGTAGCTACCTTCAGGATTTAATCCAGTATTGAATCACTTTAACTTTTCCATCTAGCCATTTCTTTTAATTCTCCTTTATCGTCAAAGAATGTAGTCAATCCTTTCTTGGTGGAATTTATCAATCCTTGCGCATCCCCTCGCAATTCTTCAGAGAAGTCTCGGTGCTTATTCACAAAATGATTTGTAGCTTCAATCGCTACATTATCAGAAACATCCCTCTGGTTTATTTCTTGAAACTTCTCCAGAATCCTTCCATCCATTCTTTCATATTCTTTCAATGTAGCAAAGTTATGTGAATGTTTTCCCCAGAGCTTATTTAACCAATTTGTTAGGCTGGCCTGTCTTTTCTTAATCATTGCTACAAGTACATCATATTTCCCTTGAGAATAAGCACTTGATCCTTCCCAATGATCTTTTGACTGTGAACTTTCACCATGAGTGAGCAGCTTGGTTGATTTCATTGTAACACCTAACAAATCTTTTAGGTGGTCATTTTCTCTCAACACCCTCTCATTATTCATTTTTTACATTTCCCTCTCCTTAATTAACATCTAAATTTGGGATTTGTTTAATTTTGCAACATTAATTCCAATTTTTGTGGTTGCCACAGGATCAGCCTCTCCAATTTTTAGATTCATAACATGCCCAAATGCCTTCTCAGTATCAATGACAACTGATTTTCTGTGAGGTGGATATAAGGCCCAAATCATCAATGACCCTTCATCTGGATTGTACTTTGACCTTGCATATACTTTTGTCACCTTTTCTGGGCTGAGCTTATCTGTAGCATTGCTATCTTTCAAGAAACTATCAAAAACTAGTGCAGAATTGAGATCCAAACCAGGAAAAATCATAACACTAACATTTTCCTCCACTTTTTAGGGGTCATATCTACCATCTCCTTGTCCACACACATCTTTAAATCATTCAGTAATTGTTCTTCATTACCCGATGTTAAATTGTCAACCTTTTCCCTTATTTATTTTCCTTTTTTTTGGTACAAGAATGTGTTAAACTCTGGAGAGTTTACAAATTCATCATCTGATACAAACGATTTGTACTCTACATGCCTTGCATCTGCATCTATATTCTCCTTAGTACTCAATTCTCTGGCAGGGCAAGTGTAATGTTGAGTTCTCAATCTGGACATTTTACTTGGTTGGTTTTGTGGCACATTATCCTCAGATGCCTCCTCCCCAGAAGACAATAGCTCTGCATCCTGCAACCCTTGATTATATCTTTCGACCACTATCTCTGCTTCTTCCTCTTCCAAATTTTGGATCATATCATCAAATTGATAGGGCACATGTTGATACCCTCCAAAGTTTATCCTTATTTTAGTAGAATTGATGTACCCCTCTGGGTAAAAATTCTTTCTAGGTGGTCCTTTTTTCATATTGTACTACAATAGTTTATCAAGGATCAAATTGTATCCTTCCTTGGCTAATACAGTAAAATCACCAAAGCATAATGTACTGGGAATGAAAGCCTGCTTTCCAAAGGAGCTAAAATTCATAACACTGGAGTAGTCCATTTGTCTGACAATTTCCAAATATGCAATTTTGTCCGGGACTATTTTAGGAAAAATGAATGGGGCATCTTCAAATCCATAAACCCTAATCATGGTGGCACCCTCCAAGCAATAAAAATCCTCCCAGTTATGACTAATTGGCCCATTGAAATCTTTTGGCTGAAGAAACCTCTTTATCTCTTCATATAAAGAATAATCACTTGGATGATTTTACAATTTGTACAATGTCTTCACAAAATACTGCTCAAAGTGAACAAAACTAGAATTAGCAAACGTACTGCCCCAGACAGTCATCCATAATTGAACTTACTATATTTTGATTCAAAATCTTTGGACTGAAAGAATTCCCTGGTTCTTCATTTGCCTTTTTGATTCTTCCGCTATCAATTCCACACTAATGTTTCCAATTGAATTCTCCTTATTGTGCTTCGTCGTGCCATTAATGTGTTAGTTGAAATACGAGTGAAGTAAGTCCTTTTTCAAAACTCTCACTGTCACATCATATAGTATTTTCGGTGAGACATTTTCAAATCTTGGGCGATAGCTTTTAGCAATGTTCATTAAACCACTCGTCAAAACATCATGTAGTCTCCCCGACAGTCATCCTCTCGGTCTTATGTATATCGTTGTGACATTTTGAGTCGGGGAGATGTTCCATAGATTATTTTGTATCTCACTGAGATATATCCCTTGGTCTGTTTTCTGGTCGCTGAGACATGATTACTTTCTCACCGATGAAACAACACTCGACATGACTCTCATATCTTTCTCCAATGAAATTAGTCTCGTCGATAATCAATACATAATGCCAAGTCCTTTACTAACATAATCATGTCAGTGTGACATATGGGTCGGCAAGACTCCCTGACTTCAGCCCGATAATCATCGATAGAATCTCCTTGTACTTTGTCGACAAGACCGGATGAATGCTATAAGACTTCATTCTGATGACTTTTAGTCTGGCTGATATGTCTTCTTGTGCATCGGTCGGTAAGACATATATGAGTTCGTTATGACTTATTTTGATGATGAATTTCTTGCCAATAGGGTCTTTCTGTCACTGAGACAATGAATTGTATCATGTCGATATGTGTTTGCGGATGAAATCATATCAGTATGACATTCCCAAACTCTTGTTGATAGACTACAAAAGATATACATTAGTAAAAATGCTTTATGGATCGGGGAGACCCTCACCATCTCTTGCCGATATGAATTATATAGTGAAATATTTAGGGCTAGATGGATTCTATGGGACCACATGACAAAGTATGGGAAAAAATATTATGAAGAGAGGATTTTTGTGCTTATGGTAAGGACTAATTTGGAAACTCATGGGTATAAACAACTGTAAAAATTTCAAACTTTTACAGTTCTAACAGTGGATCCGTCTAGGGATGAATGATTGTGAGATCATTGCAAGGATCCAAATTTCTGGGTGAGCAGACCAAACTCAAGGTGATGGATCAGTGAGCAAGATGGAATGAATGGAAATGTAAATGAATATGGCCCTATACTACTCTACATGGAAAGATTTATTTTAAAAGAAGGAATATCAAGATTGTCCATGTACTAGCAATTCCTGTTCCTTTTATTTCCTAGACTATTATGCATGGAAGATAAATTTTTGAGAGGATTGTCAAGAGTTTTCCATGCACTGGCAACCCTTAATCCTCTGTGTTGCTCAAGAGAAAAAATGCTTCAAGAATTTCCCATGTACAAGAAACTCCTGTTCTTCAGTAGTCATGTTTTGCAGATAATATGACTCTTCACCTTTCTTACCAACAACAACAAAGGGTCCTAGCCACAAAGCTTCAAATTTCCAATGCTTACCCTTCTCCTGACACTGTGCATTCCACATCAACACCAGATCATTCTCCTCCAATTTTCTATCTTTTAATTTTCTATCAAATAAATGCTTCATCTGTGCCTGCAACTTCATGTTCTAGTTTTGAGCTACTCTCCTTATTTCATCAAGTTTAGCCAACTGCTCCATTCTCTCCTCCATAGGTTCTGGAATATCTATATCTTCTTGAAGGATAAAATTGTAAACTGGTAACAGATTTTGTAGAGGCATCCTGGCTTGTGTTCCATATACTAATTCAAATGGGGATTTTCCAACTGCCCTTTTTACAGTGATCCTATCAGCCCACACAGCCATTTTCAATTTTGTATCCCAAGCCTTCTTATTCTAACCTAGCATTCTTCTTATGATTTTAAGAAGACTTTTGTTGCTGGACTTTGCTTGACCATTAGATTGCGGATGATAGGGAGTTGCATAAGAAATAGTAATGCCATATGTGCTGCAAAAATCTTTAAATTCATCAGATCTGAAACACATCCCGTTATCTGTAATCAATCTTTGTGGTGTACCGAATCTGGTAATGATGTTATCCATTAGAAAATTGCTCACAACTTTACTTGTAGCTTGCTTGGTTGGGATTGCTTCTACCCATTTGGTGAAATAGTCAGTAGCTACTAGTATCCACTTATGTCCTCCACTCGATTTCTCTTGTATCTCCCCAATAAAATCAATTCCCCACTGATGGAAAGGGGCTTTAGTCTGCATAGGTCTAAGTGGTAAAGCTCCCTAATACTTCATTTTCCTAGAAAATTTCTGGCATGCTTCACATCTTCTTACATATGAAAAAGAGTCATTAAAAACTTTGGCCAATAATAACCTGCCCTGAGAATTTTATGTGCAGTTGTCTTCGCAGAATAATGGCCTCCACAGACCCCTTCATGCATTTCTCTTAAGACATGCTTAGCTTGTGACTCATCTAGACATAACAACAATATCCCGTCCCTGTTCTTCCAGAACAAATCACCTTCCATGAACACATACTTAGATGCTTGCAGCTTTAAAGTTCTTTTCTGACTATCACTTAATCCTTCTGGACACTTCATGTATTTGAGGTAATGCATGATGTTTTCATACCAAGGAGTATGCTCAATAATTGCAATTGCATTCTCTTCCTCTTCTATATTACAAATTTGATTTGCTTCGATATTTGCTTCTGCGATTAGCCTAGCCAAACCCTGACCTCTCACCAATTTAGTGATTTGTATTTCCATATCAAGCTCTTGGATTTTATTAATCCACTTGCATCTCTTTCCTATTACCTCTGACTACATCAAGATATCTTTAATAGCTGCATGAGGGACATAAGCAATCACCTTAGCTCCGACAAGATACGGTCAAGACCAGGTTTGAGACCCATGTTGAGTGCCTAATTGGTTTGATGATGCCACCGTCTCTGAGATTTTCCAATTCTTCCTGTATTTTTGGTTTCAATGTTGGGTTAATGGGCCTTTGTTTCTGTCTAAATGGCTTTGCATATGGTTTCAACGAGATTTCATGTTGAAACAAATCCTCCCTATATGCTTTAAGGTCCTCATAAGACCATGCAAACACATGTTTATATTTTCTCAATAATGCTATCAACATTCTTCAAATTGTCGGGCTTATTTTATTCCCTATGTATACCTTTCTTGGCGCCATATCAGTCCCCAAGTTGATCTCTTCAATATCCTCCCTCTTGACTGGTGTCTTCTTCATGAGGGACCAATCACTTCCATCATATACCCTCTCCAATGCCACTAGTCCTTTGGGAAGCTTATTAGTTTTAAGCTGTATGACCTCCTTCCCAAATACTGTATGCTTCCCATCTACTTCTTCTACAAAGGAATTGAAATCAATTTCTTGAACTTCATATTGATCTATAGAGTGAAGAAATTTCAAGAGGTTAGTATCATCATTAAAAATTTACAAACTATATATATTATCAGGCACAACAGGTAGATTGTTTTGAACTCAATTTGTGACACTCCAGCCAGTATAATGTCATCTCTTCTTAGCGCTACATTTGCTAAAAAATCTGCCATTATGTTTTTTGACCGATCTATCCATTCAATAGAGAAAGCATCAAGCAACTCGATTGTATCCCATACAACATTCCTATATTGAATCAGTCTCTTATGTTTTGTTGCATATTTTGATTTAACTTGTGAAACAACTAGCTCAGAATCCCCTAGAACAACTAGCAACTTAATTTTATGTTTTACAGTTTTATTCAAACCTGTTAATAAAGCTTCATACTCTGCCACGTTGTTTGTACATTCAAATGCTAGCAAGAATGAATACTTAAATGTAACTCCTTTAGGTGAAACAAATACTATTCCTGCTCCATTCCTTCTTGGCTACACGCTCCATCAAAGTACATTTTCCACACACCATTGTAGTTTTGTGCAACATGATTTTCATTGGATCAGTATTGATTAACTCTGGCTGGGCTGGTTCTATCTTAAAATTCCCAAGATCCACATCACAAAAAAAATTGACTTGGTCTTGAGGTACACAATCAACAACTTGGTTCATCCTTGGCTCCCTGTACAACTTAACTTCCTGACCATTCACTAGAATTGTTGCATAAGACAAATCAAATTGTACATTTCCCCCAACCGCTGCCGTCCACTGTCTTGATAGAAGCATCTCAAACTAAGGAGGGGTATCGATCACTGTTATATCTATATTATAAGCCACCTGAGGATAAGCAACTAATTTTACTTCATCATCTTTCATAATACCCACCATAAGAACATGCCTGCTATCCATTGAATAACACTTCCCTCCATTAGTATCCACCCACATGCCAAGTTGTTTCATAACCCCAACTAGCATAATATTGATAGCAGTGCCAGAGTCTATCATGTAGTTCCTTAACAGTTTGTTATTTATAATTAACATAGTGAAAAAGGGATCAACTTGTGGGGGATTTATTAATACATCATTTAGGCAAACTTCTGGGATACTTACTTTCTCTTGCTTATTAATTGTTTTAGTGGCCATCTTATTTTCAGAATTTATATGTTTTTCATTTCCATTTGTTATCAATTGAACAACACTGTCTCTATATTCCTTAATTTTCATCATCTCAAGTAGTGGAACATACATTTTTACCTGGGATAAAGCCTGAGTGAAGTCAAAAGAGGAACCCTTCGCCTTAATCATTTTCTTTTATTTTCATGTTTCTCCTTTGTTCTCTTCTTTTTCTCTTTTACTCGATTGATCAGTCCTTTGCATTTCTTTGTGTAACTCTTTAACTTCCTCCTTTTGGAAAAGCTTCTATTCATTTTTATCATGTTGTTTATTTTCTGCTTTCTTCACAATTCCTTGTGTCGCCTTTTGATCTTTTATAAATATTCCCCTGGGGACACCTTTTTCTTTCACTATCCTATTTCTAAACCAGTACTTGCTCTTTGCTTCTCCAACTGCAACAATGGTTAACCTCTCTATCTCCTCTTCGGTGAGTTTCCTCATCTTGTATTGAGCAGGCACCTCAACAGAATGTGGTTCTGTATAATCTTCTTCAGAATTAGAAAGAACCTGTTGTTCAGCCATGTGGACATTGTACTTTTGATTTGAAACATCGTACTCATAACGTTCATCTTCTGAAGATGAGTATTTCTCCTCAACACGGTGAAAAGTATTTGAAGTCAAATACATTGTGTGATCTTCTCCACTGTTATCCATTAGCATTCCTTCTTCTTGCATTCTTTGGGTTACAACACAATAATTTGGGGAATGTGACTTATCACAACTTTCACAAAACAAATTGTTATTGACCATGCATGCTCCCTTCTTCCTTAATGGATCAGGATTTTCTTTGTTTCTAGGCCTATCTATTATAGGTTTTCCATCCTTCCAATTTGTACCATAGGGCATGTCATGTAACCTAGGCCTTTCATTTTTGTATGTGTTCTCTTGTTTGTATTGATAATTATTGTCTTGTTGAGGAACCCCTAGGGTTGTCTCTCTTACTGATTATCCCAACAACTTTCCTATTGTTTTCAATTGTTAATGCTATCTTTTGGGCTTCAAGCAAATCTCTTGGGAACCTATTTCTTAGTTCATACCTTGTTTTTGGATGGAACGCATTCAAATAAACACTCAATGCTATAGAGTCCGGAAACTTTGATCCAGGAGGTATCTTATTCTGCAATTTGTTGAATCTCTGGTTAAAATCATAAATTGAGTCATTCTAATTTTTTTGAATCCACATTAATTCATGAAGAGCAGCATCTAGTGCACTTAGATTCCCATATTTCTCGAGGAATCAATCTTAAAATTCTTGGACATAATCAATAGAGGTTGTTGGTAGGTTGTTGAACCAATCCCTAGCTTCTTTAGTAAGAAACATCATGAATAGCCTCATATGTAAATCCTCATAAGGCACATCCAAATCTTGGATGAAAGCATTGAAACTCCTTAAATGATCTTCAACAGTAATTGCACTACTCCCTGTAAACTTAGGAACCAGACTTCTCCAACTGCCATCCATAGGGTAAGGGTATAATTGAAACCCTGTCAAGTCAAATTGTCTGATCATTGTTGTGTATTGATGAGGGGGAGGGTTAGGTGGATACTGATACTGGTACATAATATTGTTGTATTGTGTATGAGAATGTGGCACATAATGTTGACCAGGAGGTGGTTGTGTATTTGTATATTGTGAGGAAATATGCGGTGGATGGTTTGGTTGTTTGTATTGATTTCCTATTTGATTGTGAGGATCCTTTGATGGATCAGAAGGCCCTGCATTGTTATTACCCTGCTTATGAGGTGGTATATACTTTGAAAAACCAACTATCTGAGCAGTAATTTGGGCCTTTTGTAATTTGAAGTCTTTGATTGCTTGTATCATCTAGGCTTTCTCCTATTTAGCTTTTAATCTTTCTAGATCCTTTTTATGAAACTCAAATTGTGCTTTTACTTCTTCATGAGTTGAGGATTCATAATTTTCTTGAGGAATTACATGATCATTGACTTCATTTTGGTTACCCTCCATTCTTTGTTCACATTCCTGTTGATATTTGATTCCTTCAGCTTCGAGTTTAGCACCAAACTCTGGTTGTTTCTAAGGATTATAAAAAATGATTTCTTTATTCTTTTGGGGTACAAGGTTCTGCACTTGAATTATCTCTCCATGTATCATAACGGTCATATGTCTCTAAATGTGGTCTTGATGCTTTGTCTTTGTTTGTTATGCACATGTCATCATTTATCCTTTTACCCTTATCAACCTTATCATCCTTGTGTGTCCACTTATTGTTGCCAGCAGGACCTCCCTTATATTGGGATCTTCTACCATTCATGTTGCAATGTTTTTGTCAGAGTCGCCACTCACTTTCATAAAAGTGAGAAAGTATTTGTTGTTTCTTATTCCCAGTGGAGTCTAGACAGGATTTTTGACTATGACTAAGGCCCTGACTCTAAGTTGACTCCCTAGCAGAGTCACCTATTTGTTAGCTCTCAAAAATGAAGGCGAAATGCCTCAAGAGGTTGCTAATCTCTTGGTACGTTTCAGGGTAACAGACAAGGTCTAAATGGTTTAAACCTTCTTCTCTTCAGGTGTTGTTGGACCTAGGCGGGTATACCTATATGAATGAGATAGACTTGACTTATGCTTATTTATTTTAAAGTATTTTACCCACAGTGGCAAATGGGAGTGGATAAATAAAATGTGATTTGGTATAGATTGTATAGCAATATCAAAGCTAAAACCTAATGTGTTTAGTTAACAGATGTAAAAATGAGTAAAACTAAATGGTGAAAATGTAGAAACTAGTGCCTTATTGGGTATGCAGAGTCAAATGAAAAATCTAATTGAGTAACTTCTTTCTGGAAAGTATTCTAATTGTTTGGCATATATTTTAGTTTATAACTTGTATAAACATGCAAGAATATGACTACCTAGTTCTTCTTAATGATCCAAATGAGATTCCCTAATTACTATGATCAACTAAAAGGATTTAATCTTTTCTTTAAATCAAGCCCATATCAAAGATGTTAAGAAAGGGACAAAAGATAGAATGGACTGCAAAGGCATTGGAAGCTTTCATATCCATCAAAAGGGCCATCAAGGAAGCTCATGTCCTTAAATCTCTAGATTTTTCAAAACCCTTTCAAATATTTTCATTTGCTTCGTTGCATACTATAGCTACTGTCATGTTACAGAAAAATGAGGAAGGTCATGAGTAACCTGTGTCTTTTTTCAGCAAGTCATTACAGGGGTCAAAATTGAAATATGATATTATTTATCCAAATCACATTTTATTTATCCACTCAAGACCAGGTTTGAGACCCATGTTGAGTGCCTAATTACTATGATACCTAGTTCTTCTTAATGATCCAAATGAGATTCCCTAATTACTATGTACTGGGCATGAAATCCTGCTTTCCAAAGGAGCTAAAATTCATAACACTGGAGTAGTCCATTTGTCTGACAATTTCCAAATATGCAATTTTGTCTGGGACTATTTTAGGAAAAATGAATGGGGCATCTTCAAATCCATAAAACCTAATCATGATGGCACCCTCCAAGCAATACCAATCCCACGAGTTATGACTAATTGGCCCATTGAAATCTTTTGGCTGAAGAAACCTCTTTATCTCCCTAGATAAATAATAATCACTTGGATGATTGTACAATTTGTACAATGTCTTCACAAAATACTCCTCAAAGTGAATAAAACTAGAATTAGCAAACCTACTATCATAGAAAATCGTGCATTATTGAACCAGTAATGTTGTGCCTTGTCAAATTTGGAAATTCTCATCTCCTGTGGCCACAATCCCAACTCCTGTCCAAAATATAACACTATGTGCATCAACAATGAATAATGCCTGAGATGTAAGATAGAGGCTCCACCTTTTATTGACGTCAATCTAGAATCAAGCCCCTTAAAAATGTATGAGGCATAATCAAATGGTCTAGAGTTGTGGTACTGGATATCTGTTGAAATTATCATAGGCACAATTGACATATACTTAGGGAC
Source organism: Sequoia sempervirens (assembly GCA_007258455.2). NCBI lineage: Eukaryota > Viridiplantae > Streptophyta > Pinopsida > Cupressales > Cupressaceae > Sequoia > Sequoia sempervirens. Next base: position 21,978,203 of record VDFB02000007.1, on the reverse strand, counting down.
TTCCATTCCCAATACTTGGCCTACCAAGAATTAAGTATACTTCATATAGGGTTCAAATAGGTCAACATGAAAAGAAGGTCCTTCACTATCCTATAGAGGAACTGGCTTACCACCTTGTCTAACCCTGTGAATTGGCAACCTCCAACCCTTATAAATTGTGTCCATTCTCCTGAACTCCATTTCTAATTCTTCACATATAATTTTTTCATTGCAAACCCCTTCCAAATTGAAAACCTCCCCTATTGCATCTTTTGATATGTGCATTAGTGGTTTCCTGAATGGGTCACATATAGATTTGAGTTTCGAATTATAATGAACAACCAACAATTTTACCAATTCTGCAATGAAAAATACATTAGGGCACACCAACTTTCCCAAATTAAGCTTCCATGGGTTGCATACTGGTTCAAAATGATTTCTCTAGTAATAGTGAAAGTTAAACAATTCATACCCTCTTATTGAAGTCCAAACATCTCCTATAAGTTTACATTTATCATCCAGTTTATCTATTTCTGCCCTAAGTTGTGTAGATCTTCTAGCTTTAGGTCCAGAGCTAGGTAATTGGTCAATGAGGTCTTGATTTAATCTTCGTTTAGTGCCCTCATGTTCTATTTCAGTTTTCTATCTCTTTCCTTTAGGCTGACTGCTCTCACCATGTTTTCTACTTTTTGATTTTCCTGAGCTGGGGGACTCCATTCCTCAAAAGCTACAAAAGTCAAATTTATAGGAACTAAGGCACAAGAACTTATTGTATTTTTCTTCGAAACCTTCGAACTGAAAGAATGCCCTGGTTCTTCGTTCGCCTTTTTGATTCTTCCACTATCAATTCCACACTAATGTTTCCAATTGAATTCTCCTTATTGTGCTCCATCGCTCCATTAATGTGTTAGCTGAAACACGAGTGAAGTAAGTCCTTTTTCAAAACTCTCACTATCACATCATATAGTATTGTCAGTGAGACATTTTCAAATCTTGGGCGATAGCTTTTAGCAACGTTCATTAAACCATTCATCAAAACATCCTGTAGTATCCCCGACACTTCGAAGTCTCACCGACAGTCATCCTCTCGGTCTCATGTATATCACTGTGACATTTTGAGTTGGGGAGATGTTCCATAGATTATTTCATATCTCACCGAGATATATCCCTTGGTCTATTTTCTGGTCACTGAGACATGATTACTTTCTCGCCAATGAAACAACACTTGGTGTGACTCTCATATCTTTCTTCGATGAAACTAGTCTCATCGATAATCAATACATACTGCCAAGTCCTTTACTAACACAATCTTGTCGGTGTGACATATGGGTTGGAAAGACTCCTTGACTTCACCTCGATAATCATCGATAGAATCCCCTTGTACTTTGTCGGCAAGACCGGATGAATGCTATAAGACTTCATTCTAATGACTTTTAGTCTGGCCAATATGTCTCCTTGTGCACCGGTTGGTAAGACATATATGAGTTCGTTATGACTTATTCTGATGATGACTTTCTTGCCGATAGGGTCTTTCTGTCGCTGAGACAATGAATTGTATCATGTCGATATGTGTTTGTAGATGAAATCATATCGGTATGACATTCCCAAACTCTTGCTGATAGACTACAAAAGATATACATTTGTAAAAATGATTTATGGATCAGGGAGACCCTCACCATCTCTTGTCGATATGAATTATATAGTGAAATATTCAGGGCTAGATGGATTCTATGGGACCACATGACAAAGTATGCGCAAAAATATTATGAAGAGAGGATTTTTGTGCTTATGGTAAGGACTAATTTGGAAACTCATGGGTATAAACAACTATAAAATTTTCAAAATTTTACAGTTCTAATAGAGGACTTGTAGAATGATTTTATAATAATAATTTTTATCATTCTATAATAAAAATTAGATCCATTTGAAACATTATACAGAAGGAAGGGATGAATTCCTATAAGTTGGGGCAAGCTAGGAAATAGGATTAGTCTTAGTCTGAAAATGTTGTCAGAAATGGAAACGTAGATCAAGATGATCAAGGAGAGAAATAAGCATAGAAGAATGATAGGAAAAAAAGATTTGTTGATACAAAGTATGAGTCAATAAGTAGTACTATTATGCTCAAGATTGACAAGTTTCTAGGAGCAATACTATTATGCTCAAGATGGACCTTAGTGCCAGTGATGGTCGTTCTTGGTTTCTAAGTTGATCGATGGTGTAAAAGTTCGAAGAAAAGGATGTGGCCCATGGTGTAGTGCGCAATGCACCACCATTCCTTTTTTATTTGGGTTGCACTAAGGGAAAGTATATGTTAACCAATGTGAACTTGTTTTTATAGTCATTGTGGTATATGTATCATGTATGATCCAGTCACTATTGTACTAATGATGTACATATTGAGTCATCACTAATGTACTTGTGATGAATACTTCTCAAGAGAGAAAATTTTCTTGAAGCATGCAAGTTCTTCCAATGCGATAGTAGGTTCACTCAATGCAAGGTCCAAGAAGGACCAAATTGTAGAGGGATATGCTACAAGGGAAGAATTACTTTAAGATTAATGGAATTTACCTATTTCTTACATGACTTTGAAAATTGAAAGTAAAATCTTTATTTGAATTTATCTAAATGCTATGATACTTTACATCATCAGGGAAAATGATTCTTAAGGGGGAGGGTATGTTACACCCCATTTCTAAGTTACCAGATTACTTTTAATATTATGAGTAAATATTTTTTTTAATGCAAGATTATGAATTTAATATGTTCAATGGATGAATGAAATATATGAGTATGCATTATAATGATATAGGTTTTTAAATCCCTTAATGATGTAAATGATATATGATGAATATTATTTTCATGTTATTAGCCAAATTTTTTCATGTTACACTAAGTTGGATGCAAGATAGGTTCGAACCCTCTAGAGGGGGAGGGAGATTATCACCCAAGAGAGGAGTTTGGTATGGAAACCATTTTCATGATCATTTGAGTAGATGCACACACACATTGCACTGGGTAGGGAAACCTTATTGAGTCAAGGTCAGTATGTGATAAACCATGTTGATATATTTTTGGGTTTACATGAATGTTAGGGTGGTTGTCTTTGATTCTCTTTAATTGTTTAGTCAATTTGAGTCATATTGTTAAAATCCTTTTGATGAGTTGAGATATTTATATATTGTGTATTGGATATGAGGGATATTTGAATATATGTAATCAATTGAAATATGAAAATAAATAATATATATAGTATATTAAAAAATATATACTATAATATATATAAATATATATGTGAGTAATGTTATACCATACTATAGTTAATATAAATATATGTGAATGGATAAATGCATATTAATGATGTCATAAAGGCTATGAAGGGAAGTTAAGTAAAACATATTTGCATAAGCTAAATGGAAGTATAAACAAGATAGCATATTAAAAGCATAATATGGAGGTTGTGATAACAACCAAATGTTAGCATGATAACCACACATGACACAGATAGAAATATCATTTTGAGGCCATTATCAAACTTGTTGAAGCTGCCAACTTAGGAATGATACTTGCAATAAAAAGTGGACCAAAGTGCCACATTAAAAGGAAAAATAAAATTAGGAAGCATAAGTATTACTACATAGCATTGTAATGAGGAATTTGACTTAGTAAATGAGCATGTGTAGCCAACTGTTTTGCAATGACTCAACAAAGAGTTAGAAACTGATTTCATTTTGGACTTTGTATGTGTTGAATGACTAACTTTTTATGTAGATTTTAACTGTCAGCAATGAAGAAAAGCAGCGCCCAGGTTGCTTAGTCAACCTGCAGGGTTGTAGAATTGGTTTTGAATTCTTATTTTCAACTAAAAACTTTCCTAACTAGCTACCATAACTAGCAAAAAGCTTAGAGAGGTGTCAGTGAAAGAGAAAGGTGGAAAAAAATTAGCTTTTATGTAGCAATTGTTTTCTCAATATTTCTTTATAAATAGAGAGAAACATCTTAGTATTTGGGGGGTTCTTTTTTATTGTATTCATTTTGTTGTGTTCATTTGAGTGCATTCATATAGTTCAATCTTTTTGAGTTTTGAGAGAAGTTTATTTTCTCAGTTGAAAGCATCATTATAGTGAGATTTGAGAGCTTTAAGAATTTTCTTTAAGTGAGGAGAAGTTGATTGAGGAGCTGAGAACATAGGAGGCAACAAGCAGAGCCATTTACATTTGAGCAAAGAGTTGCAAGATTTTTTTTGGGATCTATATTTTCCAGGAATTCTTAATATATCTACTTATTTTTCTCCTTTTTATGTTGAAGCTAAGTTGAGTGCTATTTGGAAATGGTTGTGCTATCTTTGTATGCATTATATTGCTATTAGATAGTTATGAAAGCTTGTGTTGTCAACTAGATTATATATAAGTTGGATTAGGGACTCTATAGAGTATGATAAACAACTATTTTGAATATATTGCCTGATTATTATGAAAAATAGAAATTAATATAGAATAATCTGATAATATTCTAAAATATAGTATCACATTTACATTGTTGATTGAACTATGATGCTTTTCAATGGAAGGATTGAAATTATAATAGAAATGTGTTTACCTTTACAATTTATTGAATGAAGTAATATTTCAACTACCTATGTGCATAGAAGTATTATGTCATTATTATATAGGGTATGAAGTTATGGATACCCACGTATTGTAGTTTAACCATGGATGGATAGCCCTTGAAATTAGGAGGTTATTTTAATCCCTAGGGTTAGGGTATACACTTGAATGTGTTTATATTGATATTTAACAATAGGGTTGAAAAACGTATTAGAAATATATATGTTCTAATTACATTTTTAAATGATATTATCTACACTTGACCAAGAGTCTATACCTATTTACGGTATTCTAATATTAAAGAAGAGGATTTTATGTCATGGAAAACCAAATCCATAATGCGAGGAGATTCTAAGGTGAAAAAGCACATACTCCTCTCAAGTTGAAAATGTCCTCTAGATTAGATATGAACTTAACATACATTTTGAACAAGTGAATCTATGTGTCATATTGAGGGAAAGGATATATGATTATTTATGAACATACAAACATTAGTACCTTATATAAATAGTATAAAGGATAACTTGGCAAGAACCATGAGGAAATTGGAAATTAGTCAAAAGGTTCTTAGATGAATTATTAGAAGTTAAATAACTTATTATGTCGACTTATTATGGGATATTTTATGAACATAAGATTTTATATGATATTTAATGTCAAGGATAACTAGATTGGTTATGAAATCCTAGAAGGATGGAGTCATACTAGTTATGACAAAAAAGAGTCTGAAACTCAATACAAAAAAGTAATCTTCAAATCAAGTTTAATTCTAAATTATTATACATATTGACATATTAACAGTGCTTTAGATTTAGACCATATGTATCCAATTGATGACATGGTGTCATAAGTTTTAACTAATTATGCATGAGATTTTATAAATTATTCATGCTTGGTAACTACATATGCATTAATTGTTTGGATAAATTTTGGAGATAACAAACCATGATGATCCAATTTAAGAACTGTTACTCAAGAGCAGGTGCAAAAATTTGGGGGGCCAAAAAGTGACCAACCTTTTTATAAAAATTTGAAAATCCATAACATGAGCGTATTATAACGTGGTCACGTTATAGCATTCTCACATTATAACTTTAGTGTACCAAGCCTAAGGCTCAGCCACACCGAGCCTATAATGCACTCGCGTTATAACATGAGCGCATTATAACTGTTTATAACAAGAAAAAGTAGCATTCTTCATTTTTCATTTCTACATTTTTCTCCAAGCTCATGGCCTTCAAACCTTCAAAATCACACTCATTTTCTTGGAGACCAAATTCTTCATCAAATTATTGTTGAGTCTTCCCCAAAATGCCACCACAACATCGGGGAGGTGCTAGGAGTAAGTTTTGTTTGATTTTTTTTTTAGTGACTTTGTTTCTAAATAGGTAGATTTAATAGGTTTTTTAATGTAAATTTATTTAATTTATAGGAAATGATAATCAACCTCCCAAATCCTCCTTCATCTCAACCAAAAATACCTAGTGAAGAACAACCCCAAATCCAACAACAAACTCCTCCAAAAATTCCTCAACATCTCCCTAGAACTTAGCAAAATTTAATGGGGGAAATTGAAAACAATAAAAAAAAATTGAGTTAATTGTGAGGTTGAAATATCCTACAAGGTCAACCTCGCAAAGAACCATGCTTGTAGAATCACTTGAAGCTATGTTAAAACATGTAGATTCAATTAGCAATAAATTAAGTGGTTGGGTGGAGAAGAGATGAGAGTACAAAGAATATTATGTAGATAAACTATCCTACACACAAGTCAAAAATGAAATTTTTTAAAAATTTGACTTGTGTTCACTTTTCACTAACCCACGAACAAATCAACCTCTACGCCCTACAAGCAAGAGGTTTCCTATCCATTGGTGTAACCACCAAGGGAAAAAGAACCATTTTTGGCAAAGGTGGTGGATGGTTTTTGACCATCCTCCATGCAACAATAATGAGGTCCCACAATAATTCTTGAGGAAACTCTATTGTGAGTTTTTCCTCAACAAAATCCCCAACTATTTTTATTTACGAGACTTCTAGGGTAGAGGTGGTGGGTTTGCATAGGATAAACTAGGGGAATGTCTTGATCCTCAATGACCAATGAGATGAGCACTCGCTAGACCGGATTATGAGAATGTGGCTATCCCTTCCATTGTTAAGGAGAGTTGAGGTCAAGACTCTACAGTCTATTAGTTTTCTGACCAAGAGTATCATAGAGTGTGCAAGTCTTGCAATACAACATGAGCCCGAGGAGACTTCGAGAGGTAGGGTTCCACCCCATATTTGTCAAGCTTGCAGGTCCACCTGTGGTTATGACCCCATAAATAGTCAGGAGGCAAGTACATAGGCTATGTCTATAGCTGACTAGTTGGCGATGAAAGATGCCATCTTGAATGAGGTTTTTGGCCTTGATACTCAAGTAAATTTTAGAAATTTCATTGAATTTAATTTATTAAATTTCATTTTTGGAATGCAAGATTAACTAATTTGGTTTAATGATTGTAATGAAATTTTAGGGTCATAGTGTTCATTCTATTTTTAGTGGCCCTCCACCTCCGTATTATGCCATGACATGTACTGCTGAGTTATGTAACTAGTAAAAGATTATAAATATTACATGTGAATAGCATTCTTATATGAATGGTACTCTAATATCTAATTTTGGATGTTGAATAGGTTAATATTGGAGATTCATGGCAACACCTCTTAGTGGCGGTGGAGTTCAAAGCTTCACTCAAGTAATAGAATAAAGAGTTTAACTAATGAATTGTACTTAATGGATTTGTGTAGTTTATATTCATCTCGTTGATTAAATTGCATTTCACATCTTTCGAACTCAAAGCATTACTTCGCATTGCATAACTAATAAATAGATGTTGATAGATGACAAAATTTCAATTACAATATAGTTTTTTAAAAAGTCAACATAAGCAGTGATGCAATTGCTTCACATAGCATAACTAATAACTAGGAGCAGCTGCCAATTGCATTTTCTTGTCATGGCATTCTATGAGAGCATATTTTATTTAGGAATTTTTTCAAGCAATTCACTACCTTGTCTATGCTATGGATGCTTGGAAAAAATATATCAAAGCATAATAATAAGCAATAGCATAGACAAGGAAATGTGATATTTGAAAAAATGCCTCAAAGAAATGTGGTCTCATGGTGATGTCATCACTATGAGACCACATTTCTTTGAGGCATTTTTTCAAACAGCTCACCGCCTTGTCTATGCTACCACATTTTCCATACATGTCTACCAAAGCATTTTATCAAACATTTCACTTCCTTGCTGCTATGGATAAAAGCCTAAAATAGGTGCTTTCCAACAAACTATGGATGCTTGGAAAAAATCTATCAAAGCATAATAGTAAGAAATAACATAGACAAGACACTGAGTTGTTTGAAAAAAATTCTCAAAGAAATGTGGTCTCATGGTGATGGAATTCCATTCTAGCACCATGAGACCACATTTCTTTGAGGCATTTTTTTAAATAGCTCACTACCTTAAGAATAGATCATCCTCTTTAATCAAATTAGATCATTTTAAGGTCTTGGATTTGATCCCCAAATCTGATCCCATCCTCCATCTTCATCCTTAGATCCTATTCTTCCAATCCCCAAGTTCATTTCTAATCCATCATCCCAATTTCCATCCTCATCCAAAATCAATACCAATCTTTCTTCCAATCAATCCTACACCATGTCTAATCATCTAATCTATCCTCCATCCAACCTAATCTATTATAATCCAACTTCATCCATTCCAACCAACCCCAACCATACCGATGATGATGAGGATAGCCTTTTTGACCAACCGGAATATAATCCTAATGATGATAATGAGAGCAGTGTGTATCACCTTAAATCCATTTTCAATAAACAAAATGCTCCAATTTTCCACCAATCCCCCATCCAAAGCTCCCCTCAAGTCCCATCCATATCATCCCCATCCACCACCACTAATTTTATCCTCACCTACTACTTCCATAATTATAAGGATTCCATGCTTATATTTCTCCTTAGAATTGGTGCTAAGATTCCATCCTCCCTACCTTCATCCAATCCCAATCCATCTCCTCTTGCTTATCCTTCTGATGTGGGAGCATCTAGCAACCTAAAAAATGTAAGTTTTGGATTTTGATGTTAGGAGTATTAATTGAGTTTGTTAAGGTCTTAGAGGACCATGGAAGACCATGTAGGGTCTTTTTACCTTTTTTTTTTTTAGTTCTAGGTTGAAAAGTTGCAAAAAAGTGCATATTTTGCAAGTTTAAGGCATAAAACATTAGGTTACATTTAGGTTTTTGATGGAAAAGCATGTAATTTCATATGGTAACTATTTTTCATGTTAATTGTTGAAGCTACGGCTGCCTATCATAGCATCAAGATGGCTAGGGACTTGAGGGTCTCTAAACTTTGGATTGAAGGCGATTCGTTAAATATAGTGAATTTCCTTAGGCAAAGGTCTCCTCCTTCATGGTCTATCAACAAATTTATATTAGATGCCATTTCTTTATGTGAGGAATTTGAAGAAATTTACATTTCCCATGCCTATAGGGAGGCTAATGTTGTAGCCGATTGGTTGGCTAATTATGGGGTGTCATCAGCTAGTTTGTGGAGGGAGGGTGATGTCCTTCCTACTAATTTGAAGAGCCCCATTATTAATGAGGTCCATTAATTTTTTATTATTACCCACCTCCTTGATCTTGGGGTTGCGTGGGTATTATGAAGCTTGTTGTTTGATGGGACTTCTCACATAGTGGGTGATCATTGGGAATTATTGCCTCCTGTTGGCGAGTTGTCTAAGTACTTTTCTTATTACTTCCTTTTGGAATACTTTCAAGTGCCTCACATGGTTTCTAGGTGGTTTTTTGGCTAGTACTTCAGTTGTGCTTTGTTTGTGTTCTGCTAGTAACTCGATGATGGGAGGGGATAGGTGTCACACCAAGCCTCTGTCTTGTGAATAAATGAGAGCTAATCCCCGGGTTTTGGAAATTCTGCAGAATGGTGGTGTTACTCCTTACCTGGAGTGTATGAAGGGTTTCAAACCCTCGGTGTCTAAGGAGTTTGTTGACACCTGGCATGGCTATGTGGTTAGTATGTTTGGAAGAGATACTACCATTAATGAATATTTTATTGCTGAGGTTACGGGTTTGTCCATGGTCGGAAGAAAATTTTACAGGGACAAGAACATTTTTCAAAATGCAAGGAAAAATTTCCTTCATGACAGGGAAAGGGCTAGGATGGTCTATTTGGATTGTGGAGGATATGACAGAATGCAGATTAAAGCTATTTGGTGGGAGGTAGCAGTGGCTTTGATGTGCTACTTTACACTTGATGGCAGATTCACGACACTCTATGGCCATCACTTTGTCATTTTGAACCACTTTCACCATGGTAAGTTGGTTTCGTTTCCCTTTTATCTATTGAGTTCCTTGGAAGAGGGTATTTTGAATTTTAGAAGAAACCCCAGGAATCCTTATCTGCATGAAGGTTTAATGCTTCTCATTGTGGATTTTATGAAAGCTAATTGCATTGTTAGAACCCCTGTTTCCAAAAAGAAGGGGAAAGGTAGTGGGAATTGAAGGATTCAGGAGATTCAGGATTTTGAAGATTTGGAGTTTGAAGTTGATTCTAAAAGGTGGTCGGATGGCTATGATACTAACTTGGATCATACCCCTTCAATGGGTGAGGTGAATCCATCTTCCTCTAGAGCTCTGCATGCTAAGCGTAAGTTGAAGGGTCTTGAGGGTGGTTCTGCTGGTAAGAAGCAGAAGGCCCCTGCCAAGGTTGAGGATGCTAATCTGAAGAAGGTGGTAGGAAATATTCAAGGGGAGAACTCAAGTATTGGTGGGTACCCTATGGATGGTAAGGAGAATTCAGTGGTTAATTTGGATGTTTCTGCTGGGGAACTTGTTTCTAAAGGGAAGGATAAGATGGTTTCTAAGGATGTGCTATTTGAGGAGCCCCGGTGGGGTTGCATCAGGGTAGGGGTATTTTTTGGGGTGAAATGGACTTCTCTCAGGCATCAGGCCTTGTCAAAGAAGGGGTTGATATCTCCTTCAATTTTCTTATGTGGCTGGTTCAATAAATTCAAGATCTTCATAATAAGCATGATACTATTTCTAGGTGCAACATCTCTACCCTTTGTAGCCTTAAGGAGTAGGAAGCTATTTTTGAGCTTTCTAGATCCCTGAATACCAATGTGGGTGGTCTAGTGGATGAGCTTGCTTCACTGAAGAATGACCTGAACCCGAGAGTAGCGATGCTAGAACGAAAAAATAGGAAACTTAGAAGGGACTTGGACACACTTATGATTAATATAATCAAGGAGAAGTTGGAGGCATCTACTAAGGGTATGGTTTTCCTTAACCAGAAGGCTATGGAGTTGATCAGGAAGGGTTTGTTTGATGCTCATACTAACTTAGTTCATGAGGAGGGTGTTGTTTTGGTGGTGAATTTGGTTGATCTGGCTACTGGCCCAAGTGTTCGTACTAGGAACAAAACTAAGAAAGGTAAGAAGGATCCTCCTCTTGATGTTGAAGAAATCATGGACATGCATGAGAGGCTGGCGGCCAAGGATATGGAGGCTGCTAAAGTGCTTAAGGACTTACTGTAGTGGCCTTGTGGCCTTTCTATTTTTTTTTATGGTTATGTTGGTTGTCTAATGGTTTTTTGATGGCTAGTTAATCAGCTGGTTGTTTTTTGTTGTTGTTGGGTGGGCAGTCTCTTGTTTTATCTTTGCTACCACTTCCTTTTTTGTAATAGGGTTTCAGGCACCCTTCAAAACCTGTTTATCATTAATCAAAAACTATTTTTCATGTTAATTAACATTGGAATGAATGAGAATACATTCTCCAAGAAGTTGTGGAGGAGCTTTGGATGGAAATACCTTGTTTTCTTGACAATTTATGACAATTTTCTGTAATTTTCTACAATTACAATCTGAAAACAACATTCTACGACTCTATACATAATATTTTCAGGTCTGAGAATGGATGGTTTGATAGTGATCTATTTTCAGGTTCAAATAATTTTTGTTTCATTAAATTTCATGAAGTTTTGAGCAAGTTAGAGAAAATTTACTACTAGCTGCCCTGTTTCAAAACCAAGGTTTCTAGCAAGTGAAATAAATTCATATCTTTTGTTTTGACAGTGGAAAATTCATGAAACTTGGTTTCAATATTCCTTATGTTTTTTTCCAAGTTCCCACCAAAGGATAAGTCCTAATTCAATCATATGAGTGAGTTATGAAGGACTGTGTGTGTGTTCACTATCAAAAAGATTGACAAAACCCTAGGTTCTTAAGGGTTTAGTAAAAAAATATATCGTTTTGCATTAACCACAAAAAATTAGGGTTTGATAAGACTCTTTGGAGTGTTTTGAAGTGTTTAGGAGCCTAAGAAAGAAAAGAGTGAGTGTTGATTCCATAAAAAACCCAATTAGGACATTGTTTAAGGGTTTGAGCCTAGAGAGGGAAGTTTGAAGAAATCTTGCAAACTTGGGTTTAAAACACCTTCAGGAGGTTATAGAATCTGAAAGCACATTGTTTTGAAAAAAATTGTTTATCCCTCTGCATCATTTTGGTATCAGAGCCTAAAAGGTCTAGGAAGAATGTTCATGGGATTTTTGATAAGTATGTGTGTGTGAAAGTTCTGAAAGCACATTGTTTTGTAAAAAAATGTTTATCCCTCTGCATCATTTTGGTATCAGAGCCTAAAAGGTCTAGGAAGAATGTTCATGGGATTTTTGATAAGTATGTGTGTGTGAAAGTTTTGACATGTTAACAAGAAGAACATAGGTACCAAAAGACTAGGTAGAGGAAAAGGAAAGAGAAGCCCTAGGTGAGGTATCACAAAGTTGAGAAGAGAAAATAAAATACATAGTAGAAAGAAAGCCTCAAAAAGAAGGACAAGATGAAAGACAATAAGATAAGACAAGATGCAAAGTTTGATAGAGAAATGACAGAGTTGAGGAAAGCTATTAAGCTTGTAGTACAATAGTGGCTTGAGGAAAGATACTAAGAATATGTTGGGTATTGGCCAATGTGCAAGAAGGTGAAGTGGCTCATAAAGATGATTGTTAAGAAAAGAAGAAGGTAATGGATGGCTACCTTGAAAAGAGAAGATGAAGCAAATAAAGAACACAAATTAATTGGAATTGGCATGAAGGAAGATCAAGAGTGTCTTCAAGCTAAGCGAAGCATAAGAGCAAGTATTGAAGTAATGAGAGAAATTTTGTCTCAAGCAGACACATATACAAAGGTCCATTGGAAAGAGACACATTCAAGGAACTGGTAGGTTGGTGATGATAAGAAAGTTGATAAGAAGATAGGTATAGCTGAGATAAAGGAAGAAACAAGAAAGCAAGCACAAGGAGCTAGTGAAGAGGAACATTGGCCTCATGGTTTTTATCCAATGTATGTTGATGATAATGTTTACATAGGTACAGACCAAGGATATACTAAAGAGGATGAAGAAATGGACAATGGTAATGTGGCATATGAAAGAGAAATAGAATTTTGGGGTCTTGTAGTTGAGAATGAGATAAGAAGGAGAAGAAACAAGAAGGAAGAGTGAAACAAAAGAGTGAAAAAAAAGAAACATAGAGCCAATAAAGCCAAGCATAGAGAGGATCAAGAGGAGGTTAGAGAAAAACTAAGAATACAACATAATTGGAAGAAGGTAAAAAAGAAGACAATCATTTGAGATGGAACTCAAATTTTTCCCACCTCAACAATATGATGCAGGAACATCTAGCAACCTAAAAAATTTAAGTTTTGGATTTTGATGTTAGGAGTCTTAATTGAGTTTTTGAAGGCCTTAGAGGACCATGGAAGACCATGTAGGGTCTTTTTGTTTTTTTAGTTCTAGGTTGAAAAGTTGCAAAAAAGTGCATATTTTGCAAGTTTAAGGCATAAAACATTAGGATACATTTAGGTTTTTGATGTAAAAGCATGCAATTTTGTATCGTGACTATTTTTAATCTTAATTCACATTGGAATGAATTATAATACATGCTCCAAGAAGCTGTGCATGAGCTTTGGATGGAAATACCTTGTTTTCTTAACAATTTATGACAATTTTTTGCATTTTTCTACAATTACAATATGATAACAACCTTGTACAACCCTGTACATAATATTATTAGGTCTGATAATGGATGGTTTGATAGTTCTCTATTTACGGGTTCAAATGATTTTTGTTTCATTAAATTTCATGAAGTTTTGAGCAAGTTATCTAGCAAATTTACTACTAGTTGTTCTGTTTCAGAACTAGGGTTTCCAACAAGTGAAATAAATTCATATGTTTTGTTTTGACCATGGAAAATTCATGAAACTTGGTGTAAATATTCATTAGGCTTTTTTCCAAGTGACCACCAAAGGAGAAGTCCTAATTGAATCATACGAGTGAGTTATGAAGGATTGTGTGTGTTCACTATCAAAAAGATTGACAAAACCTTAGGTTCTTGAGGGTTTAGTAAAAAATACATTGTTTTGCATTAACCATAGTAAATTAGGGTTTGATAAGACTCTAAGGAGTGTGTTGAAGTTTTTAGGAGCCTAAGAAAGCAAAGAGTGAGTGTTGATTACATAAAAAACCAATTAGGATATTGTTTAAGGGTTTGAGCCTAGAGAGGGAAGTTTGAAGAAATCTTGCAAAGTTGAGTTTGAAACACCTTCAGGAGGTTATAGAATCTGAAAGCACATTGTTTTGTCAAAAAAAATTATCCCTGTGCATCACCTTCCCCTTCCTTTGACAACAAAAACCAAGCCTTTAGCGAAAATTCCCCTCCAAATCCTTTTCAAGTTCCTCATCCTCATCCTTAATTTACCAATCCATGGAAGCTTCCACCTCTTATTCCACTTGTTCATATCCCACATCCTTAAAATCCACATCACCCCACTATTACCAATAAAATTCATCCCATGTCTCTCATAATAACTTTCTCCAAGGACTATTTGCAAAGGTGGTTGTTTCCCCATGCAAAAACAAAGTGGTGCAATCTTCCCATATCATGCATCCACCTTCATCACCCCCACATTGAGATAAACCCTAATACCCTAAATATTAAATGAATCCCCTATCAATCCATCTATTTAAGTTGAAGATTCTATAAAACCTTCCTCTCTCATCACACCATCCATATCAAATGAATTATGTCCATATCCTAATCCAAAGCATGCTAACTTAGATTCCCCTCCATATAAAGAGATCAAGGAAACCCTTCTCCTCCATCATATGAGCCCCTTCCATCTCATGATCCAATTTCCAATCAAGAACAAAATATCCCTTCCATCTCATCTAATTATATATTTCCATATCAAGAGAAATATATCTCCTCATCCCCCTCTCACAATACCCTCTGCCCCACTTCATCTAATGAAATCCTTCTATGTCCAGATAAAAGTACCTATTCCACTCCATTGTATGATCACCCTCAAAATGTGGTATCAAAGTACACCTTCCACCCCATCTAATGATCGCCTTCCCCTCATGATAAAAAAATCCCTCCCTCTTCATGTCATGATACCCCTCCATGTCATAACCAAGACCACACTATACCATCCATCCGATCACAACATAATAGCATACAAAAGGAAATGAACTGTTTGAAAAAATGATTTAAAGAAATGCAGTCTCATGGTGATGGAATGCCATGAATTTTTTTTTTTCCATGGAATTCCATCACCATGAGATCACATTTCTTTGAGGAATTTTTTCAAACAGTTCACTTCCTTCTCTATGCTACCACATTTTTCATACATGTCTACCAAAGCATTTTATCAAATAGTTCACTGCCTGGTTGCTATGGATAAAAACCTAAAACAGGTGCTTTCAAACAAGCAATGGATAGGGAAAATAATAGTAAGAAATATATAGTTAAATAAGCACTCAAAAATTTGTTGATTATCTCATACATTATAAGCCATGACCTACATCACTATTCTAGTTTACGTGATTGAATAATTTTTTGTTTTATTTTCAGATGATGGAAGAAGAAACTCCTCCCGATGTTGATAGGGAAATGGAGTGTGGTGTATCTTCTGGAATAGATATCTCGATGGCTCTTATGGAGGTATGAGGTAGATTAGTAAATTTTAAATTACATCCGTTGTTATAGCTATTTATTATTGAAAAATAAAATGATTATTGATTTGTAGCTTAATTTCTTTTTAGATTGGTCAAACCCTGTTTTGGTAATCAAACCTTGAAATGAATAAAAACATGAAAGAGGGAATGAAGAATGAACAAATATATGTTACCACTCAACAAACCCTTGAATAAACCTTGGAATGTAAATCTACAACTTGCATGAAATGGCTTCAATGGATGTTGATCTTGACACTTGAATCTTGACTTGAAATAGTGCTTTGAATGCTTCAATGGATCATGAAACCTACATCACCATATTAGCTCCAAAAACATGCATGATGCAAGTAGGCTTTGATATGACAATTAGATCTTGATTGTTGCAATAAAAATTCAATAAATCTTCCTTTGAATTCCCTTAAGGTGCTAAAAAATGCTCTTGAAAGTGCTCTTGAAATCTCATAAACTTGCTCTTGAAATCTCATAAACTTTCTCATAAAATTGCTAGGTGAAACATAGTGAAATAACCTTATATTTATAGGTATGTATCCTTAATTTCCTAAAATTCAAATATCACAAGCCGACATCTAAATATACAATTAGGAACATTAAAATCCTACCAAAAACATAATTTTAATTTAGGTCCTAGGTCTAAGGGAGGACCCATTTTCCCATGGGTGATTGGGTCCTAGGTCCCTAAACCTAGGACACACATTGCTCAATGAGAAGTGTTACTTTTAGGCATTAATGAATGTCAGGTTTCCTCTTCAAAAAATGTAATAAAATAGGCTTGGTAAATGAATTAAAGGGTAAATTAAGGAAAATTAAGCTTACTTAATTAATAGATCCCTAAATAAGTGTGAAAGTGTAAAGGGGTACACTTTACAACACTAAAATAAGGCACATTTAAGTCCAAATTAACTAGGAGGGCCCAAAAAAGTGTGAAAATGTAAAAGGGATACAATTTTCTACACTACATTTAGCCCCCACTTTAGTGAGAGGGTGGCCTTACATAAAAATCACACTAAAGTAGACATTTAAAACATATGTATGAAACAACAAGAAGATTACTCAATCATACAACATCAAAGACTAAAAAGAAAATGTAAAAAAATGGAAAATAAAGCCTTGACTATCCAACACGATGTGGAACACACCTCAGTTGTTTGTCTAATAGAAAAGGGTGAATGAAGCCTTAACTATCCAATGCAATGTGGAAAACATCTCGACTATTTATCCAAAAGCGTTCACAAGTGGAACACGATGTCCACTATGCAAACAACAATGCACACTCGCATGGGCTAATGGAACCTTAGGCTTTCCACTAGGTGAACTCCCAAAAAAGTGGCTAAGTGAGAAAGTCATGCCAGGTCTATAGGCTCTCATCATACTAACCATACCAAACTTATATCTCTAATAACTCCAATAAGGCACCACAAAAATATAAAATTCGAGCTTCATAAGGTTAACAATATGTATTATGCTAAACACTTATGAACAAAATACGAATAAAGTTTGTTCAAAGGGATTTTTCTTAGTTCATGTAAGGTCTCCTCTTAGGGAAAATTGTGCCTAACGTCTCCAAGAGAGGACAAGTCAAGGATAAAATATTCACAACTTAGGGAATGCAACACGTAGCATCACTACTAAGAGGAAAGTCATATGCCAATAAATATCATGCTCTCAAAGGACATCAAACCTAGTGACACCACCAAGAAAAAGATGCTTCGCAAGAAGAGAGAAAATTGCACAATGAAACATAAGGAATATAAAAAATTAAAAAAATAATAATGCCAATGTATGCCCCCACTTTGAAGAAATTTCTAACACCATTGCTATGAGAAATTTACTTTAAAGTAGCAAATAATCAATACTAAACAATAAAGAGAACATGAGAGCTTATTTGGAAAGCCCTATGCCAGGTAATATGTTTCCAAATGAAGCTATGTCATGAAGAAGAGAGGAAGGGGCCACCCCCAAAATAAAATACCAAATACATAAGGGATCTATGGATTCAGGGTCAATATGTCTTTGCTGCAATGATATTGTAGAGCTTGGAAATGCCATCATTCCCCAAATACTCGTATAATTGGAAGAATGACACATAGAGAGTGAAAACAAGGAAAAAAAAAATTGGTCAACATGGAAGAGACCTAAATGTCTCAATTCCTTGTGTCATCCCCAAAAGGAAAACATAAAACAAAAGAAAATATAAATTTTTATGACATATAGAAGAATGTAGATACAAATAGAGGAATGCACATGGAGAGATACATCAAAAAAATAGTACGTGGGATCGCATTATGCACATGCAATCACACAAAGAAACATGAAACAAAAACAAGACTAGTAAGGCACATGCAGGCCAACCTATAGTAGGTCGTCTACATCCCAATCTTAATTAGTATATGCGGAAGGAAAATAACTAGCCAAAGGGACAACATCAAGTGCCAAACTAGGACAAGCACCAAGTTCCACATTCTCTTTAGGAGGATCATCATTTAACCTCATAGAAGATGAAAAGAATGAATTCAACTCATTATTCACTTGTTCATAAATCTTTTCAATTTCATTATCATCATCCAATAAGTTAATCACAATAGGAGGTTTAATGATAATATCCATAAAAGATTGTTGTTGTTTATGTTGCAGTGAAGGTGAAAAGGAATCATGCATTTCTTGAGACAAGTTTTGATTTTGGTTTTCTATATTGTTATTTTCTTCTTTTTCTTGTAATGAATAAGCAATAGCATGATGTCTATGCCTACGCTATCTAGAATTTCAGTTTATTTTGATTCAGTTTTCAAGTTATGATTTTCTAGGAGTGGGTTTGTCAACCATAGGTTTCTTTTCTTCCTTTGAGGGAGGAACAAAAGGAACCCTAGGAGGTTGTTCAACCACTTTCTCTTGTTTGACTTTAGGAGGCACAACAGGATTTGTTTTATTATCTCATGGCCTATTATATGAAATAGGAAGAGGATTTTTCATAGGCTGGTCTTGGTCACTTGAAACATTTTTTGGTTCAATCATGGTTTCATCAAGGATAGGAGGCTAAATCATGGGTTGAGGCATATTGCTAAGGGATAATTCTTCTACGTTCTTTGCCTTAAACTTTTGGTAGGATTTGAAAAAGAATTCTTCATGGGGTCTAATAGGTTCAATAGGCTTGGGCCAAAAGAAATCCAATGAGAAGTTCGCATGGGAAGACATATGATTAAAGCCACTATGATGCATAGTAAAGATTTCATTTCCAAATACAAAATTGGTCCAACAATGGGATTATGGATAACGAGACATTCAATTTTTTTGGTCCAACTTTTAAGGGAGGAGTGATCAAACCCATCGTAGGGCAAGAAAAATCATTATGTGTTTTGATCTATGCTTTCAGTCGTTCATAAGAATCTTGATAAAGTTCATGTGCAAATAAAAACTCCTCGATAATCACATTCTCTACACATATGGGATCAATTAATATCCCATTAGTAGACTTGTCATTGATTCTTTTGGCCCTGTAAAGAGGACCATTAGGTGTGTGTTCGATTATGTCATTTTGTGAGAAATAAATGTTCATAGAAAAGTTGGTTTGTCCCTTACGAGGTTGAACATCAATGAAGATGACCATATATTGTAAGTATTATTCATTATCACTCATATTGTCATCATTTATATCTTGAAGTTTTTTAACATTCATCACATCATTCTTGGAATCATCATTTTTTACAAAAGAGATGTTATGATTTGGCATGGGATTAGTGAATATTTGAAAATTTTGATTAGGAGGAGCTACATAATTATTACCTTGATCATTAACACCTCCAATTTGAATATGATTAGAATCAATGAGGTCTTACATAAGACGTTTAAGACGCTTACAATGTTTTGTATCATGTCCATTTTATCGATGAAAATGGTAATAGGCATTTGGTCTATAGTTTTAAGGTAAAGGCTTAGTAGGATCACAAGCTCTAACAAGAGGTAAGGAAATTAGATTCTTGTCTAAGATCTGCAACATGATATTATGAAGGGTATTAGGTAGGGGTGAAAATTGTCTATTTCTATCCACAAAGGCATATGATTTTGTCGTCTTTATAGTATCCAGTTGGGTGTCAAAATTTTGAGTTGATTGAGGGGGATTAAGTTGTAGAAATCCCTTATTTTGTTTCTTGAAAGGTTGGTAGTTGGTTTGAGGTGTGTACTTGGACTTTCTAGGAAGGTTAGAGGGAGTTTCCTCTTCACAAATACTAACCAAAATTTGATAATAATGAAGGGTTGTACACAATTATGCGAAGGAAGGTGTTGTGTGGTCTCACAACACACCCCAAGGATGTAAGGCTTGGGGACCCAAGTTGAAAAGTTGATGCTTATGACAAGTGCTAGTTGGCTAATGACCACTGGGGGGAAAGGATAAAGTGGAAATCTTTAAAATAATTCATGATTTAAAAGTACCAGGTGTTGAGTACATCAGGAGTTAGGAAACTAGGTTGATTGGAATGTTTAAAGAAAAGTTTGATAAGTTGCTGTAGTCTGGGAGTAACAAGTTCTGGTGGTAATTGTTACCAAAATTTCACCTACAACTCAAATTGGTAGAGCTGAAATAGTTTTATTATATTAAAGGTTAAGAGTACTCTAACATATTTTTGCCATGCTTAACCATTGCATATCAAAGTTTAAAAGAAAGTTCAGTTTTTATTGTGCAATGTGTTACAATAGAAGGATGCTAAAAGAAAGAATTCAGTTTTGTCATTCAATTCTTTGCAGCATAAAGGAGACTACATGAATTATAAGATGTTGCTTTCATTCATTTTGCAAAATAAATATACACAATATTGCATAAGTACATTGCTATTGTATTCAATGGAAAGAAAAGAGTAATCAAATGTCTCACACAAGCCATGGGAGTAGCTGAACTAAAGCAACAAAAAAATACACTATACATCTAAAGATGAAAGTAATGGAAGGATCATATAAGAAAAAAAATATCTATCATTTCCTATTGAAGTTTGGTGTTGTTCTTTGTTGTTTCCTACTCCTCCTTGCTCATGATCTTCAAATGAACTTGCATCATGATAAAAGAGTTGGTTAAAGCTCCAGATATGAATCTCACTATGTTCCCTATCAACAGAAATATAGCATATGTCTATGATCCTTTAAGTCAGTTTGAGCAAGTATCAGATGTATGCAAGAGAGCCTAAAAAATCAAACATCACAAGAACATTGAGCTTCCTTATTATTTTTTTATCTAACATGTTTGTTCACTGTGCAGGTATAGGTGAAATCTTGTTGCTGATTTATTTCCATTGACATCATAGCATGTGGTGCAAAAATGGGCTCCCACAAGGGTTGAGCCCAACATGCTACCCCTAAGTCTCAAGAGGGGAATGAGATAGGAAAAACACATTCATATTGCTTAGATCAAAGCATTTCAGCTGAAGGAGTAATTCACAAGTGACTGTAAGAATCATTGGCACATTGATCATTCATGACAACCAAGTCAAGAGTGCAATGAGGCAGCCCTCTACTTGAAATGGAAATCACAAATGAACGATGGGCTTATTCAAATGCTCAAGTAATCTACATATCAGAATAGAAGTGCACTTTCTTCATTAAGAGTGGCTTTTGGCATACAAAATTCTTATGCTATCATAGTTTTGTTTCATTGAAAGGTGTTAACGTCATGAGTTGCACTTTTATTGTTTTCATACATCATGATTTCAACTATCTATATTATTTCAAGTGCACATTTTGAAGTTATAACCATCAAGAGTTAAGAGGTGATGACAAACAGGTTCACAAGGCCAATGACAAATATGGGAGAAAAAAGGAGAAAGGCAGACCTACTTTACCACAATGCAAGATAAGTGTGGGATGATGATAGTCCTCATTAAAGGTGTGTCAGATGAAGGGAACGAGTGAACAATAATAAGATAAAATTGTTAAAGTCATAATGCATCTTCAATAATATGTGCAATATATGAAATCCATTATAAATCTGTATACAAAATTTGAAGGGGAAAATGAATTTTGCTTAATGGACAACATCATCATTGAATCAAGATTAAAGGATAATATTCATATCACTGTTTCAACATCTTGATGTCATTCATAAAAAATAAAGGGGTTTGCAAGCATGTTTGATGCTTCTGAAGAAACAAGGTAGTGATAAGAAGTGTTACTTCATGAAAATTTTCAGAATTTAGAGTGAGCTACAATTTACAGTGATGGAATACTCATAACATCTATAGGTGCATCTTGCTTTCCAAATGCAAACATGCTATAATAAACATCTAGTGCAGTGAATGGAATATTGACATTGAACTCATTATTGCATATGTAATGCATCTGTGTGCGAGTTTAAAAGTGCCTGGATGGTGAAAATATGTTGAAAAGAAGATAGTATACTAACAAACAAATGATAAGTGGGCTTTGTGTACATTTTACAACCATGTTAAGAGAAAAAAAATGCCATAATGAAAGTTTTCCCTCTTTTCATGTTCTCAAAATTAAGGTGATGGATTTGTGAAAGTGAGAAAACTCAGAATAGTGAATGCAAACCCACAAAGCCTTGATGCTTGAAAGGAAAGAAGAGAATCTCCTTTTGCTTCTTCATAGAATGGAAATGAAAAATACAGTGGCAGCCATGAGGAGTTTTGAAGAAATAATGCAAGCAGAAAGATACCTAGAATGTGCTTCAGAAAGACAAACCCAGAATGGAATACAAGATGCTTTTCATTTCTTTTAGAAAATTAAACAATATTATTTCCTTTCTATGATATTCAGAAGCAAGAAAAATGCATTTCTTGAAAGCAATAAATCGAGCATTATAAAGCTAGGGTTTCAAGCAAGGAGCGGTTGTAAAATGCAGACCAGTTTGAGCATTCTAGCCACAACTTGGAGGGTTTTGTTTTGTTTTTGAAAGAGAACCAAATCACCAAGGGTTTTGAACCCATTTTTTGAAGATTTAAATAGAAGAACCACAAAGTACATAAATACAAACCCCAGTATGAAGATTCAGAGTCGCGACCTAGGTTATGGGTTTTTTTTTGCATCAAGTACAAAAAATGGAAGATAAATGTTTAGAAAGTTGTGGCCTATAGTAGTTTGCACAACCAAGAGTCAAAAGTTCAAGTTTTCTCACAGTGAAGCTGCGGCCATGGAGGTATAAGAAGGCCACATATATTAAAGAAATAATAAGACACAAAATGCACATAAAATGAACAACTATATTCATCATTTTGGAGCTCGAGCTAAGCATTTTATCGACTGAATTGAAGAAAGAATGCAAGGTTCAAACTTACCTAAGCTTTAGTTGATTTTCTCATAAAGAAAATGCCTTCAAACGTCGCAGAAAAAACCCCAGAGGCTCCTTAATGGTGGCCAAAAAACATAGAAAAGAAGTCTTAGCCAAGTATGGAGGTGAGAATGTATGAAGAAATAAGAATGGTCATGGGTAAAAGCCCAAAAGATGCATCCAAAACAATGAAGGCGAAGGTGGAATCATTGAAAAAACCTTACCATTCAACCCAAGTGTAGAATCAACAGTGATTTCTCCAAGAAAACTCTTAGAAGCTTCAAAATTTGACATGAAAGCAAGAAAATGAAGAGCTCAAGCATTCAAACCCTAGTCTCACTATGGCGGTCAAGCAGATCGGATTTCTTCAAAAATCAAAGTGAAAATGAATGAGAGAAAAGTGGAGCTCGATAGTTTTGTGTTAGGGTTTTCCAATGTTGCCCTAATTCGGCCTTTGATTTTGTCACGTTGATTTAAAAAATATCATACTCAACTAATACCTTGGCCCTTTGTTTTCATGTCAATCCTTTTTAATGCTTTGCAAACTTAGGTTTTGCCTTGAGTTCCATTTTGCAATTTTTTGCAAAAATCAAAACATTTGATATGCCTTAGTCAATTTTATGATTTTTAGAGAAAATCAAAATGCCTAAGTGGGGTATATTATACACTTTGCAAAATATGAGTCAAGATTGTATGTGCCTTCTTTGTGTTTTGCAAAGTTGCCAAAATCAAGTCAAAGGTCAAGTATTTCCCTCTTTCTTTTTTTGAATTTTGAAACTGCAGATATTGTAAAACAATATTAAGGTAATATTCTATAAATTTCCTTAGTATTTGTTATTTTAAATGCATAAAAAATAGGGCGAGTGCATGAAGTTCTCTTAGGAACCTTCTCATTTTAGTTTAAGTCTTTTTGTGCAAAATAGAAAAAACTGGGAAAACTGAGGTTTCCATTTATGTTTTCAGTCAATTTAGGCTTGATTTTTGAGTCTTTTCTGGGTTGACCCTCTTAGGATAAAACTATCCATCTTTTTCATTCAATTTGGAGATAGTTGGGGCCTTGTTTTGGAAGTTTTTTTCCCTTGCTTGAAAATCACACTGGAGTTGATATTTTGAGGAACAGTTGATTCATATTTTTCACTTCTCACTCTTGGAGGCACTTTGGAGGTGCAAGTTGGAGAAAAACTTAGTTTTTCTCAATTCAGATTTGTTTCTTTCACTCTTGGCTACTTGCAGAGAGCTTTGTAAGCTTTTATTTGTACTCAGATTGTGATATTCTCATACTCCTTTCAGAGCAATAAAAACAACAGAGCATTCCTATCTCATGGTTTTGTCTCATTTTTGCATTTAATGGTTTGATGTTAAATTGTGATTCAAATTTAGAATCCTTCTGCATATCCCATTATTGCAAGTGTGTCTGCAAAATTTCATTGTAATACAGGTTGCACATTGTGTTTAGTCTCAAACCTTCATGAAAATTATTTATGTGTTGCATTATTTCATCTGAGATTGTGAAAGTTAATGTTTTGAAATTTGATTGTGAAATTGAGTTAGTAGACAAGTAAAAGTTCTGGTACATCACCCTTTAGGTGTTAGGATTTTCATTTTCAAAGTTATCCTTCTCCCTTTTCCTCAAAAAGGTTTTCAATTTAGGTGATCTTATAGGGGAACCAACCCTCTCTGGAGATTCATTCTCATCATAAGTTACCCACAGCTTGAGAACATTTCCATGTTTCAATAGGATAGTTGAGTCAAGCTTAGCCAGAGTGCAATCCTGATTGACAACAATTTTTGGCACACCCGGTGGGACCGATTGGGCTCTTTCAATCCAATATTTGATCATTTATTTATGATATTAGGTGCGTCTATCAGTAAAATATTCCTATGGAGACAAAAAAATCTATACACATCTGGCAACCCCGAGCTCAAATTTATTGGTTTCAATATGATCAAGTGTTGGGTTATTTCAGAAAATATGATTTTTGCTTGTTTTCCAATTTTGAATGAATGAATATGCCCATGTTTCATGGAGATATGTCTTATCATCCTTCATACCATGAAAATTTTGCTTATTTATCTCCTTATCAGCCATATTAGGTCAACCATGCTGCTGGTTTTAATTTGGGTAAGTGCAGGGATCTGTGACACAATTTTGGCTCTTAAGATGCCACTTGTTTTATGAAATCAGCAAAATATGATTTGCACAAGAAAATCAAGATAGTTACACTCAAAATTTCAAGATGTAGCAAGAAAAAAAGTTGAAGTGCTCCGAGTCTAGTTTCTAAGCTACTAATTCTTTTTGAAATTAATGAAGATTAAGGGTCTCAAAAAGGGGGGGCCCAAAACAGGTCCTGCTTTTATAAAAAAAAATAGCATAGCGCCTGGGGGCTCCCCCCTTTTTGATTAACTTTTTTTTATAATTTCAAAAATCCCAACGGTGAGGAATTAGCTAACACCATGTAGTTTATCCTCCTTCTTTTTGATATATTTTTTAATGAATATATAATATTTTATGAATTTTGAAAGTGGACACATCCTGAAAAGTTGAAATTTGAGTGTGCTCCCCCCTAAATTTTTTGAAAACTAATCAAAAATTGATTTTTTTTCATCATGTGTAGAATGGAGTCTAGTTTCAAAAAATTTAATTTTTTTCGCATTTCAATGAACGAGTAAAAATCTATCATAAAACTAGCACATGTTGGTTTTTGACCAAAAACAGAGGCATTTATAATAGAAGCTATGGATCAAAACCTTAACTAAATCAAAATGAAAAAATAATTATATATTTAGATCGCTAAGAGAGAGGTTAACACTATCATGGTTTTTTTATAAACATGCAATGAAAGATGTGCAAATGAGACGGGGAGCATAGACAAAAATATGAGGAAATTTGGCACTCTTTTAGAAAATCACGTCTTTTGCATGAAAGGGTTGTCCAAACCTTTGGGCTGGATGCCCAATGCAAAATCCAACCCATTAGGTTCGTACTTCCCAATGCAACCTATTTGGTGCACGCCAAATGGGTTGCTTCATTTGGCTAGCACCAAATGTAATTCATGACTTTTGGAATGTATTTCTCTAAACTCTTTGACTTTCTCTTTCTCTACTAGGGAAACTATATACATGAAATAAACATTTAAGTATAAGTTGACATTTGCATATGGACATTTACTTTCTTATACTTTAAGTTATATTTCATGTATATAGGAAAGATGTTTGAGAGTGGTTTCAGATTTGTAGGAGTTATAATGCAAATTCTAGTTTTTGGAAGATTTTAAAAAAATTTAGACTTAGTCATATTTCAGTAATCAGCATGTCAAATTTCAGTAATCAGGAGGTCAAATTTCATCTTTCTCTCTCTATCTCACTCATTTTCATCTCTTAGTCTCTATACCTCTCTCTCTCTCTCTCACTATCTCCATCCCTTTATCTGACACTCTCTCCCTTGAGCTCAAGAACTACGTCTCTACATGTCCATCTCTCTCTCCTTCGCTCTCTAATATCTATCTCCCTCCCTCCCTCCTTCCCTCTACATTTCTCTATCTCCCCTCCCTCTCCTTTTATCTCTATATATCTCTCTCTATACCTACCTATCCCTCTCTCCCTCTCTCTCCCCTCTTTCTCTCCCACTCTCTGCTTCCCTCTCTCTCCTTCCCTCTCTACTCTCTATCTCGCCATTCTCTCTCTCTCTCTCCTTCCCTCTCTAGTTCTCTCTATCTCACCTCTCTCTCCTTCCCTCTCTAGTTCTCTCTATCTCACCTCTCTCTCTCCTTCCCTCCCTCCCTCTCTAATTTTCTCTATATCCCCCCCTCTCTCTCCTTCCCTTTCTACTTCTCTCAATCTCACCTCTCTCCCTCTCTCTCTCTCCCTCTCTCTCTCTCTCCCTCTCTCTCTCTCTTCCTTTCACCCACCTTGGCTCTCTACTTCTCACTATCTAACCTATCCCTCTATACCTCTTTCTCTCTCCCCCCTTCTTCCCTCTCAATCTCTCCACCTTCCTCCTTACCTCTCTACTTCTCTCTCCATCACACATCTCTGTCACCTATCTCACTTCTCTCTCTCCCCTTCCCTCTCTACTCTCTTTCTCTCTATCTAACCTCTCTCTCCCTACCTATCCCTCCCTCCTCTCTCTTATCTCTCTCACCTCCCTCTCTCTCCCTCCCTACCTCTTCCTCCCTCTCTCCTTCCCTCTATACTTCTCTTTATCTCATCCTCTCTCTATCTACCTAGACCTCTCTCTATTTTTGTCTCACCTCTCTCTCCATCCCTACCTCTCCCTCTATCTCTCCTTTCATATATATTTCTCTTTATCTCCCCCTCCCTCTCCTTACCTAACTCTCTCTCTAAATCCTTATCTCTCCCTATACCCCTACCTCTCCATCCATCTCTCATTCCCTCTCTACTTCTCTATATCTCCCCACCCTCTCTCTACCTACCTCTCTCTCTCTCTCCATCCCTACCTCTCCCTCCATCTCTCCTTCCCTCTCTACTTCTCTCTACCTATCTATCCCTCTATACCTCATTCTCTCTCTCTCTACCCTTAACCCTTTACCCTCTACCCTCTATCTCTCTCCCCTCTACCCTTAACCCTAAACCCTAAACCCTAAACCCTTAACCCTTCAACCCTACACCCTTAAACCCTCTACCCTCTACCCTCTCTCTCTCTCAAGTCTCTCCCCTCTAACCCCCCCTCCCTCTCTCAGGTGTCTCTCTCTCTCTCACTCCCTCTCTCTCTCTCCCCTCTACCCTTAACCCTAAACCCTTAACCCTTAAACATGTTTGATGTGTATGTGAAGGATTAATATGTGTTGAGCTTTTATATGGGATATATTTTAGGTACATTCCAACCTATCTTAAGGTATTTTGGTTTATAAATTATGGCATGAAGTATGGAGATTTTTTTTTGGGGCTGACAAGTTGAATTTTGTGTGTTACATCTAAATAGGCCGACCTAATTGATGTTACACTTGATTTCGATATATATGATAGATTGTTTTCAATGTTTTGATAGTGTGTGATGTGTTGATTATGAGATGTGTGATACAAATTTGATCAGAGTAGAAATAAGTTGTGAATGTAGGGCAAAGCAAAGCATTGATCCAGATCAGTGCAAAGTTTGTATTTGTGCTTTAGTGGAACTATATTCCTGCATATAATTTTGTAGATGATTTGGTAATAGTTCAAAATAGGCTAGAAGCCACCCCTCTCTCTTCTATCTTTTTCTTTCTGGACAATGAGTCCACATGTAGTGAGTATTTTTGTAATATACTATAACCAATTATAATATGTTGTGAGCTAACCCTCATTGTGGTTTTTCCCATTTGGGTTTTCCACGTAAAAATCTTGGTGTTGATGTGTTATGTGATGTTGTGGATATTTTCATGCTTCCTTTCCTTATAAAGTTGTATATGCTTTGGTAATTGGATGGCTAATGTTTGAATGGTTTTATAGAATATTGATTCACCCCCCCTCTCAGTATTTTGAGTGTTCAACAATTGGTATCCGAGCTTGGTTCCTAGGAAGGATTTTAACTACTTTGGGAAGGTCTTGGAGATTGAATACATGGCTGATAAAAAGTTTCATATTCCTCTGGAAGGGATTCCCGCTATTGAATACATAGAAGAAGATTGCATTCTTGACAAAGATCAAGATCTCAAAGTTTCCCTTGAAGATCTTAACAAAGTTGAAGGTGAAAATAGAGATCTAAAGGAGAATGTTAAAAAAGAAAATGAATGCATCAAAAATTTGAGAAAGAAAATAAAGAAGCTCAGAGAAAGGAATAAGGAAGTTAGTGAGCAGTTGAAACAAGTGAATGAAAATATCATTGGACTAAAATTGTAAGTCAAAGAAAAGAAAAGAGTTGAGGAATGTTTAAATGTAATAGTGAAAAACAAATATGATGAATGCACGAGGCTTGAACAAGAAGTGGTAAATCTTAGATCAGATCTAGAGAAAGAAAGAAGTCATGAAGATAAATTCAAGACAAGTTCTACAATTCTTGATGAATTGATTGCAGGTCAAAAAGCATCCAAAGACAAAGGTGGTTTGGGACTTGAAAAAGGTGAAAGCTTAAAACTAGATTAGACACCTAATACAGAAAAGAAAATAAATGAACCAGAGAAGAATGAAGACAAGAAGAACAATGGTAAGATTCAAAATCAAAGAAAAAATTCTAGAAGACCTCTGGTCAGACAACCAAATGCTCAAAGGTACCCATCTTTCCATGGTTTTTTAAATTTTTGTAATAAATATGGACATAGATCAATGGAATGTAGGAGAAGAATGAATCAAAATGTTTCATCCTTTACTGGTCAGTGCTTTACATGCAATAAATTTGGACATAGGGAAAATGAATGGAAAATTCAAATAATGAATGCATATAGCAATGGTAGAATGATTCAACCTTTGAATGGTTACTTTTATACTTGCTATGGATTTGACACAAGGCTAATCAATGCAGATCTAGGATGAATGGAAGGAAAGTTGTTAAAAAGAATTTTTTATGTCACAATTGCAATAGATATGGACATATTGTACTAAGTTTTGTAGAAGCAAAAACATAAGGAAGGATAACCCAGTAAAGAGAAATGGGCCAATTAAATTTTTTGACCTAGTTGAAGTGAAGAAAGAAATAAAAAAGATTTGGAGAAAGAAGGAAGAGACAAAAGACAAGGGAGAATCTATACCACCCTCTGGTGCAGATGTTTCCTCTAGAAACTAAGCCAAGAGCTATGGCTTAGGGGGATATTTAATGCATATCCTTCATCCCTTGCCAGAAAATACATGTTGTAGTCTAAGCACAAAGATATGTGGTGAAGAACAACATGCTTAATCCATTGGTGAAAATTGTCGAGCTTCAAAATTGACTATGCATACAGTTTTAGGTTTTCCAAGTTTATGAATTGAAGCATTTATTGTAGAATTAGGTCAATTTGAAGAGTTAAAAGAAAAAATTCTAAGGAAAATTCATTTCATCAAAATCATTTGAAGGAGAGTAGAGTAATGAAAAGAGAATTTGAACAGTTGAAAATGATTCAAAGTTGCAGAGCATCAAAACCTCAATTCGAAAAGCAAAGGAAAAAGGTATTTAGAAAATCTTGTGTGGCTTAGCTTTCAAAAAATTGTGTTTGAAATCAGTTTGAATACATTTTGCAATGGCTACACCCAAAGTTGTAGAAGTTATAGAGAAACCCCAACCCAGGTTTAAGAGATATTATGCAAGAGCCATAAAAGATAACCCTCTAGGAGCTTTTTTGCATATTTTGTATGGGATCTTACCAACATAGGACATTAGGGAATACATTCATGGGAGAATGGATGAGTATTCTCTTGGAAATTTGAGGGATGTATGGGAAAATGAATTGGTTGATGAAAAATTCACCTTGAAGTTGAAATACAAAGCCCTAACTGAGAAGAAACTGAATGTGTGGGAATGGTTCCCAAAATTTTTCTATGATAATAAGTGGATAAGAATGGCCTTGAGTAGAATTCATGATTAGTTCATTTGGATCGATATGCCACATATGATTACCAAGGAAGTGATAAGAGAGATTACCGATTTATGCCCCATTGGACTGATTCAAGTATTAAAATGTGTCAAGAACAAGGATGAGATGGAGAAAAAAAGTGAAACATTTGATCAGAGAGCCCTTACTGTAAATCCTATCAAAAACCCTGCTATTAGGTATGCTACCATGGTCATCAGATACAGGATTTACGACACCAATAGAGACAACTCAATTTCTGCCACCACAATTCATGTGGCATAGGACATGGTAGAGAATGGTGCTGACTATGACCTTTGTGAGTTGCTTAGGAAACAACCTATGGAAAACCTAAAAGAGATCGAGAAGAATAAATATGTGTTTAAGTATGGCACACTAGTTATGTTTATGCTCTTCTACTTCTTGAAGGAAGTTATGGTAATTGGAAAGGTTAACTGGATGATTGGTAGACTTGTGACATGCCAAATTGTAGATTATATGAGGAGCCTTGGAGAAAACAATTCATGGGATGATTCACTTACTTCTTTCTTTGCAGTATTTTAGAGAAAAATGCATGAAAGGGAAAGGATTCCTAAGGTAGTTGTGGAGAAATACAAAGATGACATCACTTTTCTAGTTTCCATAGATCACTACATTATGGAGGCAGTGGAACCAAGAACTATTTGCAGGGTTCTTGAATTAGGCTATGAGGTAACAAAGGTAGAGCTTATTGGTTGTGCAGAAGTTCTATTGAATATTCCTAAAGACACCAACAAACCAAGGTATGGGACTTATGAAGAAAAGTCCATGGAAGTACACATGAAACAAAAAGAACCTATTATAAGGAAAAATGTTGACAAAATGGTGGATGTTTATGCACAAGACCTAGGTCTTTCTAAGGAAAGAATACAAATTGCTAGAGAAAATATGAGTGTTGCAGAAGCTTCAGGTAGCTCAAGGAGATCAAGTAGAACATCTACCACACCCCCATCTATCCTAAAGTCCTTCAGGTCTTTACCATTTTCTAGAGAAATGAGAAAACCTACTGCTAGTCCTTCGATAAGGTAGAAATCACCTCCAGTAGTGCATTCCACAAGGGTGGAGAAGAAAAAGACTTTCACCACAACACCCCCTACTTCCCCCATAAGAAGGAGATTCAAGTAAAAGGCCTCTAGGGAGAAAAGTATAGGTATTAATGTTTCAAATGAAGAGGAAGAACTAGAAGAAGAAGGGCCACAGTTGGTTCGAAGAGGAAGAAAAGAGGCTTCACAAGGTGAAGCTATCTCAAAAAGGACAAGAGTTGATATAATTGACATTGAAAGCAAAGAAGAAGTTGAAAAAGAAAGAGAGTCATTCAAGATTCAGATGAGAGAAAATGAAAAGGAATCCAAGAAGGCTTCTCCAAAGAAGAAGAAGAAAAAAGAGACAAGTCAGAGGAATAAGTATCTAGTGAAGGAAAAGAAGCAAAAACAATAGGAAACATCTCATTCACCAATGAAGTTTGAGGCACTGCTTAATAGCATGTTGCAAAGTGGAATGTTAAATATGATTGTTGCTTTATACAAAGATTCAAATGATGTAGACAAAGTTACCATCATTGAAGCCATAGTCAAGTATATAATTGTACTTGAAGCTAACATGAAGAATATCATGAAGGATGTTCTTGATGATGCTTTGAATATCTTGCTAAAAAGAAGAGAAGCTATATGCGAGCATGAAAGGTTGAAAGATGAAGCCTTGGGAAGAGCTAGTGCTCCCCTTTTAGAAGATGACAAAGCCACTTTGGTTACTATATTTAGTACTTGGAGCTGAGGACCAAACACAAGGTTACTACCCTTATGGGAAAAGATCAAGATGATCTGAAGATAATCAAAAAGGAAATCAGTGATAAAGCTAAAGAGATTGTGCAGAGGTTAGGACTGCTTTTGGTGACTAAAGAAGAAATAAATGATGATACTAGTGCTTTGGAACCTAACATATAAGGAGTGAAAACTAATGGTGCTCAACATGAGCATGAGGTTAATGATAATGTTGCATTTGATAACACCCCTCCGAAAGTGGAGGATATGTCAAAGGAAAATGAAGTAGGAGCAATGATCAGAGAAGAAATTGTGAAGGAAAATGCTACAACTCCTCTGGTACATAATGATGAAGTACCTCCTCCGGTAAGCACAAATAACACTGCAGAGGAAGGAAAAATAGAGGAAGTAAATGCAGATAAAGGTGATGATGAGGAAAAGGTTGTTGATGAGCATGATGAAGAACATGGTGAGGAAGAAGAAGAGAATAAAGAAGAAGAAAACAAAGATGCATATGGAGATACTGAAAATGATGAAACAACTCCAGAAAGACTACAGATGATAAGGGAAAGGTTGTAGAGACTACAAAGTCTCTTGGCGAATCTTCTCACTCCTCTAGAGATTCTCTAAGAAATTTAGTAAGTGTTCAGCCTAGCTTCCAACATATTGTATCCTCACAACTACTATAACTATCGATAAGTCAAGGAAATGTAGACTTAAAAAAGATTTATCCTATTCACAAGCTACAACTAGGAGACTTGTTTCATACATCCGCCAAAAAGGAGATAATTGAAACCCATCAAAAGAGTGGAGAGCTGATAGATGAGGTAGTCAAAGTGTTTCAAGAGATCATACCCAAATCACGTATGGATACCACACTCTTCGATATGGAAATTTTCAAGTTTTTAATTGATTCATTCAAGTCCTATGCATTTGGACTTAAGGAAGAGGCTGAGAAAGAAGTAGAGAAGAGAATGAATGACAAAAGAATGATGGAGATGACAAAAAAATTGCGTTGTTGCACATACTAAGTTCTCTAAATTGCTAAAGGATGTAGAAGCATGTATTGGTGAGGTGAAGGCAATGCATCATTACAACATGAAGTGGATTGGAGCCACACTAAACATAAAGAAGGAAATGGAATCCATTGAGTCACAAATTAATGTTGCCTCTAGTTCTTATGACCCGACTATGGACCTCACTGGTAACACAAGGAGAAAAATTGAAGAGCTTCATAAGACATTTTTCTAGTTGCAAGCACAAAGGGAGACTATCATATTATAGTTTTGGGATGTGAGGGATCTAGTCAATTCTAAAATTTTGTTGGTTTCCAAAGCACTCCTATGTTTTGACAAAGCAAAGCTCAATTAAATTTAGTACCTTCTTCACCAGAAGAAGGAGAAGAACTACTGTTGGAAATTAAAACTCAGATTAGGCTACTTGTAGAGGCCAAGGGAGAATGGGAAGATGGTAGGCTAGCCTAGGAAGATTTGGTGAAGAGGCTGAAATTATCAACCACCTCTGGTTGACATATCTTTCATGTTTTTATGCATTTTTTTTTTAGATTCTTTGTACATATGTGGACATATAGATTTTCTTTTAGTAACGTTTTTCTTTGGTACATGACTTAGGAGGAGTCAATTCTTTTTGCATCTATGTATATATGGCTAAATCATTTAGGGGGAGTTTTGGTAATGGATTAGAACAATGTACATAGGTGCCCTTTTCCCTTGATGCCAAAGGGGAATAGTTTTGGAGAACATTTTGACATGTTTCCATCAATGACAAAGGGGGAGATTGTTGGAAGTTTGAGGAGATTGGCATTGATGATGTTGGTTGGAAACATGAGCATGGAGAATGTACATAGCAATGTAATATAGTGTTTTCATTGATTTCAACATTGTTGTGGACTAATTTTATTATTTCTAACATGGTTCTGAGGTGTTGAAGAAGTCATCTGTGCAAGGAGATTTGGTCTGGAACATGTTCAGTAGTATGAAAATCTAACTAAGTGTTAGTAGTGCTAGTTCAGGGTTACAGTATGTCAGTTTTTGGGTCTACACCACTCTGCAAAGGAAGATTTTTCTCTACGCTTCTACACTAATTTTTTTGGTTATTAGAAGATTCTAAATCCAATATTTCAGGTTGTTTGGTGAAGTAGTTTGGGAGTTATGAATGACATAGTCTGGTTTGGCATTTCATAGTCATTTTCTATATAGTGTACTAGTATGGAGATTCTACACTTCTCTGTGAATGAGTCTTTGATGTTGTGGTGTTGAAGTTAAGTTACCAAATGTCAGATGAGTGTGAATTCTAGGTGGGATCGACATTCGAGATCCACATGTTGCGAATTGAATGCACACTTGAAGAATTTTTGTTTAGGTCACATGTTGTGTCAACCTAACATGTTTGATGTGTATGTGAAGGATTAATGTGTTGAGCTTTTAGATGGAATCTATTTTAGGTCCATGCCGACCTATATTAAGGTATTTTGATTTATGAAATGGCGCGAAGTATGGAGATTTTTTTTGGGGCTGACAAGTTGATTTTGTGTGTTACATCCAATTAGGCTGACCTAATTGATGTTACACTTGATGTTGATATATATGACATAATGTTTTTGGTGTTTTGATATATGTGATATGTTAAATATGAGATGTGTGATGTGAATTTGATTAGAGTAGAGATAAGTTGTGAATGTTGAGATGAAAATTGTGCTAATACAGGACAAAGCAGAGCATTGATCTAGATTAGTGCGAAGTTTGTATTTGTGCTTCAGTGGAACTGATTTCTTGCATATTGTAGATGCTTTTGTAATAGTTCGAAATAGGCTGTGAGCCACCCCTCTCTCTTCTATCTTTTTCTCTATGGACAGTGAGTCCACCTGCAATGAGCATTTTTGTAATATACTATAACCAGTTATAATATATTGTGAGCTAACCCTCACTGTGGTTTTTCCCATTTTAAGTTTTCCATGTAAAAATCCTAGTGTTGATGTGTTATGTGATGTTGTAGATGTTTTCATGCTTTATTTCCTTATAACAGTTTTGTATTCTTTTGTAATTGGATGGATAATGTTTCAATGATTTTATAGAATACTAATTCACCCCCCTCTCAATATTTTGAGTGCTCAATAGAGAGGGAAGGATTGATAGAGAGTGGGAGAGAGAACGTGCAGGAGAGAAATTTTCAAAGAAAACAATAATGCGAGCATGTTATACTACACTCACATTATGTGCAATCACATAATGTGAATGTCTTATAACATGCTTGTGTTATTGTTTTCTTTGGAAATTTCCAAGCCTTTAGCTTGGATTTCCCTTGGGCTTCCAACCCAAAGGTTTGGAGTGACTTTTGAATGTCCAAAGATGTGCTTTTGCAAATAGTAAAAAAATGACATAATCGTGAGTGTGCTCCCCATCAAGTTTGCACATGTTTTAATGTCAAGTCAAAAAATACCATGATAAAGCTAAGCTCTCTCTTAGCTTTCCAACCATGCAACTTTTTTCATGTTTTGAGTGTGTTAAGGTTTTCATCTTTAATTTCATTTGTAGGTGTATTTGTTCTTTTGTCAAAAACCAATGTGGTATTTTTTATTTTATTTTTTAGTTGTTCATTGAAATTTAAAATAAACTACATTTTTAGAAACTAGACTCCATTCTACGCATATTTAAGAAAAAAATGACCCGTTTTCAAAAACTTTAGGGGGAGGCACACTTAATTTTTTGTTTTTCAAGATACATCCACTTTGAAAATTAGTAAAAAATCATATATTCATTAAAAAATCAGTAGAAAAATTGGGCATAAATTACATGGTGTTAGCTTATTTCTTACTGAAGAGCTTTTTGAAATACTAAAAAAAAAAAATTAACATTTTATGGGGGCCACATAGACACTATCTTATATTTTTTTGAAAAAAATAGGACCACTTTGTGTGGCCCCCCTTTTTCAACCCATTAATCTCTATCATTTAAAAAAATAGAAGTTTCTAAAGTAGATTCAAAGCACTATGACTCTTTTTTTCAAATTGTATCTTCAAATGTTGATTTTAACTACAATTTCTCATCCAAGGTTAGTATTTCCTGATTTTAGGAAAAAGTGGCCACTTAAGACCCCTTTTTGGTCCCCCATCTTTGTGCACTTACCTATAAATGTGATGATTAAATGTGATGGATAGGGCTACTTAAATATATAATTAATGATGGAATAATATTGTTGATTTCATAGAAAATTTATTTTTTATAGTGTAGAAATCAATTATTCGAGCAGTCTAGTGAATGTGTAAAATTTTGTGTAGTTTGAGAATTATGTACAATCCAATCTTGTGCCCCTTGGGTTTGATCTCAATCCACATAGTTTTTTCTATATTCCTAGACTTGGGTTATGAAGGAACACAATAAAAATGCGACAGTGGAGGGGAGATGTGGTCGGTCTTGACGCACAAAAGTAATCTAGTAGAATGTTGCTTCATCAAATCTATCTACTTTCACTCTTTCAATTGTTGAATGTGGTCAAAGTTACTTACGAACACCTTTAAGAGATTATTGACTTGATAGGGCATGCCTTTTCCCATATAAACCCCCTTATCGAGCTAGGTTAATGATGATGAATGATATTGAAGACAAAATACACAAACATGCAAGTGGCCTATTTATAGATGATGTCTAGGTTTGATTCTTTCTCTTGAGAAATCAAAGTGTGCACAAAAAAATTCTCCTTGTTGCATATAAATTAATTACACATTAAATTACTTTAAAAACTAAAACATAACATATTGCATAAAGTGTACCAAGTTGATTTATAATGACTATGATGAAGGGGTGGGAAAATTAGAACTAGAATTAATTTTTTTAAAAAGGTTCATTCTCATGTACGATGAGATCGATCTTGAGTGGTGCAAAAATGAACCTTCACATTGAAGTGATATATAGAGGCAAGGATGAATGAATCATAGTGAATGCAAATGTAAGTGAAAAAATGAGAGGTAAATAATAAATGCATTTAAAAAAGTGTATGTGGGAGGAAAATTAGAGTAAATAGGAATTAAGATATGAGTCAAACTCAACACAAGAAAGAGTCGCAAAATATTAATGAGTTTTAGAAATTCCACCAAAATAAATACAACACTAAATAAGAAATAGCACAAATATACAAATCACCATTACAATAATATAAATTGGATTACCTAATTACTAATTCCTAATAAATCAAAATATGCTTAATTTTATACAAATAATTTATTAAAATGTATATAATTAATTTCAATTTAATCTACATGCACCCATATTTCATGAATAATAAGTAAGATTTATCTATGGTATCCAAATAAATAGCTCCCAAATGTAGGTCTACCTCATGGTCACCTCGACACATCGAATCTTTTTTTTAAAGAAAAGAGAAATTACACTTTATGAATTACAATTTTAATTCTAAAAAATGAGGGATAGAATTATATATCAAGACCTACACATTTTTCATCACTCTTTTCCCATTGTCTTTTCAAAAATTTCTTACAAAATATATCATATAATTGAAAATTTAAATAAAAAAATACTTATACATTTAATATTTCATTTAAATTTTTTTTACAAATGAACAAAATAAATGTAAATCTCATTGAATCTTTAGAACTCCTAAAAACTTAAACAATCATTAATAAAACTTAGTGCATAGGAATGATTGCAAGGCTACCCTTCAACCACTATGCCACGCAAGTGTTTTTTTAGCAAGGACATTTGTCTACTAATAACTTTGTAATATAGATAATAAAATGTGAAAATATCATATCTTAGAATATATGTACAATTTATATCTTCCTTTAATGTTAATAGGTATCACTCTACATATAATTTTTTTCTAATTATCTACACTTATTTCTATATAGATAAATTTTGATGTAAAGAGTATTTTAACAATTGAACAATTCTCATTTTCTTGGTTATGGCACTTTTATTTCTAAATTTTTAGACACCATAGTTTTCATTTTGTTCTTAATTTTTAGATTAATATATGATTAAATTTTATTGAATATTATAAATATATTAAGATTAAGTTTAATTATAAAATGAAATAAAATTATGATATTTTAAAAATAATATATGAAGATTAAAGTGTTTATTATAGTAAATATAAAGATGAAAAGTATTTTTTTGCTATTTTTCTTAATTTTCAAATTTGTCGATATTAAATATAATGATTCTAGTGTATAAGATATATGGGCACTCTTGTATATGGGGCTTTATAAGATAATGTAAAATTCATTACTTGATTTATGAAAAGAGGAATGGATGAACATGATGCTAAAATTATTCAATTCACAAATTAAGATGTTAAGGTATAAATGAGAGAAGATTTTAGTACCCACATCAAAAATATCTTCAAAATCATACCTAAAGTTGAAGAATACATTTCAAA
The DNA here is from genome assembly GCA_007258455.2 of Sequoia sempervirens. Taxonomy (NCBI): domain Eukaryota; kingdom Viridiplantae; phylum Streptophyta; class Pinopsida; order Cupressales; family Cupressaceae; genus Sequoia; species Sequoia sempervirens. The sequence goes on along the minus strand of VDFB02000007.1, from coordinate 21,939,536 downwards.
GCCTATGATAAAAATACCTTCATCATTATTTTACCTAACTATATTCTTCTTTCACAATTACTATCCTAAAATGGTATTTAATTATGTACTCCCATAGCTGAAAATAATTAGTCTAACTGTATTTGTATGTGTTCCAATTTTTTGAGAACTTTCTCTCATGGAAGATGATTATATTTATTAAATTTTGATTCATGTGGATGCTCTTGGAGGTAGACATCCATCTAAGATGCCACTACTATTTAGTATTAATCCTTTGTCATCTTATTTTATGGATGTTATCAAACCTGATCGATTGGGATGATCTCATAATCTCTTACTTTTAGTTATTTTGATTGTGTGTTAATAGCTATTATGACTCTTTTATTTTGAAAAATATCTTAATAATAACCATTTCTACTTTTGTAGCACTAAATATTTTTAAATAGAAGGGTGTAGTTTGAATAATGGATAAAAAGTATTTATTTTCATATGAGGTATTTTGTCAAAGTTTAAGCACCTTGTGCAAGACTAATTACTCTTTAAATATTTTTATAAAATATCTCTTGTGCCTTGTGCATATTCTTATATTTTATTTAAGTGGTATCAGTTAGTAAAATGACATTATTAGTTCTAATATTAAGGTTTACCAAAAAAAATTGGCTATAAACTTTATCTTTAAATCTATATTTAGGCAAGTTCAGTATGCTCTTATGTTTATTTTTAGTTATAAAATCATGGGTATGCACCATAATAGGTGTTTATAAAATCTATAAGATTTTTTTGATGATTTTGATAACATGGATAAGCATTATCAATCCTACAATCTACTATGTTCTTAGTTGCTCTAAAATTTGTTGCCTCATTAATACAAGAATGACATGAGTTGGGTATTGTTAAAGGAAACATAATAATATCTATATTAGTAGAATTAGTTTTAAATTTTGTTGGTCATTTCTAAATTATATTAGGCACTACTCAATTATTGAGTTGTAATTATTTTCCTATGTGGACAAAATAATGAGATGATAAGATCTCCAAAGGTAAACTATGTTCTACATATCTATAATTTTGTATATGTTTGTGTGTATTATTATAAATAAAATTATTTATGTTTGAGTACAGATTTTTGGAATGTAACCTCTCCTATGGAATTCGGGGCTTGCAAATGCAAAGATACTATGTATTCCATGAAAATTTGAAATTAATGACAAGGTGTATCATTTCCTCTCAATACATTACCAATTGAGTAGTTGTAACTATGACCTTCAATGAAAAATAATCTATGCTTGATGTTTCCATAACTTAACTAAGACTCTATAGTTTGTAAAGGATTGTGTGATTTGATGAACTATTCTAAAGCGGATATATTAATTAAGACTACAATTGTGAATAGTTAATCAAATTCAATTAGGTGAGTACTATGTCTTTAGATTATATTTGCTACTTATCAACTAATTAAAACTTTTCAGATGCACTTTATTGTATATGGAAATGAAATGATAAAAAAAAACTATGGATTATAATATTATTGCATATTTTATGAAGGGAACCTACTATACACAAGATAGTGGTACTCAACCTAAGAACAATGTTCTAGAATAAAAAAATATTCATTAATTTTTATAGATTATATGAAATACCACAAGGAAACATATTCAAAATTATAGGACCTTTGGTTAAAAATTTGTAACAATGGAAATAAGGCTACGCAGTTAGATCCTTCTTACTCATTTGAGCCTATTAGCACACTAATAATGGGTAGAAGAAATGATTTTTAGGAGATGTTAAATTCATACATATGATAAGGAATTATTAGAAGGCCAGTGAATTTAAATATTAAACACATTACTTGAGAATGGAACATTAGTTCTATTAATATAAAATAATATTAGTATTGAGAACATAAACAACTTAATTGAGGTTTAAGTTAGTTGAGGATATATGGTTGAATGACCTCAATTGTAGCAATAAATTTATAAATTATAATAAGGAAATATTGGGAGGAAATTATCATTAGTAGTACATATTATAATTTATGAGTTAGGCTAGTAATGTATGACTAAGATAATAAGACATGTTTATAATTATTAATATGTATGATCATAATTATTAATAAAAATATATTTTTTTGTATAAAATGATTAGGACAATATATTATAATAATTGGGGTTGGTAAGGAAATTATCTCAAGTAATTAGTATAATGTATGTATGATCCTTCACATACTAATTGGTATGAGGGATAAATATGTATGGCTTTCATATTGTGGATCTCTTCAATAGGCATGTGAGTTAAGTAGAAGGTGAAACTCAATATCATATCCAATCATAAGGGATTAATATTATTATAAGTGGATCGGTATAATTATAAGATTTGATAGGTGAACCTTCTATGGCCCTCTTATCTGTTTAAAAGAAATGAAAGGGCATGGATTATTTCCTTATTTGACCTTTGTTAAAGATTGGAAATTTTAGTCTATCCCATACATAGAATGGATATTATGTTGGGATGTTATCTTGAAATTTCATGTGAATTTTTATTCCTTATGATAGCTACAATGATATATGAATTACAATGTCTTTTAAGATTATATGTTTTCAAAGTTTATATTGGTCTATGTATATGTTTTTTTGGCTTAAAGCTAGTTCAGGAGGGATTAACATGTTATTTTCTTGTTGGTAACAAAAATTTGAAAATATATAGATCCATTTGCATATGTTAGTGAATTACCCTATGTGATGATGTAACAAGACTAGCTAGTTTGACACGTGAATCCTTAAGGCAATATCTATTAGATCAATATTCTTGTACCTTATAAATACTAGAATTTTGAACTAAGATTGATATAGGAGTTAAATTCTATGGCATCATAACTCAAGTTGAGAGAGGGACACTAAGAGGGCATAAGTTGAAGATAATTATTCTCTTAAAGTTATCTTGTCCTAGAAATATCCAAGTGATCACTAAAACTATAAAAACTATGACCCTCTCATAGATAACCTTATCATTGTTCTAGGATGACAAATTCAAGGAGCGTGACTTTCCCATAGAAGCATTTAGTTGTATCGTTGGGCTAGCCAACTTTTACTAGTAGCTTATAGGTGATTGATAGTAGGAGCTAACCATTCCAACCTATGGTATAGTCAACTTTAAAAATAACACTTAGATGGTGGATGTTAGGAGTTATCATGTATCAAATTGGACCAGCTTTTGCTAGTAGAACACAAATAATAGAAGTTAGGATCTAACATCTCAAAATATTTAGCTAGTTATGGAGTTAATTTTAATGGCCACGTGTTGCATGTTGTTACTCTTATGCCTTTATATGTGATGATGACTATTGACAAGAAAAATGTAGACAAGTAATATGAGTTTATCTATGTTGTAGTGATTATCCCAATTTACTCAATAAGAAAAAGATGAAGTATGCAATTAGTTATAAGAAGAAGCAACATAAAATATGCATGCATTCATACACATATCTCTTGTATATGCATAATGGAGTATTCAACATCTCATCTATTCATTAAATACATTTGTAGTATATTATCATATATTATGAACATAACATAAGCTTTATAGAATTTATCATATCTTACATCCTCTTCCATCTTATATCATATTACATTATTTATACACCCCGCAAAATAGCCTCCATATTCTTATCTTGCCAACATCATCCCTTATCTTAAACCACGCCTTGTCCTCGTGATATGGTGACTCCATAGACCAACTACCCAAAGGAAAACTTGAAAACTATGAGGATTGGATATGACACCTTATATTTGACAAAATGAGAAGTTCAAATCTTGTAGAAGATTAGATACATCTCGTTTTCAAAGCACAATTAAACGTTTCCTGAGTATGAAATGATCTTATGTATTAGAAACCATATGTATACCCAAAAATAAATTGCTCGGTATAAAGCCATAAAAGGATTCCATTCCATTCCCTCTCACATGATACAGTGCAAATGCAATGGCGATGGATTGTTGCACATGAAAAGAGATTGTCAGAATAAACCGATAAACAAAAATCGATAACAGCTATGCCTTGGGGCGCAAATCCATGGCATTGAAGGTGGTGTTAGATAATTAGATTCGTCGAAAAAGCGTGCACTTAATCAACACCATTCCCAATTATGAGAAATTCTTCTGGGTAATTTCTACACAAGACTCAATTTGGAAAGGATGATCCACCACCATGGGAGCCTAGGTTGCACAGATTTCTGCGCCAGTGCAGCTAGTCTGAGTACACAATCACGAGCTTATAGAATTAGCAGTCATCGTAACCAAAGAATTTCTGTACCAGAACTTAGGCCATGCAAAAAGTAGTGAAATTTGGACAGGTCAGTGAAAGTGGAAAGGTAGTTATGCAGTTATTCCGAATGGCAATGGCAGCACTGAATGAAAGTGGAACGGTAGCTATGCAATGTCAGCACTGATGGAATATGGGCTTCTTGCTTTTTGCCTGGTTTCAGTCTTTGCTACTCCCAAAGGATTCTCTCGGCCAGCCTTTCACATCACAAAAATGTCAGTCTATTCCCATGCCAATGGCACTTGTCATATATAGTTGTGCAGGGTATTAGGATCCGTTGAAATTCATTTAACTTGGTATTTTAAGCAGAACATCTATCTTAAGTTTTCATAGAGTTTGTTATGAATCATAGCTGGAAATGAAAGACATGACTAAATTCAACCATATCCTCGTGATCTTATACTGCTATATTCAACTATGACACACGAGTACTTACAAGGGTTCATGATTGATTGTGGGAAAACTCCATGGTTGATTGTGGGAAAACTCCATGGTTAATGGCGCTTTATATGTATTTAATATAGCCATGAACATTGTAAATAACAGAGCTTCAAGCATTGTACAGCCCAAAAAACATAAAGCTGTATGCTATTGAAAAACACTACATAATACAACTTCTTAACATTCAGAAAGTAATATGTATTCCCTAGGATCATTGCATTATTTAGATTATGAAATATAGACGGATTATAGCATATGGGTCGATATATAAGTTATGAAATATTATTTTATGTAAAATGATTTAGGTTTAAATAAATGTAATTAATCAATGAGTAAATAATTTAATTAATAAAATTAAAATAAATGTGACAATTAATTAGGAGGATTGGAGTACATAGTTTTAGGATTGATAATAGATAAATGATGTTCATATTGTTTTGAAATGATATATTATTATTAATTGTCGCAATCTAATGAATATGTCAAAGTCTAAACTAGCATAAAATTTGTGTAGATCAATCTCATATCATGTCCAATCAATATTGTTTTTTGTGAGTTTGATCTCGATGTGTGGAATTGGATTAAGCCACATAAAACTAATTTGATAGAAAATGCACTTGTGAATATAGTTGTCCTCTCCTATTGGATATTGTAGAAGTCAAGGTGGTGTCTACAAACACTAATAAGGAGCTTGCCAACTCGATAGGTGAATAGGTTCTCTTAGGTTAGACACTTTAGTCAACTAAATTAATCACAATGAGAAAGATTGAAGGAAATATTCACAAACATACATATAACCTATATGATAATTGTGTAAATTCAATTCCTTCATTGCCCTTTAGAATTCAACTATGCTATAATGATTTGTCTTATGAATTCCTCTTGCATTCTTGCATTTCTCGACTGTTTAAGTGCATAATGAATCTCTTAAATATCATGGCATAACAACATGTCACATTAAATGTGTATTAGGTTGGCTCACAATGGCTCACAAAAGGGCTAAACAAAGTTGGAATTTGGATTGGATGATGTGTAATATTTGACTATGGAGATAGCCACCCAAGACCACGAAAGTCTAATGGAAAGAACAAGAAAGATCAATATGAGAGACTAAAGTATACTCTATCAAAGGATGCAACACATGAGAATAGATGGGATTGGGATGCTCATATGAGAGAAAGATGTGAGTATATATAGGATATACCACCAAGAGAAAAATGTACAACCAATATGGGATATAGAATAAATATCCCTAAGTAAACTTGACTAGATTCAAATAGGACCTAAATGATTAATTGGTTAGGAAATATACCTTTTTAACACAAACACCCCCATTAAGTGCAACTTGGGGATTAAAAAAGAAGAGAAAAAAAACTCAAATAAGATTCCTAACAACAAGACCATGTTAGATACCCATTTACAAAATGATCACATCAAAGAAGTAGAGAAGGAATAGAAGAAAGGATCAAGGATCCCACACAAGATCAAGAGAGAAGGTTTAAGTGACCTCCTAAAGTATTAACAAATAAAATTTAGTGTGAGGAAAAATTTCCTCCTAGAAGAGATAAGAATAGAGACCATATATCCCACTTAATGTGTAGTTTCATGCATCAGTGGTGGAAACTTGATACTTAATGCTAAAAATGATCCAAGAATTCATAAAAACATTCCTTCCCTTAGGACGAAATAAATCCAAAGGTAAATGTAGAAGATCTTCCCATTCTTAAAAGGAATATGAGAGAAGAAAGTAAAAAATATAGATCTCTATAAGTTGATCAAATTTCACCATGGGGTAAGTGCACCAAAATGGTGCAAAAAAGGGGGTCAAAAGTGGCCACTTTTATTCTAAAACCAGCTAAACTTAAACTTGGAGGAGTAATTTGAGATTCATGCACTCAAAATTTGAAGATACCAAAAGAACAAGAATTGTAGTACTCTGAATCTAGTTCATCAAAACATAACATAGTGTATGCCATGTGCCCCTTAATATTTTTAGTTGCATTTAGTATTTTCAAAAACCTATTGGTAGAAATATAGCTAAGAGTGAGTACTAGAATTTGTATATAATTTTTCTTTTATGATTTTCAAAGTGGATGCATCTTGAAAATCACATCATTGAGCGTGCATGTCACATAACTTGCACCAAAATTATCAAAAATGCAAAAAAAAATCCAATATGTAAAGAATGACTTGTGTATCTAACAATATTATATGATTTTTTTCAAACTTGGACAAGTAGGTCAAAAGTTATTAAAAAAAGGAAATGCATATGTCTCTAATAACTATGGAAACATTAGTGAAAGAAATTAAAAATAAATGTGTTAATGTAGTTCAAATCTAAATTTTTTTATATGGTTACAAAGCTTAGAAGACATGCAAAATTATGGTGGTAATTTTACTAAGATTTGATTTATAATGTGTAAACCTGATGATAAGCAAGTTGAAAAATAAGAATGGAGCAAAATCACGTGAAAATGAGGAAAATGAACCATCCAAGCCTAAGTACATGCTAAAATGTGTACGTGTTTTGTGCATGACAAAACGTGCATGTGTTTTGTGAACAACAAAACGCGCATGTGTTTTGTGAACAACAAAACGCACATGTGTTAAATTGTGAACAACAAAACACGCATGTGTTTTGTGTAGGCCAAAACGTGCACGTGTTTTGTGCACACCAAAATGTGCACGTGTTTTGTGCACACCATGCACGTGTTTTGTGCATGCCATGCACATGTTTTGTGCACGCCAAAACGCGCATGTGTTTTGTGCATGCCAAAATGCACACATGTTTTATGCACGCCAAAACGCGCACCTATTTTGTGCACGCCAAAATGCACACATGTTTTGTGTACACCAAAATGCACACATGTTTTGTGCAAGCCAAAACACATACATGTTTTGTAAAATTATAGGTAATTAAATGAGAAAATAAATAAATTGTTGGTTCATGAATCATGCAGAGAAAATGAAATTATTTTAGAAGGGATAAAACTAAAATCACTGAGTATCTTATTTTAGAGGAAATTAGTATGAACTTCAATCCTTAACATACTTTAATAAAAATTATATTTGTAACTTATTTATCCTTTTTGTTTAAGGAATATTCACATTAATCAAGTATAGTGGGAATATATATATATATATATATATATATATATAGTTTAAATTTAAAGTTGGGAAACTATGTATTTACATATGCAAAGGCAGATCAACACAATCTCAATTTCATGTTTAGGTATCACTATTGATATCTAAAATCTATTGCTACTTTCTCACTTTGATAATATATATGTCAACATTAAATCTTAAATCAAACAAGATAGTAATTAGTTAATATAAGCATTATAAGTGTGTTTTCAATTAGCTTTCATTTTTACAATAGGAGGATTTTAAGACTGTTATTTCTATTATAGAGTTAAGTTGTCCAGATATGTAAAAATAATATTAATACCCCTTTCATAGTAAGATCGTTTGGAGTAAATTAGTCATCTTAAGTGTTCCCCCTTTAGTAAACCATAAGGATAACCTTCGGTAATAATCCATAGATAGTTTTTTATAATGAATTGATAAACACTATAAATATCTAGATTTTGATCTACTCACTATATTTTATAGTTAGCCTTATAGAGTTGTATAATATATTGGCATTATGCCAAAGGTGAGCATATTTTGGCCTGCACTAAAAGCATCATGTTCTTGAATCTAACTATCCATCTCTCTTTCCCTTGGACACCTTAGTTTCTAACTCTCTCTACATCTCTCTAAGCATCATGTTCTTGATTGTTTATGATGGAGAGTTGAGAGTTGAGGGTTTGGGGATTATATTTAATTATGTAGGTTTTGGTGTTAAATTATTAATGTTGGGTTTTAGGGTTTAACATATAGGTTATAAGGTTTATGTATTAGGGTTTAGGCTATAGGGTGTAGGGTTTATGGTTGATGATCTATAAGGTATAGGGTTTAGGGTTAAGATTATAAGATTGAGTTATAAGGATTAGGTTTGAGGGTATAGGAACCTTTAGGGTTGAAGGTATAAGGTTTAGGGTAGAGTGTATAGGTTTTATGACCTAGGGTTGAGTGTAGGGTTTACAGTTGAGGGTATATGATATACCATATAGGGTTGAGGTTATATCATTAGGATTGATTGTATAGGTTCAATGGCCTATAGGCCTTAGGGTCCAAGTTTGAGGGATAGGGTTTAGGGCCAAGAGAGTATATGTTATAGGGTTTAGGGTTGAGGGTTTAGCTTATAGGATTTAAGGCCTAAGGTTGAGAGATAGGGTTGAGGGTATAGGGTATAGGGTATAGGGTATACGAAATAGGGTTGATTATATGGTTAAGGGTTTAACCTATTGGCTTTAGTTCCTAGGGTTGAGGGATAAAGTTTAGGGAATTGACAATATAGGGTATAGGGTTTTGGGTTATGGGTATAGAGTTTAGGGTTGAAGGTATAAGTTCTAGGGTAGAGTGTATAGGATTTACGACCTAGGGCTAAGTGTAGGGTTGGGTTTAGGGTTGATGGTATAGGGTACCTAGGGTTAGGGTTAGGGTTATGGGTACATAGATTTTAGGGTAAAGTGTATAGGTGTTAGGTTCAAGTGCATAGGGTTTTGGTAATTTAAATCCATTTTAAGCCCAAAACTAAGCAAAACACATACATGTTTTGTTAAGTTAAAAGCATGTATGTGTTTTGTAAAGCTATATATCACCCAAGGAATGGGATATGTAGACCACCTAGATCAAGGGGGTCAACTATATGATGATCAAGAATGGCTTATGTTAATGATGATTATGATATCAATGTACTAATATTTAGATGTTTTTTTAAGGTGTATGTGATTTATGACATATGCAGGTGAATGCTAATGTAGATATATGTATATGGTTTAACTGCAAGGCCTTCAACCTCATGTTGCTGACTCATGACCAAATTTATGCCCTCCTCATCATACTAAATGAAGCATGGAAGATCGTCAAACAAAGCTATGAAATCATGGCCTACATCACCTTTTTCAACCTCTTCTGGTTGTTGTCCTAATTCATGGACATGCAACTCACCATACTACTTGATGTCTTCTTGCTACTTTGAATCTTCATCCTTGTCAACAAAAGCAGGTAATTTGTCAATCCAAACTAAAGGTTGGTCCTCTGCAATATCCTTTTCCACTTCCTCAACTTGCTGTCCTGTTGGAACATTTTCACCATCCTTGACAACAACAGAAGGATCATTAGCTAAAACATTGCAAAAAACATTTTGAAAAATCTTCTCCTGTTCAGCCTTTTGTAGCTGTAGCCTATATTCTTCCATAGCTAAATGCAACAAATTTACATTTCTAGTCTCCTCCATGTTGAGTGAGCTGTGTTTGCCAAGGGTCTGCTCTTCTTTTTCTTTCTGGATGTTATAGCATGGTTCCAATTGCACGATAGATGGAGGAACCTCACAAGGTAGAGCAGATGACTCTTTCCAACTTGGAAACGTATGAGTAGAAGGCTCATTGGTAGGCTCACTAATGGGCTCAAAAGGTTTCTCTTGTTTAAAACTGGGGAACTTGTACTTGAAAACCTCCTCATTAATAGGGTGATTCAACATTACAGGAGGAATTGAGCTGAAAATAGGAAAGGAAGGGGCTGCCTGAGTTTCATACCTTAGTTGGCATTCCTCTGCAACCATCTGCTTTTCTAGACATTCCTCATGATGTCTCCTTTGAATTTCCATCTCTTGCTCTTGAATGTATGCCTGGTAGGCTAATTCCTCTTGATGCATGTCAACCTCCTATTGCTACATTTGATATCCTTATTCTTTACTAATCTCATCCATCTGCCTACAAAAATCTAGCAATATACTGCCAATATTGCTAATCCCCATAACATCAGCATTTTGGGGCCGCAAATGAGAAGAGGACTGTTGTTTTGGAACAAAATATCTTTCTTGAGGCTGGTTTTGGGAATATACCGGTTGATATTGAGATTGAGCAGGAGTGGGAGGGTAGGAAACATCATGAGAATGCTGGTAACTTGTTGCCATAGGGTTATTTGAAACAAAACCAACAAGTTGTTCAGTGTGATATGGCTGGTAAGAGGTCAAACATGCATGATTTTCATGGAATGGTGGGTAATTGGCATTTTCATGATATGTTTGGTGATATGATATGTTTTCATGAAATATGGACATCATGTTTATTCATTCAGAAGCTAGAGAATGAGAAAAAATCTAATTTACTTGAAGCTAACCAACACTTGATCATACTAAAACTAGTAAAAAATCTCGGAGTTGCCAGGTATGTATTGAAAACTTGCCTCCAAAGGAAAAAACTACTGCTGAACACACCAAACAGTAGCAACAAAATGCATAAAAATGAACTGAGAAGCAGTTCACTTGTCCCATCGGGTGTGCCAAAATTGTTAGGTATCCAAATAGTACCTTAAATGCCAAGCTATGAATGAACTTGGCAAATTTGGATGTAACATGGGACTGCTTTCAGGTTGTGGGTATCCTATTCGAAAGCAGACCTCCAATGATAAGGGGTTGGCTTCCCCTTTTGATGCCACCTAACTACTAATTTCTGAGGTAAAGGGTAAGAATTTGCATGAAAATGAACCTAATACTAAAAATAACTAACGTGATGCACCAAAACAACCTGGACCTGATGACAATCTATCACATTCAAATCAATATCATAAAACTTGATTTACACAACTCACTTTCCAATGTAGTTTACATAAGTAATTTATAAGGAGGTCTATAAATAGTGCTTTTAGAAGGAAAACAGAGGTTTCACAACTAACAACACTACTAAACAACATAACTTATAACCTATTAACATACATTTTCTACTAAATAGATGCATGAACATGAGACAAGTTTGCAAGGAAGATGAATTTTCACAAGAAAAACTAATCAATCATTAATGGCATACCATGAAACATGAAGAGAGAAGATAAAATGCTCTATTCTATTGATTCAAAGTGCTTACTGTATTACAAGTCCATCTAAGTTACAATACTGCTCCATGAAAAATAGCTCCAAGAAACAAAGCTATCATGTGCTAGAAAGAAAGAACTCCCTCCAAAATGCCCAAAATGAATATACTTAAGCAAAGAGATCACACAACTCTCATGCCTTCCCATCTAGAAGGTTTTGGTCAGATGAGGCACAAAATCCAAAAGCGAACCTTCTAAAAGCACTCCAAAATGGTGAAAAGTCAAGCCAAGTCCAAGATCACACTGAAGGTGTGATAAAACAACCTCCAAAATGGTACATGTTTCTCCAAAATAGTCAGATTCCTCACTCACACACTCTCCTCATGTCTTCAAGCCAATCATTATGTCTCCTAGCTTTGACTCATGCAATATGTGTGTTTTGAAAACACCAGACTCCAAAAAGGCATTAAAGATAATAACTTGATTAGGTGATTCATAACACATCACTTAATCAAGTTATTTTACATTTCAAAGCACAAAAATAAGAGGGCCCACCATCAATATGAATTACCTTTTCTCATTCTGCATTGTAAGGCCACATGTGGTCAATATTCTGATTTGCAAAGGTAAAATAAAAGCTCAAACTTGGCCCATATGTTCGACCTCCACACTTCTTGGAAGGCATATTCCAAGTCTTCAAGATACATGATGCATTCATGACCAAAAGTCAAAGGCATATCTGACTTGGCATACACCATAACTTAGCAAGGCATAACAAATGCTTGAAAGACTTAGCAATGTTTTGAAGCAAGGAAAAAGACTTAAGGCATAAAATGCCTAAGTCATGACAAATGCCTAAGTCAATAAACACATGTTTTGGCCCCCCATTTTGCATTAATATCAACTTCATTTTTTTAAAAAAGGAATAAAAAAAACCATCGGCATCTAAAGGGTCAAACCCTAATCATCAAAAGGTAAAAGAATGAGAAAAACACTATCATTCTGTCATCGACCATTCTGGAAAACATGATGCAACCACCGTGGGGTTTGAGTCAACACTAGAAATGGTGCTTTTTTGGTCTGATTCTTGGCACACTTCATGATGAAAACCACAGGAAATAACAGGTGATTGGTTTTTTGTGAACAAAATCTATGTTTTTCACCTTTTTTGGAGCTCTTTGAAGGCAAAACTACTGCGGCCATAAGCATTTTATAATGAACTTGTTTCATTATTCTCTTTTTTGTTGTCACTTCTCCATCAAATAGTTGCCATTGGTGACTTTATGCAGCTCAAATGGAAGCCTTTTGTATGAAATTTGCTTGCATACTATCAATAAAAATGGTCGACCTATTTAGATGAGCTTCCTTTCAACCCCCATCTTCTGATTTTTAGTAAGTAGAGCTCATTTTGAGCCTCCACTCTTAAGAATAAAGCAAAAAAATGCTTATTTCCTCTACATTTGAGAATGAAATGAAGACACCCCATATTGTTTTTATGTTGTTTTCATGAAGAAAATGCTTCCCTTGGCTGCGGCCATGGACATAAATAGGGTATCTTTATTTGTTGCTTTGCTTCACTTGAAATCTCCATAATGTCTTTTCAGTGTTCCTCTGTATTAGCAAATTTGGCAAAAAGAACCAAGTGGGTTTTCTGTTATACTTTCATTTTCCTACATTATGCATTTTAAATCAAAAAAACCCAAGTGGGTTTTGTGGTTTTGAGGAAAACTCTGGTTTTTTGCAAAAACACAAGTGTGTTTTTGCTGATTTGCAGAAATTTATGATTCTTGTAAAAATCATCAAGTGTTTTACCTTCAATTTGTAGCAATGTTGTATTTATGCAAAGACCCCAAGTGGGTTTTGGCTTTTTGAAGGAAAAACCCCAGATCCTGGGTCATGACTGTAGCTGCAATTTTGAATGAGTCACAACCATACATTTTGTATTTCAGATCCATGGCCATTCCACTATGTTCTTGTCATTTTTGATAAACCCCAGATGGGTTTTCTGTATTTGAGAAGGAAAACATTCCATATTTTCTTGTTTTTGATGTTATGCAAATGGTAGCCAATATTGGACAATCACCTGGATTATAATATGAATGAGATTTCCTGAGAGAGCTATGAGTTAAACAAGAGCTACCTTTGTCACTATTCCACAACAAAATGCTATTTTGTGAACAAAATATAACCTGAAAAAATGACTCAATGCCATTGCACAACACAAGTATAATCCATAGGCTCTATGCATCCTTTCTAGTTTTCAAGTGCTTTTATCATGTTCACTTTTTTGGCTATGAACTTCCCTCTTGATTTTGAATCACACTATGGGGAGTATTCCTTGTAGTAGCCATGATGTTTGGGGCTGCTCTATTGAGTACACCATACTGTCCTTTTAATGATAACTCCTCATGTTGCTAAATACTCATGGTAACCCCTTAGTATACCTCAAACTCTTTGAAAAAACACTACCATATGAAACTTTGGCACCATGATCAGCATAATGGATTACCTTTTGAATCTTATTTGCTCATAAAAGTTTTCAAGGAATGACATTTTGTCATACTTGTCAAGGTTCATTATAGACTTGTCATGAAATCTCATTCTTGCACTGTGATTTGCAACTATCATTGCCCTCTCATGACTATCATGCCATCTTTAATATCATTATTGTTCTCACAAGATAGATTGTGATATTGTCCTTTTACTTCAAAGCTTTCCATTCAATATTTAATGACTATCCAATGTCCCTTTCCATGCAATGCCATGCAAACCCTTTATATCAATAATGTCACGCCATGTGAACTAAGAATTAAATGATGACTATCCCCTTCAAGTGACTCTACACTCCTTGGATTGTGAAACGAACATCAATGGCTCAATGGTGACACTGTATTTTGTCATTAGAAACGTGACACCATTACACTTCAAAATACTTTGTCTTGCATTCATTGTAATTTGTAACAGTAACAGTGTACATGGATATTGAAAATGGAACCATTTTGAAAAACCCTAAAAAGAATGGCACTGTTGAGTTGATTCTATGCTTTGGCACTGTTCCTTTATTATTTTCTTCTATGCAAATTCTGCACCTTGGATTTATGGCTGCCTTTATTTCCTTCATTCACTGTTGTAAGTTATTGTCCCTGCCATGTCATCATGCTTGTAGTGATTTGCTTTTGTTCTCATGAAAAAATAGTTTTTATTGTATTGCTGGTTGGCTCCATTCACTCATAACATGTAGAATCTTATTGCTTTCAAGAGGATGTATTCCTAGCTTCATGATAAAGTAGGAATGGAAAAGTATTGCTCTTTAAGAATTGCATGATTATACTTCTTTCATAATTGCAACTGTAACTATCATTTCCATTCCTTCTTCACAACTTTGTATGGTTGTCATTGTATTTAGACCTTCTTTTCATTTTCAAAGAGATAACCAATAATTTTGACTACGGTTCTAGCTTTTCCATATGAAGCTTTGGCACTTAGTTGGCTGCCCTCTGTGACTACCAAATTCCCTTGAGCTCCTATTCTTTGAAACTCTTTTGAAAGGAACCCTTACATTGTCAACTATGCATTGTATCACCATTGTCAACTGTCATTGTTAATGATAATGACCTTACTCACTGCACTTATTTCACAAATGCACATATTAATAAGCATTAGCAATTCCATTTGCCTCCAATGATAAGTGTTCTCTGGTTTATTCTTTTTTTTTTTTATGTAGCTTTTGCAAATGTGGGAGAGCACCATAACATAGACCACTTGCAGATAATGACAACCCCATACTTGTTTGACCTTGTTGTCCTGTAGCATGCATTCATGATTGTATTCATTGTTGCTATCCAGTTCATTCCCTTAGGACCACCCCTTGTAGACTCTTAAAAGTTGTCCTATTCACTTGTATCATGACCTTGGCTTCAAAAGGGGTCACCTTGTGTTGCTTCATGATTGACCAAACCATTGCTTGCTGCCCCACATGTTTATTACCTGATTTCCTCAACAGTTGTTTACCTCTTCAATCATATGCCACAATTAACACTATCTCCTCACTTTGATCCTAGTGGGCAGACACATGTCACCTATGTCGATGACCTGAAAGCTCACCATCCTATGTAATGTGTGGTTGTCCAATAGGGTTAAGGTGAGAGGGACCTGGCAATACTCTGGGTTGCTCCCTCATTACTTAAGAGATGCATAATTGAACTTGATGCATCTTTTGAATCTGATAATGAAAGTTGATCAACTAGTGTGATTCCATATTGATTTAATGCATTAATAATAGGTATATCTTTGATCAAGTTGCTCAATTTCCTATTTCTCTCAAAGCATGTTGAGCTCTACCCTCATGGGAGGCACATTTACCCCACATGTTGTATTTAACTGAATCAAAATAGTAACCAGACTTGTCCTAAATCTGCACATGAAGCAAACAAGTTAGAAAAATAGATGCATATTTTGGATGTGTTTGATGACTTCACTGTTTTCCAAGAAATCCAAGGTTTGCATACTTATTTAATGCACTTAGAGATCAGTTTATACATGCATAGGTAGGTGTTCATGTAAGGTTTGAGATCTTTCATTGCTTAGAGCATTGTTCTAATATCATTGTTTTTCCAGATGCAGGAGCTAGGAGCACTATGGAGCTGGCAAGGACACAAGTAGCTTGGGGGTAGCAATAGGGCAAGAGGACAACTTCAAAACCAGTCATTCTCAGGCAATGATTGGTCTCCACCCTTATATACACATTCTATTTTTTCTACTTATTCGTGTATAAATTGTTTCTTTATTGTCATTGAATAAGTAAAGTTAGTCCCTTGGCTTGTGAGGGACATGTACACATCATGATTATCAATAAAGATTACATTTGTACACATATGATTCTCTTTTCTCATTTGTTGTAATTGCAACATTGGAATGAAAATGTAATTTGTTTCATTTGACAATCTTTTTCATGCATATTGAATTGACCTAGTAGACTTATGGTTTATCTTTTTAAATGTTTAAACAAACAACACAAAAAGAATAAACACTAAAGTTGATTTTAGCTGAAAGCTAAAAATCAGGTAACAAGAACCACAAGTCATAAGACTCAAACAAGAAGAAATCTAGATCAACTACATTTCTCCCGGACCTCAGCCAGATACCCGAAAAAGTACAGTTCACAACTAGTGAATATAACTCACACTGTACAATGATCGAGAAGCCAAAGTCCTAGATATAGAAACTTTCAACAACCATGATCAATATATCTGAACCACACAAACATAAGAGAAAATCATAGATAAAAATCTGAAGCAACAACTGAACACCTGCAACCTTCCTTCATTATAATTTTTTCAATATCCTCGACATATACAACTAATAACTATTATCCATGACATCAGTGACAACACCAACTAGTTGAGAACCAGTTAACTAGTTGACATCAATGACAACACCTTCATCATACTTTCTTGATACTTGCAACATTGTTTTGGGGAAAAATCCTAATTATTTTGATTTTAAATCATTTAAGGGTGTTGGTGGTGGCATGCCACAATAGAGGTTAGGGGCACGGGTTGATCCTTAATGCCCAGGGCATGCCCAAAGACTTGTAGATCCTCCTACTTCTACCATTCTTGCACTGTTGAATCATCGTGTAGTATCCACATTAGGATCATTGAGTACGCTCGCAGGAAACCTTGATGAGCACACTTTAGCGATGACTATTGCAAATAGAGACCACAACCATGGAGAGGTGATGTATGAAGTTGGTCCTAGTACCACTCCACGAGTGTCAACACCACACATATGTACCAGTTGTCTTCAGGTATTCTATGGACCTGATCAGGCTACACCCATTTCAAGTGGACATGGAGATTCTGGTGGAGAATCTGGTGGCATCAGTTCATATGTTGAATTTCTTACTACAGAGCATCACCTTGCAAACCATTCAAGATAGGTATAAATATGCATGCACGTGTTTTTAATGAACATATATATATATATAATTGCATTGTTTTAACAATCAATTTTTTTGGTGTAGATGACACTAACCATAGAGGAATCATTTGCTCTTCAAGTTTATATGTCGACACTAGTGCTAGTCGACAACCCTCACTAGGTATTTTGATTTCAATTTTTTAAATAATATGAAATAATTTTTTTTAACTTGATTTTTTTATTTTGTAATTCAATCATGAACATATGTTTTAAATATTTATGTTGGTTCAGGGGAGTTAATCGACTTCCACGTTGGTTCCACCGGAGGGGTGTCTCTCTGTTTCGGCTGTCTTTGAATTTCGAGTAAGTTTGTTTATTAATAGTTTTGCTTAGAACAAATAATTAAATTGGGAATTATTCTGCTATGGTATTTCGAATGAATTCGAAAAAATTAAAATTAATTATTAAATAAATTTATGATAGAAAATATAAAGGATGTGGTTGTTAATAAATAATTAAATTGAATTGCTATGTTATGAGTAAACGTTTTATTAAATAATTAGATTAAGTCATACTTTTTTTTTACATTATAATTATTGATAAGTTATAATCATGAAAAAATTAAAGTTTTATTTAATTAAATAGAACCAAATGATAGCTTAAACAATAAATTTAAATAATCCATTGTTACCTTGCTAATTACTTAATGGTAAATTAAATAAATTAAATGATTAACATTGGTATCAATGTTTTAGTCACATATTTTGTGAGGGAAGAGGTAAATTAAAGAGTGTTTGACGGGTGTGTTACATGCACTCTTGAAAAATAAATTCGGTAATTAGCCACCTATATCGTTTGAGGCTCTCCGGAAAAATAAAAAGGGAAAGGGGGAAGAATTCTTTGAAGAAAAGGAAGGGGCATAATCTGGGTGGAAATTTTTTTTGGCTGGGTAATCGTTTTAGGTAAAAAGGTAAAGAAAATATTACAGTCCCTATAATTTGGTGGGGGAAGAAGCTGTTTGAACGGGTTTGGAATTTTGCGGGGGCTTCATCTCCATCTTTAGCAAGGCTCAGGTTGGTCCTTAATTTTTCCTTTGCATATATTTTATTTCATAAGTCTAGTATGGAGATTTATTTGGCATGCTTAAATCACTGTCTATAGAGTTTTGTATGGCACACCCAATCTGTACAGCCGATTTTTATTGTTGTTCACTGTCGTGGAGTTTTCAAATTTTGCTGCCCTTGCCTTCATCAAAATTGTTTGTTTTGGTAGTATTCCCTTACCCGAGTTTTGATCAATCAATGCCTTTTTGGTAAAAGTGTTTGTTTCCTCCGAAAGAAAACCCCGCAGCTGCTTGTCTAAAATAAACAATTCTGGAGGAATCTTTTGACTGTAGCCAGTGCATCCCTTGCAATCTCCTTCAGCTCGATTTTGGTTCAGTTTGCTCTTACTGAAGATTCATGGAAGCTGGTATCTACACTCTTTTAGATCCATTTATTGTCTCATAGTTTTCTGGTGAAGTAGGCACACGGGATTTCAATGTTTAACCTTATAAGCTTTTGAATCCATTTAAGCGTATTCAAAGCTTGCCTGTGTAATTTGCGAAATAGTGTGTAGCTACTCTTATGCATGAGGCTTTCAACGTGTAATAGGGACTTCTTTTCACCGAGTATTTATCCTTCATCCTTACCATGATTCTGTGCCAGCATAGGCTGAAATCTATTTTATTTGATGCCTTAGGTCACCTGGGTTCTCTGTTACTTTACAATTGAATTCAATGAAATTTCGTTGCTTGCTTTCATATTAATGTGTTATAGCTGGAATTAGGTGTCTTAGAATTCGAATTACCCATGTAGATATAAATCCCCAAGTTGTTGTGATAGATTTAGGGGTTCTATTTTCATTCTTAAGTGTCCCTTTTGGCTGCCATGATGTTCATTTTATACTGTAAAGCGTTGCATGATGTCTTCAAGAGCTCAAGAATCATGTAGCACTAAATCCCTGATATTCTCAAAATTTCTGATTATTTTCGGCGAATAGAAAAGAAGCTGCAGATGTAGAGAGATTGTTTCTTTTTTTAAAGTTTCTCCCATTCTAAAAATATAAATAAATAAATAAATTTCTGATTGGGTTTCACAAGTTTCCCCCATTTTATTCATCGATATCATTGTAATGCCTAATTTTAGAGCCTTGTTTCCTCCTCCACGTAAATATATTCTTGATCTGGGAAATGAAACTCTTCCTCCCTGGTATTGACCTCTCACTTCTCCTTTTTGGCGAGCTGCATCCTAGAAAAACAAAATAAAATAATATTCAGATTTTCACGATAGTTTTGGAGTATGTTTAGATCCTAACAATGATCACATTTAGGTTTTAGCATTACGGCATATTTTACCCTTCACAGCTCAGTATATAACAGCATTAAATAAATGCCTTGAAACTGTGATAGGATGTAAATTTTTCCTATACACACGTCGTTTCATTTGCTTGGAAGTTTTTAATTCTAGAAAATCCATTGTGTACTTATGCTGTAATTATTGCGTTCCATCACTTTCTTTTGAGGCATTGTCAACAAATCCCGTGCCTTGTTATGCCTCTATACTTTTTTTAATATATGTCTACCGTAGCAGTTGCTACTACCTTGTGAGGAAATATTCTCACCGTTCCCTTAATTACTAAACCATTTAGCTTTGTTTTCATGTGGAAATCTGCATAGGAAATCCTTGTAAAGAGAGCATACTTATATAAAATAATAAGACCCTTTATTTCCACCCGTTTCCATACTTTCATTAGGATCATTAGAAAAAAACATGAGTATGTCCCATTTACCAGAACTTTTATGAAAAGCACCTTTAATGGAGTAAGTAGGAGGCTCCACATTTATTAGTCCCTGCCTTTATAAGCAGGAGACTAATGTTTTTGCCTGTGCAAAAAATGCATTAATCTATGCATTGGGAACTGGGCGAATGATTATATGTAGCCTTAACCAAAGTTTTTTTTTTTTTTTCGTTCTGTTTTGTTGTAGGGAAAATAGCTATTTATTTTCCTCCCTATTCGTCCGTGGCTATTTTGCTGGGGGTTTAGATTTATCAACAATAATTTGATTAATGTCTCCAATGGGAGTTGGGCGAATGATTATATGCAGCCTTAACCAAAGTTTGTTTTTTTCGTTTTGTTTTATTGCAGGGAAAAGAGCTATTTATCTGCCTCCCTATTCGTCTATGGCTATTTTGCTGGGGGTTTATATTTTTCAACAATAATTTTGATTAGCGTCTCCAATTAGAAAAAAGGGCAAAGTATTTGCATGTTTATATCAATGTTTTGTTTCTTCTCTCTGCAAAGGGCACACGTAAGACAGTAAGGGAGTCGGGTGCGTGGCATTGTAATGCTCGCACATTTTGCAGCCATGCATGGTAGTTGCAACAGGTTTCAAATCAGCAAGGGAGAGCCCGAGCCATGTAGTCTTGCTTGCTTGTGAAGGTACTAACATATTCCATTTGAATCTTTATACTCCTAAGGATTTTGTTGCATCTTGGCTTTTGCTCTTACAAAGGAGGCTACATAGACTTGGCTTCCAAGGTATTTATGCATCTCATAAGTTCTTCTTTATCTGTTGCCTTCCACTCTCCCACATGGCCAGATTCTACCTTTATAGTTAAAACCAATAGTCTCCATGTTGTGTGAAAAAATGCAATTGGTTATGTAGTTTTTTTTCTATGGCTATTTTTTTAGACCTACTGATCGTTTACTATGAATTGATTTGAAGCAGCAGCTGTGGGGGTAGAGGTTTTGGCTCGTCTTATTTATGAAAAAGTCAATTTCTGATTTGGTAGGGTTCTCTAAAAAAATTTCCCCTGCAAACTCTGCTCATTAAGGCATATCTTGAAATGATGTTAATCCACGAGGACTTGAACATTTATTTGAAGTCTTCTTTTTTTTACAAATCCATTTTGTGAAAAACTGCAGTTGTTGCAATCCACCAGCCCCCGTTTCATTGAGGCATTTTGTCAAACAATTCACGTGCTTTTTCTAAGCATCCATGTTTTGCATACATGTCTACCAAGGCAGTTGCACCTGCAAACTCTACGCATTTTACTCAACGGCATAGTTGATTCACCTCCTTCTCGTAGGCCGAAGTCACTTGAAGCACGTGCAAAGGCACCCTTTATAGGACCCCTGAGGTCTCGAATCTTGAGGTAAGTCACTTGCCATGGTTTGGGACTTTGGTGGCTGAATTACTTACCAGAAGACTTTCAAATTTCCTTCCAATACCATTTTCATTAGCGATTTATTTCATCAAATACACTTTCATATATCCACTTGGTTTGTGAGCTAAATTTTTTTTGCTCATCTAAAAGAAAGATTCAGATGCCAAATTCCATCAGTATTGTATTTGGGATTGCTCAGGAGGAATTGTTGTAAATTATATAGCCAGAGTATAATGGCAAATAAATTCCCTAACTCCTTGCTAATCCCTTTGTGAGCTAAATTTTTTTTGCTCATCTAAAAGAAAGATTCAGATGCCAAATTCCATCAGTATTGTATTTGGGACTGCTCAGGAGGAATTGTTGTAAATTATATAGCCAGAGTATAATGGCAAATATATTCCCTACCTCCTTGCTAATCCCACAATTAGATTGTACTTCGGGTAAAGTCGTAGTAATTCTCTTTCATATTTTGAACTGAAAATATACCGAATTTGTTGCAGCTTAGGCAATTCTGCACATCTTTGTGCAACAAAACAGAGACTTGCTATTGCTTCTCTTAGGCTATTGAGGTAGGACCTAAAAGGTTATCAAGCAATACCAATTCAAGACATAATTATTGTTTCAAAGCTATTCATTTATGTCTTCCTAAAAGCTGAGAAAGAAAAGTGAGCAGAAAGAGTTATTAGAAGAGTTGTTTTTCAATAAATGACATTTTCTTGATCACATCACTGCAAAACCCTTGAATGAGAATATATATGTCAATCATGTTCTGTTCTTTGAAAACATCATCCACCTGCAATTGCAGAGCGCATATAAACTCCTTTTGGAAAGCCCATAAAACTTAGGGTCAAATGCATATGTTCTCTTCCTCCACAGAGTGTACATAGAATTTAGGGAAAATAAGTCCTGCTAGGGTTTCTTGATCCTCCATGAATTATGGGTTTAGTTTAGATACAAAGTACTTTTCTACATCTTTTAGTTTATAAGTTCTTTTTTTTTGGAGATATTGTTAGTACTTTATATCAGTTTAACAAAACTGAAAATAGATTTAAATAAAAAATAAAATTCTAAATAAATACTTTAGATTATGAGAATACCTTAGATGGTGCACTGGCTCTTTGATCATTCTTAAGAAGCAATGGTACATCTTTCTTGAAAGCATTACGTAGGGTAGGGTTTCTCTCTGGCTTTTTAATTGTACAGTGCACAATATTGTCTAATCTAAGAGACTCTTACTGTTCATACCATATGCGACCATAACAACATTAATCATTTTAAAAAGAATTCTGCTTTGTTAGGGTTATGTAATATTTTTTCTGCAAACCTGCCCATTTTCCCTCATCGGCATTGTTGACTACATGACACAATTTGCGCGAAATATTGAAATAAGTCACTTGTCATAGCTTCAATGAGTTTTTTATTATGAATCTGTACATAGCCAGATGATTTTTCATTGTGTTTTATTTTATTCTAAAATAATTTTATTGTTATGTGCTAAATGAAGATGGTTTGTCCTCTACTTTTCACTATAGGTGAAGATAGCTATGGCAGCAATTGCGATTACAAATGAATATTTAAATAAGCTTTTAGTGGAGTCTTTCAATCATATTTTTGTACAGTGTCTATAGTTGCACACATCAAGAGAAATTCCTACAACCTTTCTCTGTATACCTTTTTCAATAGTTGAGAGGGTGGTTATTTGCTAGGTTTCCTAAAAGAAATAGCTACAAAATTATTGCTTTTGTTCCTGGCAACCATGCTATACTACCAATTGGTCTATGCAGCTATGCTTTTGTATCATAGCTCAATATACCTTGGTTTGCACTTTTAGCTTCATAATTTCAATGGACATGCACATTCACATTAATTTTTGGTTTTATGTATAAGTAGTTTCTAATTAAACAATCACTCTTGTTTTCCTCACTTAAATCCATTAGATTCATTCACCTCTCAAAGTTTAAATAGGAAAAATAATACAACTTCTATCAATACTACAATACCAAATGGTGTGTTTTTCATAATAGGCATAGTAAATGATAAAATACAGTGAAAATAAACTATTTTGTGTTTTTCTGTTTACATGCCTGCACTAGTCACTATGTTATTAACTCAGACACATATAGTTTAGATCTTTTCTAGCTAGCCAAGGAATGCATCTGTTATTTATGCATAGTTGCATGAAGTAAAGACTGAATAGTCATTACCCTTCAAACAAGCAAATTATATGGAAGACAACTTGATAAGTTCTCAGATAAAATTGGTAGACAACTTATAATACTTCAATCATGAGCATTTAGTTCCTTTGTTCTAGTTGAAGATCCATGCAAGTTCTGCACATGGAAAGTTACATATGGCATTATATGTCCTCTTGGTGTCCCCCAACAGGTGATGTCTCCACTTTGTTTTAAGCTAAATGCTTGTTTTTTATACATTACACTCACTATTCCTTACAACTTCTTGTTCAATGTCTATACTTTATATTCACTATTCCATATGGTTTCGCCGGCTCCACTTCTATTTCAAGAGACTCTTGAACATTTCTCAAGCCTGTGTTTCATTTGTTAGTAATAGCAGTTTCATAGCATTGTTGTATATAAAATCTATGCCTAATCATTTTTCCTGTATTGACTCCTCTACTGCATTTTTTGGCAACAATAACCGCTTCCTAGGTCTTACTCTTATTGCATTACATCGTAGATGACATCAAAGAAGAATTCTTTTCACTTGAATATATTCACAATAAATGAAATGTAGATCTAAAAATACTTGGTCTTACAGCTACTACATTCCTGAACTCCCGCATGTATGCAAAATGTGGTAATAGACACAAGCCATGTGAATTTCTCTACAAAATGCCACCTATCCACCATAACACTTCCACATTTTCTCAAATGAAACATTAGACAATGCCTTAAATTTCCCCTCTGCTCATCTCCCATTCGTTGCAAAAAAATCCTAACAATTTTAAACTGAAAAATCAAGAAATCTCTGGCAAAGATACCAGCCATGAATCAGGAAAAAGAAAAACTACAAAAAAATCCATTTACAAAATCAACACATTGCATACATAGGGAAAACTGTCCATTCCCAAGGAGAAAATTAATTTCTTATACTACTCGGCAAAAACATTAGTTGACACTTAAATAGAAATAATTCTCTTGGAATACAACAAAGTGCTTGCCTGTGTTTTTCTATTTTTCATCTAAATCTCTCTCGCCCACATGACTCTGCATAAATCACAAGTGCATGCCTGCACTGGCCACAATGTTATTAATTTAGACATGCATAGTTTAATTCTTTTCTAGATAGTGAAGGCATGCACCTGTTATTTATGCATGGTTGCGTGAAGCAAAGAATGAATAGTCATTTCCCTTCAAACAAGCAAATTATATGGAAGACAGCTTGATAAGTTCTCAGATAAAATTGGTAGACAACTTATAATACTTCAATCATGAGCATTTAGTTCCTTTGTTCTAACTGAATATCCATGCAAGTTCTACACATGGAAAGTTACATATGGCACTATATTGCCTCTTGGTGTCCTCAGTAGGTGATGTCTCTTTGCCTTACTTGAAAGAGTTCATTTCATGAAAGGTGGCTTGTTTAAATATATCTAATTATTGATTGTTTGCATGATGTCAGTGGTGGTGGTCATTGTATATTTGATGACACATCCGTTAAAAAAAGTCATTTCTCTCTTTCTATTTAAGTGACAGCTATCTAGTGCTCGAGAAGAATCCATAGAGATGTCAAGTAGGGCTACTGTAAATTGTAGAAGAGAATGAAAGGGAAAAAAGATTTCATGGAAAAATTAGTAGCAGGCATTGTGGCCATGGAGCAAGAAGGAAACAACTTCTTTTTACCCAAAATTCTACATGCAAGATTGGCAATGGTATTCTAATTTTTCTCCTTCATTTGTATTCATATACATTATTTTACCAAGTCTTGAGTCTTAATGTGTACTTCTTGCTTTTTGGCACAATCTGTATTAGCTTTTACAAATAATAATAATAAGAAGTGACAGTTAACCACTAGATTCTTACAATTAGGCAAAGAAGCTAAAGAAAATCCTGCAACTACAATATTCCATTCTAACTCATTAATTTCCTTATGACCAGGGAAAAGGATAAAGAAAAGTTAATTAAATAAATATTGAGAAACAAAGGGGCCTTGGGCCCAATACAAAGATGCAACAAGACAAAAGAAAGAGGAGAGCAAAGAAGATTAATAAGAATGCCAGTTGAGGGTTATTTGTTGGTGTCAACTTTATATGGGATTTGTCAGCTTACACAAAAATTCTAATATATTTGTCTTTGTTTCTTTTGCAGCTATACATGAAGTGAGTATTGTACTTCTAACGGTTTGGGCCTTTTACACATTTAAAATTTCTTTATTATATTCTATAAACATTTTTTAAGTTTATGATAGAAAATTGTGATAAAGATAGTTATGCATGCATATGTTTGTCTTTATGTGTAAAAGAGAAAAGTATTTGTGGTTTAGGTCAATGTTGTAAGGAGGTCCTAAGTTGTTTATGTTGAAAACTTGCTTGCCTGCAAGCATTGGGCATCTATGTCCATATAGAGTTTTGTCAAAACTAGTAGATACATGTATTGTTACTCTATGTATTCCGGTTTGCTGCGAACTAAATATTATTATTTTGTGTTCCTTTGGGACTATTATTTTAATATTTATTGAGAGGTGTCTGCATAAATTTTAACCAACACTAACATTAGGATAGACTCTGTAGTCAAATCTACATGTTTTTTGGAAGGTTCCTGGCTTTTTTATTTTATTGAGAACTTCAGTTTGCAGCCTTCCTGTTGCACTGGGATTTATGTATGGTTCATTCCAGTAACATGATTTTACAACTGTGGAGATTACTTAATATTTGTATAAGAGCGGTGTTGGAAGTTACTTTATACTATGTAGCCACTGTTGCTAGAATTTAATGTAGCATTTGCTAACTTGAATGTTTGGGTATGTTATCTCGATTAGTGATGTAGATTCATAGGCTTATAATGTTTATGCACATAAATATTTTGTTTCCATGTATGTTAAACCTGATAAAAGAGATATGTCTGCAAGGAAGCACTACCACATGATGGAGTATAGCTTGATTGCATTATGGGACTACAAAATATTTATCTTGGTAATTGTGATGCAAGAGGATTTTGAATTCAGGATCAGTAGGTAGGGTTTGAAGTTGCAGTCAAGGAAAAATGGCCCTTGTTTGTTGTTTGTAGAGAAGTGTGATTCCACCAGATCTAGTTAATGATTGTTTGCAAGTGGTGAAAGTATCATGCCTAACACCATGGTTATAGACATAAACTCCTATTATTCTGCAGCAGATCGTGTGAACCTAATTTTTGTCAATAAATAGTCTGCATTTGTTGTTTTATTGGAGTAAACACATTTTATTGCATGTTATGTCTGAGCTTTGAAGGATGCGGTCTCGGATCCTGAATTTCAAGTAAGCCTAATTAGATGTTTTACATGTATGTAAATATTGTTTTTGCAGGAAATGCTAAAAGATACCATCAGAACTAAGACATACCAAAATGTCATCTATCATAATTCATTCCTCTTCAAGGATAAAATTGTACTTGATGTTGGAGCTAAAACGGGAAATTTTTCCTTTTTTGTGCAAAAGGAGGGGCAAAGCACGTATATGCAGTGCATAAATACACTTTTTTCGTTTAAAATTTCTTGCCTGCTACATCTTTTTTAACCTTGGAGATACAAGGAATATGCTTTCCCATGCATTTTTTGTTGGATGTTTACTATTTAGTCTTGCAAAAAAACATGGTTAGTGATTCAATTGTAAACTATTTTTTAGGATTTTTTCTGAGTTGTAGTTGAAATAGATGTCCATGTTGATTTTGTAAGCTAATAGATTAAGATTGTGAGTGGCAATTGATACAATGCATGTTCATATTGTTTTCTATAGGTAGAATGCTCTCACATGGCTGACATGGCAATGCAGATTGTTAAAGCAAATGGTTATAGTGATGGTATGAGAAGATAGATATATGTTTTAATTTATCAAATCGGTTATGATCTTAGCAAGGCCTTTACAAGAAATTACTTGCACCAAGCTAGAAAGAGCTTCTTCATTGGAAATAGTGGCAAAGCCTTTACAAGGAAGTACAACAATACATTGAGTAAAGTTATGAAGCTAGGGAGCAAAGTATTACTGAATTTCAAAATACCTATGTGGTTAGGTGGCATTTTTGCTTGCTTGTTTTTCTTTGAGTTAGTAACTTAATATGGTTGATTATTTACAACTTTACAATTTAAGTTTAAACAGGCTGCGTGGGACCATTTGAACTGCAAGAATAGGATCAACAAGCACTCCCATGGAACCTCTGCTTTGAAACACTTGACAACTATTTTCCACTCCCATGGAACCTCTGCTTTGAAACACTTGACAGCTATTTTCCAGTGAGAGACTTTGGATTTAGTCCCATGGAGGGGCAAAACCCATGTAAGTTGTAGAAATGCAATGAGGCCAAGTTTGTTGAAGAGTTTGAGCAGCTGCTGAAACATTTGTTGTTATTAAATGTGACTTAGAAATTGTTTGGAGACACTATATCTCAATAAAATCATGTCCTATGAAGTTGCTCCAATTAATGATAGATCTCTTCTTATTGTTCAAGAAACGTTGTGTTATTCTCTTCCAATGTGAAAATTGTTCAATAAAATTGCTTGGTAAATTTCCATTTCTAGTTGATGCAACCTTGAAAACATTGGATTGATGCCATGTGGGCAGATTTTTCAATAATGTAAACAATTTGCTAAATGTTATTTGAATTAAATGTTGTCTTAGTACTGTCTCGAAACAATGCGCGGATAAGTTTGAATACATAATACTTACTGGAAAGCCACCATATAACAAAATGTCCTTGATTAACTTGGCCATTGTAGATTAAATTTATATTTATGGATAGAACAGTTTGGACTAATATGTTGCATGAAGCTTGACCACAGAATGATTGTTATTTTTCTCCTTGGTTGTTTCCATGTTGTTGGCAGTGATTATGCTTTGATACATTTGATGCAACTTAACAGATAAAGCCATCATAAGGCAAAATATTTGGTATTTATTAATAAGTCTTTATTTTTCATATTGTATCATTATCACTCTATCCATCCTATTTCAGGTTATTTTTCACATCAAGCAAGTGCTTTATTCTTTATTCGTTTCTTGTCTCCTCTTCAGTTGCCATGAATTTCAAGATTAAAGTAAGAAATTTTATACCTTGCTCTGGTCTGGTTCTACACTAACATGATCTGAATAGAAAAAACCAAAAATCAAATTGCAAAAATACTCATAACATTGTTTTCCCTACACCCAGACCTGCTTAAGGCGGGGACTCCAGCTCACGCAGAGCGCTTTTTTCATTATGAAGTCTTTATTTCTTTTTTAGAAAAATAAATATATAGTTTCCTTAATGTTCTTTTAATAAAGAAACTACTTTTTCCTTGCTGTGGTGAAAAGCACTAATTTAAATAAAGATAAAATAAATTAGAAGGCATCTTTTTGTATTTTAAATGGGATATTTTTCTTTAATGAAAGTAAATGGAATATGTATATAAATAGATGTATTTATTAAATATGAATAATTTAAAAATATATATGTAAAAAAGAAGAAGAAAACAATTAGATTAAAAAATAATAGTGATAATTTATTATGAAGGGTATTATTAATTTAAATAGTAATTCTAATATGTGTAGCAAATAAAGTCATTCATGTGATGGTACAATAATCTCATTAACAATGTTAAGACATTAACTAAAAGGTTATTTAATTAAACCATGGTAATTATTTATATGAGTACAAGTGAGTAATTTGGAAAGAATAAGTAAAAGACATTTATATATATTCTTATATGCATGCATTTGTGTATTAATAATACTTATGTGATTGTTCCATATTTACTAGTTAAAGGTGTAAATAGGGTTGTGTTGAGGTTGGGAAATGTTAGTGGTTGTGTTAGTTTCATTTAGGTATTTGAAAAGAGTAAAGCACTATTTAATTAGATAAATCCTTTTTTGATAGCTTAAGGTAAAAGGTATTGTAACTGCGTTAGAGTAGAATAGTTGAAATTGATATTGTGCTAATTAAATATTTAATTTTGTTCTATTTCATATAAGAAACTAGTGTTAAATAGAGTTGAGATATTATTATCGTTGCCTTTTAATAGTTTGGTATTTAACTATTGGTTAATATAACCTAATAGTAGTTAGTTGATTTAGTGGAATTCATGGTCGTTACAAAATAGATAGTCTTTTCAATTGAATGGTTTTATTTTGGGAAGGCTATTAGAATGTATTTGATTATTAAAATGTTTCCTAGAATAGTCATTTCTCTGTATGTGTTAGAGAAATGTAATGATGATTTAAATATTCTTGGAATGTATTGCTCTTGATGTTTTAGTGAAACTAGAAAGATGATTTAAATGTTTGATGTTTATTGTTTTTGATTTGTTAGTGAAAGTAAACTGCGTGTGCTAAAATAGTTATTGTGATATTTAGAATTTATGTGTCTTGGGTTATTTTAAATTATGAATGGATACAATGTACACTGGATTGTTATTATTCTTTAGGGTATATTCATTGAGTGTATTCATGTGTTTTGGTGCTTTCATTTTGACGTGTCTACCCTTTGAGATGCTTGGTTTTGGCGGTGATTTTTCACCAGGTTCGTGTTGGATTAGTGGAGTATGGGTGAGTTTGTAATAGTGTAAAATAGAAGTAGTGTCTAAATCTTAGAGTATTTATGTTTTGATGCAAGGATTGTGTGAATCGAATACTGTGTCGTTCACTGATTATTGTGATTGATCTGTATGGAATTGTTTATATTAGCTTTGATTGAGTTTGAAGATCTCGTTATGATATTGCCACTCTTATTATTCACTTGTCGTTTTGTGATTGTGAATTTTGATGTAGCCATTTTGTGGTTCCATGTTGTGAGTCTTTCTCTTGTGCTAATGTTGGAAATAAGAAGACCTTATGCGATGACTTTCTTGTAGTCATATTTTGAGATGGTTGGGAACCTAAAATGTTTGAATTACCTTTAGTAGGAGTTTGTGGATTTTTGGTGTTGGGGCTTCCAGAGGCAAGGGTGAAACTTGATTTCTATTGATTTCCCATGGTTGGACCTTTATGATTTATTGATCTTATTTCAAACTTTGAGCTCGTGGGTATTACCTTGTACTATGGTGTTGACTTTTGATGTGGTGGGTGGTACCTCCTTGTTCTTGATTTTAGTGATATGGAATGGGCTTGCAAGATGGTTCTTTCCTCGTATGCTGTGAGATATGTACACTTTGATTTTTATGTGAGTTGAGGTACCCCCCCTTGCTTGTATTTAGTTTTGGTGTCGTAGGGAGAGTGGCTCTCCATGGGGGATAGCGCACAAAGGGGCTATTAGGGTAACCCATGGAAGAGTTGTTTAATAAGTGATAACCTAATAAAATTAATTAGTGGGTTTGGGTAGTTAAACACTAAACAAGACTAATTATGAGCCTCATCCATACTGTTAGTGCTTTCACAGGCTAAGGATGGAATGAGAAGACCTGGTTGGTAAGATCACTACCTTGTCCTCACGAAAGGTAAGTGGTCCTGCATGAGTCACCCTATGGAGTGGTCACCTTGAGATAGGCAGCCTGGATAACCATAGATGGAGGCGGTACCTTGTGATAGGTTTCCTGGCTAATCCATGTAAGGCCATGCGATAACACTCTCCTACAGTACCCACATATTTTCTCTTGTTTGTTTGCCTCTGGGAGTGTTGATTGAATTGTTGATGTTATTGAGGCAATTGGTTCTTGGTGTTTGTTGTTGTTGAAGCCTCCAAGATTCTATCTTTTAGTGTTGCACCATGCCTCATGACAACTTGATTGATGTTAATGAAAGGTGCCCTTGATATTTATTGTTGGTTAATATTGCAATTTCATTTGAAGGCTTTGGATCCTATTGTTGTTGGCACCTCTTATGGATTACTTAATGTTGATCTATAAAATTGGCGTTGGGTTTTGTTGGACTCTTCATTACTTTTGTTGTGGCTTTGTGATGGTAATGTTAAGGGTTGTTATCTTATACTGTTGTTATCCTTGTTGTCGAGACTGGTTTGCTTTTGGTTCATTTGACTGTTTTGGTTGAGGAATGAAGATCTTTCTTGTCAACTCCTAGCACGGGGGGTGGACTTTCGGGTCCACGTGGTCGGGTGGAACGTGCTACGCACCCCATTGGGTTCCCAACTGAGGATCAAGATGTGCAAATATGTGCCTCTTGCGGCGACTCCAAAATTGTATCGAGTTGGAATTAGTATTGTTACTTGTATTCACCTTTTTAGTTGTATCAATCTATCTTATTGTATTGTTCCCGTATATGTTGAGGAGCACATCTGTATCACTGTATCTCTTATATGATGTAACTTTTATTATCATTGTAACGATTGTAACCTTTGACCTTAATTTATGATCTCTGATGGATGTTTGTCGTTCATGAAATGTATATAAATACTTGGTACTTTTAGGTGTTAACGTTTCATAGTATGTAATTCTTAATGTTGTTGTATCTGTGGAAATATTTGTAATTATGTTCATAGATGTGATGGATGGTTTTATATATATATTATGTTGTGGATGTTTGATCGTCAATTAGTAACTCTATATAATGGTTAAGTGGAATCCTTGTAGTTAGTTAAACATAGTCTTGGTTTGGCTTATGCTTGTAATGTTGTCACGTGTACCCCAGAGCATGTGGTATATGATGAATATGTTTAACTGAAATGTTTGTGTTGCTTGTCCATGTTCATTATATGTTATGTTTCTCTTTCAAAAAAATAATAATAAAAAATTATTGTGCCTTTTTTTATTGTAAGTTTTCTTGTTGTCCTTTGGGGTTCACGCGGTAGGGCGTTACAGGTTGTCGCTCAACATTCCTCCATTGTCGGGCGTCTCGTGTAGTGCCCCTCCAGTCATTGCTACAGTGTTTTTATTTTGATAGACCTTGATACTTTGTTATTGTTTTATGATCACTGACATTGGAGCAATGATGATGTTATATTTTGATGTGATGATGCACTATGCAGATGTTATGTTTCATGTTATGCTTTTGATTAGCATAGTTGTTAATATTGATATATGCTTATCTGTTGATTAATGATGCTTTACCCTCGTCAGTCTGGATGTGACTGTATTGGTGAAGGGGATGGTATTACATCACTCGCATGCGAGCGCCCTGTGATTCCGTGATTTCTCTTCACGGTGTGATTGTTATGTTTTATCCATGTATGAAACTCGTCTTATTTGCAGGATTTCAGGTATAGGACATCGTCCCCACCTGGCTTCACAAGTTTGAGCGTGTCCATATCCCAACGGTATTGTTGATTGGGAGATAGTAACAGGGTTTCCTTGTCAAACCACAACCCTGTCATAGTGTGTCGTCAGTTTGTGTTTGGTTTGTTGTTGAGTCATATCGTCTTTGATGTTTTAATAATTTATTATCGGTGGGAATTATATGTGAAAATTAATGTTTAAGTGGATTGTAAATGATTATGTATGTATTTTAGATTAAAATGGTTAATTGTTTTAATTTAATTTAATTTATGTGGTAAAGTAATTTAATTCTAGTGGTTAAATTTATTATATTAAGTAAATAAATTAATTAACTAAATTTATTTTGATGGGTAAATAGATTAGTCAATTAAATTTATTAAGCTAATAGTTTAATTGTATTTTTTAAAGTGCATAGAATTAAAGATTTAAATTTATTTGAAATGAAATTTTGTTTTAAATTATTTAAAAAGCAAAATATCTTGAAAATGCATAAAGGGGGAAATAACTATGGTGGTTGAGGGGATATTTTGAAAAAATTGACTAAAGTTGGGGAAAATTAATTGGAGATTTTTTATTTTTTTTTGGAAAATTTGCTGTTAAAAAGAGAGGAAAGTTTTCTCTGTATGATATACAATTTTGGTCTGGAAGTGGAGATTTTGAAGGAGGATCTGGAATTTTGGATTTGGCAAGGAAGCACAACATCAAATTGTATTTCTTTAGACTTCAGAACACAGGTTCTTTATTGCTTTATTGTTTAGAAGTTTTGGATTTTAAAATTTGAAAACTTGCTGTGAATTCTTGAAAATCTCTGTAGAAAAATGGAGAAAACCTTAGATCTTTTGTAGGGAAAAGAATTTAAACAATAAGAAATTCAAAATGAAAACCTCTGTGTTTGGATTTGGAGATTTTCGTTATAATATAGAAATTGAAATTAAGAATTTGTGCTTGAAAATTATTTTTTTGTAGTTATTTTTGTAGAAAATTTGTCTAGTTTGACTCTAAAATGGAAATTTTGATATATATATATATTCTATACATATATTATTTATGTATATAACTTTAGTGGCATTTTGGAAAATTTTATGTAAAAATTTTGATTTGGGGAAAACCCCTGTAGTCGCCGTACGACGAATTTTATTCTGTAGGAGAATTTTTATTAAATTTTTTTTAATATTTTTTGGGCTGGGGGCGCTACCCCCACAACTACCCCCATGGGGAGGCCACTGTGGAGGCAGCGCCGCTGGCTTCACAGGCAGTTGCGCTGCCCACCACAGCCACCCACGACAGCCCCAGCAAGGTGGACTGCGTCCCCTGGGTGGGCGTGGAGATTACTTTTTTAAAATGTTTTTTTTTTATAATATAAATTATATTTATATATATATATATTATATATATTATATAAATATAAATATATATATTTATATTTATATGTGTTTTTTTAATTTTTTTTTTTATAAATATATATTTTATATATAATATTTTAATATAATATATATATGTGTGTGTGTGTGTGTATTTTATTTGCATATTTAATTAGTAGATAATTGATTCTGTAGACATCTAAATTTAATCAATTCCATATGATTAAATTTACTGTCTTTCCATCTATCGTATTAATATTAATTTATTAAATTAATATTATACCTTTTATTTCATATCGGTAAAGTATTTAATTTAATAATTAATACTTTATCTTTCACCCTATTCCTCTCTAAATTAAATAAATACGCTAATTTATTTAATTTAGTCATTTTCCCCCTTTTTTTTGATTTAAAATCAATTTAAAATTCTTCACTTTCTCTCTCCTTGTCACATCCTCCATAACCTTGCCCTAATCTGAATTAATTTAATTAATTCATGATTATGATGTGCATCCTCTTAATCAAGATTAATGTCACATCCTCCTACATTTTCCACTTGCCTCTAATCTTCCATTAATTAGCCTAATCCAATGTTTGCACAACCTTAACCAAGGTCATTAGCTAAATTTAACACCACTTTTTAGTCAACCTTTGCATTTACCTTATTTTGGCATTGACCCCCTTTCCCATGTGAATTTTTAATTCACATTTATTTGTCCTAGATTCCCCTCCTTTATATGTGAATTTTTAATTCACATTCCATTCTTCCAAGACTTCTAGAACCTTGGACTTGTCACAATCTCACATGTGACCAAGTCCCACCTTTTTGGAGCCCACCTTTTACCCTCTAGATCATCCTAGGAATGTGAATTTTTAATTCACATTTATATCCCCAACCACCTTTCCTTTTCCCATGTAGATTTTTGAGAAATTCCAAAATTCCTCAAATGTCCCTTTCACTCCCACTTGGGGACAAGGAATCCCTTTTTGAGGAAATCTCCTCACTCCCCAAGGTGCTTGTCCTTCCTCCACCTCATGTACCTTCTTGACACCTCACTCACACCTCATATCCCCTTGTCCACTTCATCCTCCACATGTCAAGATGTGAGGGCTTGTGGGTTCTCAACCCACCATAGCCCTTCATCTTGGCCTTGTTGGATCAATCTTGACCGTTGAATTCTCTAGAGAATTCAAATTCTCTTATAAATACCCCCTCCTCAAGGGCATTTTCAACACTTTGTATTTTCACAACTACATGCTGCTAATTTGCATCCTCAATCCTTTGGCATCATCTAGCTATCCATCTTAATCATTTTACACATTCAATCTTGCATTTAGTCATTCAAGCAATCATCTAAGGAGCACACAAACCATTCCAAGCAAGGGCCAATCAAAGAGATATCAACAGCAAGGAAGGTGAAACTGTTTGTATTTCATTTTGTTCATTTTCCTTTTCATTATATCACTCTTTTGGCTAATCTTGAGGTGTCCTTGGTATTTTCTCATTTTATATTTCTTAGTTATTTTGCACGTTAGAATAGGATAAATTCCAAGGTATACAGATTCAATATAAAGGATTTTGAATTTAAATTGAATTTATAAATATATATTTAAATAATATTTATATGTTTAAATATATATTTATATTTAAATATAATTATTTTAAGATTATTTTATTATAATTGATGCAAATATTGATTTTATAATAAAATGATTAGTTTTAAAAGAAAATTGATTTTGATCATTATGTGTAATTGAGGAAAAGGGAATTAAACTATTAGTTTCAAAATTCTTTAATTTTGCAAATGTAATTTTATTTACCTTGGGTATTTACAAACTATGTATTATTGAATTATTTGGATTTAGGAAATCCTAAAGTTAGATTAATATGTTGCCTGTAATTGTTCTTTTAAGGTTGTGTTTTCTCTTATACTCATTGTGGGAAAATTGAGTTATTTGTTTATGCAAGACTTCCAAATATGTTTCCTTGTGTTGGGGATTGTAACTTATGTCGGTTTAGCTTTGAAATAACTTGGGTAGGGCATGTGGTATTTTATCAAGTATGGTCACCTGGTTCTATGAACAGGTTGTGTTGTACATTGTTATTAAGTTGGTATTTGTAATTGGTTATGTGCCACATGGTTTACCCAATGTTAGTGGAATTGATTCCTTAGGTTGTCAATAGGAGAGTGGCTCTTGTGGGGGTCTGACGCACAAAGGGGCGCTAGGGTAACTCACTTAGGGTTTAATCAAGTGATAACTTAAAAAGGAATTAATGAAAAACTTTCAAACTAATTAAGATAATGAATGCCTCTCTCATGACTCATGCGCTTGTTAAGGCTTGAGATGAGACGAGAAGCATAGTTTGTATGGGGGTCCGACAGCTGGTAGAGACAAGCCAGGGTAACCCAGAATGGGGGTTTAGTAGCCTAGGAAGGTTGAGCCAGGGTAACTCATAACAAATTATGTGTGACACTCTTTCTATGATAATCGTCAGTCAGTTTGTTGTATTGTGTAGTTGACCATTGTATTTGGAAGCATTGTAACCATCATGTTAGTACTATACTTGTATAGTTTAGTATTGTTTTTGCCTATGTTTAGAGGTTGTAGGTTTTCCTAGGAAGCTCTTCTACTATCTCCTAGCACGGGGGTTGGTCCTTCAGGTACCACTTGGTTGGGTGGAATGTGCACCTTACATCGTTGGGTCCCCAGTTCTTGTTCGTGATGGCGGGTACTTCCTATTTGGAGAGCTCGTGTGTACCAATGCATTTGTACTTCTCTTATGTCACTTTTGTATCTATTGGATACCTTGTAATTGTATCACTCCTTAGTTGTATTTGAGGAGAATCTTTGTAATTTGTATTTGTAACACTTTTGTATAAACTATCTCATTTGGAAATGAGAATTGTAATTGTAATATTAAATAAATGCAATGTATGAATGGATCATTATTGGAATTTATATCTTAAGTGATGTATTTTAATGTTTTGGATGTATGATCTTAAATTCTTGAGTAATAAAAATAAGTTATGTTAAGTAACTTTTGTTAGTAATGGGTATTGCAAGTAAGCGTCATCACGTACCTTAGAGAATGTATGTGTAAGTGTAGTTTACTTTACTTGTTTAATTACACTTTAAAAAAAAAATTGTTCTCTTCCTTTTGTGTGTGGCATTCTCTAGGGTTTTGTGGCAGGCGTTACATCTCGCAAGAGGTGCAAGTACATGTATATTGTAAATTAAATTTAAAGTTACTATATACTTACAATTTTGTATTTTGAATTCACTATATGTCAACCATGCATGTACAAGTAAATATTATAAGCGTTATGCCTATGTATGTAGGTTGACACAACAATGAGAATGGGGATCAGACACACATTTGATGTGGAGGTAACTCAAGAGGCATTTGACTTTTAGGTTGTTTAAAAAAAATTCTACACAATGTGTGCACACATGAATATATATATTTTAACCTAATTCAAGAACACATGTGCTTTAAATTTGACCTTGTAAGACTTAATTAGTGCCACTTTCTACACTCAAGAGGTCACACCAACTCAACTAAGACATGTAGAGCAACCTCATATGGTAATTTAAATTTTTGATTATATTTGTTTAGTCAATTACAAATTATACATTATGAATAAATCAAATTAAATTTTAATTTGAATATATATATGCTCATACATGTTAAATTCTTTTTCTAAATTTTAGCATGAGACATGTCCTATAGCTGAGCATGCAGAGACAGGTCCTGGAATAAAGGATGCACAACAACCTCTTATAGTACAATTTAAATATGATAAGTTATAAATTAAATTGAATTTTAAAATCATTTTTAATCATCTTACATATAATTTCAACTTTCTTTCTCTTGTATGTAGATTGATTTAGAGCATGTAGAGCATCCTCACACGGTAATTTAACTTAATGAAAAATTATAAATTAAAATGTCATTAAATCAATTTTAATCATCTTACATCTGATTTCATCTCTCTTTCTCTTGTACAGAGTGATTCAGGTCATTTGGGTAGTCTGTGTGGTGTGAAGAGGTCTCTTGATTATAGAGACAATATGAGTTAGATCTTATTTCATAGGCTATATTTGATTATTTCATGGACTACATATATTGTTTCTCATGGAATTAATATATTGTTCATTGGAATTTATATTTCATGGGTTGTATTTGATCATGGACATAATATATACTGTTTCATGGACTTTTTTTCATTTCAGTATTTTATGTTCTATTATTGTTAAATAGTAATTTACACACATGTGCATTTATGCATTTTATGTGAAATTAATATGAAATTGATAGGACATAAATTTGTACTTTACAAAAGAATCATTCTCAAGACATTAATAGGACATTAATGTGAAATTAAATAAAAATATAAAATTAAAGCTAAAATTAACAAGACATTTAAATATTTGTACTTTACAAATTTAGTGATTCATAGTCAAGGCATTAACTTATCAAATAAGTTCTAAAAAAATTACTTAAGGGTATCATATTTACTTCAAAGTACACGTCTCATATTTAATCACTATAATTTATTAAGGGGATCAAAGAAGTTCTCAAAAAATTGCTTAAGGGGATCAAATACTTCAAAGTACATGACTCATATTTAATCAAAATTGATATAATTAAGTATTAGATTTTAGGGAGACTCATCATATAACAAATGATATAATTAAGTAGTATAAATTAGGACGACTCATCATTTAACAATCACAAAAGTTATAAAAAAGAATGTGAATGCTAATATAATTTATGTCGTAATAGGATGTCTTAAGGGGTCCTAATAGGACTTCTTAAGGGGATCAAAGAATTCAAACTACATGTCTCATGTTGGATCACAATTGATATAGTTAAGTATTAGACTTTAGGTTGACTCGTCATAACAAATGATATAATTAAGTAAAAATATTTAGGATATGTACTAATAGGATGTCTTAAGGGGATCAAATACTTCAAATTGCATGTCTCATATTTAATCGTAATTGACGTAATGTTAATTTAATTTATGTCGTAATAGGATGTCTTAAGGGGTATTAATAGGATATCTTAAGGGGTCCTAATACGATGTCTTAAGGGGATCAAAGGAGTTCTCAAAATTTGATGAAGTTACCCAAGGCAACCAAATTTAACAATAATACAATCAAATTTAAAGTAAATTCAAAGTAGCAAAACACGCACAACCATCATAACAAAATATATAAAATATTGATTTTGATATATAAAAGTGTAGAGTATAATTGTGTATGTACATGTATACAGATTTGTACAAAATGTGTAATTGTGTAATTGTGTCTGTACATATATGCCAACTTAAAACAATGCTTACAAAATGTGGCTATGCCATCTCAAGAAAATCCAAAACTTGTGGGGAATGTAGCAAGTCTTCACACAACTTGATATCAAAATGATACAAGAAATATCAATATATCATCAAAACATGTACATTTTAATTTATATAAAACTATTTATATACACTTGTACCTGTATTTACAAGTGCCTCACACATGTGTATAGGTTTAATTTGCATCCTCTCCTTTTTGTTTCAAAGTATGAGATCAATGTGTTGATGGCTTAAGGATACAAAAAAAGATAATAAATCAATTTTAACTATTTTAAATGTCCAAGCAATATCAATATATAATCAAAACATGTATTTAAATATATTTTAACTAATACTTTGTTTTACCAAGTATTCCATGTTGTCTAGGTTGAATTGATACATGGACTCTCCTTTTTGTCTCAAAGCATGTAATGAATTTATGATGATGTCCGAAGGATATAAAAGGACAATTTAAATCAATTTCAACTATATTTAAATCAAAACATGTAATTAATGTATTTAAAACAAGTTAAATCAAAACATGTAATTAATGTATTTAAAAGTACAATATAAAACTAAAACTATATTTACCTATATTCACTTATTCCATTGTACCATCTACATTCTCTCTTTTTTGCAATGCATCTATGATTGTCTCATGCTATTCCATAGAAATTGTCCATAGATTTTTATTTGCAAGTCTTCCACCATACCTCACTAGTTTTATATTTGTTTCCACCACCAAGTGTGAGTAGTGTATAATCTTCTTATGTGTTTCATAATCTTCTAATGCAGGAAAACCATTCTTCCTTATTAGGTATTTTTGTAGCCAAGTGCCAACAACCACCACCGAACTTATTGGATAATGATATCCATCATCAAAGAAGCTCTCAAAATTTTCTTAAGGGGATCAAAGAAGTTCTCATTTAATTTTCTTCAGGGGATCGAAGACTTGTTATCAAAATTTTCTTAAGGGGATGTCTTAAGGGGATCATCCAACTTGTTGGATAATGATAACCATCATCATCTTCTCGAGGTGCTATTAACTTTTGTTTAGTCTCCACAAAATGAGCCAACTAATATTATGTTTCCTCTTCATTCTCCTCAAGTGGAACAACATACACATGTCTTGCAAATAAAATTGGTTCAATAACTTGCACATGTCCATATAATTTGACCAATCTACATACATTCATTTATATGTATATAAATAAATAAAAGCACTACAAAATAGTAATAAAGTGAAATAAATTAAATTAAATTACCTTCTTGTACAAGGTCTAAAACACGGTCATAATCATTTGATGCAAACACTTGGTCATTGTCTTCAATTGTTGTTTCATATTGATCGCATGCTTTTGCAGGTGTCAACGATATTTTCTTCCACTCTTCAACCCATTTTGTATTCTCACATGCTTCCCAATCTCCTAAAATACAAAAATGACAAAAAAATGCAAGCTCCCTTGTCTAGATAGTCCATGTGTTTGCATTCAAACTCTTAAATGAATGTCATTTAGTAGATCCACTAGTTGCCTCACAATCAAGTCTAGGTAGAATGTTTTCTTCTTCAACCATCCAAAAGAATCAACAAACTGTAGAGTACTCTCTTGATTTAGGTGTAGACAATCTTGTATTGCACCAATCCACAATCCCTCATGCATCTTTAAATTTTACTGCATCCTCAAATTTCAATTGCTTTCTAGCAAGAATTATTTTAACACACACACTAGCTCCATCGTGTTCTCCTTTACCATGTCTAGCTTAAAAAAAAATCCACATATGTTGGACGTTATGTTCCTTGTGAACCCTACTTAACCAATGGAATATTCAAGCATTCTTGAACTACCCCATATAAATATCTAACCATATGAGATGTTCTATCATTTGGATTCCTCTTTCTCTTAAATTTGTATTGAAACAGTATTGAACAAACTTTGACGAGTGTAACCGGTTGTCACTCAAATAGAAATGATACTCCCTCAAAACTTTTCTATCATCCTTTGTGTTATCATTTGCATGTCTATAAACAATATGAACAAACATAGCCACCTGCATTGAATTGTAATATTGTGATTGGATTTCCTCTTGCGAAGCTAGAGTATAGTTTTCTGCAAAATCAACCACTGATAGTATAGTAACAATTGGAAATGTGTTTCTACATGCACAAAATGATGATGTGTACATGAGGTGGAAATAGGGTACATGACATGGAGGTACTATATAGTACCTTGGGATTGAGACAAGATCTCCTCATAAAGGAGGCCCTTGTCCCCATGTGGGTGAGAGGACATGTGAGGAATTAAAAATTCCTCAAATATCCATATGGGAATGAGAAAAATAATTTTAAATTCCAAAGAATGCATTGGGGGATTAAATGTGAATTAAAAATTCACATGGGGAATGGAGTGACTTCTCCAAAAGGAGAAAGTCTTTAATGAAGTTGACTTAGGACACATTCCATAAATGATATGTGGATTAGGTTGATCTAATTAGGTGATTAAGGTTGTGCAAGTACTTGATTAGAAAAATTAATGACAGATTAGAGGCAAGTGGGAAATTATGGAGGATGTGACCCTAATGATGAT
>VDFB02000007.1:21859854-21887880 GCA_007258455.2 Sequoia sempervirens | reverse complement strand
CACCCTGATGTGCTCCCAAGCCCACACCTATAGTAGTGTGACGTGTGTCACACTCAGCGACTGTCGATAACATACCCCATGCATATCCCGGTACAACTGCACCAGCATATAGGTCCCCTAAGCAAACTACCCATCTCGACGCTTGATGATGTCCCAGATCACCTCGACAAACCTGAGATGCAAGAATCGACCACTCTGATCTGACACCAATATCCCACTAATCAGCCCCGCTTAGATACAACGATAATGTCGGGTATCTCGCAAGATAAGCATCCGGGTCTACATCCAACATTGCCACTAAATCGAGTAGCTCGTCAGCAATACACCTCGTGATTGACTCATCTTAGCTTCACTACCTAACACTCGGCGAATCGGGTAAGCCCCGCTTATCGAGAGCCTCGTAATCCTCCATACATCCTTCTAGAGTAATCAAGCTGTATCTCCAAGTATGAAATGTCGAGGTCATTGAAAGTCCCAACACTCTATCGTATATCAAGATGGCCCTATGGGCCTTAATCGTCGTACTTATAGCATGTGTGGAAATACCATGCCTTTATAATTCTCTCGTGATCTCATACCGCTATCGCTTTATACATCTCCTCAAGACTAACTGCCTCTCCCGCTGGGTCTGTAGAGGGTTCTCAACATTCCCTCGTATCCATAACATAAACACTATGTCATTTCTACAAGCTTTTGCCCCTTTATCTTACTTCTTCCCGCCTCGTGATTTCTTTATGAATCCTACTCTCTTCTTCCCTTTTCCTTACCTTTTTATCTTTTCTTCTTTTCGGTCCTCCCCAAATCTCTCGGCTGCTTGGGGCGGATCTACTTAGTCTCGGGTGGACTCCGGGCTCTAGTCCCTTGGCTACATGACTCGCCTCTCGTGCCCGAGCGACCTGGGTGAGCTGCTTCCGCTTAGCTACGGGCAGCAACACGCCTCAGGCCTCGGGACAGCATGTAACCCGCCTCGAAGCATAAGTCGGGTTTCCACTGCTGTACCACCCCCAAGCTCGGGAAATAACTCGGCCAAGTCTGTGACCTTGCCTAAGTTCGCAAGTGACTGGCCACAGACGATGCACCCACCACACTGTGGCAACCCGCCTGCAAGCCCATGGGCAGACTCGGCCATGCTCATGGGCGAACCTACCTAAGTGCAAATGGCTCCGCCAGTCCATGGGGACCCAAACCTAATTCTCCCCCCCTAACTTTTTTTTTCCCTCTTACCCATTTTTCATCCCTCCCGACCCAACAAAACCCATGTTTTCAAATTTTGAAAAAACTTAAACAAATTGACCAAAATCACAAAGTTGGGTTTCAAGCTAACCTAGCGTTGCGTGACACACTCGCTGAAGAATCGTTGTCTCTCATCCACCCAGTGGATGATGTCGGTATCGTACTCCGGCATCGTGTACCTTCCCTCTCGCCCTCTCATTTTCTCCCTCTCCTCCTCACTTGACAGTTGTCCAAATAAGGAGAGGTAATTCTTAAAATTACCTTTTATAGCCTTTTCCCCCCCTTTTTTACCTTTTAAAATATAGGGAATTTTTTTCCCTTTATTTAACCTTTTTTTCCCCCTCAACTAATTCACTCACCCCTATCTTCCCGGGGGTGCCATTTGCACACTGTATGCCCGTTTTTCTCCGTTCAAGCGCCAATCTTTTTTGTTTTTCGCGCTCTTTCTAACGACATACACCACTTCATACTTTTGAGAAGTTTCTCGGGGCCCCTTTTCCTTCCCCATCTGCCATCTCGAGGGGGCATACCCTACCATTCTCTCCCAATCTTCCGAGATAAACCTTCTCTTGCGAGATAGGGGCATCC
The DNA here is from genome assembly GCA_007258455.2 of Sequoia sempervirens. Lineage (NCBI taxonomy): Eukaryota > Viridiplantae > Streptophyta > Pinopsida > Cupressales > Cupressaceae > Sequoia > Sequoia sempervirens. The sequence continues at coordinate 21,886,059 of VDFB02000007.1, read as the reverse complement.
CCTTTAATTCTCCTCCGTTCGGGTAGCTCACACAAACTCTCTCATGTTGGGGCATCTCTTTTCTGATCGCTTCTTCCATAGAGTCGTTTGTATTTTATTTTCTTCGAAACCCTATTATCCTAATAGTGTTTCGAAGAGGGGAAAAATGTAGACATCTAAATTTGACCTCTTCCATACGGTCAAAGATGTCTCCTTAACCATCCTTTTGCTCATCTACTTCATCCTTTTTGCCAGTATTAATTAAATCATTCATTTAATTAATATTTTGTGTCCTACATAAGGTTTCTGAAGTATTTAATTTAATAAATATTTTTCCCCTCTTTCCTCTCTAAATTAAATAAATATACCACTTTATTTAATTTAGTCATATTATCTCTTGGAATTTTAAATTTATTTTTAATTCCTCACTTTCTCTCTCATTGTCACATCCTCCAACTTTTGCAAGTTGGTCTCTAATCCCTCTTAACAATTTAACCCTCTTCTTAATCATAATCATTTTTTGGTTAAAAGATGTGCACACCCCTAATCATCATTAGGGTCACATCCTCCATAATTTCCCACTTGCCTCTAATCTGTCATTAATTTTTCTAATCAAGTACTTGCACAACCTTAATCACCTAATTAGATCAACCTAATCCACATATCATTTATGGAATGTGTCCTAAGTCAACTTCATTAAAGACTTTCTCCTTTTGGAGAAGTCACTCCATTCCCCATGTGAATTTTTAATTCACATTTAATCCCCCAATGCATTCTTTGGAATTTAAAATTATTTTTCTCATTCCCATATGGATATTTGAGGAATTTTTAATTCCTCACATGTCCTCTCACCCACATGGGGACAAGGGCCTCCTTTATGAGGAGATCTTGTCTCAATCCCAAGGTACTATATAGTACCTCCATGTCATGTACCCTATTTCCACCTCATGTACACATCATCATTTTGTGCATGTAGAAACACATTTCCAATTGTTACTATACTATCAGTGGTTGATTTTGCAGAAAACTATACTCTAGCTTCGCAAGAGGAAATCCAATCACAATATTACAATTCAATGCAGGTGGCTATGTTTGTTCATATTGTTTATAGACATGCAAATGATAACACAAAGGATGATAGAAAAGTTTTGAGGGAGTATCATTTCTATTTGAGTGACAACCGGTTACACTCGTCAAAGTTTGTTCAATACTGTTTCAATACAAATTTAAGAGAAAGAGGAATCCAAATGATAGAACATCTCATATGGTTAGATATTTATATGGGGTAGTTCAAGAATGCTTGAATATTCCATTGGTTAAGTAGGGTTCACAAGGAACATAACGTCCAACATATGTGGATTTTTTTTTAAGCTAGACATGGTAAAGGAGAACACGATGGAGCTAGTGTGTGTGTTAAAATAATTCTTGCTAGAAAGCAATTGAAATTTGAGGATGCAGTAAAATTTAAAGATGCATGAGGGATTGTGGATTGGTGCAATACAAGATTGTCTACACCTAAATCAAGAGAGTACTCTACAGTTTGTTGATTCTTTTGGATGGTTGAAGAAGAAAACATTCTACCTAGACTTGATTGTGAGGCAACTAGTGGATCTACTAAATGACATTCATTTAAGAGTTTGAATGCAAACACATGGACTATCTAGACAAGGGAGCTTGCATTTTTTTGTCATTTTTGTATTTTAGGAGATTGGGAAGCATGTGAGAATACAAAATGGGTTGAAGAGTGGAAGAAAATATCGTTGACACCTGCAAAAGCATGCGATCAATATGAAACAACAATTGAAGACAATGACCAAGTGTTTGCATCAAATGATTATGACCGTGTTTTAGACCTTGTACAAGAAGGTAATTTAATTTAATTTATTTCACTTTATTACTATTTTGTAGTGCTTTTATTTATTTATATACATATAAATGAATGTATGTAGATTGGTCAAATTATATGGACATGTGCAAGTTATTGAACCAATTTTATTTGCAAGACATGTGTATGTTGTTCCACTTGAGGAGAATGAAGAGGAAACATAATATTAGTTGGCTCATTTTGTGGAGACTAAACAAAAGTTAATAGCACCTCGAGAAGATGATGATGGTTATCATTATCCAACAAGTTGGATGATCCCCTTAAGACATCCCCTTAAGAAAATTTTGATAACAAGTCTTCGATCCCCTGAAGAAAATTTTGCATGTGCGTGATCATGACAGCCAAAAAGTGGCGATAAGGATGGGTATGTGTAGGGTATGTGGTTGGTGACTTTTTTTTACCAAAAATTGACGAAATGAAAAGGGGTTTTAAAGGATATTCTCATCTTTCCACCAATATAAATTATTCTTTACTTTGAATTTAATAAATAATTATTATTCATTTTCTATTTGAATTACGACTAAACTCCCCGATCGGAGGGTTGATTGAAAACATCTATAGATTTCAACTGTAGATCACATTTTTGAATCCAAACATGTGTCATATCTATGCTTCGCATACTATAGGATTAAAAAAACAAAATTGAATTTCATGAAGTTTTGGCCAAGTTATAGGATCAGACATAATGAAGCTTTTTTATACGCAAAAGTTAATAAAAATTCATAATTAATTATTTACTTGGAAAAAATTACAAAAAATATGCATCACATCCGACATGAACTCTACTTATATCTAAAATCTTATAAAAAATATTATCATTTCATTGTGGTTAGGTTAATCGTGATGCATTAATTTTTTATTCTTTCCTAAAATTTAAGTACTCACATTGAAATTAAATTTTCGACCAAAAAGATTTATTTTTAAAAAATAAACCTAGTAGTTTGTAGAAACTACATTCAATTTTCTACAAATTCTATTCTTACATATTTTTGAAATAATATAGATAACTTATTCAAATTTTACGCCAAGTTGCCTAACTCTCATTTTTCTAAATTCTGCCACTCTAAGGGCCTATTTTTTCCACATGATGATCCCTACATACCCTTTGAGAACTTCTTTGATCCTTAAGAAAATTTTGAGAGTTTCTTTGATGATGGATATCAATATCCAATAAGTTTGGTGGTGGTTGTTGGCACTGGCTACAAAAATACCTAATAGAAGAATGGTTTTCCTGCATTCAAAGATTATGAAACACATAAGAAGATTATACACTACTCACATTTGGTGGTGGCAACAAATATAAAACTAGTGAGGTATTGTGGAAGACCTGCAACAAAAAATCTATGGAAATTTCTATGGAAGAGCATGAGAAATCATAGATGTGTTGCAAAAAAGAGAGATGTAGATGGTACAATGGAATAAGTGAATACAGGTAAATATAGTTTTAGTTTTATATTGTCTTTTAAATACATTAAATACATGTTTTGATATTGCTTGTGCATTATTAGTTGAAATTGATTTAAATTGTCCTTTTATATCCTTAGGACATCATCACAAATTCATTACATACTTTGAGACAAAAAGGAGAGTCCATGTATCAATTCAACCTAGACAACATGTAATACTTGGTAAAACCAAGTATTAGTTAAAATATATTTAAATACATGTTTTGATTATATATTGATATTGCTTGGACATTTAAAATAGTTAAAATTGATTATTATCTTTTTTGTATCCTTAAGCCATCAACACATTGATCTCATACTTTAAACGAGAGGATGCAATTAAACCTATACACATGTGTGAGGCACTTGTAAATACAGTACAAGTGTATATAAATAGTTTTATATAAATTAAAATGTACATGTTTTGATGATATATTGATATTTCTTGTATCATTTTGATATCAAGTTGTGTGAAGACTTGCTACATTCCCCACAAGTTTTGGATTTTCTTGAGATGGCATAGCCACATTTTGTAAGCATTGTTTTAAGTTGGCATATATGTACAGACACAATTACACAATTACACATTTTGTACAAATCTGTATACATGTACATACACAATTATACTCTACACTTTTATATATCAAAATCAATATTTTATATATTTTGTTATGATGGTTGTGCGTGTTTTGCTACTTTGAATTTACTTTAAATTTGATTGTATTATTGTTAAATTTGGTTGCCTTGGGTAACTTCATCAAATTTTGAGAACTCCTTTGATCCCCTTAAGACATCGTATTAGGACCCCTTAAGATATCCTATTAATACCCCTTAAGACATCCTATTACGACATAAATTAAATTAACATTACGTCAATTACGATTAAATATGAGACATGCAATTTGAAGTATTTGATCCCCTTAAGACATCCTATTAGTACATATCCTAAATATTTTTACTTAATTATATCATTTGTTATGACGAGTCAACCTAAAGTCTAATACTTAACTATATCAATTGTGATCCAACATGAGACATGTAGTTTGAATTCTTTGATCCCCTTAAGAAGTCCTATTAGGACCCCTTAAGACATCCTATTACGACATAAATTATATTAGCATTCACATTCTTTTTTATAACTTTTGTGATTGTTAAATGATGAGTCGTCCTAATTTATACTACTTAATTATATCATTTGTTATATGATGAGTCTCCCTAAAATCTAATACTTAATTATATCAATTTTGATTAAATATGAGTCATGTACTTTGAAGTATTTGATCCCCTTAAGCAATTTTTTGAGAACTTCTTTGATCCCCTTAATAAATTATAGTGATTAAATATGAGACGTGTACTTTGAAGTAAATATGATACCCTTAAGTAATTTTTTTAGAACTTATTTGATAAGTTAATGCCTTGACTATGAATCACTAAATTTGTAAAGTACAAATATTTAAATGTCTTGTTAATTTTAGCTTTAATTTTATATTTTTATTTAATTTCACATTAATGTCCTATTAATGTCTTGAGAATGATTCTTTTGTAAAGTACAAATTTATGTCCTATCAATTTCATATTAATTTCACATAAAATGCATAAATGCACATGTGTGTAAATTACTATTTAACAATAATAGAACATAAAATACTGAAATGAAAAAAAGTCCATGAAACAGTATATATTATGTCCATGATCAAATACAACCCATGAAATATAAATTCCAATGAACAATATATTAATTCCATGAGAAACAATATATGTAGTCCATGAAATAATCAAATATAGCCTATGAAATAAGATCTAACTCATATTGTCTCTATAATCAAGAGACCTCTTCACACCACACAGACTACCCAAATGACCTGAATCACTCTGTACAAGAGAAAGAGAGATGAAATCAGATGTAAGATGATTAAAATTGATTTAATGACATTTTAATTTATAATTTTTCATTAAGTTAAATTACCGTGTGAGGATGCTCTACATGCTCTAAATCAATCTACATACAAGAGAAAGAAAGTTGAAATTATATGTAAGATGATTAAAAATGATTTTAAAATTCAATTTAATTTATAACTTATCATATTTAAATTGTACTATAAGAGGTTGTTGTGCATCCTTTATTCCAGGACCTGTCTCTGCATGCTCAGCTATAGGACATGTCTCATGCTAAAATTTAGAAAAAGAATTTAACATGTATGAGCATATATATATTCAAATTAAAATTTAATTTGATTTATTCATAATGTATAATTTGTAATTGACTAAACAAATATAATCAAAAATTTAAATTACCATATGAGGTTGCTCTACATGTCTTAGTTGAGTTGGTGTGACCTCTTGAGTGTAGAAAGTGGCACTAATTAAGTCTTACAAGGTCAAATTTAAAGCACATGTGTTCTTGAATTAGGTTAAAATATATATATTCATGTGTGCACACATTGTGTAGAATTTTTTTTAAACAACCTAAAAGTCAAATGCCTCTTGAGTTACCTCCACATCAAATGTGTGTCTGATCCCCATTCTCATTGTTGTGTCAACCTACATACATAGGCATAACGCTTATAATATTTACTTGTACATGCATGGTTGACATATAGTGAATTCAAAATACAAAATTGTAAGTATATAGTAACTTTAAATTTAATTTACAATATACATGTACTTGCACCTCTTGCGAGATGTAACGCCTGCCACAAAACCCTAGAGAATGCCACACACAAAAGGAAGAGAACAATTTTTTTTTTAAAGTGTAATTAAACAAGTAAAGTAAACTACACTTACACATACATTCTCTAAGGTACGTGATGACGCTTACTTGCAATACCCATTACTAACAAAAGTTACTTAACATAACTTATTTTTATTACTCAAGAATTTAAGATCATACATCCAAAACATTAAAATACATCACTTAAGATATAAATTCCAATAATGATCCATTCATACATTGCATTTATTTAATATTACAATTACAATTCTCATTTCCAAATGAGATAGTTTATACAAAAGTGTTACAAATACAAATTACAAAGATTCTCCTCAAATACAACTAAGGAGTGATACAATTACAAGGTATCCAATAGATACAAAAGTGACATAAGAGAAGTACAAATGCATTGGTACACACGAGCTCTCCAAATAGGAAGTACCCGCCATCACGAACAAGAACTGGGGACCCAACGATGTAAGGTGCACATTCCACCCAACCAAGTGGTACCTGAAGGACCAACCCCCGTGCTAGGAGATAGTAGAAGAGCTTCCTAGGAAAACCTACAACCTCTAAACATAGGCAAAAACAATACTAAACTATACAAGTATAGTACTAACATGATGGTTACAATGCTTCCAAATACAATGGTCAACTACACAATACAACAAACTGACTGACGATTATCATAGAAAGAGTGTCACACATAATTTGTTATGAGTTACCCTGGCTCAACCTTCCTAGGCTACTAAACCCCCATTCTGGGTTACCCTGGCTTGTCTCTACCAGCTGTCGGACCCCCATACAAACTATGCTTCTCGTCTCATCTCAAGCCTTAACAAGCGCATGAGTCATGAGAGAGGCATTCATTATCTTAATTAGTTTGAAAGTTTTTCATTAATTCCTTTTTAAGTTATCACTTGATTAAACCCTAAGTGAGTTACCCTAGCGCCCCTTTGTGCGTCAGACCCCCACAAGAGCCACTCTCCTATTGACAACCTAAGGAATCAATTCCACTAACATTGGGTAAACCATGTGGCACATAACCAATTACAAATACCAACTTAATAACAATGTACAACACAACCTGTTCATAGAACCAGGTGACCATACTTGATAAAATACCACATGCCCTACCCAAGTTATTTCAAAGCTAAACCGACATAAGTTACAATCCCCAACACAAGGAAACATATTTGGAAGTCTTGCATAAACAAATAACTCAATTTTCCCACAATGAGTATAAGAGAAAACACAACCTTAAAAGAACAATTACAGGCAACATATTAATCTAACTTTAGGATTTCCTAAATCCAAATAATTCAATAATACATAGTTTGTAAATACCCAAGGTAAATAAAATTACATTTGCAAAATTAAAGAATTTTGAAACTAATAGTTTAATTCCCTTTTCCTCAATTACACATAATGATCAAAATCAATTTTCTTTTAAAACTAATCATTTTATTATAAAATCAATATTTGCATCAATTATAATAAAATAATCTTAAAATAATTATATTTAAATATAAATATATATTTAAACATATAAATATTATTTAAATATATATTTATAAATTCAATTTAAATTCAAAATCCTTTAAATTGAATCCAATTATCTACTAATTAAATATGCAAATAAAATATACATATATATATTATTAAAATATTATATATATAATATATATATATATATATTTATAAAAAATTTAAAAAACATATAAATATATATATATATATATACATATATATATATTATTAATAATATATATATTATATATATATATATATAAATATAATTTATATTATAAAAAAAAAACATTTTAAAAAAGTAATCTCCACGCCCACCCAGGGGACGCAGTCCACCTTGCTGGGGCTGTCGTGGGTGGCTGTGGTGGGCAGCGCAACTGCCTGTGAAGCCAGCGGCGCTGCCTCCACAGTGGCCTCCCCATGGGGGTAGTTGTGGGGGTAGCGCCCCCAGCCCAAAAAATATTAAAAAAAATTTAATAAAAATTCTCCTACAGAATAAAATTCGTCGTACGGCGACTACAGGGGTTTTCCCCAAATCAAAATTTTTACATAAAATTTTCCAAAATGCCACTAAAGTTATATACATAAATAATATATGTATAGAATATATATATATATCAAAATTTCCATTTTAGAGTCAAACTAGACAAATTTTCTACAAAAATAACTACAAAAAAATAATTTTCAAGCACAAATTCTTAATTTCAATTTCTATATTATAACGAAAATCTCCAAATCCAAACACAGAGGTTTTCATTTTGAATTTCTTATTGTTTAAATTCTTTTCCCTACAAAAGATCTAAGGTTTTCTCCATTTTTCTACAGAGATTTTCAAGAATTCACAGCAAGTTTTCAAATTTTAAAATCCAAAACTTCTAAACAATAAAGCAATAAAGAACCTGTGTTCTGAAGTCTAAAGAAATACAATTTGATGTTGTGCTTCCTTGCCAAATCCAAAATTCCAGATCCTCCTTCAAAATCTCCACTTCCAGACCAAAATTGTATATCATACAGAGAAAACTTTCCTCTCTTTTTAACAGCAAATTTTCCAAAAAAAAATAAAAAATCTCCAATTAATTTTCCCCAACTTTAGTCAATTTTTTCAAAATATCCCCTCAACCACCATAGTTATTTCCCCCTTTATGCATTTTCAAGATATTTTGCTTTTTAAATAATTTAAAACAAAATTTCATTTCAAATAAATTTAAATCTTTAATTCTATGCACTTTAAAAAATACAATTAAACTATTAGCTTAATAAATTTAATTGACTAATCTATTTACCCATCAAAATAAATTTAGTTAATTAATTTATTTACTTAATATAATAAATTTAACCACTAGAATTAAATTACTTTACCACATAAATTAAATTAAATTAAAACAATTAACCATTTTAATCTAAAATACATACATAATCATTTACAATCCACTTAAACATTAATTTTCACATATAATTCCCACCGATAATAAATTATTAAAACATCAAAGACGATATGACTCAACAACAAACCAAACACAAACTGACGACACACTATGACAGGGTTGTGGTTTGACAAGGAAACCCTGTTACTATCTCCCAATCAACAATACCGTTGGGATATGGACACGCTCAAACTTGTGAAGCCAGGTGGGGACGATGTCCTATACCTGAAATCCTGCAAATAAGACGAGTTTCATACATGGATAAAACATAACAATCACACCGTGAAGAGAAATCACGGAATCACAGGGCGCTCGCATGCGAGTGATGTAATACCATCCCCTTCACCAATACAGTCACATCCAGACTGACGAGGGTAAAGCATCATTAATCAACAGATAAGCATATATCAATATTAACAACTATGCTAATCAAAAGCATAACATGAAACATAACATCTGCATAGTGCATCATCACATCAAAATATAACATCATCATTGCTCCAATGTCAGTGATCATAAAACAATAACAAAGTATCAAGGTCTATCAAAATAAAAACACTGTAGCAATGACTGGAGGGGCACTACACGAGACGCCCGACAATGGAGGAATGTTGAGCGACAACCTGTAACGCCCTACCGCGTGAACCCCAAAGGACAACAAGAAAACTTACAATAAAAAAAGGCACAATAATTTTTTATTATTATTTTTTTGAAAGAGAAACATAACATATAATGAACATGGACAAGCAACACAAACATTTCAGTTAAACATATTCATCATATACCACATGCTCTGGGGTACACGTGACAACATTACAAGCATAAGCCAAACCAAGACTATGTTTAACTAACTACAAGGATTCCACTTAACCATTATATAGAGTTACTAATTGACGATCAAACATCCACAACATAATATATATATAAAACCATCCATCACATCTATGAACATAATTACAAATATTTCCACAGATACAACAACATTAAGAATTACATACTATGAAACGTTAACACCTAAAAGTACCAAGTATTTATATACATTTCATGAACGACAAACATCCATCAGAGATCATAAATTAAGGTCAAAGGTTACAATCGTTACAATGATAATAAAAGTTACATCATATAAGAGATACAGTGATACAGATGTGCTCCTCAACATATACGGGAACAATACAATAAGATAGATTGATACAACTAAAAAGGTGAATACAAGTAACAATACTAATTCCAACTCGATACAATTTTGGAGTCGCCGCAAGAGGCACATATTTGCACATCTTGATCCTCAGTTGGGAACCCAATGGGGTGCGTAGCACGTTCCACCCGACCACGTGGACCCGAAAGTCCACCCCCCGTGCTAGGAGTTGACAAGAAAGATCTTCATTCCTCAACCAAAACAGTCAAATGAACCAAAAGCAAACCAGTCTCGACAACAAGGATAACAACAGTATAAGATAACAACCCTTAACATTACCATCACAAAGCCACAACAAAAGTAATGAAGAGTCCAACAAAACCCAACGCCAATTTTATAGATCAACATTAAGTAATCCATAAGAGGTGCCAACAACAATAGGATCCAAAGCCTTCAAATGAAATTGCAATATTAACCAACAATAAATATCAAGGGCACCTTTCATTAACATCAATCAAGTTGTCATGAGGCATGGTGCAACACTAAAAGATAGAATCTTGGAGGCTTCAACAACAACAAACACCAAGAACCAATTGCCTCAATAACATCAACAATTCAATCAACACTCCCAGAGGCAAACAAACAAGAGAAAATATGTGGGTACTGTAGGAGAGTGTTATCGCATGGCCTTACATGGATTAGCCAGGAAACCTATCACAAGGTACCGCCTCCATCTATGGTTATCCAGGCTGCCTATCTCAAGGTGACCACTCCATAGGGTGACTCATGCAGGACCACTTACCTTTCGTGAGGACAAGGTAGTGATCTTACCAACCAGGTCTTCTCATTCCATCCTTAGCCTGTGAAAGCACTAACAGTATGGATGAGGCTCATAATTAGTCTTGTTTAGTGTTTAACTACCCAAACCCACTAATTAATTTTATTAGGTTATCACTTATTAAACAACTCTTCCATGGGTTACCCTAATAGCCCCTTTGTGCGCTATCCCCCATGGAGAGCCACTCTCCCTACGACACCAAAACTAAATACAAGCAAGGGGGGGTACCTCAACTCACATAAAAATCAAAGTGTACATATCTCACAGCATACGAGGAAAGAACCATCTTGCAAGCCCATTCCATATCACTAAAATCAAGAACAAGGAGGTACCACCCACCACATCAAAAGTCAACACCATAGTACAAGGTAATACCCACGAGCTCAAAGTTTGAAATAAGATCAATAAATCATAAAGGTCCAACCATGGGAAATCAATAGAAATCAAGTTTCACCCTTGCCTCTGGAAGCCCCAACACCAAAAATCCACAAACTCCTACTAAAGGTAATTCAAACATTTTAGGTTCCCAACCATCTCAAAATATGACTACAAGAAAGTCATCGCATAAGGTCTTCTTATTTCCAACATTAGCACAAGAGAAAGACTCACAACATGGAACCACAAAATGGCTACATCAAAATTCACAATCACAAAACGACAAGTGAATAATAAGAGTGGCAATATCATAACGAGATCTTCAAACTCAATCAAAGCTAATATAAACAATTCCATACAGATCAATCACAATAATCAGTGAACGACACAGTATTCGATTCACACAATCCTTGCATCAAAACATAAATACTCTAAGATTTAGACACTACTTCTATTTTACACTATTACAAACTCACCCATACTCCACTAATCCAACACGAACCTGGTGAAAAATCACCGCCAAAACCAAGCATCTCAAAGGGTAGACACGTCAAAATGAAAGCACCAAAACACATGAATACACTCAATGAATATACCCTAAAGAATAATAACAATCCAGTGTACATTGTATCCATTCATAATTTAAAATAACCCAAGACACATAAATTCTAAATATCACAATAACTATTTTAGCACACGCAGTTTACTTTCACTAACAAATCAAAAACAATAAACATCAAACATTTAAATCATCTTTCTAGTTTCACTAAAACATCAAGAGCAATACATTCCAAGAATATTTAAATCATCATTACATTTCTCTAACACATACAGAGAAATGACTATTCTAGGAAACATTTTAATAATCAAATACATTCTAATAGCCTTCCCAAAATAAAACCATTCAATTGAAAAGACTATCTATTTTGTAACGACCATGAATTCCACTAAATCAACTAACTACTATTAGGTTATATTAACCAATAGTTAAATACCAAACTATTAAAAGGCAACGATAATAATATCTCAACTCTATTTAACACTAGTTTCTTATATGAAATAGAACAAAATTAAATATTTAATTAGCACAATATCAATTTCAACTATTCTACTCTAACGCAGTTACAATACCTTTTACCTTAAGCTATCAAAAAAGGATTTATCTAATTAAATAGTGCTTTACTCTTTTCAAATACCTAAATGAAACTAACACAACCACTAACATTTCCCAACCTCAACACAACCCTATTTACACCTTTAACTAGTAAATATGGAACAATCACATAAGTATTATTAATACACAAATGCATGCATATAAGAATATATATAAATGTCTTTTACTTATTCTTTCCAAATTACTCACTTGTACTCATATAAATAATTACCATGGTTTAATTAAATAACCTTTTAGTTAATGTCTTAACATTGTTAATGAGATTATTGTACCATCACATGAATGACTTTATTTGCTACACATATTAGAATTACTATTTAAATTAATAATACCCTTCATAATAAATTATCACTATTATTTTTTAATCTAATTGTTTTCTTCTTCTTTTTTACATATATATTTTTAAATTATTCATATTTAATAAATACATCTATTTATATACATATTCCATTTACTTTCATTAAAGAAAAATATCCCATTTAAAATACAAAAAGATGCCTTCTAATTTATTTTATCTTTATTTAAATTAGTGCTTTTCACCACAGCAAGGAAAAAGTAGTTTCTTTATTAAAAGAACATTAAGGAAACTATATATTTATTTTTCTAAAAAAGAAATAAAGACTTCATAATGAAAAAAGCGCTCTGCGTGAGCTGGAGTCCCCGCCTTAAGCAGGTCTGGGTGTAGGGAAAACAATGTTATGAGTATTTTTGCAATTTGATTTTTGGTTTTTTCTATTCAGATCATGTTAGTGTAGAACCAGACCAGAGCAAGGTATAAAATTTCTTACTTTAATCTTGAAATTCATGGCAACTGAAGAGGAGACAAGAAACGAATAAAGAATAAAGCACTTGCTTGATGTGAAAAATAACCTGAAATAGGATGGATAGAGTGATAATGATACAATATGAAAAATAAAGACTTATTAATAAATACCAAATATTTTGCCTTATGATGGCTTTATCTGTTAAGTTGCATCAAATGTATCAAAGCATAATCACTGCCAACAACATGGAAACAACCAAGGAGAAAAATAACAATCATTCTGTGGTCAAGCTTCATGCAACATATTAGTCCAAACTGTTCTATCCATAAATATAAATTTAATCTACAATGGCCAAGTTAATCAAGGACATTTTGTTATATGGTGGCTTTCCAGTAAGTATTATGTATTCAAACTTATCCGCGCATTGTTTCGAGACAGTACTAAGACAACATTTAATTCAAATAACATTTAGCAAATTGTTTACATTATTGAAAAATCTGCCCACATGGCATCAATCCAATGTTTTCAAGGTTGCATCAACTAGAAATGGAAATTTACCAAGCAATTTTATTGAACAATTTTCACATTGGAAGAGAATAACACAACGTTTCTTGAACAATAAGAAGAGATCTATCATTAATTGGAGCAACTTCATAGGACATGATTTTATTGAGATATAGTGTCTCCAAACAATTTCTAAGTCACATTTAATAACAACAAATGTTTCAGCAGCTGCTCAAACTCTTCAACAAACTTGGCCTCATTGCATTTCTACAACTTACATGGGTTTTGCCCCTCCATGGGACTAAATCCAAAGTCTCTCACTGGAAAATAGCTGTCAAGTGTTTCAAAGCAGAGGTTCCATGGGAGTGGAAAATAGTTGTCAAGTGTTTCAAAGCAGAGGTTCCATGGGAGTGCTTGTTGATCCTATTCTTGCAGTTCAAATGGTCCCACGCAGCCTGTTTAAACTTAAATTGTAAAGTTGTAAATAATCAACCATATTAAGTTACTAACTCAAAGAAAAACAAGCAAGCAAAAATGCCACCTAACCACATAGGTATTTTGAAATTCAGTAATACTTTGCTCCCTAGCTTCATAACTTTACTCAATGTATTGTTGTACTTCCTTGTAAAGGCTTTGCCACTATTTCCAATGAAGAAGCTCTTTCTAGCTTGGTGCAAGTAATTTCTTGTAAAGGCCTTGCTAAGATCATAACCGATTTGATAAATTAAAACATATATCTATCTTCTCATACCATCACTATAACCATTTGCTTTAACAATCTGCATTGCCATGTCAGCCATGTGAGAGCATTCTACCTATAGAAAACAATATGAACATGCATTGTATCAATTGCCACTCACAATCTTAATCTATTAGCTTACAAAATCAACATGGACATCTATTTCAACTACAACTCAGAAAAAATCCTAAAAAATAGTTTACAATTGAATCACTAACCATGTTTTTTTGCAAGACTAAATAGTAAACATCCAACAAAAAATGCATGGGAAAGCATATTCCTTGTATCTCCAAGGTTAAAAAAGATGTAGCAGGCAAGAAATTTTAAACGAAAAAAGTGTATTTATGCACTGCATATACGTGCTTTGCCCCTCCTTTTGCACAAAAAAGGAAAAATTTCCCGTTTTAGCTCCAACATCAAGTACAATTTTATCCTTGAAGAGGAATGAATTATGATAGATGACATTTTGGTATGTCTTAGTTCTGATGGTATCTTTTAGCATTTCCTGCAAAAACAATATTTACATACATGTAAAACATCTAATTAGGCTTACTTGAAATTCAGGATCCGAGACCGCATCCTTCAAAGCTCAGACATAACATGCAATAAAATGTGTTTACTCCAATAAAACAACAAATGCAGACTATTTATTGACAAAAATTAGGTTCACACGATCTGCTGCAGAATAATAGGAGTTTATGTCTATAACCATGGTGTTAGGCATGATACTTTCACCACTTGCAAACAATCATTAACTAGATCTGGTGGAATCACACTTCTCTACAAACAACAAACAAGGGCCATTTTTCCTTGACTGCAACTTCAAACCCTACCTACTGATCCTGAATTCAAAATCCTCTTGCATCACAATTACCAAGATAAATATTTTGTAGTCCCATAATGCAATCAAGCTATACTCCATCATGTGGTAGTGCTTCCTTGCAGACATATCTCTTTTATCAGGTTTAACATACATGGAAACAAAATATTTATGTGCATAAACATTATAAGCCTATGAATCTACATCACTAATCGAGATAACATACCCAAACATTCAAGTTAGCAAATGCTACATTAAATTCTAGCAACAGTGGCTACATAGTATAAAGTAACTTCCAACACCGCTCTTATACAAATATTAAGTAATCTCCACAGTTGTAAAATCATGTTACTGGAATGAACCATACATAAATCCCAGTGCAACAGGAAGGCTGCAAACTGAAGTTCTCAATAAAATAAAAAAGCCAGGAACCTTCCAAAAAACATGTAGATTTGACTACAGAGTCTATCCTAATGTTAGTGTTGGTTAAAATTTATGCAGACACCTCTCAATAAATATTAAAATAATAGTCCCAAAGGAACACAAAATAATAATATTTAGTTCGCAGCAAACCGGAATACATAGAGTAACAATACATGTATCTACTAGTTTTGACAAAACTCTATATGGACATAGATGCCCAATGCTTGCAGGCAAGCAAGTTTTCAACATAAACAACTTAGGACCTCCTTACAACATTGACCTAAACCACAAATACTTTTCTCTTTTACACATAAAGACAAACATATGCATGCATAACTATCTTTATCACAATTTTCTATCATAAACTTAAAAAATGTTTATAGAATATAATAAAGAAATTTTAAATGTGTAAAAGGCCCAAACCGTTAGAAGTACAATACTCACTTCATGTATAGCTGCAAAAGAAACAAAGACAAATATATTAGAATTTTTGTGTAAGCTGACAAATCCCATATAAAGTTGACACCAACAAATAACCCTCAACTGGCATTCTTATTAATCTTCTTTGCTCTCCTCTTTCTTTTGTCTTGTTGCATCTTTGTATTGGGCCCAAGGCCCCTTTGTTTCTCAATATTTATTTAATTAACTTTTCTTTATCCTTTTCCCTGGTCATAAGGAAATTAATGAGTTAGAATGGAATATTGTAGTTGCAGGATTTTCTTTAGCTTCTTTGCCTAATTGTAAGAATCTAGTGGTTAACTGTCACTTCTTATTATTATTATTTGTAAAAGCTAATACAGATTGTGCCAAAAAGCAAGAAGTACACATTAAGACTCAAGACTTGGTAAAATAATGTATATGAATACAAATGAAGGAGAAAAATTAGAATACCATTGCCAATCTTGCATGTAGAATTTTGGGTAAAAAGAAGTTGTTTCCTTCTTGCTCCATGGCCACAATGCCTGCTACTAATTTTTCCATGAAATCTTTTTTCCCTTTCATTCTCTTCTACAATTTACAGTAGCCCTACTTGACATCTCTATGGATTCTTCTCGAGCACTAGATAGCTGTCACTTAAATAGAAAGAGAGAAATGACTTTTTTTAACGGATGTGTCATCAAATATACAATGACCACCACCACTGACATCATGCAAACAATCAATAATTAGATATATTTAAACAAGCCACCTTTCATGAAATGAACTCTTTCAAGTAAGGCAAAGAGACATCACCTACTGAGGACACCAAGAGGCAATATAGTGCCATATGTAACTTTCCATGTGTAGAACTTGCATGGATATTCAGTTAGAACAAAGGAACTAAATGCTCATGATTGAAGTATTATAAGTTGTCTACCAATTTTATCTGAGAACTTATCAAGCTGTCTTCCATATAATTTGCTTGTTTGAAGGGAAATGACTATTCATTCTTTGCTTCACGCAACCATGCATAAATAACAGGTGCATGCCTTCACTATCTAGAAAAGAATTAAACTATGCATGTCTAAATTAATAACATTGTGGCCAGTGCAGGCATGCACTTGTGATTTATGCAGAGTCATGTGGGCGAGAGAGATTTAGATGAAAAATAGAAAAACACAGGCAAGCACTTTGTTGTATTCCAAGAGAATTATTTCTATTTAAGTGTCAACTAATGTTTTTGCCGAGTAGTATAAGAAATTAATTTTCTCCTTGGGAATGGACAGTTTTCCCTATGTATGCAATGTGTTGATTTTGTAAATGGATTTTTTTGTAGTTTTTCTTTTTCCTGATTCATGGCTGGTATCTTTGCCAGAGATTTCTTGATTTTTCAGTTTAAAATTGTTAGGATTTTTTTGCAACGAATGGGAGATGAGCAGAGGGGAAATTTAAGGCATTGTCTAATGTTTCATTTGAGAAAATGTGGAAGTGTTATGGTGGATAGGTGGCATTTTGTAGAGAAATTCACATGGCTTGTGTCTATTACCACATTTTGCATACATGCGGGAGTTCAGGAATGTAGTAGCTGTAAGACCAAGTATTTTTAGATCTACATTTCATTTATTGTGAATATATTCAAGTGAAAAGAATTCTTCTTTGATGTCATCTACGATGTAATGCAATAAGAGTAAGACCTAGGAAGCGGTTATTGTTGCCAAAAAATGCAGTAGAGGAGTCAATACAGGAAAAATGATTAGGCATAGATTTTATATACAACAATGCTATGAAACTGCTATTACTAACAAATGAAACACAGGCTTGAGAAATGTTCAAGAGTCTCTTGAAATAGAAGTGGAGCCGGCGAAACCATATGGAATAGTGAATATAAAGTATAGACATTGAACAAGAAGTTGTAAGGAATAGTGAGTGTAATGTATAAAAAACAAGCATTTAGCTTAAAACAAAGTGGAGACATCACCTGTTGGGGGACACCAAGAGGACATATAATGCCATATGTAACTTTCCATGTGCAGAACTTGCATGGATCTTCAACTAGAACAAAGGAACTAAATGCTCATGATTGAAGTATTATAAGTTGTCTACCAATTTTATCTGAGAACTTATCAAGTTGTCTTCCATATAATTTGCTTGTTTGAAGGGTAATGACTATTCAGTCTTTACTTCATGCAACTATGCATAAATAACAGATGCATTCCTTGGCTAGCTAGAAAAGATCTAAACTATATGTGTCTGAGTTAATAACATAGTGACTAGTGCAGGCATGTAAACAGAAAAACACAAAATAGTTTATTTTCACTGTATTTTATCATTTACTATGCCTATTATGAAAAACACACCATTTGGTATTGTAGTATTGATAGAAGTTGTATTATTTTTTCTATTTAAACTTTGAGAGGTGAATGAATCTAATGGATTTAAGTGAGGAAAACAAGAGTGATTGCTTAATTAGAAACTACTTATACATAAAACCAAAAATTAATGTGAATGTGCATGTCCATTGAAATTATGAAGTTAAAAGTACAAACCAAGGTATATTGAGCTATGATACAAAAGCATAGCTGCATAGACCAATTGGTAGTATAGCATGGTTGCCAGGAACAAAAGCAATAATTTTGTAGCTATTTCTTTTAGGAAACCTAGCAAATAACCACCCTCTCAACTATTGAACAACGTATACAGAGAAAGGTTGTAGGAATTTCTCTTGATGTGTGCAACTATAGAAACTGTACAAAAAATATGATTGAACGACTCCACTAAAAGCTTATTTAAATATTCATTTGTAATCACAATTGTTGCCATAGCTATCTTCACCTATAGCGAAATGTAGAGGACAGACCATCTTCATTTAACACATAACAATAAAGTTATTTTAGAATAAAATAAAACATAACAAAAAATCATCTAGCTATGTACAGATTCATAATAAAAAACTCATTGAAGCTATGACAAGTGACTTATCTCAATATTCCGCGCAAATTGTGTCATGTAGTCAACAATGCTGATGAGGAAAAATGGGCAGGTTTGCAGAAAAAATATTACATAACCCAAACAAAGCAAAATTCTTTTTAAAATGATTAATGTTGTTACGGTTGCATATGGTATGAACAGTAAGAGTCTCTTAGATTAGACAATATTGTGCACTGTACAATTAAAAATCCAGAGAGAAACCCTACCCTACGTAATGCTTTCAAGAAAGATGTAGTATTGCTTCTTAAGAATGATCAAAGAGCTAGTGCACCATCTAAGGTATTCTCATAATCTAAAGTATTTATTTAAATTTTATTTTTTTATTTAAATTTATTTTCAGTGTTGTTAAACTGATATAAAGTACTAACAATATCTCTCAAAAAAAAAGAACTTATAAACTAAATGATGTAGAAAAGTACTTTGTATCTAAACTAAACCCAGAATTCATGGAGGATCAAGAAACCCTAGCGGGACTTATTTTCCCTAAATTCTGTGTACACTCTATGGAGGAAGAGAACATATGCATTTGACCCTGAGTTTTATGGGCTTTCCAAAAGGAGGTTATATATGCTCTGCAATTGCAGGTGGACGATGTTTCCAAAGAACAGAACATGATTGACATATATGTTCTCATTCAAGGGTTTTGCAGTGATGTGATCAAGAAAATGTCATTTATTGAAAAACAACTCTTTTAATAACTCTTTCTCCTCAATTTTCTTTCTCAGCTCTTAGGAAGACATAAATGAATAGCTTTGAAACAGTAATTATGTCTTGAATTCATATTGCTTGATAACCTTTTAGGTCCTGCCTCAATAGCCTAAGAGAAGCAATAGCAAGTCTCTGTTTTGTTGCACAAAGATGTGCAGAATTTCCTAAGCTGCAACAAATTCGGTATATTTTCAGTTCAAAATATGAAAGAGAATTTACTACAACTTTACCCGAAGTACAACCTGATTGTGGGATTTGCAAGGAGGTAGGGAATTTTTGCCATTATACTCTAGCTATATAATTTACAACAATTCCTCCTGAGCAGTCCCCAATACAATACTGATGGAATTTGGCATCTGAATCTTTCTTTTAGATGAGCAAAAAATTTTTAGCTCACAAACCAAGTGGATATATGAAAGTGTATTTGATGAATGAAAATGGTATTGGATCGAAATTTGAAAATCTTCTGGTAATTAATTCAGCCACCAAAGTCCCAAACCATGGCAAGTGACTTACCTCAAGATTCTAGACCTCGGGGGTCCTATAAAGGTTTCCTTTGCACGTGCTTCAAGTGACTTCGGCCTACGGGAAGGAGGTGAATCAACTACGTCGTTGAGTAAAATGCGTAGAGCTTGCAGGTGCAACTGCCCTGGCAACATGTACAAAACATGGACGCTTAGACAAAGCACGTGAATTGTTTGACAAAATGCCTCAATGAAACGGGGGCTGGTGGATTGCAACAACTGCAGTTTTTCACAAAATGGATTTGTAAAAAAAAGAAGACTTCAAATAAATGTTCAAGTCCTCGTGGATTAACATCATTTCAAGATATGCCTTAATGAGCAGAGTTTGCAGGGGAAATTTTTTTAGAGAACCCTACCAAATCAGAAATTGACTTTTTCATAAATAAGACGAGCCAAAACCTCTACCCCCACAGCTGCTGCTTCAAATCAATTCATAGTAAACGATCAGTAGGTCTAAAAAAATAGCCATAGAAAAAAAACTACATAACCAATTGCATTTTTTCACACAACATGGAGACTATTGGTTTTAACTGTAAAGGTAGAATCTGGCCATGTGGGAGAGTGGAAGGCAACAGATAAAGAAGAACTTATGAGATGCATAAATACCTTGGAAGCCAAGTCTATGTAGCCTCCTTTGTAAGAGCAAAAGCCAAGATGCAACAAAATCCTCAGGAGTATAAAGATTAAATGGAATATGTTAGTACCTTCACAAGCAAGCAAGACTACATGGCTCGGGCTCTCCCTTGCTGATTTGAAACCTGTTGCAACTACCATGCAGCAAATGTGCGAGCATTACAAAGACTTCTTCAACATAAATAATTTACAGAAGTCAAGTTTAAGTGCTTAGAATGCCTTCATAGTTCATAATGCAAATGGGTCACTTTAGATGAACAAATCAGTTTTGTAGAAAATTTCTTAATGCAAATGGGTCACTTTAGATGGAAAAATCAATCTTGTAGAAAAAACATAAAAGTTATTAACCTTCCTCATTCTGGAACCCAACTCACATTAGAGAGTCAAAGAACTCAATTGGTTTCAAAGTGATATAAATGATAAGTTTCAGTGGGGATTTATAAAATAAAATTATGTGCTTGCTTCATGTGTAAGCTGGCCTACTACATTGTATTTGATTAGCCAGCTAATGGTACAAATTTTTGACTGATCCACAATTTATGGCTACTCAACCCACATCATGAAATTTGGACCGATCAACAATTTATTGATTATGGGGGCCCCTTTATGAGTTTGATGTTGCCTTTTCTAGTCACTAAGATTTCATTAATTAATTTGAAAACTATATTAATAGTGTAAACATTACTTGAGATTTTATTTTGTAATTGACCTTAGCATATAATCTTCCACCCAAGTACATATTACCTTCTAGAAGTTGAAATGCTAGATTCAGTTGGGATGAATGACATCATATCAAGAGCAATATTTATGCCATCAATTAAACAGAAAGATATTGTAGTGGTTGTAGTGATTGCCATTGTGGAACCATAATATTTTTTGTTGGCTGATCTCATAAATTTTTAGTTCAGTACAAGTTGGTAGATGCCACAAATCGGGAAGCTCCTCCCCAGCATTAACACTAACTATCCAAATCTGCAAAAATGGAGGCCCAGCAAGGGCATGAAGCTGGAAACCTCAACAGTCCAACAGGGATTTGAACCTTGGTGGATACAACAATTACACCACGTTTTAACCATCACACCATGCCCTTAACAACCATGATTGAACCATTATTAATGTATTTGAATTTATATTCCACTTTGAATTATCAATTGGTGTCTTATGATACATTGAGAAGTTAGAACTTGATAAAATTTCCATTTTTTACTTTTTTAAATGATATGATAACTCTTCTATGTTGAATTCATAGTGATTTGTGTTTGGTTCTTAAATTTTAAAATTACAAGAAAAATTCCAAAAATTACAATCAATCATTAGAAACTACAAATTCACCTTAACTATTTTCACAGATTAAATCCTTCTTCAACTTTTGCTATCTAATATATTTTTATTCAATATAAAATTTATATCTTGAACAGTTTCCCCCTATAAAGTTCTAGTGACTTTTCAGTGTACGAATGTTGTGATTGTGGGGTTTAGATTTTGAAATTGAAATAATAAGGTCTTAATAGAATTTATATTTGAACTATGAGTAGATTATGCTCCCATGGATTTTTCCTACTCTCAAAGACTGGTTGTCCAGAAGAGCTTTAGAAAAAAAATCCTACATTCTACACTTGCATTACAACCCCCTCCCCAACTTGCCCCAAATAAAAGTTGACGGACATTTTGTAGACATCTCAAGGGTCCCAAAAACTTCATGTAACTGTCCAAAAATCCCGTCCAAACATCATTAGCATTATTTTTCATAAGTGCATTAAATGGTTTCAACAAGTAATTATGTGGCTATCAAGAAAGTGCTATTAATTCCCATAGAAGCAAAACATGGCTTGAAGATATGAAAATGGTTTATAAAGTTGTTTTTTTTTTTTTTCAGTCAATTCATAAAGCTCAATTTTAGGATATAAAATCCTAGTATTGTAGTTTTCAACACTTTGCTAGGATTCACAAATGTATTGAATTTTGATCATATAATTGTTTCAAATTTTGAACAAATATCCAATCTTCCAAAAGATAATATTTATCTTCAATGAAGATGGTAGATTAAGGGCAGGGTAAGAAAAGCGCTGATTCCTTTTTTATTACTGTGAATATGACCTTTAAATCAATGCTAGGGCACATAAGAGAATGGTGGAGAAAAATATAACACTAAAAACATGCAACCGTGGTTACCTTTCAAACTCCAAAGTGATATAGATATAGAACTTTTACATCTTTAAGTAATTGAAATTACCTTGTAAGATGTCCATGAACTATCTCATCCTTCAACTTATCATCAGAAAAAAGATCTTTTTTAGCTTTTGCATCTGCTTCCCTCTCTATCATTGAACTTGTGCTATATCCTGTAACGAGAAGTTGCCAATATCTGAAACATATCAACTTCCATCTTCTATATCAAAAAATAAAATAATAAATGGTATATTGATAATTTTAACTCCAACAACATGATCTTCTATGACCTCAACTATAGCAGTTTATTAAGTTTTGAAATGTCGTGGCATAGAACATTATATTAAAAAGAAAATAAAATAAAATCATATCTAATGCCACTGAAAAGAAACAATCTAGCAACATATGTGAAATAGAGAATTTCAAATAGAAATAACTTTCAATAGAAAAATAACTTGATGAATACACTACACGCATTAGATACAAAAATACCCATAATTTTCTTAAGGAGCAGAAACACTAACCATTTTTAACAATGCCTATCTCTTGGGCTTTGTATTGAATTGATGACACAACTTGCTTTGAATTTTGGAAACTCTTATTTTTGCACCTTTCAAATACACATACTCAGAGAGTGAAAAAGATTCCCAAACAATATTAGCAATGATAAACATGCTATTGCATTTCACAAGCCAAATAAATACAACACGGTTGCTAACATGGCCCTCAACGATGACTAGAGGTCATGCATGAAATGCAAAGCTAAAAATATGGTGCATATAAAAAAGTAATATCAAATTTGGAAGATTAACAGCAGTATCCTTCATCATATTTGCCCGCATTTACATTAGAATCTAAAAAATATCTTTGAGAAAAATTATAAAAGCATCCTGATTAAAAAGGTAATATCAAATTTAGAAGGTTGACGATAGTATCCTTCATCATATTTGCTTGCATTTAAATTAGACCCTAAAAAATATCTTAATAAAATCATAAAAGCATCTTGATTGAAGCTCGTAGTAGGCAAGTTTCCATAAATATTTTCAATAGACTTTGGTATGCCTACTTCCTTCTAAAGTTGTTCAAAGTTTCCATGTGAGATTTGTATGTATGTGTTGTTTAGATAAATTGAATTGCTTTTCCTGAATTCACAAATTTGTATTACATGTTTCCTTGAAGTCAGTGATCGTAGCTTTCTACACAATTCCTTGGTTCAATTTATCAAAGTTTGTGTGCCTCTAATTGAATGCAATCTTTGTGTTGTACTTATGCTTTTTAGTGTTTGTCTTTAGCTAAAAAGTGTAAGCATAGCTAGGAAAATTAGTATGTTGTTCCAGCTGCTAGGGATTGTGATTTAACACAAATTGATGGTTAAAATCCAAGGGTTTCTCCATATTTTGCAAATGTTTTCAAAACCCAAGAAAGAATTTCTCAACTTACAGATTGATCAAGATAGTTAGGGTTTCAAATTCAAGTGTTTGGCTGCTGGCATATCATCATCATTCTAAGGTTTCATCTTCAATTTTCAATCCTTTCAAAACTGTAATGTCGGTGCTAGATTTAGGGCAACTAGTTCTAACAAACTTAAAAATAATTAGATTTGAACCATACAAACCCAAGACTCATATCAAGATTTACCATAGCAATTCAACCTTAGGTGTCTGAAAAATCTTAATGATTGATTTATTTTCCATTGAAAAGTGGTAGTCAGTAGTAAGAGGTAGTTAGGCAATGAAAAACTTACAAGTCAGCCATAGATAGCGATATGGAAATCGCAACAAATATAGATATGGATCTTGTCTCCAGGGCACCTCCTGTGCTTGCGGTCGATTGTCTTGAGGATTTTGACATTGGAGAGGGAGGAAAGACTGAGGCCTTTGGCCACGAGCAGGTTTTCCAACACGAGGTGGTCGGGGCAGGGACAGTGACATTATCTGTAGAAGGGGCTCTACTGCCTCCTCCCTCCTTCGCTCCACTTCCCCTGTTCAACTGTATCTGAGTATCTTCGCTTTTCTTGCCTTGTGCCGCTACTCTTGTTTTTTTTTTCTTCACGATACATCGAGGGAAAACGAAAATGCATAGGGAGGGAAAATGAATAAGGAGAGTGAAATAAAAAAATTATTTTAGAAAAAGTATTTTTTTTTTATTGTCTTAATTTTGGACAATTAAAAAATTATAAGATTAATCTTATTTATAATATTAATTAAGTAGATTATATTATTTCGCAATAATAATTATAAGATTAATTCTTATTAATTTCTTCTTTTTAGAAGATTAGGTCCATATTAAGCCTTTGTTTAATAAAAGATTAACAAGATTAATAACTTTTTGTCTTTTGATTAATTACTCTATTTTCTCATGCTTTGTAGTGGTCTCTTTTGATTTTTTCTTTGCTTTGTTTCCTTGTGGCTCCTTGTTTCTATTTTTCCTTTTTTTTCTCTTTTCATTTTTCTTGTGTTCTAATTTTCTTTCTCCTAGTCATCCTTAATCCTCAAACCGTGTGCCTCCCCCCTTATCTCTCCTCTTTCTCTCTTTTTAACCAAGCTTGGTCTGCAACAATTCATTTTCTCCTTCAACTCTCTTTCATCCTGATGATGGATCACGTAATGTGATTTGAAACATTGATGATAAAAATTAACAACACAATTGAATCTAGAAAACTTTTTCAAATAAATATGTGAAGGCTTTAAGACTGCATCGAGAGACAATGTCTTCCACACAATAGGTATTTTGGTGCACCAAGCAACCTAGGAGGCCAAATGGCCCGCTTAGGTAGGGATCTCATGAGGAAGGCTTAATTAGCTCTATGGATTATGATCAAATTTGAAAGAAAAAAGAATATAGGAGTAATAGTCATTTATTTAGTCATTTTATTTGTTTATATTTAGTCATTTGCAACTACCAAATTATAGTCATTGTCGACCAAATTAGTCATTTATTTTCAAAATACTACTAGTGTTGGTCATGTGATGGTCCATGTGATCAAAATTTTAGTCACATAGTCATTTATTTGCC
>VDFB02000007.1:21813966-21854381 GCA_007258455.2 Sequoia sempervirens | reverse complement strand
TGGATTAGAAAGCCAAGGGTCTCATTAGACTCTGTTTGACTAATTTTTTTCTCCTAAATGTTCATGAAGAGAAGATTCCTACTTCTTTGGGGAAGAAAATTGGAGATGTTTATTAGGCTAAATCCCTAGTGAATAAGCTAATCTTGAGAAAGAAGATGTATTCTCTAAAGATGGAAGATGGAGGATTAGTGGAAGACCACCTAAATACCTTTAACATGTTGATTTCTCAACTGGGTTCTATTGGAGACAAGATTGACGAACAGGACTGTTACAAGCTCCTGTTGTGTTCGTTGCCAGACTCATGGGATCACCTGGTGATGGCTATTGGAAGCACAACAACCAATTTCAAGATGGATGAGGTGGTTGCTTCATTTTTATATGAAAAGATGTAGAGAAAGCTTTCTAAGATGGCCAAGGAGGCCCTTGTTTTTTGTGGTAGACCGAAGGAAAAAAGAAAAAAGGACAAGAAATCTAAGTAAAAGTCTTTGGGGAGATCGAAGTCTCCTGGAAAGAAGTCCAAGGAAAAATGTTGGAACTGTGGTGAAAGTGGTCACTTTCAAAAAGATTGCAAGAAGGAGAAGAAGAAGAAAAATAAGTCTTTCTTTAATTCAAAATTCAACAAATCATCCCAAGATGAAGCAGAAGCATATGTTGCAGCCTTGGCAACCCATGTATTGGAAGATGTGTGGTTGATAGATTCAATGCATCCTTTCACATGACCTCTCATAGAGGCTAGTTTTCAAAGTATGAAGAGTACGATGGAAAGAAGGTGTACCTAGGTGATGACTCTCACCTATAGATCATTGGTCATGGAAGAGTCAAAATCATATTTCTTGATGGAAGAGTGAAGGGGATTGATGGTGTCTTGCATATCTCGGGTTTGGCACAAAACCTACTTTCTATAAGTAAACTGAATGATTCAAGAGTGCAATTTTTTTTCTTAGGTGGAGGATGCAAGATGACAGGAGGAGCTATGGTGTTGGCTAAGGGTGTTTGATTTGGTACTCTATATAATATGGATGCATGCATAATACTATGCAATAGTTCTTCTAATGTACCAAAGAAGAGACATTTGGATTCTTCATCCTCACCATCAGATCATGTAGTGAAGAAGTGTGTTGCAGCTACATCCGATGGTCATGAATTTTGGGTACTTAAGAGTGCTCATTCCATGGAAATGAAGATTCCTACAGATAAGACAATGTTATGGCACATATGACTTGGTCACATTGGTGAAAGAGGTCTTAGAACCCTAAAAAATAAGAGCCTTGTTGAAGGCCTTGATGATTGTAATCTCAAGTTTGACTTTTGCAAACATTTTTTTTATGGAAAATAATGTCGTGTTTCTTTTTACTTTAGTTCTCACAAGTCTTTTGGGGTTTTGGACTATTTTCATTCAAATGTGTTTGTTCCTATTCTTGTTCCTTCATTATCAAAATTTGCATATTTGTTTCTTTCATAGATGATTACAGTAGAAGGACATTCATTTATTTTCTTGGAAGTAAAGCTGAAGCCTTTAGTCGATTTAAGGAATTGAAAGCCTTGGTAGAAAAATAGACTAGCAGAAAGATTAAGTGTTTGAGGACTGACAAAGGTGGTGAGTTTTGTTTTGCGGAGTTTGAAAAGTTTTGTAAAGAGCACAAGATTGAAAGACATAAGAAAAATCCCTACACTCTACAATAAAATGGAGTTGTAGAGAGGATGAACAAAATGTTGATGGAGAGGGCTAGGAGTATGTTGAGTGGTGCTGCCTTGAGAAAAAGTTTTGGGTTGAAGCAGTAGCCACTACATTTTTTTTTATCAATATATCTCCTACATCAACACTTGTCGGAAAGACACCCATGGAGGCATGGTCTGGTAAAACGCCTTTGATGAGACATCTTAGAGTATTTGGTTGGAAAGCTTATGCTCATGTTCTAATTGAGAAGAGTTCAAAGTTGGAGAAAAAGGAAGTTAAGTGTCTATGTATTGGCTATGGTGTTAGTGTGAAAGGGTACAAGCTTTGGGATCCAGAAGCTCAAAAGATTCTCTACAACAGAAGTATGATTTTCAAAGAGATGAAACCTTCCAATATTGTGTTGCAACCAGATAAAGAGGAGAAAAAAATAAAGAGGTAGTTAAAATTCCACCTAAAATGAAGGAAAATAGGTTCACCATAATGAAACATATGATTCACCTATTTTCACTCTAATTTCATTCAATATGTGTGCTATATTATGCAAATGAAGAACAAAAATGAAATCTAACCCAACTACCAGTCAAAAGGAAAATCTGGAAAGGGTCAAATGATATGTACCTTTCACCAAAAGTGATTTTTCAAACCTCACTAAGGACTCATTCACCCTATGGCGAATGAGTCCTTGCTAGGGCTCCAGAAAATCAGATTATGGGTTTTGTTCTTCAATGTCTACACTTCCAGATTCTAGTCAGGCATAGTTGGAAAGACGAAAATAAATATTGTAGCTCAGTTTCTATGATTTGACAACTTTTAGATTGCATATTTGATAACTTTTCAACTTTCTTCAAATTTTCTTTTCAAATGATCTTCAACCTAAAACCTATAATCACACATCAAAGAGTGAAAAATGTTGTTTGTTAGGGAATAGGGGTTTTCCTTCTTCAAACCTTGTTTTGGTAATTAAACCTTGAAATGAAGGAATGATGAATGAAAAAATGCAATGTCACAACTCATCAATCCTCAATTGAAACCTTGGAATACAAATCTACAAACTAGCATGAAGTGGCCTCAATTTATGTAGATATTGATCATGAACTTGATTAGAAACAATGCCTTTGATATGCTTGATTGATCTTGAACACTACATCAACACATTAGCTCAAACAACATGCACGACATGCATTAAATATTTCACATGACAATAGGAATCTTTGATTGTTGCAATAATCTTCTACAAATCTGCCCTTGAATACATTGAATATGCTCTTGAATTCTCTTGATCTCATAAACTTGGTATTAGGACTTGCTCATAAAAATTGCTTAGATAAAACTTAGTGAAATAGCCTTATATTTATACATATCTTACCCTTAATTCTCAAAATTCAAATATCACAAGCTGACATCAAATCATGGATTTGAAATCGTTAAAATACCACCAAAAAAATATTTCAAAGAGGGGTCCTAGTTCTAAGTGAGGACCCATTTTCCATATGGTGAATGGGCCCTAAGCCACTTACCTAGGACACACTTCAGACAATGTGGAATTTTATGTGAAAATAGAGTCCTAGGACCTAGTGAGGACCCATTTTCCATGTGGTAGTGGGTCCTAGGTCACATACCTAGGACACACACCTTCTAAAATTAAGCGTTGTGTAATGGCATTTAAGAATGTCGAGTTTTATCCCTCATAATTTGTATTTAATTAGGCTTGGATTTGAATTAAAGGGGCCAATTAAGGAAAAATAACCCCAATCAATTAATAAAGCCCTAGATTAGTGTGAAAGTGTAAAGGTACACCTTACAACACCCTAAATAAGGAACAATTAAGTCCATTTTATTAAAAATGGCCTTGAACTTAATGTGAATGTGTAAAACACATTACAACACTAAATCAAGGTGACATTAAGCTCATATTATTGTTAATGATTTCCAAAATTAAGGGAAAAAGGGATACTTTTTCCGTTAATACACCACCTACTCCAAAGAAAGATGAACTATGCACTCCTGTTGGACTTGATGATGAGGAGAGCTCAAGAAGCTAAAAAAGTTTTGAAGAAGAAGAACCTCAACCTCAACCATTGAGGAGGTCTATATGAGTTATGCGGCAATTAGAAAGGTTTGGTTATTCATTATTGGATTCCAATTGCATTTTTTCTTTGATTGCTAACATTGGTGAGCCTAGGACTGTTAGAGAGGCTATGGGTATGAGTGATGCAGATTCCTAGATGAAATCTATGGACAAGGAGATGGGTAAATTAAAGAAAAACAAGACTTGAGATCTAGTACCTTTTCTTGTTGGACATAAACCTATTGCTTGCAAATGGGTTTTCAAGAAAAAGTATGGTCCTAATGTTTGAGAAGCATAAAGAACATTTGGTCACTAAGGGGTTTTCACAGGTGGAGGGAATTGATTATGGGGAGATATTCTCTCTTGTTGTGAAGTTGACATCTATCTAATTCTTGTTATCACTTGTAGCAGTGTATGATTCAGAAGTGGAACATATGGATGTGAAGACAACGTTCCTTCATGGTGACTTGGAGGAAGAGATTTGCATGTCATAGCTAGAGCATTTTGTTGAAAAAGGTAAATAAAATTTGGTTTGCAAACCGAAGAACTCTCTTTATGGTTTGAAACAATCTCCTAGTATGTGGTACCATAATTTTGATACCTATGTGTTGTGATTGGGATTTTTGACATCTAAATTTGACCATTGTTTGTATTATAAATTTGATAATGGTCACATTCTCATTATTGTTTTATACATAGATGATATGTTGTTTATTGGGAATGGTAAAAGCATGATTTTAAATTTGAAGTTTTATTTGTCAGCATAGTTTGAGATGAAATACTTAGGTGTAGCTAGGTACATTCTGGGAATGGAGATCATGAGAGACAAAGTGAATAGAAAGCTTTGGTTAATCCAGAGCAAGTATGTGAACTTTGTGTTGGAGAGATTCAACATGGCAGATTGAAGACAATTAGTTGTTCCTATGATGCAGGAGATGAAGCTTTGTATGAATGATTGTCCAAAATATCCTACTGAGATGGAGGACATGACCAAAGTACCATATATGAGTGCAATTGGTAGTCTGATGTATGTGATGGTGTGTACGAGACCAGACATTGTCCAAGCAATGGGAGTCCTTAGCCAATTTATGTCTAATCCTGGATGGGTGCATTAGGGATGCGCTATCAGAGTGTTTAGATATTTATAAGGTAACAGCATGCCCTTGTGCGTTTTCATATGGTTATCCTACTGACCTCAACATTGTATGAGTATTCATGGATATGTGGATTCAAATTAAGCGGTGTGACATTGCAAACAAAAAGATCCTACCGCTGCCGCTACATGTTTAAGATGTTTGTGGCGGCTAGTTGGCCGAGTAAAGGTCAGGCTATAGTCGCATTGTCCATGACATAAAGTGGTAGAGTACACATGGAAGCTACCCATGCCTTTGTAAGGAAGCCATTTTTCTTAAGATACTATGCGTTCGATATCGGGTCTAGATGAAAGATAGAGCTATTTTGTGATAGTCAAAGTGCAATTTTCTTCAGCAAAGTTAATTCAGGCAAGGATGGTGTTTTCTCGACAAACAACAACTCAGACAGAATGCAATATTCTATCTCTCTTGAAAGGTTATTTTCAATAATAAATCACTGAAAATCACCCTAAGGTCTCTCGGGTGTCAGGTCATGACAATGCATAAACAACTCAAATAATTATGTGAAAATGCTGGTAATCACAAAGGGACCTTACTACAAGCAACTGTATCTCTCAATTTATCAGATTTCAAATATGATGATCTCTAATCCTAAATCTAACCAGATAATAAAGAAATGACAAAAGATAAGGATGCAAGGATATGATAAGATCTAAACTATTCCTCGAATGAACAATGCAAATGATAGATAGACTGAATGGACCAATCTCAAATAACCAACCTGATTGACCCCACAATGTACCTACAAGAACGATGCAATCTTCTAAGGTATATAGATTTTCAAATCGTATACATTCATCCACAATCGCACCTAAGCACATGTAAATATACGGTCCAAGTTGACTTCACCAGCCTACTACAATCAGATAGTTACTGAGGAGTATAGACCAGAGATGCTACAAACATTCCAAATATGAAATCATAAACACCATTCACCAAACTACAACTAATTTAATTCTGGACACTAAACCCTAAATCTTTAAGCAATCTAAAAAATAAAACAACAGGAACCATGCAAGATGAAATAACACAAGAGATTGCACCAGGAAAACCACAATGTCTTCAATTGTATTAGATCACCAAAATGCTGCAACAATTCCCTGTTTGTTTACAATACTTGCTTCAAGAAATTAACAAAATGCTCTAACTCTTTCTGCTCTTACTTATCTCTATTATTTTCTAGCTAACCCTTACAATGAGGCAAGAGTGCCCTTATATCAAATCCTAAACATGTCGTCCCAGCCAAACATTTACAAAAAAAACAACTGCCAAAACAAGTCGGCCTTAGGAAAACCAAAATAAGGCACACATTAAATGCCATCTATATCATCAAGGTCGGCCTCGGCACAATCCCCAATGTAGTCTGGTCCAATGCATGCCCTATGATAATAGGGAAGCACAAATCTCAAAATAGGCATTAACTACCGCCTCCCTTATCCTTGCTCTGAGCCAACGATCCTTGAACCCTCAAAAATGTTCCATCCAATTCAGTGACAGGTGGCAAAGGCAAGATCTTAAGTCTGCATTGAATGGAATCAATCTCTTCTTTTGACTGGTCAACAGTCTTATTCCAATCATCCTTATGTGCCTGGTACTTATCCATCACTGCCAAGTAGGTGGCTGCATCATCTAGCTGGTGGCCGGTTATAACACTCTCAGAATCTGGGGCATAAACTTCATGCCACCATTCCCTGAGTTGCTCCAGACTTAGGTATTTGGGAGCAATCTTTCTCCTACCAGTCATAACCTCAAAGAATGCAATGCAGCCCTCATACACCCCAGTAAGATCACCATCTATTTGCTTCTTTCGCTTCTGGATCTTTTTCATGGCCTTATGCCGAATCTGTAGAGCCTCAAACCATTCCCAGGGTTCATTTAATCTGGAGGAAGGAAGGATCCCATCCTTAGCCAGCTGTTCTTTACCATGCTCTATGATGACCCTGGATTTCTGCAGCAAGAGGTCAATGTCGTCTTTGTCCTGAGACAGCACATGCTCCAATAACTCCTTGGCTCTGACCGCATCCTTCCCAACTGACAGGATATCCTTGATTGCACTATCTCCTTTTACCTGCACATCCTTCAACCAATCTGTTGTAGTTTGAGCAGAGGCTTTCATTTTCTCAATCTCAGAAATAGTTTCCTTAGGTAAGCGACCAGGAGTGGCAGAAGAAGAGGGATGGAGAGATTGCAGAGGCTTCATTACATCCTCCAAGCACTTCCTAAGCCTTTCATTTTCTTTCCTCAGCTCGTGCTTGGTCTGGGTCTCCTTCCTCAATCTGTCGATGATCACTGCACTGGACCCTTCATATTCCTCTATATCCTGCTCCATAGATGTCGGTCCAAGGTTAATAGTTTGTACATTGTAATCCTCACCAGTGACATCTTCTCTTGTCTTGTCCGCGGCAGGGGTGGCAATGTGGATAACTCGGTTATTCGCTTCATCTCTCTCCATCTTCGAAACCACCTTAGCTGCCTTCTTTTTCTTTCCTTTACCAATTTTGGACAACATTTCATCCCAATCCAAGGGAGTGTCCTCAACTACTACCTGTTTCTTCCTTGCAATCTCTTTTTCAAGCCAATCCGGGGCTGCAGGCTCCACCCGGATTTCCTCTGTTGTTGCCTTCTCCTGCTGTTCTTCTGGCATTTTCTCCTCTTCCTTTTCAGTTATTTTATCCCCCTCCTTCTCAGGGAGCTGCTCACCTTGATCGCCTAACTCAAGTTCGTCCTCTTGCTGTACCGGTGATGGAGTTCTAACTAGGATATCTTCCTCCTGCCTAGGCGATCTGTTTCCTCTGCCAATCTCCGGAGAATCTTCATACATCACTAGAGGAGAAGGATGCTTTTCTACCTCTTCAACTTCAAGCTCTATAGCAGCACCAAAGAGTTCCCCTTCCTCGAATGGCTCCGCCTCTCCGCTAGTTTCATGCTCCTCAAGAATTCCCTGTTCATGCACGCTTGGTGGAGGAGAAGCAGCCTTAGGTGGCTCCACAACTGGTGGCTTTGGCGAAGGGTCAGTCTTTTGTGCAGTGTCCTTTGGAGAGGGAGTCCTGGATCTCCTCATATAAACTTTAGTCTTCTCTCCTGAACTCTCTACATCAACAATAGGGGGCTCATCCTTTAACGCATCTTGAACCTTCTTCTTTGAGACCCTGGTTGTTCTGGTTTTCTTTGGCGGTGGAGGAGCACTTTCTTCTTCTGCTTTTTCCAACTCTTCCTCATCAGAGGATCTGCCTATCTTCAAAGCCCGACTTCTTTTCTTCCCTTTAGGCTTCCTTTTTGGTTCGGCTCACTTTCCTTAGGACCCCTGATTTTTATCTTGAAAGGAGAGCTCTTTTTGGTTTTCCCTTTGGGGTCATCATCCCCGGATTCCTCCGAAGTAGACATTGGGTTGAGGTTTCCCATCAAATTGAAGGTACAGGTTACCTTCTCACTTTCTAGCTCCCAAACCTTATGCTTTAACCAAGAAGAGGTAAATTTCATAACGGGGACCATTAGGTCCTCCAACTCTGTGACCTCATCCTCATTCCAGTTGATTTCCCTGATTGACTTGTCCTTCACAGCTTCATAGGCATGATCCTGTACTAGGTTTCCATCATCCTGCAGTTGGTCCGGGATCAACTTCACATTGTACTGTCTGATCACATCAACAGGAAGCCTGGAGTACCTCTTCCTTCTTGCTTCAAGGTCATCCTTAATGTTAGCCCAATAGTCCTCTAGGTCATCTTTATGCCGGTACTCCCTAGTGGCCTTCTTCTATGCCTCTCCTGTGATATCAAAGTTCATCCTTTTAGAGTGGAAGGAGAAACCATATGCTGCTAATTCATCTCCTACAGTGTGTGCTGATTGGATGGAAGGGCACACTTCTGCCACACCAATTCCAAAAGGGAAATCTCCACCAAAACCTGTCTTATGCTTTTCCTTCTTTACAATGGCATCAAACTCACAAATCTGTCTGACAATTTCTAATAGCACAATGTGATATGTGGGGTATCTAGGTAACCTGTATGGAGCGACCGGGCATCCATCAATCCTAATGTAGGTGAAGGTGGGAAATTGAATAAACCAGGCCCCATAATTCTTTATCAACCCCTTGGCTCCATCTGACAGTCTTACATGCTCGGCATTCTAGAGCATCCTTGTGATATGCATTGTGAATGCATCATTAGCCCTCCTGTAGTCTTTGTGTCCTAGGTGCAACTCCGGGTATACTTCATAAACTATGTCCTGTCCGAATGTCCCTTGTGGATTTAAACCCCTGTATGGGTAGAATCTGGCAAGCACATACATGACATAGGAGGACATGGTGAACTTCTTAGTCTCTAGGACGTTCCTCAGCTGTTTATCAATTTCAGAACTAATGAGCCCTGCCCAATGATAGTTACTTCCCTGCTCAATCTTGGTGATCACATGGACCATCCAACTCTCTAATACTCCAGCAGTCTTCAATCCTGCCACCCTGCTCAAAAATGTTATGGCATCATAGATATCTGATCTGAATTTGATCCTATGCAACTGCTTGGGCAGTTTAGAGTGATGTGATTTTGGCTTCTCCAACCAAGCATTGATCATCTATTGAGCTTTGATGGGCTCGTTTTCATAATATGTCTGGGCCAAGTCCATGTTTAAAGCACACACAGAAGGCAGATCAGGCATGTCGAAGGCTTGTGTAATGGAAACAGGACTGAAGTTGGCCAAAACTCTTCCCTCGGTGCTGACAACCCTTTGTGTATCAAAATCATACTGCCGGGCACACTCCAAGATCAACTCATAACATTGGATTGCAGGAGGAAACCCTGCCACATGCACTAGCCCGGACTTCATCATGCCATTCCTTAGGACTGACAAATTCTTCTCAGCTGTCCTCTGTTTGAACTCCTCGTACCTCCAGGCCCCCACATTGGTGTCTGACACTTCTGACCATACAGAAGATATCTTACTTTCAGGAAGCTGACCCTTAGTATCTAACCTTAATCTTTCTGCCTCTGAGATAGATGACCCCTCCGTGTCACCCTTGGACTTTCCTGCTGCAGCCTTGCTTGATTTGGCCTACATTCACAAAGGATATCATTAGTATTCAATTATCATGCATATTCCAATCCAAAGGTTAGCCTAAAATCATATAAAGCGATTAAAATCCACCACAAACTGCTAATCTTTGAAGATCCAGAAAAATAAAGCAGTCCGGGAAAACCATGCAAACCGGAAAATCCCGTCGGGGCAGAATTTCGGAGAAATCCGACCCAGACGGATTCTCGCTGCCAAAGCATCATCAGTCACATAAATCGTTAGTTCAGCCAAAAGATGATCAGATTATCCTATAATTTGTTCATTAGCAATAAGAAATAAGCAATTAGCATTCACTCCATTAATCCTATCTTCGGAAAATCAAAAAGGATAAAGCCAGACAGGAAAACCGGAAAAGTCCGGATGGGACGGATTTTCGCGGACAGTTCGAAATGTTCCGGTAATTACTCCACTCCGCGGAATTAGCCTAAACCGGGAAAATCCAGGTGCGCAGAAATTCCGCGGACATCACGGAAACCCGATGAACGGCGACGTGCGAACCAGCGAGTGAACGATTATGTAAACTTCTTCACTTGGATTCTAATGATTTCAAAGTCGACGCCAACCAACAAGATTCAGAATGTGAATGGGCTTAAGGTCTCAAGGCTTTCAAATGATGAATCCTCATGCCAAAACAACGATGCCCTAATTTTGATAACCAAACACACGCCATTAAAACCAGGATAAGCTTAAGATTTCAAAGAAAATTATCATTTGGGCGATCAATCAATATGCACGAGGATTTCTCAAGGTGTGAATAGGTTGGGCCGAATCATAAGTCATGAAATCGCAATAACCCTATTCAGCCCTGGCATGGCAAATTCAAGTGAATGAACCAAAACCCTAATCATCCCAGAATACGGCGAACGACACACTTAGGGGCTAGTCTTATTCAGACAGGGCTACGAAAATGCATCCAACTCTCAATTGATAAACAAAACGCGCACAGAGAGGATGATGAAAACTGGTGAAGGGAAAAGTCAAACCCTAACTCTATAAATACAAAATCATAATCAAGCAAAGGCCAACCCGAAATGATCATTATTCAGCACAGAAACACTCAATCATCACGCAAGCAAATGAAAAGGCCAATGATAACCTACCATGGATCAATCCAGTCGAAACTCGAGGTCAAAGAAGCAACCACGAAGCAAACACGTCCTAGCAATGGAAAACTTAATCAGCACCAAACAATCCATGCGCAAGCAACTCATAATCAATGCTCAAAGCTCGAATGGAGAAAGCACTTTAGACG
Source organism: Sequoia sempervirens (assembly GCA_007258455.2). Lineage (NCBI taxonomy): Eukaryota > Viridiplantae > Streptophyta > Pinopsida > Cupressales > Cupressaceae > Sequoia > Sequoia sempervirens. The sequence goes on along the minus strand of VDFB02000007.1, from coordinate 21,843,162 downwards.
CCAAGGCAGCAGACAAGTGAATGATGGAGTTAAAATGATGCTTAGAAGGTTTAAATCGACCCATTTACGCCACTGAGCAAGGTACCTCGGTCATTAATGAGCGACATGACGCGTCTGACAAATCCGAAAACCTGAGCTCTAGACAGAATTTCAGAAAATCCCAAGATACGCAGAAATCCGGATGAACACAGATTTCGCGAAAATGCAGAAACCGGGAATATAACGAAGTTCAAGATTTTAGCACAGTCCAGGAAAATCCACCAAAACAGGAAAATCCCGGAGTTAGGCAGAAACCCGGATTCAGAAAATTCAACAATGAACAGACCATGAACCAGAGCCCGGGAAAATCTGCCGGAGCTAGAAAATCCCGGATTCAAGTGAAAACCCGAATTTTGTTTAAAACTCAATTTTAGCCAATTCAAGCCTCAATGCAAGATCAAAGCTTGCAAAGCCAACATACCAAGACCCCAAAAGATAGATCCAATAGAACCAAAGGTCAAAAGACATCCGAAAAGAGGGTCCCTACTCCAAGTTATGTGTAAAATCGCGCAACAAATTCTACCTTCCATGCTAGAACAAAGCACGTGGATGTTCAGTATCTTTTTTTCCATGATATGGTAGAAGATGGAAAGGTGAACTTGGAAAAGGTTGACACTTTGGAAAATGTTGCAAATGCACTGACGAAATGAGTGAGCATAGAAAACTTCAAATGGTTTTTTGATTCAATGGGCCTTGGAACCTTGAGTAGATGATTTTGTATGACTGTCGACAGGTCATTGACAAGTGGGAGAATGTTGGGATTAAGGTGTCTCAACCTTAGAGTCCTAATATAGATTAATTTAATGTATTATTCTATTTATTTGTATTATTTAATTGCCTATGGTGTCATGTCATAAATTAGGACCCATCAATTGGGTTGCATTCCCATTGGAAGTGACTGGATGACACATCATTCCATGTGGACATAGGTTTCCCACTTTGGAATCTTTGACTTATGGCAGATTCTATGACACATCATAAGGCATCTTGATGCATGGATAAAGTTGGTGCCCAAGTTGGGTTATGACAGGTTGTAAGAGAATTAGATATTTTGGTCAATTATCATAGATTCTATGAAAGATCTTGTGGAATATTTTATGGTAAATTTATGAAAAAATTTATGACAGTTGTAAGGAATCTATCATATGCTATTATGAGCACATTTTTGGCACCCAAGCTTGGAGAGAGAATATTGCATGTTTTGACGGTTGTAAGGGGTGTAAGGGAATATTTTACATGTGTCCAAATGCATGTCTATGGTGTGGGATATTGTTCCATGTGTATTTGGATGCCCATCCTCTTCTAGATGCTTCTCTTGGCTTGTATTATCTATATATTTTATGCCTTGCATTGTAGAATGCATAGTTTGTTTGCAGGTAACAAAGTACTACCAGATTCACTTCAGAGCATTTGTTTTGAAGCACTTGTTGAAGAAGCTTTGTACTTGGATTTTAATTGTAACCTCTATTTGATTTAATACAACTTAGTACTGTGATTTTGGAGGGTGGGGTTTTTTACTTGAAATGGTTTTCCCCACGTATATTTGGTATTTTTTTATGCATTCTTGATGTTCTCTCATTCTTTCTATATGTTTCTCCTTATTGTAACTATATAAGGTGTTAAAAGGATTTTTTGTAACTCTCCCCTACTTAGATTAGTGTAGGAAACTATTTTCACTCACCTAGCTTCCTTTTAGATCACGCTCCTTGAATTTTGTCTTGCTAGAACAATGATAAGGCTATCTATGAGAGGGTCATTGGTTTTATGGTTTTAGTGACCACTTGGAGATTTCTAGGACAAAATACACTTTAAGAGAAACTTTTTCTTCAACTTATGCACTCTTAGTGACCCTCTCTCAACTTAAATTATGATTCAATAGAAGTTAACTCTCATATCAATCTTATTCCAGAATTCTAGTATTTAGAAGGTACAAGAATATTGATCTAATAGATATTATCTTAAGGATTCACATGCCAAACTAGTTAGTCTTGTTACATCATCACATAGGATAATTAACTAACATATGCAAATGAATCTATATATTTTCAAATTTTAGTTACCAATAAGAAAGTAACACATTAATCCCTCTTGAACCAACTTTAAGCCAAACAAACATATACATATACCAATATAAACTTTGAAAGAAAATAATCTTAAAAGACGTTATAATTCATATATCATTGTAACTATTATAAGGAACACACATTCACATGAAATTTCAAGACAACATCCCAACATAATATCCATTCTATGTATGGGATAGAATAAAATTCTCAACCTAACAAAGGTCAAATAAGGAAAGAATTCATGCCATTTCACTTAAACAGATAAGAGGGCCATAGAAGATTTACCTGTCAAATCTTAAACTTATACTCAAACATTCATAATAATAACCACTTATAAACATTTAGAATCTCTTTTTGTGAAATTATAATAAGATGTGATGATATTTATTAGAATTATGAATAAAAATAAGACACGGTATCAAACAATAAACAAAAATACCTCCCACACAATAGAGTTGCAAACAATAATCTGCTATATATCCCCAACAAGAAAACCTTATAGAATGAACCTCAAGAGTCTTTAGGAGTCTTCATGAAGATCAAGAGATAATAAAATTAGGATGAGTGCTTTATAAGAGAAACCTTAAATAATAAAGGGATTAAATCATGACAAGTGTCCTCATCCTATGAGATGAGACAATGATCTAATAAAATATCACTCTAGTCAATAGAAAAAGAACTCCTAAGTTTAGCTTAAGTGCATGAAATGAATTAGACTAATAATCAATTAAATATTGATTAATTAATAGCTAATGCATGATTACTCTTACACCCCCCTTAAGATGAACTTAAGGAGTAGTTAAAAGACTTAAAAAGTGAATGCATAAAAAACAAAGAATGCATGATGGGTCCTCAAAAATAAGGCTTGATGAGGTACCCATATACAAACAATCTAATCTCTCACAACCGGAGAAAAAGTAGAAAACCTCTTGGAAAAAACTCCTCTCAAAAGAGAGAAGGGTGATTAAAGGACCAAGAATCCTCCAAAAATAATGTTTTAAAAATAAGAGGAACATGAAGAACATCGTTGAAGCATGAAGAATTAGTAAACAATTGTCGAATGACGATTGATATAGTGTTGAAATGAATAACCTCCTCTGAAACAAATGATGATCAAGATCAATAAGACAATAATCTTCATGAGTGCCCCCAATGATACTGCTCGAATCAAATGGAAAGCAAAGGAAAACATCTGGAAATCAAAGATAAAAATGGCACAAGAATTTGCACAAGTGACCCTAATGACATTGCTCAACATGGAAGATGCAAGTGAAAAATGTAGGTACCAATAGTTTGAAGAACGCTAATCAAGTGAAAATGGAAGGTCACCTCCAAAACACAGGAATGCAAAAGTGTGCTTATGGTAAATGCTTCATCTCACTTAAATGCATGGGTAACTAGTTGCTTCATTTTCCTAGTACATAGGAGCAAGAAATAGATACATAGGTCACTCCAAAATAAAACCAAGGAAGTATTAGCACCAACAATAGAAACCCCCCATAATATGGTTAAGGGAGATCCAAGCTAGGTACAGTGAAACTATGTGTCACCAAGAACTGCATGAAGGAGAATCAATAACATATGAACGTGCACATGAAAGTACCTGCAACTAAAAAAGGGTGTGCTAACAAGGCACACACACATGAGGAAAGAATCACTAGGATTTGATGTTATCATGGAAGGAACACTCACTTGACAAAGGTATGATGGAAAAACAAAGACACTACACAGCCCTCTGATGACACAGTATAATATAGTGAAAGTACAATAGGCACAAAAAGATGTGTGAAATCCAAAAAAAAAGATACATTAGAATGATACTTTATCTCAGTGCATCTAGAAAAGAGAAACTACATGCAAAAGATGCTCAAAATTGCCAAATAAGTCAAAATGCTAGAAATACATATAGAACAACCTAAAACAAGTTGTCCCATGCAAACAAGAAGTTTCTAGGAGCTAAAACATCCAAGTAATTTACTAGAATGTGAAAAAACTAAAACTAAATAAAATGTACTAGGAGAAAAGTATGAAAAATTGTATGAATAACTATGAATAGCTCTAAAAGACCTTTCCACTGCCACTAGAATAGCTAAAAATGGAGAAACCAGTCAAGGTTGTGAACTCAGGAGTGAAAATAAAACATTTAACTTTGATAGGAAATGAAATGTACCAACAAAAAAACCTAATAAAAAAAATCAATACCATTGGATAGTGCTCAGAACCATCTTTCCGACAATATCTCATTTTCCTAATTTTGATAACCGAGTGAAAAGTTATGCCAATTTTCCCAATTCTACTTAATTTGCAAACAAAAATTAAAAAATGTAGCCCCTGGATGATCAGTGGATTTTTTAAGACTAGTCATATCATACGAACTATTGATTGTCATGTTGACACCAACTCACTCTTTTCCATCTCAAACATTGATTCCCCTCATTCTTGTTGGAATAAAATTTTATAGATGTATGGAGATATAGATGATCCTCCATTCTTATATTATCATACTTTGAACTAATTTATTCCCTTATCTAATCATGATAATGTTCCTTAAATAATTATCCCACTCCTTTGCCTCCTCTAGAGACTCTAATTAATTCCTTAGCTTTTGTGAATCCTATTTTAGATACAAATGCTTCACTTTCCACATCTTTAAATCAAGATTAAATGTTGAGGACTCTTCACTTCCGACACTCGCAAATTCTACATTTGTTCATACCTGGGCTTCTTGTCTCAACATGACATCATGGGATTATTCATTTCTTCTTGATCATTGAGATGACAACTTAGAGGACACATATCATTTATTTGTTGAATCTCACATACAAGATCTTGATAATAGATTGAGGTTGTTCGTCTCCTCTTTGAAGGTAAGTGCAATAATTTGAGTCCACTTTTAGTGGAAGATCATGAGGTAGAAAAGTTTTAAAAGGAGTGAACTTTGGAAATACATAATAACTTTGTTTCAAATTTTTTGAATGAAATTAATACCTATTATAGATGATAATATATAGATTTCAAATATCTACTTTTTTCAGTTTTCAACATATTTTTCTATTTATTATTTAATTTGGAATAAAATCTAGATAAATTTTTAGAAGGAATGGACTATAGCAATATGGTTGACAACTTATTTTTGAATAAAATTACAATCCATTACTCATGATAATGTATATTTTTCACACACACACACACACACACACACATATAAAGAGAGAGAGAGAGAGAGAGAACGTATTACTATCTTTTAATATTTTGATTTTAACATTTTTAATAGATTTTTTATATTTGTACAATCTAGACATCATTATACGCATGATTAAAAAAATTATATTACAATTGTTTTAAGTCAAATTATCATGGTACAATATTTTTAAAACACCTTAATCCTAGTAAAAAAATTATTGAAAAAATTATACAAAAAATTATTAAAAAATACTTTGACCAAACTCCAACATCATATGCATCTTTCCATAAAAGGATTTTTAAAAATACATTCATTTATTACTTATTTCGTTGGTCATATATGTGCATGTTTTGGCTTTCAAAATACTTTTTTTTTTAAATCCAATTTTATGTGTCCTATACAAAAGAAACTTTTATCATTTAGGCATTAAAATAATTATATGTTTGAAAACTAGAAACAAAATATTTCATTTCATATTTTTACACCTTATTAATATTCTATGTATAAGTACTTCAAATTGTTACCCCAGTTATGAAAAGCTCTAATTTCTAAGAAAAATACTTCCACTTTTGACCAAAAAATGGACTCAACTTCTTGCACTTACCCTTGGCATTAGCTCTTATGGAGTTTCCCCATACTTTTCACATGTCATGAGAACACATTTAAATATTTATGTTATTTTACCATAGATATATGCTTCTATAATGATATATTCTACAAATATTCATGATTTGACCTATTTGACTCAATCACTATTCATGTTCACACCTTCTATAGGAGTATCAATTTCTCATCAATCTTGTTGTCTTACATATTGTGAGAACCATATATCTGTGGTTATTATACCTAAATCTTTCATGGTACTTAATTCATCTTATCAATGTTTGTCACAATTTGACATTAGTTTGTAGTAGCTTGAATAGATTTTGGATGCTTTGTAGACATATTTGGTACATGCTATGCATCATTTTTCACATCGTTTAAAATTATTTCTTTCTTTAGTTTTAAGATTGGGACTCTTGACATGATGAAATTTGAGCAACTTCTAGAGATTTATATTTTTTACTTTCTTCTCTCATATTCCTTTTAAGAATGGGAAGATCTTCTACATTCACCTTTGGATTTATTTCTTCCTAATGGTAGGAATGTTGTTATGAATTCTTGGGTCATGTTTAGCATTAAGTATCAAGATTCCACCATTGGTGCATGTCACTACACATTAAGGGGATACATGGTCTCTATTCTTATCTATTCTAGGAGGCAATTTTTCCTCACACTAAATTTTATTTGTCAATAATTTAGGGGGTCACTTAAACCTTCTCTCTTGATCTTGTGTGGGATCCTTGATCCTCTCTTCTCTTTCCTTCTCTATTTCTTAGATGGGATCATTGTGTATATGGGTATCTAACATGGCCTTGTTAGGAACCTTATTTTAGTCTTTTTTTCTCTTCTTTTTTAATCTCTAAGTTGCACTTAGGGGGGGGTGTTAGTGTAAAAAAATATATTTCCTAATCAATTAATCACTTAGGTCCCATTTGAATCTAGTCAAGTTTACTTAGGGACATTTATTCTATAATCCATATTGGTTGTACACCTTTTCTCTTGGTGGTATATCCTACATATACTCACATCTTTCTCTCATATGAGCATCCCATTCCCATCTATTCTCATGCATTACATCCTTTGATAGAGTATAATTTATTCTCTCATATTGGTCTTTCTTGTTCTTTCCATTAGACTTTCTTGGTCTTGGGTGGCTATCTCCATAGTCAAATATTACACATCATCCAATCCAAATTCCAACTTTGTTTAGCCCTTTTGCTAGCATTGTGAGCCAACCTAACACACATTTAATGTGACATGTTGTTATGCCATGATATTTAAGAGATTCATTGTGTAATTAAACACATGAGAAATACAAGAATGGAAGAGGAATTCATAAGAAAAATCATTATAGCATAATCAAATTTTAAAGGGCAATAAAAGAATTGAATTTGCATAATTATCATATGGGTTGTATATATGTTTGTGAATGTTGCCTTCAATTTTTCTCATTGTGATTAATTCAGTTGACTAAAGTGTCTAACCTAAGAGAACCTATTCACCTATCAAGTCATAAAGCTGCTTAATAGTGTCTCTATACAACACCTTGACATCTAAGATATCCAATAGGAGAGGACAAGGGTGATCCCACAATAGTGGTTTACACTTTTTGGCCAAACTTGACATTGAAATGAACATTTTGAACTTTTTCTTCACTTTTAGACACCTATGGTTGCTAAACCATGAGGAATTTGAAGATGATGCAAACTAGTGATTTGTGACATTTTGTATGTAGATTCTAAATATATATTTTTTAAAACTTTGGAATCAAATTGCATTTCTTTTTCCATCTCCTTTGATAACTAGTTTTTAATAGTAAACGTCATTTTCAAAGAGTGATGTGTACTTGTTAAAACCACTTTTTTTCTATGAAGGTTAAAATTCTAATTTTTTCAAATTTAGATTCGCAACTATGATATCTAGTGCATGCAATTGGTTTCATAGTGTTTTATTGAATTTTTTTTCATAGTTAAGTTTTGAAGTCAAACCAATTACAATTTAGACAGATTTACTTGCTAACACAACTATTTTTGTAGGTATCAAAATTCAATTTTTTTTGTTGGATCAAAGACACCAATATCAAGTGCATAGATATTTTTCAGATTTTTTTTGATAATATGCTATTTTTCCATGTGCAGAATAAAGAGCTTGATTTTCGGTGTGTATGTGCAGGATCATGATGGGCCAAAAAGTGGCGATATGATGGGTATGTGTAGGGTATGTGGCTAGCAACTTTTTTTTACCCAAAATTGATGAAACTAAAAGGGTTTTTAAAGGAGATTCTCAACTTTCTACCAATATAAATTATGCTTTACTTTGAATTTAATAAATAATTATTATTCATTTTCTATTTGAATTACCACTAAAGTCTTGATTGATAGGTTGATTGAAAATCATCTATAGCTTTCATTGAACGATATCACATTTTTTGAATCTGAAACATGTGTCACATTCTATGATTTGCATACTATAGGATTTAAAAAAAAATGAATTTCATAAATTTTTTACCAAGTTAAGGTGGTTAAAAATATGATTTTTTATATTTTTTAAAAGTTGTAATAAAAAATTCATGATTAATTATATACTTGGAAAAAATTACAAAAAAATATGCATCACATCCAGAAATGAGTCCTCTACTTATGTCTAAAATCTTATAAAAAAATATTATCATTTTATTATGGTTAGGGTGGTCAGACAGACACCTACTTCTTATTTTTTACCTGAAATTTAAGTACTACTACATTGAAATTTCAAATTTTCATGAAATAGATTTTTTTTAAAATAAACCTAGTAGTTTAGAAACTACATTCAATTTGCTACAGATTCTATTCTTACATATTTTTGAAATAATATAGATAACTTATTCAATTTTTTACGTCAAATTGCCTAACTCTGATTTTTCTAAATTTTTTGCCACTTAAGGGCTTGTTTTTTCCATGATGATCCTGCACATACCCCAGTGAAAAACCTACATTCACAAGAAATTAAAAAAAAAACATAATAATCGAATTAAATATATTTAAAATTATGCTTTTTGGGAATCTTATAATAAGGACTACATACAAAAAATACATTTTTAATGAATTCATTTGATCTCCCAAAAGGTAAATCAAAAGTGGTTTTTTATTACCATTTTGATAAGTGTAAAAGAGACTCTGTTATAGGTATGGTTTAAAACTAGTGGGATTCTATCCAAAGGGGTTTGATCCAATGTGGTTTGATCAAACCATCTTCAATTGGAGGGTGTTGGCAAGAAGTTGAGTCCACTTTTTGGCCAAAAAGTGGAAGTGTTCTCTGATTTTCAGAATTTGTCACATTTGGCCTTAAAATTTGAAGCACTTAGAAATTGAACCTTAAAAAAAGTCACTAATCATAAAATGTAGTTGTAGACATCTAAATTTGACCTCTTCCATATGGTCAAAGACATCTCCTTAACCATCCTTTTGCTCATCTACTTCATCTTTTTTGTTGGTATTAATTAAATCATTCATTTAATTAATATTTCGTGTCCTACATAAGGTTTCCAAAGTATTTAATTTAATAAATATTTTTCCCCTCTTTCCTCTCTAAATTAAATAAATATACCACTTTATTTAATTTAGTCATATTATCTCTTGGAATTTTAAATTTATTTTTAATTCCTCACTTTCTCTCTCATTGTCACATCCTCCAACTTTTGCAAGTTGGTCTCTAATCCCTCTTAACAATTTAACCCTCTTTCTTAATCATAATCAATTTTTGGTTAAGATGTGCACACCCCTAATCATCATTAGGGTCACATCCTCCATAATTTCACACTTGCCTCTAATCTGTCATTAATTTGTCTAATCAAGTACTTGCACAACCTTAATCACCTAATTAGGTCAACCTAATCCCCATATTATTTATGGAATGTGTCCTAAGTCAACTTCATTAAAGGTTTTCTCCTTTTGGAGAAGGCACTACATTCCCCATGTGAATTTTTAATTCACATTTAATCCTCCAATGCATTCCTTGGAATTTAAAATTATTTTTCTCATTCCCATGTAGATATTTGAGGAATTTTGAATTCCTCACATGTCCTCTCACCCACATGGGGACAAGGGCCTCCTTTATGAGGAGATCTTGTCCCAATCCCAAGGTACTATATAGTACCTCCATGTCATGTACCCTATTTCCACCTCATGTACACATCATCATTTTCAAGCCACTTCACATGCCACATGTCAAGATGTGAGAGTTTTTAAGTTCTCAACTCACCTTAGCCCTACATCTTGATCTTGGTGGCTGAATCTCAACCGTTCATTTCCCTAGAGAGTCCAAAATTCTCTATAAATACCCCCTCTTTTCTCTCATTTTAAGAGAGATCATTTATGCTAGCCAAACTCTTGCAAAATTTTCTTTTGAGCCATACTTAGCCAAATTCTCATACTTGCATCCACTTTCACTCATTTTAATCCTCATCTCATTTTATAGCTTGCATCTCTTGCCACCAAAGGAGCATACAACATCAAAGATCGAAGGGCCAACCAAAGGATCGATTCAAGACAAGGTGAATCCACTCTATTTGTTGTTTTTATTTTGTTTTGAATCCAACTAGGCTAATCTTGAGGTGTAGGGTGTTTATATTTTTTATTTGCACTCTTTTTTTTGCTACTCACTTTCTAACAAGTATTTTCCCCTATCACATTTTTGGCATGTCTGGTGGGACCCACAAACGAGTCTCTTTCTTTCACATTTTCTATTTTTTTCACTTTTTGCAGGTGCGGGTTGGAGAGGGGTGGACCCGACCTATAGACAAGCAGACCCAACCATCCAGGGGCAGACCTGACCTCTACACAAGCGGATCTGGCCTCCAGGGGCGGACCTGACCTTGCCTAGGGGCGAACCTGCCCTCCACAGACTCTAAAAGTTGATTTTTGTAGATTTTTCATAGAGGGGCGGACCTAACCTGACAGATAGGCGGACCTGCCCTCAAAACAGGCGAACCTTCCCTCCAGATAGGCAGACCTTCCCTTTAGACAAGCGGACCTGACCTAGATAGCTTTTTTCGAAAGGTAAAATTTTTGTTTTTAGCACTCATTTTGGTTGTTTTAAGTGTTTTTAACTCCCTAACTTAGGCACATAGTTTAACTAGGGGTGTCAATCACTCTTGTTTGTTGTGCTTTTTGGTGAGCTATTTGAAGTATCTAATCCCCTTGTGCCATTTGGCGATCCTGGGTGATGAAAAATCGTAGCTTACCAAGTCCTTTAAGTCATCCTATTTTGCTTTTCTTAGCAGTACCTACTTGGGGATTTCATCACCCCAAGGGATGATTCCAACCACCCGTACTGGCAGGGTATATAAAGGAGGGAGAGCAAAAGTTGTACCTCAATCCAACCACGTTGTAATTGGCGAAGCGTCGGGATGACGTGAAGAGTTGGTCTGAGCCTTTAGTATCTCACTAAAGTTCCCAACTCACGCTTGTAACGAGTCGGTGTTCACGGTTTGGGCCTCATGTACCGGGTGTATATCGAGGACTCCTTAGCAACAATGTTCATCCTAGAATAGAAGACTTTGTCAGCCATACCCTTTGTACTAGACTTAGGATTATGTTGTCTAAATTGTCTTCTTTGTGCGAAACCAGTGATTGTCTGATTAATTGACTCAGCCATATCCTTTTGATTGATGTTTTCTTTGTTTTGGGTCCTTTACCTTAGTCATCTTTTCAAAAGTCAAGTTTAAACCTATCCAGGGGCGGACCTGACCCATCCAGGGGTGAACTTGACCTTTGAGCCAACTTTTTTTAGCCTATTTTAACCATTTTTGACCAACTTTTGCTCCATAGGCAGACTTGCCCTACACAAGCAGACCTGACCCATCTAGGGGCAGACCTGACCTTTGACCCAGCCCTTTCATGCCTATTTTGACCAAATTTGACCATCGTTTGTTCCACAAGTGGACTTGACCTTTGACCCAGCCCTTTCAGGCCTGTTTTGACCAAATTTGACCATCTTTTGTTCCTTAGGTAGACCTGCCCTCGATAGGGGCAGACCTGACCCTTAACCGATCAGCATTTTCATTGGTTTCATCATTCGAGACCCTTGTTTCACCATTTTGATCACCCGTCTCCTCGTTCCAAATGTCCGTACACCCATTTTGAGAATCCATTCGCCATCCTAAACATTCATCCCCTCAGTGCGCACATTCGCTCACTCCTTCAGGGTCCTCGTTCACTCAGTCGTTCTCCATGTTTTGGATATCATTTCTCCATTTCAGATCACCATTATTCCATTGAAACCTTGTTAAAGCAGTTATCCAAATTGACCTAGGTGTTCATCTCTAATCATCATCCATTAAAACTGACTTAGGGTAGTCATCCATCCTAAGTCGGTCATCCTCGTCAGCCCAATCAATCTGATTCTATCTCAAGTTGGATTCGGTGCCATTATCATACATCCATTCTTTAGTCAATTAATCAACACCTAGCATTACCAAGGGTCACTCTTGAACTTGGTTTTGGATTCCGGTCATTACCATCTATCCTAGTCGATCATCAATCCAAATCAAATCATCATATCATTCAATCCAGGTTGGCCAATTGTCTACCAATCAACTCAATCCGATCTCATCAAACAAATCCATTTCAAATCAATCATCCAAATCAATCCCATTGAGCCACATCCTCATCGGCTAATCCATTGGGTCAATCCTTTCGTCATCATCTTGATCATCTTAGCATCTTAATTTGTCCCATCATCTTGCATGCCCATTCAGACTCGGTCATAGACAAGGAAAATGGTCGAGCAACAAGCCCACAATTCCCAACCAAACATCCCTCAAGATCCGAACAACGTAGCTCATGCCTCACAAGATCCCCATAACGGTGCGAACATCCCTCGAGATCCGCATAATGGTACATCATCACAATCCAATATTGATGGTCAAAACACATCACCACCTGGGGATGAGAACATGGTCAACCAACCTGAACTTACATTTGAGGAACACTTTAGTAACCCTACCAATGTGTAAATGACTAACCACCTGTTCGAAAGACATGGGGAAGAAATCTCGGTGCATCTCATTGAAAATGGTGTCAAACTTCCACTAGGTGTTGACTTATCCAAATATAGTGGTTCCACATCTAGCATACCCCAAGGTTCACAAAATGCACTAGGTAGTTCATATGTCCCCAATGTTCCTCCAGTAGAAGGTTGGCATCAACCTGAATTCGGCAATGTCATTCTGTATCCCATTAGCAATCCCCCACATCCCGCAATCTCAGTCATGGGGGCTCCTCAAACAACTGATCCCAATGATCATTTTTCTTTTGGCATGCCACAAAACATTCTGCAACCACCGCCATTAATGCTAACGACACCACCCCTTTCAAATCCACCTCCTGTCAGCACCGGGGGCAGCCCTTTTACTGCATTGCCTCCACCTTCTGGGGCCATAAACCTACCATCACCTTCGTACGCATCTCCACAGCCTCCCCAATCTAACCTACCACCTCCATTATTGCCACAAGGTACATCCCAACCAAATGCCCTTTTGGTACCCAACAACCTCCTTTGCAAAACACCCCTACGTTATCTCAGCCGCCCCAACAACAACAACCACCATATAACCCCTCAATTTCTTCACAACAACCACCATACCAATCGCAAAGCAATCCGTCCCAACCTCCCACTCAAACCATATCCCCGTTCATCGCATCCATCCTACATTCACAAACTCAAACACAATACAATATCCCATCTCGTCCCACACAACATCTCACATCACATCAGCAACCTCCCCAACATTATCATTATCCTAACCAACAACCACCTTATGTGGCTTCCCAATAGTCACAGCAATACCTTCAGTATCAACAGGCCAATCCGCAACCTCACATGCAAGCTCCTCAGCAACCTACCTCACATTTTTATCAAACAAATCCATGCTATACCTCACAACAACAACCCTCTTACCAACAAAATCCCTCGGCATACCAACAAGGGATGCCATCATCCCACTACCAAAATCCATACCTCAACATTCTGACACTCTCTCAGCAAGATCCTTTATCGTCCTATCATCCATATCCATCCAACCCGCCTTTGTCCCTTACACCACCGGTCAATTCAAATCTGTTGGAAATCAAAGCCACTATGAAAGATCTTCAAGTTGGGACTGGAAAACAATCATTCAAATTCGAGGACATATGTCCATATCCATTTGATCCCTCCATCTCATTGATCCCCTTCCCTAAACATTTTGAAATACCAAATTTTGACAGATACAAGGGGAACAAAGATCCTAAGGCCCACTTACAAGAATTTTACTCCCAGTGTCAAGAAGTTATGCACAACAACAACTATATCTTGCGCCTATTCCCACGGAGCCTGACAAGAAATGCCCTAGAGTGGTTCATGAGCCTCGAACGAGGGTCCATAAAATATTTTGCGGACCTGTCAAAAAATTTGTTTCCTACTTCTCCTTCAATTTGGAGGACACTGACACCTTAGATCTCCTCAAAGAGAAGCAACATGAAGGGGAAACCTTTGCTAGCTACCTTCAAAGGTGGCATGCACTAGCAAGCTGAATGAAAACCCCTCTCAAAGAGAAAGACATGGTCACCCTTTTTGTGGAAAATTCTCATCTCGACATGGCTCATAATTTCATATTGCACTGTGTTACCACTTTCGCTGAAATAGTGGAAAAAGGGCTCATCCTCAAACACGCCCTCATTGCCAAAGGGCACATCAAGATACATAACCATGATAAAGAAAGGTCATTTGGTGACAAGCCACGTTTTTGGAACAAGAACAAAAATGTAGTGAATGATGGTGTCACTGATACTAAACATGTTCAAGTGGCTAATACATCCCATAAACAACAACCATCTATACCTAATGCTATATCTGTGCCACAAGGGGCACCTCGTCCTCCTCAATAGTCAAACCCGAACAGTCAGGGAAACAACAAACACCAATATACTCAGTTAGGAGAACCATTGAGTGTCATCTTCAATAAGTTGTTACAGGTCAGCTATCCGATCACATATCCTGTCACCAAACCGCTTGATGAATCCAAACCCAAACTAGCCTGGTTTAGGGAAAATGAATATTGTGAATTCCATAAAATAAAGGGACACACTTTGAATAAATTTCAAGGTCTCAAAAACTATGTCCAAGATCTCATCGATCGAGGAGAAATCAAAGTTGACACCAGTCAAGCTTCGTCATCCAATGCTCAATTACAGATATATCAAAATGCCTTTCCCAACCATAATCAAGGTGCGAGCACCTCCAACAACAATCCCCAAGACAATAGCATAAATAACATAAGTTATAAGAATGTACCCCTCACTTACGATGGTATTGTCCATTACATTGAGTAGGTAGAACCCCATGTATCTATGATACATGTTCGAGCCAAAGACCCTCAATGTGTTGTTACTACATGACAAGCCTGCATCACTATCCCTGTGGCCTCCGCACCTACCCAACCAAATCCTATAAACTCTAAGTACAACATTCTAGATCACGTAGGGAAGACCCCTGCTCAGATCTCAATCTGTAAGGAAAGCAACGGTGCGGAAACACTTTCCTAACGTCAAATCCACAGGGAAGAATGCAATGCAAGGCTTTTAATTTTCAAATTACAATCTAATTAAGACACACATGAAATATTTTCAGAAATAGAAAAAATACACAAAGAAAAATTGAACACCAGATTTATGTGGGAAAACCCTATTAGGAAAAAACCCACCACACCAAGCTGAATCTCTTTGTATTTCAGTAACAACAAAATTACATACAATCAGAGATACAACTCTCTAGTATTTCACAGTAGTTTCACTGTTCAATCTCATTCATAGAAAATGCTCTCAACAACACGAAAAAAACTCATCTCATAATTCTTAACACCTTCTGATTTTATCCTCTTGTTGATCCTTATCCATCAATGCTCCATCGAAGAAAGTTTCCATGCCTTTTCAGATTTTTCCTTGCATGCAGTTTTTCTCCAGCATTGCAACTAATGCAAAAATCCAACTGTCATCTGTTTGAAATCTGCTTCCTCTGATTGGTCCAGCGGGATGCCACATAGGATAGTCACACGGTCAAAGGTGATCAAACTTTGTTGGCATATTTGTGAGACACTAACACTGTCTCCCCAATGCCACAAAGTATTCATAACAGTATCGGCATAAGTCTCAACAGTCGGCAGGACAACATAGCGAGTGTCACATGTCATACAGAATCCATCGATGTCCATTTCATTCCTATCAAAAAGAGTTTCCCTTATCAACAAGACTCATATCGAATGTCACAAGTCATATCGAACTCAGAGAAACCATCGACAAGACATACTGATCTCGCCAAGACCTCATATCGAAATCTTCAAGTCATGTCAGCGTGAGCCATTCGGCATGACTATCTCTCTTCGGTGAGACATCATACCGACAGACAAAGCTTCCACCAAATGGTCTACCATTTTCGCCGAGATGTCATAGCGAACATCCCATGTCACCCCGAATGTCACATACTGTCGGCAAGACTCATGTCTTTCACCGTGACCTTTCATCGAGATCCATCATGTCTTGCCGAGTCGGCGAGACTGCTCTTCATAGCTGGGACCTTTCATCGAGCATTATCAAGTCTTGCCGGGTCAGCAAGACTTAAGCCCTTCGCCAAGACGTTTCTCCGAGCGCCCAAAGTTAACCCGAAGGCTGTCAGCATGACTTATCCAAATCGCCAAGACTTCTCAGCGAAATCTTTTGTCACCGCGAAGGCACCACGAGAATACTCCCGTCAGCAAGACTTTCTGGTTTCATTGAGACCTCTCCCCGATGAACCTTGTGTTAGCCTGACGTCGGCGAGACTTACACCATTCGCTAGGACTTCTCCCTGACACCTGTGAGTCATCCTAATAAGATCAAACAGTTTCCCGAAGGTTCTTCATTTGACAAAAGGTCATGCCGAACACAGAGAGTCACAACGATAGTCTTTTCGGCAAGACAACAACCCTGTCACAGCGATATGAGAATTTCAAAAGCTTTAGAATAGTTAGTCGGCCAGAAATCCATGATGTCACACCGATTTTTCTTTCAAGGAGTTTCATGTTAGTAAGGATTGAGGCACAGATTCCAACAAGCTCCCACTTGATGAAGATCTTACTAACACCTCCAGAGCATAATACAACTACTGAAATTCATGGGCTAAGAGGCCCATGGAACTAGCACACCACTTGAACTTGTCTATGCTCACAGGCTTCGTCAATGTATTTGTAACATTCTTCAGAGTATCCACTTTCTCCAAAGAGACCTTCCCATCCTCCACCATATCTCGTACAAAGTGATACTGTACATCTATATGTTTCATCCTAGCATGGAAAGTAGGATTCTTTGCCAAACATATAGCACTCTAACTGTCACAGTAAATCATAATTCTTCCTGCATCTAAACCAATGTTAGAACACAAACGTTTTAACCAAATTGCTTCTTTACAGGCATGTGTTGCTGCCATGTATTCTGCCTCTGTAGTGGACAAAGTGACTATAGCTTGCCGCTTGCTCATCCAACTCATTGCACCACCATTCATCGTGAAAATATATCCACTGGTGGATCTTCTGCTATTAATGTCCCCTACCCAATCAGAGTCCACATAACCACGAATACTGAGAGTCCTCTATGATTCAACCAAGTTTCCATGGTACCACAAAGCATAGTATGAAGTGCCCTTCAGATACCTAAACACTCTTTTCACAGCATCCCAATATGTCCTTCCAGGATTATCCATAAACCTGCTAAGAACTCCCACTGCTTGGGCAATGTCTGGCCTTGTACAGACCATTGCATACATGAGACTGCCAACTACACTTGCATAAGGCACACTAGTCATGTCCTCCATCTCGGAAGAAGATTTTGGACAATCCTCAATAGATAACTTCGTTCCCTGCATAACTGGAACAACTAGTTGTTTGTAATCAATCATACAAAATCTCTCCAGAACAGTCTTGGCATACTTACTCTGACTGAGGTAAAGCTTTCTATTCTTCTTGTCCCTGGTTATTTTCATTCCCAGAATATACCCTGCTGCACCAAGATCTTTCATTTTGAACTTTGCAGTCAACTGATACTTAAGATCAAAAATCATTAGCTTACTATTGCCTATGAACAACATATCATCAACATAGAGTGCAATAATAAGGACTTGATCACTTTCAGCTTTGTAATATACACAATGATCACATTTTGATCTTACAAATCCCAATGACAAAATAAAAGTGTCAAATTTCTGGTACCACATTCTAGGTGACTATTTTAAACCATACAGAGATTTCTTCAACTTGCAAACCAGTCTTTCTTTACCTTTCTCCACAAAGTGCTCCAGCTGGGACATATAAATTTCTTCTTCAAGATCACCATGAAGAAATGTTGTCTTCACATCCATCTGCTCAATTTCTAAGTCATACGCTGCTGCAAGTGACAAAAGAAATCTAATAGATGTCAGCTTAGCTATAGGAGAAAATATTTTTCCATAATCAATTCCCTCTACTTGGGAATAACCTTTCGCAACCAGCCTTGCTTTATATTTCTCCACACTACTATCTAGGCCTATTTTCTTTTTAAACACCCATTTGCAGCCCACAACTTTTTTTCCTTTAGGAAATGGCACCAAACTCCAGGTATCATTCTTGTCTAATGATGCCATTTCTTCATTCATGGCTTCCAACCAAGAGTTTGCATCAGACATTTTAAATGCCTCTTTCACAGTCCTAGGTTCATCAATGCTAGAAATTAAAGCATAGGCACAAGTAGACTCAATTAAAGAAAACCCATACCTTTCAGGTTGCTTTCTTTCATGAGCTGACCTCCTCATAGGCTAAGGCTGAGGTGGTTCTTCATCTTCATCAGAATTTTCAGAACTACTTGAGCTCTCCTCAGTATCAGGTACACTTTGATTTTTCAATTCCTTTTTATCTGGTGTCGGAGGAATTGTTGCTACATCCTTTTCATTTTCTGATTTCTTCTCTGACTACAAATCCAATGTAGAAGGTTTCATCTCACGAAAGATAATGCTTTTGCTATACAAAACCTTCTCTATCTCAGGATTACAAAGCTTGTATCCTTTAATGCCAGCACTATATCCAATAAAAATACACTTTACAGCTTTGTTTTCCAACTTAGATCTTTTCTCAAATGGCACATATGCATATGCCTCACAGCCAAAGACACGAATATGTCTCAGAGAGGGCTTCTTTCCAGACCATGCTTCCAAAGGTGTCTTCTTAGCAAGAGCAGAGTTAGGAGAATGATTTACCAAGTAACATGTTGTAGAGACTGCTTCAGCCCAAAACTTCTCCTCCAAGCCAGCACTACTCAGCATACTTCGTGCTCTTTCCATTACTGTCTTGTTGAACCTTTCAGCAACTCTATTTTGCTGTGGAGTGTAAGGTGTAGTCTTATGTCTTTTAATCCCATGATCCTTATAGTACCCTTCAAATTCTTCTGAACAAAACTCACTGCCATTGTCAGCCCTTAAACATTTTATTTTTCTACTAGTCTAATTTTCTATAAGGTTTTTAAATTCTTTAAATCGACTGAACACTTCTGATTTCCTTTTCAGAAAATATACAAATGTTCTTCTTGAATAGTCATCAATAAATGACACATAGTATCTTGATTTAGACAAAGAAGGAACATTTACTGGACCAAAAACATCATAATGAATATAATCAAGCAAACCAGAAGATTTATGAGGACTAGAATAAAATGAAACACGATGTTGCTTTCCATATATGCAATGTTCACAAAATTCGAACTCAAGGTTACAATCTTCAAGCCCTTCTACCAGGTTTTTATTTTTCAAGGTTTTTAAACCTTTCTCACCAATGTGGCCTAGCCTATGATGCCAAAGCATAGTCTTTTCTGCTAGAAGTTTAACCTCCATGGAGTTTACACCATCAAGAATGTTTTCCTTCTTTTCTTCATGAGCAGCCTTAAATGACTCTGCAGAGACACTATTGCATTGGACAACTAGTGCATCCAGCTTGTACAGAGTACCAATTCGAGCACCCCTAGCCAACACCATAGAGCCTCTAGTCATCTTGCAGCCATTTCCAGAGAACGTGACCTACACTACGATATCATTCAGCTTACTTACATAAAGTATATTTCGAGCCAAACCTGGTATGTGCATTACATCATTGATTCCCTTCACTCTTCCATCAGGGAATTGAATTTTGACTCTTCCACGACCAATAATTTCCAAAGATGATTCACTTGTCAAGTACACCTTTCCACCATTGTATTCTTCATACTTTGTGAACCAATCTCTACGAGATGTCATGTGGAAAGATTCTCCAGAATCAATCAGCCAGACATCATCTGATGCCCGTGTAGCCAAAGCTGCAATGAAGGCATCTGCATCACTTTGAGAAAAATCATTGCCTGAAGACTTCTTCTTCTTCTTTTTCTCCTCCTTACAATCCTTTCGGACATGACCAAGTTGCCCACAATTCCAACACTTCACCTTGGACTTCTTTCTAGGAGACTTTGATCTCCCTTCTGATTTTGATCTGGACTTCTTGTCCTTCTTCTTGCCTTTCTCCTTCGGTCTACCTCTGACAGCAACAGCCTCCTTTGCCATCTTAGAAGATTTTCTTCTCATTTCTTCTGATAGCAGAGAAGCAACAACATCTTCCATCTTGAATGTGGATGTTGTACTCCCAATAGCCATCACCAGATGATCCCATGAATCAGGCAAAGAACATAACAGTAGCATGCAATGATCTTCTTCTTCTATCTTCACACCAATAGATGCCAACTGAGCAATCAACATGTTGAAAGCATTCAAGTGATCAACAACACCAACTCCATCCTGCATCTTCAAGTTGTACAACTTCTTCCTCAAGAACAGCTTGTTCACCAAGGACTTGCCCTGATAAATAGCACCTATTCTTGTCCACAAAGAGGCTACAGTATTTTCTTCATGCACATCCAAAAGAACAGAGTCAGCTAGACAGAGCCTTATCAGTCCTTTTGATTTTCTATCTGCCAGGTCCCAATCTTCTAGCTTCATGGCCTGAGGTTTCGTTTCAGACACAGTAGTCCAAAGATCTCGGTCCACTAACAAATCTTCCATTTTGAGTTTTTATAACTCAAAATTGCTACCATTGAACTTCTCTATTTCCATCTTTTCGAATGTGCTCACCATCTTAATCTGTAACTAAATTATCAGACCTCTACCAAACTCCCACTGGAAAAGGATTGACACAAAAAACCCAACCCACTCACAAGGATAGCACAACTAGCTAGGCTCTGATACTACTTGTAAGGAAAGCAACGGTGCGGAAACACTTTCCTAACGTCAAATCCACAGGGAAGAATGCAATGTAGGGCTTTTAATTTTCAAATTACAATCTAATTAAGACACACATGAAATATTTTCAAAAATAGAACAAATACACAAAGATAAATTGAACACCAGATTTACATGGGAAAACCCTATTAGGAAAAAACTCACCACACCAAGCTGAATCTCTTTGTATTTCAGTAACAACAAAATTACATACAATCAGAGATACAACTCTCTGGTATTTCACAGTAGTTTCACTGTTCAATCTCATTCACAGAAAATGCTCCCAACAACACGAAAAAAACTCATCTAAGAATTCTTAACACCTTCTGATTTTATCCTCTTGTTGATCCTTATCCGCCAATGCTCCATCAAAGAAAGTTTCCATGCCTTTTCATATTTTTCCTTGCATGCATTTTTTCTCCAACATTGCAACTAATGAAAAAATCCAACTGTCATCCGTTTGAAATCCACTTCCTCTTATTGGTCCAACGGGATGCCACATAGGATGGTCACACAGTCAAAGGTGATCAAACTTTGTTGGCATATCGGTGAGACACTAACAATGTCTCCCTAATGCCACAAAGTATTCATAACAGTATCGGCATAAGTCTCAACAGTCGGCAAGACAACATAGCAAGTGTCGCATGTCATACCGAATCCATCGATGTCCATTTCGTTCCTATCAGAAAGAGTTTCCCTTATCGGAGAGACTCATATAGAATGTCACAAGTCATATCGAACTCAGAAAAACCATCGACAAGACATGCCGATCTCACCAAGACCTCATATCGAAATCTTCAAGTCATGTCAGCGTGAGCCATTTGGCATGACTATCGCTCTTCGGTGAGACGTCATACCGACAGACAAAGCTTCCACCAAATGGTTTACCATTTTTGCTGAGATGTCATAGAGAACATCCCATTTCACCCTAAATGTCACATACTATCAGCAAGACTAATGTCTTTCGCCGTGACCTTTCATTGAGATCCATCATGTCTTACTGAGTCGGCGAGACTGCTCTTCATAGCTGGTACCTTTCATCGAGCATTATCAAGTCTTACCGGGTCAGCAAGACTTAAGCCCTTTTCCAAGATGTTTCTCCGAGCGCCCAAAGTTAACCCAAAGACTGTCAGCATGACTTATCCAAATCGCCAAGACTTCTCAGCGAAATCTTTTGTCACCACGAAGACACCACAAGAATACTCCCATCTGTGAGACTTTCTGGTTTCATTGAGACCTCTCCCTGATGAACCTTGTGTTAGCTCGACGTCGATGAGACTTACACCATTCGCTGGGACTTCTCCCTGACACCTATGAGTCAGCCTAATAAGATCAAGCAGTTGCCCGAAGGTTCTCCATTCGACAAAAGGTCACGCCGAACATAGAGAGTCACAATGATAGTCTTTTCGGCAAGACAACAACCCTGTCACAACGATATGAGCATTTCAAAAGCTTTAGAACAGTTAGTCGGCCAAACATCCATGATGTCACACCAATTTTTCTTTCAAGGAGTTTCATGTCAGTAAGGATTGAGGCACAGATTCCAACACAATCTTGGATCTGCTTAAGTCTTCTCCTGTACATCAAGAAATCCTCAACAGAGCTTTATAGGAAACCCATGTACCTAATGGCATCGATCCCACATGGTTTCAAGCTTTGGTAGGACATCTGGCATTATGTTACCAACTACACTTCAGCCAGAATGATATGCCAAATATTGATGCCAATCAGAACCGTCCCTTGCATATCAAAGTCCTAGTTGCCCGTCATAAAATAAAAAGGGTCTTGGTAGATAATGGCTCTACCCTCAATCTATGTACTCTAAAATTTATAAAATAGGTGGGGTATACTCAAACAGATTTAAGTAATCAAATCATCACGATCAAGGCTTATGATAATGCAGAAAGAAATTTAGAGGGAATTATCAGTCTTCCTATCCAGGTTGGACCTGTAGTTCAGTACACTACCTGTCATGTCCTTGATCTGGACTTACCATATAATCTCCTCCTTGGCTGCCCATGGCTCCATGCTATGAAAGTCGTCCCCTCCACATACCATCAGTGTCTAAAATTCTCGGTTAGTGGACAAGAGATCACCATTTATGTTGACCCCCAACCATTTGAATACTATCGCACTTTAAAAGCGTCATTTCCCCATTTACATTATTGTCCTGGGGTTGAAATGGGGGCATCTCAGTCATCATCCACTAATCCACCCTCCACCGTGACAAGCACCCCATCTTCCACCACCAATCCTACAGTCACAAAAGTCCAGATCATTGACAAGGGGTGTGAATACGAAATGCATACTGCTCTTAATGTAGCAACCATGCCACCATCACCACATGAGTACAGTCAACCTTCACATGCTACTCCAAAGGAAGACAAGAGTATCACCTTCAGTGCAAAAAACATTCCTTCTACCACTTTCAGGTCCCCTAGTATCAGGATAGATGCACCAGAAGAGGATATTAGTCAATGGGTATACCGAGAAGAACCCCAACCAGATCCTCCTCTAAAGGAATACTTTCAGGAAGTATATCCTTGGTCAGCCAAGTTTGCAGAGAAGCATAACTATCAAGGTAGAGGCCTAGGTAAAGAAGAAAAGGGGCGGTTGCAACCTATTGATACGTCAAAGATACCACACAATATAGGCCTCGGATACGATAGAAAACAGAAAGGCCCTGCGACATCGTCTAATACTTCTAATAGTGTTACTATGGATGATGGCTCATTGGAAGACATACCAAAGGAGGAATCCATCATACATGCATACGATGACGTTGATCACACAAACCTATCATCCATGGTCAAATGCCTATCCATCTGTACCATTAGCCTATCCCTTCGTCATCCTGAGCTTATTGATTGAGACCTACTTGACAGCACACCTGTCAATATCTCCTTGGATACATATGTCAACCTCATGGGATTGGGGGGGATGAACACTCCAGTCACAAAAATAAGAACAAGAAAAATAAAAAATGGTCAACTAGTGAAAACCTCCCTGAGGCATTTCCTGACTTGGAAAAAGTAAAAATAAAGGACACATGCGATGGCGAAAACCTCACAGAGGCGCTAGAGAATGGAGATGTTCATCTTCCCCTTGTGGGAGCCCAATTATCTACACAATCGTCCATCCTAATTGAAGAGACTCGATAAGTTAATTTGGGTACTGTCGAAACTCCTAAGATCACATATGTAGCCAAATCACTCTCAGATCAGGAATATGCAGTCATTGTTCAGTTACTCCAAGAGGGTATTATTAACTTTGCTTGGTCATATTCAGACATGCCAAGCTTAGACCCTGCTTTAGTGGTTCATCATCTGGATGTCCGCCCAGATGCCAAGCCTATCAAACAGAAGCTCCGCAAGATGCATCCACAAGTAGCATTATTAGTCAAGAAGGAACTAGAGAAATTACTAGATGTAGGTTTTATCAAACCAATTGACTACTCTGATTGGATCTCCAATATAGTATCGATCACCAAACTAGATGGAGAAATTTTGGATCTGCACAGACTTCAGGGATCTTAACAAGGCCTACCCAAAGGATGACTTCCCTCTACCCAATATTGACATATTGGTCGACCTCACTGTAGGACATGAGATGTTACCCCTTATGGATGGTTTCTTTGGTTATAATCAGATCCGAATTGCACCTGAGGACCAACACAAGACCGCTTTTACAACACCTTGGGGTACTTTCTGTTACAATGTTATGCCCTTTGGTCTCAAAAATGTAGGGGCGACATATAAGAGGGAAATGACGGTCATCTTCCATGACCTCATCCACATCATCATGGAGGATTATGTCGAAGACTTGTTAGGGAAATCTAGAACACGAGCAGAACATCCTATCATCCTGAAAAATATCTTTGAATGGTTGGAACATTACAAGTTATGACTAAATCCAAAAAAGTGTGTCTTCGGTGTTACATCAGGAAAATTGTTGGGTTTCATAGTCTCTCGAAGGGGTATTGAGGTTGATACCGCCAAGGTGAAAGCTATTTTGGACATGCCACCCCCGCACAATCTGAAGCAATTAAGAAGTCTTCAAGGGAAGATGCAATCCATCCGTCGGTTCATAGCCCAACTTGCAAATAAGTGTCAGCCATTCACCCATCTTCTGAAGAAAGACTCCACCTTCCGATGGAACCAACAGTGTTAGACAAGTTTCAATAAATCAAGGAATACTTAGCTCATCCACTGATCTTGATGCCACCTATTCCAGGGAAACCCCTCTTGCTTTATATCTCTGCCACTCCAGTCGTGTTGGGGGCATTGTTGGCACAACATGATGAATCATCGAAAGAGAGAGCAATCTACTACATCAGTCAGACACTGGTCGGCTATGAATTAAACTACTCTCCCATGGAAAAATCCTGCCTCGTAGTAGTCTTCAACACACAAAAACTCTGACATTACATGCTTAGCCATCCGTTCAAGTTAATAGCAAAAATTGATCCACAGAAGTATCTTTTATCCAAAACCACTCTAACTGGCCGCATGGCCAAGTGGGTCATGCTCCTAAGTGAATTTGACATAGAGTATGTGGAGCGAAAATCCATAAAGGGACAAGTTATAGATGATTAGTTGGCCGAGGCACCACTAGTAGATGCTTACCCTCTAGTCACTGAATTTCCAAACGAAGAAGTTTACACAGTTACAGAACCACCAGCTTGGACACTATATTTTGATGGCTCATATACTCATAACGGATCAGGCGCACGAATTCTATTAGTTACCCCTCAAGGTGACTACATTCCAAAATCATTCAAGATAGCATTCCCGTGTACCAACAACATCACAGAGTATGAAGCCCTCCTCACCAGCCTCTGAATTGCAAAGCAGTGGCACATAACTCACTTGAAAGTCTTTGGTGATTCATTGTTAGTCATCAAGCAAGTTAATGATGAATTCCTAACAAAAGATGATAAGTTGTTGCCCTATAAATGCATGGTGGATGATTTCAAGAAATATTTCACCTTCATACAATTTGACCAAATTCCTAGGGTATAGAACAAAGCAGTTAATGCAATGGCCACTATTGGCTCCCTGATTGACATGCCTAAAGATCAGACAGAATGTGAGTTCCTTGTGAAACAACTGTTAATCCCAACATATGATATCCTTGAGACTGACATGGTGTGTGACATTGTGGGTCCCACTTCCCCATGGTACCAAGACATATATACCTATCTGCATGATAATATTTTACCCCTAGATCTTACACGCAATCAGCATAAATCCTTCGTTCACTACTCTTCCTGATACATTATCGTCGGTAATACACTTTATCGTTGTGAGTATGATGGAATCCTCCTTAGATGTCTGAATGAGACACTATTGAATTTGACTCCATTTTCTGACGAATGTTCGTCGGTCGTTCAACAAACATTTGTCAGAAAATCGACGAACTGACGAATAAAATTTTGTTGCTATTTTTTTGTCAAAATGCCAACAACAAATTAAACATTGAAATAACGGTGCAAATTCGTTGGTCGTCGACATCATAAAATGACTCAGATGTTCATCGAAATATCGACGAAAACTTTGTGTATTCACCGATGAATTACACTAGAAGTTCATCGCCATTTCGATGAAATGGGCAAGGAGTAGCGTCGAAACAACACTAGAAGTTCGTCACCATTTCAATGAAATGGCAAGGATTAGCGTCGAAACAACACCAAAATTTCATTGCCATTTCGACGAAATGGGAAAGGAGTAGCATTGAGACAACACCAGCAGTTCATCGAAATTGCGATGAAATGGGAAAGGAGTTCGACAAAGCCTTCGTCGCAACTATAGCAACTTTGTTGGACCTTTTCGATGATTCATTGGTGGTTTTCATTGAAATTGCGACAAAACAATGCAATTTTTATTTTTTTTAAATATTCCTTGAAATGTACCATCACAGAGACTGATGACTGATCATACATACAGACTACAAGATGCATAGATGCATAGAAAAATCATTACACTTGTGATGACTGATCATACATACAAACTACAAGATGCATAGAAAAAGCATTATACTTGAGAACAACCAAGGGCTAACAAGGGAAGGAGTTAAGAAACAACTCTACCTATCATCACAGTTCTGTTGTTCCCCCCGAGAGAATCCTGCAAAGACAAGTTTACAATACCAAGTCAAATAATATGAAAAATACTTACTTCCATACAAATTAAATGATTATTCTCACAATGGCAATTTTTTAATTACAACAACAATTCCATGAAAGGTTATCCATGCTTCATAAGAGATGACTGATCATACATATAGACTGCAAGATGCATAGAAAAATCATTACACTTGAGAACAACAAAGGGCTAACAAGGGAAGCAGTTAAGAAACATCTGGATTGAAGAGAAAATATGTAGGGAAAATGTTGAGCAATGTCAAGAGAACAGAGCTTGTAGAACATATTCTTGACCTAATCAAGCTCTTGAACAACTTAAACAAAATTAAAATACTAACACATACATGAGACATGTAATGAACTTCCAATATCTACTATCTTTTTCATTAATGCAAAGGTAGGTAAAGGAGAAATAATTATAATTGTAACACTATTCATAGTCCAGTAAATTATGTTCGTAATTTGTGTTCAATGGACCTCAGTTTTATCATTATACTGCCCATCTAATACCATATTTTAATCCAGGGTTCAACTATCTTAGATCTAAAGAAGCACCTTCAATTAACCATTTAAAGTACTATAAAATAAGGTAAAACTTTTACTTGAGAAATATTGGGTACACTTGTAGGATTAAGTTCTCGCAATCATCAGGATTTATTGGCACACAGACACAACCTGCAACATATGAAGTAATGGATGAATACAAGTTAGTGAAATGGTCCTTAATATGTGAGTGGTTTGCAAATTGATTGGTAGAAAATAATGTTACAAACAGATCTACAAGAAAAATTATGAGGACAATCTACTGTAATCAACAAAATAGATGAAAAGTGCAAAGGAAAGAGTCAAGCTACATCTCTAGAGCCTAAAAAAAACACATGCAAGAAACATAAAAAAAGAACAAACCAGTTTTTAGATGAATACAAAATGGTGCCTTTAGCAAGTGATTCATATGCTTTCACACCTGACACAGAACATTAAGAAGATTTTAGTCTTCCTCTGTGAAATTAACTACTTAGAGAATAAACCTAGAAACCAATATTATATACCTCCATGTCTAGCTAAGGGTAGGTATAAGAGAAAAAAAAATCTTCAATGCAATTCCAAAAAATATCAATGTGTGTGTAGGTTTGTATTACTCAAAATATCATTTCATTGCCTAAGGAAAAATACCAACGTGATGTTTTAAATTTCAATCTTCACATAGGCTGCTACACATGCATATACAAGCATTATTCGAGCTCTAAACTATTCAAATATTAAGGATTTAATTAGCTATAAGATGGAAAGTTGTTGTTTAGACATAATCCATCATCTTTTACATATCTTTATTCACTCCTAGCGCTTCAGATAAATTTGTGTAAATGAGATAGAAATGTGAATATTTTATGACAAAAAAATTCTTAAAAGGAGGAGGGAGAGAGCAAAGGGTAGGGGGCAAGAGATAGCAAAGTATAACATTTTGATCATTATAACAATGAAACGAATCTTAAGTTTGAAGCATTAATATCATTTACAACATTTATGATCAAGAATGAATGTAAGTAGAGAAACTTTTACATACCTGCAAATGGTACAAAATTTCATGGTTAAGTCGAAGCCTCCCATCAACAACAAGATCCAAATATATGTGTATCTATCTCAATCGAGCCTCTAAACCCTTCAGAGCTGTCAATTTTTCCACTAACCTATTATGCACAAAAGTGAAATTTTAGAGTTATGTCACCACTAAAAACAAAAGAAACAGAGCTTTGAAACCAAATCCACACACAACACAATGTGGTATTCATACAAATCCATACAAACAAACTAAACTCAGAACATTGTAATAGAAACAACTTAAAATT
>VDFB02000007.1:21786954-21810819 GCA_007258455.2 Sequoia sempervirens | reverse complement strand
TTATGCCGATACTGTTATGAATACTTTGTGGCATTAGGGAGACATTGTTAGTGTCTCACCGATATGCCAACAAAGTTTGATCACCTTTGACTGTGTGACCATCCTATGTGGCATCCCGTTGGACCAATAAGAGGAAGTGGATTTCAAACGGATGACAGTTGGATTTTTTCATTAGTTGCAATGTTGGAGAAAAAATGCATGCAAGGAAAAATATGAAAAGGCATGGAAACTTTCTTTGATGGAGCATTGGCGGATAAGGATCAACAAGAGGATAAAATCAGAAGGTGTTAAGAATTCTTAGATGAGTTTTTTTCGTGTTGTTGGGAGCATTTTCTGTGAATGAGATTGAACAGTGAAACTACTGTGAAATACCAGAGAGTTGTATCTCTGATTGTATGTAATTTTGTTGTTACTGAAATACAAAGAGATTCAGCTTGGTGTGGTGAGTTTTTTCCTAATAGGGTTTTCCCATGTAAATCTGGTGTTCAATTTATCTTTGTGTATTTGTTCTATTTTTGAAAATATTTCATGTGTGTCTTAATTAGATTGTAATTTGAAAATTAAAAGCCCTACATTGCATTCTTCCCTGTGGATTTGACGTTAGGAAAGTGTTTCCGCACCGTTGCTTTCCTTACAAGTAGTATCAGAGCCTAGCTAGTTGTGCTATCCTTGTGAGTGGGTTGGGTTTTTTGTGTCAATCCTTTTCCAGTGGGAGTTTGGTAGAGGTCTGATAATTTAGTTACAGATTAAGATGGTGAGCACATTCGAAAAGATGGAAATAGAGAAGTTCAATGGTAGCAATTTTGAGTTATAAAAACTCAAAATGGAAGATTTGTTAGTGGACCGAGATCTTTGGACTACTGTGTCTGAAACGAAACCTCAGGCCATGAAGCTAGAAGATTGGGACCTGGCAGATAGAAAATCAAAAGGACTGATAAGGCTCTGTCTAGCTGACTCTGTTCTTTTGGATGTGCATGAAGAAAATACTGTAGCCTCTTTGTGGACAAGAATAGGTGCTATTTATCAGGGCAAGTCCTTGGTGAACAAGCTGTTCTTGAGGAAGAAGTTGTACAACTTGAAGATGCAGGATGGAGTTGGTGTTGTTGATCACTTGAATGCTTTCAACATGTTGATTGCTCAGTTGGCATCTATTGGTGTGAAGATAGAAGAAGAAGATCATTGCATGCTACTGTTATGTTCTTTGCCTGATTCATGGGATCATCTGGTGATGGCTATTGGGAGTACAACATCCACATTCAAGATGGAAGATGTTGTTGCTTCTCTGCTATCAGAAGAAATGAGAAGAAAATCTTCTAAGATGGCAAAGGAGGCTGTTGCTGTCAGAGGTAGACCGAAGGAGAAAGGCAAGAAGAAGGACAAGAAGTCCAGATCAAAATCAGAAGGGAGATCAAAGTCTCCTAGAAAGAAGTCCAAGGTGAAGTGTTGGAATTGTGGGCAACTTGGTCATGTCCGAAAGGATTGTAAGGAGGAGAAAAAGAAGAAGAAGAAGTCTTCAGGCAATGATTTTTCTCAAAGTGATGCAGATGCCTTCATTGCAGCTTTGGCTACACGGGCATCAGATGATGTCTGGCTGATTGATTCTGGAGAATCTTTCCACATGACATCTCGTAGAGATTGGTTCACAAAGTATGAAGAATACAATGGTGGAAAGGTGTACTTGACAAGTGAATCATCTTTGGAAATTATTGGTCGTGGAAGAGTCAAAATTCAATTCCCTGATGGAAGAGTGAAGGGAATCAATGATGTAATGCACATACCAGGTTTGGCTCGAAATATACTTTATGTAAGTAAGCTGAATGATATCGTAGTGTAGGTCACGTTCTCTGGAAATGGCTGCAAGATGACTAGAGGCTCTATGGTGTTGGCTAGGGGTGCTCGGTGGTACTGCATGCAAGGCGGATGCCTGGAATTTGTCCAATGCAATAGTGTCTGCGAGTCATTAAGAGGCGCTCATGAAGAAAAAAGAAGGAAAACATTCTTGATGGTGCCAAACTCCACGGAGGTTAAACTTCTAGCAGAAAAGACTATGCTCTGGCATCATAGGCTAGGCCACATTGGTGAGAAAGGTTTAAAAACTTGAAAAATAAAAGCATGGTAGAAGGCTTGAAGATTGTAACCTTGAGTTCAATTTTTGTGAACATTGCTGCATATATGGAAAGCAACATCGTGTTTCATTTTATTCTAGTCCTCACAAATCCTCTAGTTTGCTTGATTATATTCATTCTGATGTTTTTGGTCCAGTAAATGTTCCTTCTTTGTCTAAATCAAGATACTATGTGTCATTTATTGATGACTATTCAAGAAGAACATTTGTATAATACAAAGGAAATCGAAGTGTTGATCGATTTAAAAATTTAAAACCTTATAGAAAATTAGACTATTAGAAAAATAAAATGTTTTAAGAGGTGACAATGGCGGTGAGTTTATTCGGAAAATTTGAAGGCCCTATAAGGATCATAGGTTAAAGACATGAGGCTTACACCTTACACTCCACAGCCAAAATAGAGTTCTTTGAAAGGTTCAACAAACCAGTAATGGAAGAAACACAGTATCTTTGATAGTCTTGTGGAGGAGAAGTTTTGGGCTAAAGCAGTCTCTACAGCATGTTACTTGGTAAATCACTCTCCTAACTCTGCTCTTGCTAAGAAGACACCTTTGGAAGCATGGTCTGGAAAGAAGCCCTCACTGAGACATATTCGTGTCTTTGGCTGTGAGGCATATGCATATGTGCCATTTGAGAAAAGATCTAAGTTGGAAAACAAAGCTGTAAAGTGTTTTATTGGATAGTATTAAGGATACAAACTTTACAATCACGAGATAGAAGGTTTGTATGCTTAAGCATTATCTTCGTGAAGATGAAGCCTTCTACATCAGATCTATAGTTAGAGAAGAAATCAGAAAATGAAAAGGATGTAGCAGCAATTCCTCCGACACCAAATAAAGAGGAATTGAAAAATCAAAATGTACCTGATACTGAGGAGATCTCAAGCAGTTCTAAAAGTTCTGATGAAGATGAAGAACCACCTCAAGCTCAGCCTGTGAGGAGGTCAACTCGTGAAAGAAAGCAACCTGAAAGGTATGGGTTTTCTTTAATTGAGTCTGCTTGTGCCTATGCTTTAATTTCTAGCACTGATGAACCTAGGACTGTGAAAGAGGCATTTAAAATGTCTGATGCAAACTCTTGGTTGGAAGCCATGAATGAAGAAATGGCATCATTAGACAAGAATGATACCTGGAGTTTGGTGCCATTTCCTAAAGGCAGAAAAGTTGTGGGCTGCAAATGGGTGTTTAAAAAGAAAATAGGTCTTGACAGTAGTGTGGAGAAATATAAAGCAAGGATGGTTGCGAAAGGCTATTCCCAGGTAGAGGGAATTGATTATGGGAAAATATTTTCTCCTATAGCTAAAAGTACGACATCTATTAGATTTCTTTTGTCACTTGCGTGATATGACTTAGAAATTGGCGAGATGAATGTGAGGGTAACATTTCTTCATAGTGATCTTGAAGAAGAAATTTATATGTCCCATTTGACACTTTGTGGAGAAAATTAAAGAAAGGCGGTTTTGCAAGTTGAAGAAATCTACATGTGGTTTAAAATAGTCACCTAGAATGTGGTACCAGAAATTTGACACGTTTGTTTTGTCATTGGGATTTGTAAGATTGAAATTTGATCATTGTGTGTATTAAAAATCTGAAAATGATTGTGTTCTTATTATTGCTCTCTATGTTGATGATATATTGTTCATAGGCAATAGTAAGTTAATGATTTTTTATCTTAAGTCTCAGTTGTCTACAAAGTTCGAAATGAAAGATCCTGGTGCAGCGAGGTATATTCTGGGAATGAAAATAACCAGGGGACAAGAAGAATAAACTTTACCTCAATTCGAGGAGTAAGTATACCCAGGCATTACGGAGAGATTTTGTATGATTGATTACAAACAACTAGTTGACTACCAGTTATGCGAGGCAGTTATCTGTGAGGATTGTCCAAAATCTTCTTCTGAGATGGAGGACATGACTAGTGTGCCTTATGCAAGTGCAGTTGGGAGTCTTATGTATGCAATGGTTTGTACAAGGCTAGACATTGCCCAAGCAGTGGGAGTTCTTAATCAGTTTATGGATAATCACGGAAGGGCCTGTGGGATCTTGTGAAAAAGTGTTTAGGTATCGAGGCACTTCATACTGTGCTGCTGTGGTACCATGAAACTTGGTTGAATCATAGAGGATCTCGGTGATAGGTAGTTGTGGACCACGATTGGGTGGGGACATTAATAAGCGGAAGATACGGTGGATATATTTTCACGATGAATGGTGGTGCAATGAGTTGGATGAGCAAGCGGCAAGCTATAGTCACTTTGTCCACTACAGAGGCAGAATACATGGCAGCAACACATGCCTGTAAAGAAGCAATTTGGTTAAAACGTTTGTGTTCTAACATTGGTTTAGATGCAGGAAGAATTATGATTTACTGTGACAGTTAGAGTGCTATATGTTTGGCAAAGAATCCTACTTTCCATGCTAGGATGAAACATATAGATGTACAGTATCACTTTGTACGAGATATGGTGGAGGATGGGAAGGTCTCTTTGGAGAAAGTGGATACTCTGAAGAATGTTACAAATACATTGACGAAGCCTGTGAGCATAGACAAGTTCAAGTGGTGTGCTAGTTCCATGGGCCTCTTAGCCCATGAATTTCAGTAGTTGTATTATGCTCTGGAGGTGTTAGTAAGATCTTCATCAAGTGGGAGCTTGTTGGAATCTGTGCCTCAATCCTTACTAACATGAAACTCCTTGAAAGAAAAATCGGTGTGACATCATGGATTTCTGGCCGACTAACTATTCTAAAGCTTTTGAAATTCTCATATCGCTGTGACAGGGTTGTTGTCTTGCCGAAAAGACTATCGTTGTGACTCTCTGTGTTCGGCATGACCTTTTGTCAAATGAAGAACCTTCGGGAAACTGTTTGATCTTATTAGGATGACTCACAGGTGTCAGGGAGAAGTCCTAGCGAATGGTGTAAGTCTCGCCGACGTCAGGCTAACACAAGGTTCATCGGGGAGAGGTCTCAATGAAACCAGAAAGTCTTGCTGACGGGAGTATTCTCGTGGTGCCTTCGCGGTGACAAAAGATTTCGCTGAGAAGTCTTGGCGATTTGGATAAGTCATGCTGACAGCCTTCGGGTTAACTTTGGGCGCTCGGAGAAACGTCTTGGCGAAGGGCTTAAGTCTTGCTGACCCGGCAAGACTTGATAATGCTCGATGAAAGGTCCCAGCTATGAAGAGCAGTCTCGCCGACTCGGCAAGACATGATGGATCTCGATGAAAGGTCACGGTGAAAGACATGAGTCTTGCCGACAGTATGTGACATTCGGGGTGACATGGGATGTTCGCTATGACATCTCGGCGAAAATGGTAGACCATTTGGTGGAAGCTTTGTCTGTCGGTATGATGTCTCACCGAAGAGAGATAGTCATGCCGAATGGCTCACGCTGACATGACTTGAAGATTTCGATATGAGGTCTTGGCGAGATCAGTATGTCTTGTCGATGGTTTCTCTGAGTTCGATATGACTTGTGACATTCGATATGAGTCTTGTTGATAAGGGAAACTCTTTTTGATAGGAATGAAATGGACATCGATGGATTCTGTATGACATGTGACACTCGCTATGTTGTCCTGCCGACTGTTGAGACTTATGCCGATACTGTTATGAATACTTTGTGGCATTGGGGAGACAGTGTTAGTGTCTCACAAATATGCCAACAAAGTTTGATCACCTTTGACCGTGTGACTATCCTATGTGGCATCCCGCTGGACCAATCAGAGGAAGCAGATTTCAAACAGATGACAGTTGGATTTTTGCATTAGTTGCAATGCTGGAGAAAAACTGCATGCAAGGAAAAATCTGAAAAGGCATGGAAACTTTCTTCGATGGAGCATTGATGGATAAGGATCAACAAGAGGATAAAATCAGAAGGTGTTAAGAATTATGAGATGAGTTTTTTTCGTGTTGTTGAGAGCATTTTCTATGAATGAGATTGAACAGTGAAACTACTGTGAAATACTAGAGAGTTGTATCTCTGATTGTATGTAATTTTGTTGTTACTGAAATACAAAGAGATTCAGCTTGGTGTGGTGGGTTTTTTCCTAATAGGGTTTTCCCACATAAATCTGGTGTTCAATTTTTCTTTGTGTATTTTTTCTATTTCTGAAAATATTTCATGTGTGTCTTAATTAGATTGTAATTTGAAAATTAAAAGCCTTGCATTGCATTCTTCCCTGTGGATTTGACGTTAGGAAAGTGTTTCCGCACCGTTGCTTTCCTTACAGATTGAGATCTGAGCAGGGGTCTTCCCTACGTGATCTAGAATGTTGTACTTAGAGTTTATAGGATTTGGTTGGGTAGGTGCGGAGGCCACAGGGATAGTGATGCAGGCTTGTCATGTAGTAACAACACATTGAGGGTCTTTGGCTCGAACATGTATCATAGATACATGGGGTTCTACCTACTCAATGTAATGGACAATACCATCGTAAGTGAGGGGTACATTCTTATAACTTATGTTATTTATGCTATTGTCTTGGGGATTGTTGTTGGAGGTGCTCGCACCTTGATTATGGTTGGGAAAGGCATTTTGATATATCTGTAATTGAGCATTGGATGACGAAGCTTGACTGGTGTCAACTTTGATTTCTCCTCGATCGATGAGATCTTGGACATAGTTTTTGAGACCTTGAAATTTATTCAAAGTGTGTCCCTTTATTTTATGGAATTCACAATATTCATTTTCCCTAAACCAGGCTAGTTTGGGTTTGGATTCATCAAGCGGTTTGGTGACAGGATATGTGATCGGATAGCTGACCTGTAACAACTTATTGAAGATGACACTCAATGGTTCTCCTAACTGAGTATATTGGTGTTTGTTGTTTCCCTGACTGTTCGGGTTTGACTATTGAGGAGGACGAGGTGCCCCTTGTGGCACAGATATAGCATTAGGTATAGATGGTTGTTGTTTATGGGATGTATTAGCCACTTGAACATGTTTAGTATCAGTGACACCATCATTCACTACATTTTTGTTCTTGTTCCAAAAACGTGGCTTGTCACCAAATGACCTTTCTTTATCATGGTTATGTATCTTGATGTGCCCTTTGGCAATGAGGGCGTGTTTGAGGATGAGCCCTTTTTCCACTATTTCAGCGAAAGTGGTAACACAGTGCAATATGAAATTATGAGCCATGTCGAGATGAGAATTTTCCACAAAAAGGGTGACCATGTCTTTCTCTTTGAGAGGGGTTTTCATTCAGCTTGCTAGTGCATGCCACCTTTGAAGGTAGCTAGCAAAGGTTTCCCCTTCATGTTGCTTCTCTTTGAGGAGATCTAAGGTGTCAGTGTCCTCCAAATTGAAGGAGAAGTAGGAAACAAATTTTTTGACAGGT
Organism: Sequoia sempervirens; assembly: GCA_007258455.2. NCBI lineage: Eukaryota > Viridiplantae > Streptophyta > Pinopsida > Cupressales > Cupressaceae > Sequoia > Sequoia sempervirens. The sequence goes on along the minus strand of VDFB02000007.1, from coordinate 21,803,357 downwards.
CCGCAAAATATTTTATGGACCCTCGTTCGAGGCTCATGAACCACTCTAGGGCATTTCTTGTCAGGCTCCGTGGGAATAGGCGCAAGATATAGTTGTTGTTGTGCATAACTTCTTGACACTGGGAGTAAAATTCTTGTAAGTGGGCCTTAGGATCTTTGTTCCCCTTGTATCTGTCAAAATTTGGTATTTCAAAATGTTTAGGGAAGGGGATCAATGAGATGGAGGGATCAAATGGATATGGACATATGTCCTCGAATTTGAATGATTGTTTTCCAGTCCCAACTTGAAGATCTTTCATAGTGGCTTTGATTTCCAACAGATTTGAATTGACCGGTGGTGTAAGGGACAAAGGCGGGTTGGATGGATATGGATGATAGGACGATAAAGGATCTTGCTGAGAGAGTGTCAGAATGTTGAGGTATGGATTTTGGTAGTGGGATGATGGCATCCCTTGTTGGTATGCCGAGGGATTTTGTTGGTAAGAGGGTTGTTGTTGTGAGGTATAGCATGGATTTGTTTGATAAAAATGTGAGGTAGGTTGCTGAGGAGCTTGCATGTGAGGTTGCGGATTGGCCTGTTGATACTGAAGGTATTGCTGTGACTATTGGGAAGCCACATAAGGTGGTTGTTGGTTAGGATAATGATAATGTTGGGGAGGTTGCTGATGTGATGTGAGATGTTGTGTGGGACGAGATGGGATATTGTATTGTGTTTGAGTTTGTGAATGTAGGATGGATGCGATGAACGGGGATATGGTTTGAGTGGGAGGTTGGGACGGATTGCTTTGCGATTGGTATGGTGGTTGTTGTGAAGAAATTGAGGGGTTATATGGTGGTTGTTGTTGTTGGGGCGGCTGAGATAACGTAGGGGTGTTTTGCAAAGGAGGTTGTTGGGTACCAAAAGGGCATTTGGTTGGGATGTACCTTGTGGCAATAATGGAGGTGGTAGGTTAGATTGGGGAGGCTGTGGAGATGCGTACGAAGGTGATGGTAGGTTTATGGCCCCAGAAGGTGGAGGCAATGCAGTAAAAGGGCTGCCCCCGGTGCTGACAGGAGGTGGATTTGAAAGGGGTGGTGTCGTTAGCATTAATGGCGGTGGTTGCAGAATGTTTTGTGGCATGCCAAAAGAAAAATGATCATTGGGATCAGTTGTTTGAGGAGCCCCCATGACTGAGATTGCGGGATGTGGGGGATTGCTAATGGGATACAGAATGACATTGCCGAATTCAGGTTGATGCCAACCTTCTACTGGAGGAACATTGGGGACATATGAACTACCTAGTGCATTTTGTGAACCTTGGGGTATGCTAGATGTGGAACCACTATATTTGGATAAGTCAACACCTAGTGGAAGTTTGACACCATTTTCAATGAGATGCACCGAGATTTCTTCCCCATGTCTTTCGAACAGGTGGTTAGTCATTTACACATTGGTAGGGTTACTAAAGTGTTCCTCAAATGTAAGTTCAGGTTGGTTGACCATGTTCTCATCCCCAGGTGGTGATGTGTTTTGACCATCAATATTGGATTGTGATGATGTACCATTATGCGGATCTCGAGGGATGTTCGCACCGTTATGGGGATCTTGTGAGGCATGAGCTACGTTGTTCGGATCTTGAGGGATGTTTGGTTGGGAATTGTGGGCTTGTTGCTCGACCATTTTCCTTGTCTATGACCGAGTCTGAATGGGCATGCAAGATGATGGGACAAATTAAGATGCTAAGATGATCAAGATGATGACGAAAGGATTGACCCAATGGATTAGCCGATGAGGATGTGGCTCAATGGGATTGATTTGGATGATTGATTTGAAATGGATTTGTTTGATGAGATCGGATTGAGTTGATTGGTAGACAATTGGCCAACCTGGATTGAATGATATGATGATTTGATTTGGATTGATGATCGACTAGGATAGATGGTAATGACCGGAATCCAAAACCAAGTTCAAGAGTGACCCTTGGTAATGCTAGGTGTTGATTAATTGACTAAAGAATGGATGTATGATAATGGCACCGAATCCAACTTGAGATAGAATCAGATTGATTGGGCTGACGAGGATGACCGACTTAGGATGGATGACTACCCTAAGTCAGTTTTAATGGATGATGATTAGAGATGAACACCTAGGTCAATTTGGATAACTGCTTTAACAAGGTTTCAATGGAATAATGGTGATCTGAAATGGAGAAATGATATCCAAAACATGGAGAACGACTGAGTGAACGAGGACCCTGAAGGAGTGAGCGAATGTGCGCACTGAGGGGATGAATGTTTAGGATGGCGAATGGATTCTCAAAATGGGTGTACGGACATTTGGAACGAGGAGACGGGTGATCAAAATGGTGAAACAAGGGTCTCGAATGATGAAACCAATGAAAATGCTGATCGGTTAAGGGTCAGGTCTGCCCCTATCGAGGGCAGGTCTACCTAAGGAACAAAAGATGGTCAAATTTGGTCAAAACAGGCCTGAAAGGGCTGGGTCAAAGGTCAAGTCCACTTGTGGAACAAACGATGGTCAAATTTGGTCAAAATAGGCATGAAAGGGCTGGGTCAAAGGTCAGGTCTGCCCCTAGATGGGTCAGGTCTGCTTGTGTAGGGCAAGTCTGCCTATGGAGCAAAAGTTGGTCAAAAATGGTTAAAATAGGCTAAAAAAAGTTGGCTCAAAGGTCAAGTTCACCCCTGGATGGGTCAGGTCCGCCCCTGGATAGGTTTAAACTTGACTTTTGAAAAGATGACTAAGGTAAAGGACCCAAAACAAAGAAAACATCAATCAAAAGGATATGGCTGAGTCAATTAATCAGACAATCACTGGTTTCGCACAAAGAAGACAATTTAGACAACATAATCCTAAGTCTAGTACAAAGGGTATGGCTGACAAAGTCTTCTATTCTAGGATGAACATTGTTGCTAAGGAGTCCTCGATATACACCCGGTACATGAGGCCCAAACCGTGAACACCGACTCGTTACAAGCGTGAGTTGGGAACTTTAGTGAGATACTAAAGGCTCAGACCAACTCTTCACGTCATCCCGACGCTTCGCCAATTACAACGTGGTTGGATTGAGGTACAACTTTTGCTCTCCCTCCTTTATATACCCTGCCAGTACGGGTGGTTGGAATCATCCCTTGGGGTGATGAAATCCCCAAGTAGGTACTGCTAAGAAAAGCAAAATAGGATGACTTAAAGGACTTGGTAAGCTACGATTTTTCATCACCCAGGATCGCCAAATGGCACAAGGGGATTAGATACTTCAAATAGCTCACCAAAAAGCACAACAAACAAGAGTGATTGACACCCCTAGTTAAACTATGTGCCTAAGTTAGGGAGTTAAAAACACTTAAAACAACCAAAATGAGTGCTAAAAACAAAAATTTTACCTTTCGAAAAAAGCTATCTAGGTCAGGTCCGCTTGTCTAAAGGGAAGGTCTGCCTATCTGGAGGGAAGGTTCGCCTGTTTTGAGGGCAGGTCCGCCTATCTGTCAGGTTAGGTCCGCCCCTCTATGAAAAATCTACAAAAATCAACTTTTAGAGTCTGTGGAGGGCAGGTTCGCCCCTAGGCAAGGTCAGGTCCGCCCCTGGAGGCCAGATCCGCTTGTGTAGAGGTCAGGTCTGCCCCTGGATGGTTGGGTCTGCTTGTCTATAGGTCGGGTCCACCCCTCTCCAACCCGCACCTGCAAAAAGTGAAAAAAATAGAAAATGTGAAAGAAAGAGACTCGTTTGTGGGTCCCACCAGACATGCCAAAAATGTGATAGGGGAAAATACTTGTTAGAAAGTGAGTAGCAAAAAAAAGAGTGCAAATAAAAAATATAAACACCCTACACCTCAAGATTAGCCTAGTTGGATTCAAAACAAAATAAAAACAACAAATAGAGTGGATTCACCTTGTCTTGAATCGATCCTTTGGTTGGCCCTTCGATCTTTGATGTTGTATGCTCCTTTGGTGGCAAGAGATGCAAGCTATAAAATGAGATGAGGATTAAAATGAGTGAAAGTGGATGCAAGTATGAGAATTTGGCTAAGTATGGCTCAAAAGAAAATTTTGCAAGAGTTTGGCTAGCATAAATGATCTCTCTTAAAATGAGAGAAAAGAGGGGGTATTTATAGAGAATTTTGGACTCTCTAGGGAAATGAACGGTTGAGATTCAGCCACCAAGATCAAGATGTAGGGCTAAGGTGAGTTGAGAACTTAAAAACTCTCACATCTTGACATGTGGCATGTGAAGTGGCTTGAAAATGATGATGTGTACATGAGGTGGAAATAGGGTACATGACATGGAGGTACTATATAGTACCTTGGGATTGGGACAAGATCTCCTCATAAAGGAGGCCCTTGTCCCCATGTGGGTGAGAGGACATGTGAGGAATTCAAAATTCCTCAAATATCTACATGGGAATGAGAAAAATAATTTTAAATTCCAAGGAATGCATTGGAGGATTAAATGTGAATTAAAAATTCACATGGGGAATGTAGTGCCTTCTCCAAAAGGAGAAAACCTTTAATGAAGTTGACTTAGGACACATTCCATAAATAATATGGGGATTAGGTTGACCTAATTAGGTGATTAAGGTTGTGCAAGTACTTGATTAGACAAATTAATGACAGATTAGAGGCAAGTGTGAAATTATGGAGGATGTGACCCTAATGATGATTAGGGGTGTGCACATCTTAACCAAAAATTGATTATGATTAAGAAAGAGGGTTAAATTGTTAAGAGGGATTAGAGACCAACTTGCAAAAGTTGGAGGATGTGACAATGAGAGAGAAAGTGAGGAATTAAAAATAAATTTAAAATTCCAAGAGATAATATGACTAAATTAAATAAAGTGGTATATTTATTTAATTTAGAGAGGAAAGAGGGGAAAAATATTTATTAAATTAAATACTTTGGAAACCTTATGTAGGACACGAAATATTAATTAAATGAATGATTTAATTAATACCAACAAAAAAGATGAAGTAGATGAGCAAAAGGATGGTTAAGGAGATGTCTTTGACCATATGGAAGAGGTCAAATTTAGATGTCTACAACTACATTTTATGATTAGTGACTTTTTTTAAGGTTCAATTTCTAAGTGCTTCAAATTTTAAGGCCAAATGTGACAAATTCTGAAAATCAGAGAACACTTCCACTTTTTGGCCAAAAAGTGGACTCAACTTCTTGCCAACACCCTCCAATTGAAGATGGTTTGATCAAACCACATTGGATCAAACCCCTTTGGATAGAATCCCACTAGTTTTAAACCATACCTATAACAGAGTCTCTTTTACACTTATCAAAATGGTAATAAAAAACCACTTTTGATTTACCTTTTGGGAGATCAAATGAATTCATTAAAAATGTATTTTTTGTATGTAGTCCTTATTATAAGATTCCCAAAAAGCATAATTTTAAATATATTTAATTCGATTATTATGTTTTTTTTTTAATTTCTTGTGAATGTAGGTTTTTCACTGGGGTATGTGCAGGATCATCATGGAAAAAACAAGCCCTTAAGTGGCAAAAAATTTAGAAAAATCAGAGTTAGGCAATTTGACGTAAAAAATTGAATAAGTTATCTATATTATTTCAAAAATATGTAAGAATAGAATCTGTAGCAAATTGAATGTAGTTTCTAAACTACTAGGTTTATTTTAAAAAAAATCTATTTCATGAAAATTTGAAATTTCAATGTAGTAGTACTTAAATTTCAGGTAAAAAATAAGAAGTAGGTGTCTGTCTGACCACCCTAACCATAATAAAATGATAATATTTTTTTATAAGATTTTAGACATAAGTAGAGGACTCATTTCTGGATGTGATGCATATTTTTTTGTAATTTTTTCCAAGTATATAATTAATCATGAATTTTTTATTACAACTTTTAAAAAATATAAAAAATCATATTTTTAACCACCTTAACTTGGTAAAAAATTTATGAAATTCATTTTTTTTTAAATCCTATAGTATGCAAATCATAGAATGTGACACATGTTTCAGATTCAAAAAATGTGATATCGTTCAATGAAAGCTATAGATGATTTTCAATCAACCTATCAATCAAGACTTTAGTGGTAATTCAAATAGAAAATGAATAATAATTATTTATTAAATTCAAAGTAAAGCATAATTTATATTGGTAGAAAGTTGAGAATCTCCTTTAAAAACCCTTTTAGTTTCATCAATTTTGGGTAAAAAAAAGTTGCTAGCCACATACCCTACACATACCCATCATATCGCCACTTTTTGGCCCATCATGATCCTGCACATACACACCGAAAATCAAGCTCTTTATTCTGCACATGGAAAAATAGCATATTATCAAAAAAAATCTGAAAAATATCTATGCACTTGATATTGGTGTCTTTGATCCAACAAAAAAAATTGAATTTTGATACCTACAAAAATAGTTGTGTTAGCAAGTAAATCTGTCTAAATTGTAATTGGTTTGACTTCAAAACTTAACTATGAAAAAAAATTCAATAAAACACTATGAAACCAATTGCATGCACTAGATATCATAGTTGCGAATCTAAATTTGAAAAAATTAGAATTTTAACCTTCATAGAAAAAAAGTGGTTTTAACAAGTACACATCACTCTTTGAAAATGACGTTTACTATTAAAAACTAGTTATCAAAGGAGATGGAAAAAGAAATGCAATTTGATTCCAAAGTTTTAAAAAATATATATTTAGAATCTACATACAAAATGTCACAAATCACTAGTTTGCATCATCTTCAAATTCCTCATGGTTTAGCAACCATAGGTGTCTAAAAGTGAAGAAAAAGTTCAAAATGTTCATTTCAATGTCAAGTTTGGCCAAAAAGTGTAAACCACTATTGTGGGATCACCCTTGTCCTCTCCTATTGGATATCTTAGATGTCAAGGTGTTGTATAGAGACACTATTAAGCAGCTTTATGACTTGATAGGTGAATAGGTTCTCTTAGGTTAGACACTTTAGTCAACTGAATTAATCACAATGAGAAAAATTGAAGGCAACATTCACAAACATATATACAACCCATATGATAATTATGCAAATTCAATTCTTTTATTGCCCTTTAAAATTTGATTATGCTATAATGATTTTTCTTATGAATTCCTCTTCCATTCTTGTATTTCTCATGTGTTTAATTACACAATGAATCTCTTAAATATCATGGCATAACAACATGTCACATTAAATGTGTGTTAGGTTGGCTCACAATGCTAGCAAAAGGGCTAAACAAAGTTGGAATTTGGATTGGATGATGTGTAATATTTGACTATGGAGATAGCCACCCAAGACCAAGAAAGTCTAATGGAAAGAACAAGAAAGACCAATATGAGAGAATAAATTATACTCTATCAAAGGATGTAATGCATGAGAATAGATGGGAATGGGATGCTCATATGAGAGAAAGATGTGAGTATATGTAGGATATACCACCAAGAGAAAAGGTGTACAACCAATATGGATTATAGAATAAATGTCCCTAAGTAAACTTGACTAGATTCAAATGGGACCTAAGTGATTAATTGATTAGGAAATATATTTTTTTACACTAACACCCCCCCCTAAGTGCAACTTAGAGATTAAAAAAGAAGAGAAAAAAAGACTAAAATAAGGTTCCTAACAAGGCCATGTTAGATACCCATATACACAATGATCCCATCTAAGAAATAGAGAAGGAAAGAGAAGAGAGGATCAAGGATCCCACACAAGATCAAGAGAGAAGGTTTAAGTGACCCCCTAAATTATTGACAAATAAAATTTAGTGTGAGGAAAAATTGCCTCCTAGAATAGATAAGAATAGAGACCATGTATCCCCTTAATGTGTAGTGACATGCACCAATGGTGGAATCTTGATACTTAATGCTAAACATGACCCAAGAATTCATAACAACATTCCTACCATTAGGAAGAAATAAATCCAAAGGTGAATGTAGAAGATCTTCCCATTCTTAAAAGGAATATGAGAGAAGAAAGTAAAAAATATAAATCTCTAGAAGTTGCTCAAATTTCATCATGTCAAGAGTCCCAATCTTAAAACTAAAGAAAGAAATAATTTTAAACGATGTGAAAAATGATGCATAGCATGTACCAAATATGTCTACAAAGCATCCAAAATCTATTCAAGCTACTACAAACTAATGTCAAATTGTGACAAACATTGATAAGATGAATTAAGTACCATGAAAGATTTAGGTATAATAACCACAGATATATGGTTCTCACAATATGTAAGACAACAAGATTGATGAGAAATTGATACTCCTATAGAAGGTGTGAACATGAATAGTGATTGAGTCAAATAGGTCAAATCATGAATATTTGTAGAATATATCATTATAGAAGCATATATCTATGGTAAAATAACATAAATATTTAAATGTGTTCTCATGACATGTGAAAAGTATGGGGAAACTCCATAAGAGCTAATGCCAAGGGTAAGTGCAAGAAGTTGAGTCCATTTTTTGGTCAAAAGTGGAAGTATTTTTCTTAGAAATTAGAGCTTTTCATAACTGGGGTAACAATTTGAAGTACTTATACATAGAATATTAATAAGGTGTAAAAATATGAAATGAAATATTTTGTTTCTAGTTTTCAAACATATAATTATTTTAATGCCTAAATGATAAAAGTTTCTTTTGTATAGGACACATAAAATTGGATTTAAAAAAAAAAGTATTTTGAAAGCCAAAACATGCACATATATGACCAACGAAATAAGTAATAAATGAATGTATTTTTAAAAATCCTTTTATGGAAAGATGCATATGATGTTGGAGTTTGGTCAAAGTATTTTTTAATAATTTTTTGTATAATTTTTTCAATAATTTTTTTACTAGGATTAAGGTGTTTTAAAAATATTGTACCATGATAATTTGACTTAAAACAATTGTAATATAATTTTTTTAATCATGCGTATAATGATGTCTAGATTGTACAAATATAAAAAATCTATTAAAAATGTTAAAATCAAAATATTAAAAGATAGTAATACGTTCTCTCTCTCTCTCTCTCTCTTTATATGTGTGTGTGTGTGTGTGTGTGTGTGAAAAATATACATTATCATGAGTAATGGATTGTAATTTTATTCAAAAATAAGTTGTCAACCATATTGCTATAGTCCATTCCTTCTAAAAATTTATCTAGATTTTATTCCAAATTAAATAATAAATAGAAAAATATGTTGAAAACTGAAAAAAGTAGATATTTGAAATCTATATATTATCATCTATAATAGGTATTAATTTCATTCAAAAAATTTGAAACAAAGTTATTATGTATTTCCAAAGTTCACTCCTTTTAAAACTTTTCTACCTCATGATCTTCCACTAAAAGTGGACTCAAATTATTGCACTTACCTTCAAAGAGGAGACGAACAACCTCAATCTATTATCAAGATCTTGTATGTGAGATTCAACAAATAAATGATATGTGTCCTCTAAGTTGTCATCTCAATGATCAAGAAGAAATGAATAATCCCATGATGTCATGTTGAGACAAGAAGCCCAGGTATGAACAAATGTAGAATTTGCGAGTGTCGGAAGTGAAGAGTCCTCAACATTTAATCTTGATTTAAAGATGTGGAAAGTGAAGCATTTGTATCTAAAATAGGATTCACAAAAGCTAAGGAATTAATTAGAGTCTCTAGAGGAGGCAAAGGAGTGGGATAATTATTTAAGGAACATTATCATGATTAGATAAGGGAATAAATTAGTTCAAAGTATGATAATATAAGAATGGAGGATCATCTATATCTCCATACATCTATAAAATTTTATTCCAACAAGAATGAGGGGAATCAATGTTTGAGATGGAAAAGAGTGAGTTGGTGTCAACATGACAATCAATAGTTCGTATGATATGACTAGTCTTAAAAAATCCACTGATCATCCAGGGGCTACATTTTTTAATTTTTGTTTGCAAATTAAGTAGAATTGGGAAAATTGGCATAACTTTTCACTCGGTTATCAAAATTAGGAAAATGAGATATTGTCGGAAAGATGGTTCTGAGCACTATCCAATGGTATTGATTTTTTTTATTAGGTTTTTTTGTTGGTACATTTCATTTCCTATCAAAGTTAAATGTTTTATTTTCACTCCTGAGTTCACAACCTTGACTGGTTTCTCCATTTTTAGCTATTCTAGTGGCAGTGGAAAGGTCTTTTAGAGCTATTCATAGTTATTCATACAATTTTTCATACTTTTCTCCTAGTACATTTTATTTAGTTTTAGTTTTTTCACATTCTAGTAAATTACTTGGATGTTTTAGCTCCTAGAAACTTCTTGTTTGCATGGGACAACTTGTTTTAGGTTGTTCTATATGTATTTCTAGCATTTTGACTTATTTGGCAATTTTGAGCATCTTTTGCATGTAGTTTCTCTTTTCTAGATGCACTGAGATAAAGTATCATTCTAATGTATCTTTTTTTTTGGATTTCACACATCTTTTTGTGCCTATTGTACTTTCACTATATTATACTGTGTCATCAGAGGGCTGTGTAGTGTCTTTGTTTTTCCATCATACCTTTGTCAAGTGAGTGTTCCTTCCATGATAACATCAAATCCTAGTGATTCTTTCCTCATGTGTGTGTGCCTTGTTAGCACACCCTTTTTTAGTTGCAGGTACTTTCATGTGCACGTTCATATGTTATTGATTCTCCTTCATGCAGTTCTTGGTGACACATAGTTTCACTGTACCTAGCTTGGATCTCCCTTAACCATATTATGGGGGGTTTCTATTGTTGGTGCTAATACTTCCTTGGTTTTATTTTGGAGTGACCTATGTATCTATTTCTTGCTCCTATGTACTAGGAAAATGAAGCAACTAGTTACCCATGCATTTAAGTGAGATGAAGCATTTACCATAAGCACACTTTTGCATTCCTGTGTTTTGGAGGTGACCTTCCATTTTCACTTGATTAGCGTTCTTCAAACTATTGGTACCTACATTTTTCACTTGCATCTTCCATGTTGAGCAATGTCATTAGGGTCACTTGTGCAAATTCTTGTGCCATTTTTATCTTTGATTTCCAGATGTTTTCCTTTGCTTTCCATTTGATTCGAGTAGTATCATTGGGGGCACTCATGAAGATTATTGTCTTATTGATCTTGATCATCATTTGTTTCAGAGGAGGTTATTCATTTCAACACTATATCAATCGTCATTCGACAATTGTTTACTAATTCTTCATGCTTCAACGATGTTCTTCATGTTCCTCTTATTTTTAAAACATTATTTTTGGAGGATTCTTGGTCCTTTAATCACCCTTCTCTCTTTTGAGAGGAGTTTTTTCCAAGAGGTTTTCTACTTTTTCTCCGGTTGTGAGAGATTAGATTGTTTGTATATGGGTACCTCATCAAGCCTTATTTTTGAGGACCCATCATGCATTCTTTGTTTTTTATGCATTCACTTTTTAAGTCTTTTAACTACTCCTTAAGTTCATCTTAAGGGGGGTGTAAGAGTAATCATGCATTAGCTATTAATTAATCAATATTTAATTGATTATTAGTCTAATTCATTTCATGCACTTAAGCTAAACTTAGGAGTTCTTTTTCTATTGACTAGAGTGATATTTTATTAGATCATTGTCTCATCTCATAGGATGAGGACACTTGTCATGATTTAATCCCTTTATTATTTAAGGTTTCTCTTATAAAGCACTCATCCTAATTTTATTATCTCTTGATCTTCATGAAGACTCCTAAAGACTCTTGAGGTTCATTCTATAAGGTTTTCTTGTTGGGGATATATAGCAGATTATTGTTTGCAACTCTATTGTGTGGGAGGTATTTTTGTTTATTGTTTGATACCGTGTCTTATTTTTATTCATAATTCTAATAAATATCATCACATCTTATTATAATTTCACAAAAAGAGATTCTAAATGTTTATAAGTGGTTATTATTATGAATGTTTGAGTATAAGTTTAAGATTTGACAGGTAAATCTTCTATGGCCCTCTTATCTGTTTAAGTGAAATGGCATGAATTCTTTCCTTATTTGACCTTTGTTAGGTTGAGAATTTTATTCTATCCCATACATAGAATGGATATTATGTTGGGATGTTGTCTTGAAATTTCATGTGAATGTGTGTTCCTTATAATAGTTACAATGATATATGAATTATAACGTCTTTTAAGATTATTTTCTTTCAAAGTTTATATTGGTATATGTATATGTTTGTTTGGCTTAAAGTTGGTTCAAGAGGGATTAATGTGTTACTTTCTTATTGGTAACTAAAATTTGAAAATATATAGATTCATTTGCATATGTTAGTTAATTATCCTATGTGATGATGTAACAAGACTAACTAGTTTGGCATGTGAATCCTTAAGATAATATCTATTAGATCAATATTCTTGTACCTTCTAAATACTAGAATTCTGGAATAAGATTGATATGAGAGTTAACTTCTATTGAATCATAATTTAAGTTGAGAGAGGGTCACTAAGAGTGCATAAGTTGAAGAAAAAGTTTCTCTTAAAGTGTATTTTGTCCTAGAAATCTCCAAGTGGTCACTAAAACCATAAAACCAATGACCCTCTCATAGATAGCCTTATCATTGTTCTAGCAAGACAAAATTCAAGGAGCGTGATCTAAAAGGAAGCTAGGTGAGTGAAAATAGTTTCCTACACTAATCTAAGTAGGGGAGAGTTACAAAAAATCCTTTTAACACCTTATATAGTTACAATAAGGAGAAACATATAGAAAGAATGAGAGAACATCAAGAATGCATAAAAAAATACCAAATATACGTGGGGAAAACCATTTCAAGTAAAAAACCCCACCCTCCAAAATCACAGTACTAAGTTGTATTAAATCAAATAGAGGTTACAATTAAAATCCAAGTACAAAGCTTCTTCAACAAGTGCTTCAAAACAAATGCTCTGAAGTGAATCTGGTAGTACTTTGTTACCTGCAAACAAACTATGCATTCTACAATGCAAGGCATAAAATATATAGATAATACAAGCCAAGAGAAGCATCTAGAAGAGGATGGGCATCCAAATACACATGGAACAATATCCCACACCATAGACATGCATTTGGACACATGTAAAATATTCCCTTACACCCCTTACAACCGTCAAAACATGCAATATTCTCTCTCCAAGCTTGGGTGCCAAAAATGTGCTCATAATAGCATATGATAGATTCCTTACAACTGTCATAAATTTTTTCATAAATTTACCATAAAATATTCCACAAGATCTTTCATAGAATCTATGATAATTGACCAAAATATCTAATTCTCTTACAACCTGTCATAACCCAACTTGGGCACCAACTTTATCCATGCATCAAGATGCCTTATGATGTGTCATAGAATCTGCCATAAGTCAAAGATTCCAAAGTGGGAAACCTATGTCCACATGGAATGATGTGTCATCCAGTCACTTCCAATGGGAATGCAACCCAATTGATGGGTCCTAATTTATGACATGACACCATAGGCAATTAAATAATACAAATAAATAGAATAATACATTAAATTAATCTATATTAGGACTCTAAGGTTGAGACACCTTAATCCCAACATTCTCCCACTTGTCAATGACCTGTCGACAGTCATACAAAATCATCTACTCAAGGTTCCAAGGCCCATTGAATCAAAAAACCATTTGAAGTTTTCTATGCTCACTCATTTCGTCAGTGCATTTGCAACATTTTCCAAAGTGTCAACCTTTTCCAAGTTCACCTTTCCATCTTCTACCATATCATGGAAAAAAAGATACTGAACATCCACGTGCTTTGTTCTAGCATGGAAGGTAGAATTCTTTGCTAGGAAAATTGCACTTTGACTATCACAAAAAATAGTAATCTATCTTTCATCTAGACCAATATCAAAACATAATATCTTAAGAAAAATGACTTCCTTACAAGCATGGGTGGCTTCCATGTGTACTCTACTTATGTCATGGACAATGTGACTATAGCCTATTGCTTACTCATCCAACTAATAGCACCACCAAACATCATAAACATGTAACCACTGGTGGATCTTTTGTTGCCAATGTCACCTGCCCAATTTGAATCCACATATCCATGAATACTCATACAATGTTGAGGTCTAGTAGGATAACCATGAAAACACAAGGCATACTCAGAAGTACCTTGTAAATATCTAAACACTCTATTAACTGCATCCTAATGCACCCATCCTGATGCAGGAGCATCCAGTGGTGTAAGGGCAGTCTTGCATCACCCAAAAATAGTTAAATTTCAAGTTTCTCAGTTTTTAGATGTTTTTACATTTTTGGATACCCTTTTCGTCATAATGAAATTCCCAATTTATGGTTTGAATTTTTGATTCATGGGTTGAAAGATATTGCAGTTTTAGTTTCCCAGATTTGCACCTGAAAATCTTCCGAGTTAGATTTGAGGCACTTAGAGCTCCCGGATTGGCCCTGAAACTTTCCAAAATCGGCTTAGCAAATTTCAAGCGCATTCTTGATTTCGAGACATTTCCAACGGTTCGAATGGTTCGCGAATCAGAGTCCTGGATCAAAAGTTATGGCCCCGCGAAGTTGGCGCACTTTCTAGAAGATACAGTTGCAAATGCTCTTTTGAAATTTGAACTTCATGTTGTAAATTTTTGGTGCCAAACCGCCTAAACTCAAATTGAATGTTGTTTTGGCTCCAAACTAATAAGGAGCTCTATTTATGGGCGGGTTTCTAATTTTTGGGTAACTTTTGGGGACAAGCTCGCATATTGCGAAAGGGTTATTCTGTAGCTTTCTGTAACTTGCATGTGTTGTAGAACTTGGGGTTTTGAGATCCTCTGCATGTAAGAAGCTCCATTTTCTGAATAATAAAATTATTCTCTTGTTTGTGGGTTATTTTCTGTGTCTCGGGCTGTGCCCTCATCAAAGTGGTATGGAATGAGTTTTCTTGAGTGTGGATAGATGCTTGATCGTGAGACAGTTACACTAGGACCGTGGTTATTAAGATTAGAAGTCAAGAAAGATGCCTCAAGGTGATCTTTGGTAGGCATGGTGGTGCGCAGGAGGGTGGTCGGGGTGGCAGGAAATCTTTGGTGGAAGAGATGCCTTTGGCGGCCCTCGAGAGCCAGTTGATCGTTACAAGGCGGTTGGAAGAGGTTAAACCGAGGGAGAAAGTGAGGATGAAGAGAGAGGAAGAAGGTTGAGGATATGAAGAGGAAGAAAAACAGTTGATCAAGATAATCGGCTAATAAAGGGCCATTTGATCGGAAAGACCGGAGGCGAAGTCGGTTATTGGAAGTTTGAACCCAGCGGAAGAGTTGATGTTGGATCAACGAGCTAGAAGAATATTTTGAGTATGAGAATAGAAGACCCATATTGGGTTAAGTTTGCGAAAATGAAGGTTTGAAGGGCCATGCAGTATTTGGTGGAAGAGGTCAATTGGAAGAAATTTAAAGAGGAAGGCCATACTCCATAAATGGGATCGCATGGTAGAGAAACTAAAAAATGATTCATACCAGTGGACTATAGTTGGATCTATTGAAGAAATTGCAGGGGTTGAGCAAGGAAATGGTCGTGAGAAAAGAATATAAAGTTTTCACCAAGATAATCCTTCGAGCCAGGGTCACATAGAGGCCAATAAGGAGAAGGTATCCCGATATCTTAATGGGTTACGATCGAGCATTTGGGAGGAGTTAAGCCTAGTCAGAATGACCACCATTGAGGATGTGTATCAGTTTGCTTTGACGGTGGAAGAGAAGTTGAACAAAAGATTTGATGGCAAGCAAAAAGGGCAAGGAGGTTAGCCGAGGAAGGGCAATGGCGGGACCTTCGGGAAGCGAAATGATGATGAAAAGAAAAGTGAAGATGTGGGTGCGGCCGAGACAAAGGAATGACAACTTCTACCGCCCTCATGATCAAAACAGTGGTGATCAAAGAGGTAGAGGACGAGGGAGATATGGACAAGGATCTAGAAGAGGTGGTTTCAGAGGAACGTGTTTCCAGTGTGGTGAAGAAGGGCATCAAGCCTATGAATGTCCACAACACCAAGGAAAGGCAGACAAAAGGCCAGAAGGTCATAGAAGGGTTGTACATGTAGATGAGGAGGCCCAATCTAAACATTCAAATGATGCTGAAAGGGGAGAAGCCCTAGTGATTAGGAGAGCCCTAGTAACTAAGGAAAAGGAACCAGAACAGAGGAAGAATCTGTTTCGCACAAGGTGCAAGTGTGAAGGAAAATGTTGTGATGTCATTATTGACGGTGGGAGCACTGATAATCTGGTGTCAGAGGAGATGGTCACAGTTGAAGCCGAAGAGGGAAAGGCACCTCGTGATCCGTATTGGATTTCCTAGTTGCAGAAAGACCACAAAGTTTTGGTCAATGAGCAGTGCCTAGTAAAGTTCAAGATCGGGAGCTACCATGATGAGGTACTCTGTGATATCATCCCCATGGATGCATGTCACATGTTGTTGGGGGAGGCCGT
>VDFB02000007.1:21501975-21786854 GCA_007258455.2 Sequoia sempervirens | reverse complement strand
TGGATAGTCGCAGTGGGAAGGAGTACCTTAAAACGTATTAACATGAAGAATATCCGTGAAATGGAGAGGAAGGCCCAGAAGATCTATCCTGCCTACCTAAGGCAACGGTTGACCGGGTTGGTTTCCTCAACCATCTGAGACGTGATGGGGTCACTTCTCAAATTACCCTGGGTGTCTGATGTAGGAGCATCCAATGGTGTAAGGCCAATCTTGCATCACCCAAAAATAGTTAAATTTCAAGTTTCTTAGTTTTTAGATGTTTTTACATTTTTTGATACTCTTTTCATCATAATGAAATTCCCAATTTACGGTTTGTATTTTTGGTTCCTGGGTTGAAAGATATTGCAGTTTTAGTTTCCCAGATTTGCACCTGAAAATCTTCCGAGTTAGATTTGAGGCACTTAGAGCTCCCAGATTGGCCCCAAAACTTGCCAAAATCGGCGTAGTGGATTTCAAGCGCATTTTTGACTTCGAGACCTTTCCAATGGTTTGAATGGTTCACGAATCAGAGTCCTGGATCAAAAGTTATGGCCCCGCAAAGTTGGCACACTTTCTAGAAGATACAGTTGCAAATGCTCTTTTGAAATTTGAACTTCATGTTGTAAATTTTCGGTGCCAAACTGCCTAAACTCAAATTGAATGTTGTTTTGGCTCCAAACTAATAAGGAGCTCTATTTATGGGCAGGTTTCTAATTTTTGGGTAACTTTTTGGGGACAAGCTCGCATATTGCGAAAGGGTTATTCTGTAGCTGTCTGTAACTTGCATGTGTTGTAGAACTTGGGGATTTGAGATCCTCTGCATGTAAGAAGCTCCATTTTTTGAATAATAAAATTTCTCTTGTTTGTGGGTTATTTTCTGTGTCTCGGGTTGTGCCCTCATCACATCCAGGATTAGACATAAATTGGCTAAGGACTCCCATTGCTTGGACAATGTCTGGTCTCGTACACACCATCACATACATCAGACTACCAATTGCACTCATATATGGTACTTTGGTCATGTCCTCCATCTCAGTAGGATATTTTGGACAATCATTCATACAAAGCTTCATCTCTTGCATCATAGGAACAACTAATTGTCTTCAATCTGCCATGTTGAATCTCTCCAACACAAAGTTCACATACTTGCTCTGGATTAACCAAAGCTTTCTATTCACTTTGTCTCTCATGATCTCCATTCCCAGAATGTACCTAGCTACACCTAAGTATTTCATCTCAAACTATGCTGACAAATAAAACTTCAAATTTAAAATCATGCTTTTACCATTCCCAATAAACAACATATCATCTATGTATAAAACAATAATGAGAATGTGACCATTATCAAATTTATAATACAAACAATGGTCAAATTTAGATGTCAAAAATCCCAATCACAACACATAGGTATCAAAATTATGGTACCACATACTAGGAGATTGTTTCAAACCATAAAGAGAGTTCTTCGGTTTGCAAACCAAATTTTATTTACCTTTTTCAACAAAATGCTCTAGCTATGACATGCAAATCTCTTCCTCCAAGTCACCATGAAGGAACGTTGTCTTCACATCCATATGTTCCACTTCTGAATCATACACTGCTACAAGTGATAACAAGAATTAGATAGATGTCAACTTCACAACAAGAGAGAATATCTCCCCATAATCAATTCCCTCCACCTGTGAAAACCCCTTAGTGACCAAATGTTCTTTATGCTTCTCAAACATTAGGACCATACTTTTTCTTGAAAACCCATTTGCAAGCAATAGGTTTATGTCCAACAAGAAAAGGTACTAGATCTCAAGTCTTGTTTTTCTTTAATTTACCCATCTCCTTGTCCATAGATTTCATCTAGGAATCTGCATCACTCATACCCATAGCCTCTCTAACAGTCCTAGGCTCACCAATGTTAGCAATCAAAGAAAAAATGCAATTGGAATCCAATAATGAATAACCAAACCTTTCTAATTGCCGCATAACTCATATAGACCTCCTCAATGGTTGAGGTTGAGGTTCTTCTTCTTCAAAACTTTTTTAGCTTCTTGAGCTCTCCTCATCATCAAGTCCAACAGGAGTGCATAGTTCATCTTTCTTTGGAGTAGGTGGTGTATTAACGGAAAAAGTATCCCTTTTTCCCTTAATTTTGGAAATCATTAACAATAATATGAGCTTAATGTCACCTTGATTTAGTGTTGTAATGTGTTTTACACATTCACATTAAGTTCAAGGCCATTTTTAATAAAATGGACTTAATTGTTCCTTATTTAGGGTGTTGTAAGGTGTACCTTTACACTTTCACACTAATCTAGGGCTTTATTAAT
Source organism: Sequoia sempervirens (assembly GCA_007258455.2). Classification (NCBI taxonomy): domain Eukaryota; kingdom Viridiplantae; phylum Streptophyta; class Pinopsida; order Cupressales; family Cupressaceae; genus Sequoia; species Sequoia sempervirens. The sequence goes on along the minus strand of VDFB02000007.1, from coordinate 21,784,554 downwards.
TGATTGGGGTTATTTTTCCTTAATTGGCCCCTTTAATTCAAATCCAAGCCTAATTAAATACAAATTATGAGGGATAAAACTCGACATTCTTAAATGCCATTACACAACGCTTAATTTTAGAAGGTGTGTGTCCTAGGTATGTGACCTAGGACCCACTACCACATGGAAAATGGGTCCTCACTAGGTCCTAGGACTCTATTTTCACATAAAATTCCACATTGTCTGAAGTGTGTCCTAGGTAAGTGGCTTAGGGCCCATTCACCATATGGAAAATGGGTCCTCACTTAGAACTAGGACCCCTCTTTGAAATATTTTTTTGGTGGTATTTTAACGATTTCAAATCCATGATTTGATGTCAGCTTGTGATATTTGAATTTTGAGAATTAAGGGTAAGATATGTATAAATATAAGGCTATTTCACTAAGTTTTATCTAAGCAATTTTTATGAGCAAGTCCTAATACCAAGTTTATGAGATCAAGAGAATTCAAGAGCATATTCAATGTATTCAAGGGCAGATTTGTAGAAGATTATTGCAACAATCAAAGATTCCTATTGTCATGTGAAATATTTAATGCATGTCGTGCATGTTGTTTGAGCTAATGTGTTGATGTAGTGTTCAAGATCAATCAAGCATATCAAAGGCATTGTTTCTAATCAAGTTCATGATCAATATCTACATAAATTGAGGCCACTTCATGCTAGTTTGTAGATTTGTATTCCAAGGTTTCAATTGAGGATTGATGAGTTGTGACATTGCATTTTTTCATTCATCATTCCTTCATTTCAAGGTTTAATTACCAAAACAAGGTTTGAAGAAGGAAAACCCCTATTCCCTAACAAACAACATTTTTCACTCTTTGATGTGTGATTATAGGTTTTAGGTTGAAGATCATTTGAAAAGAAAATTTGAAGAAAGTTGAAAAGTTATCAAATATGCAATCTAAAAGTTGTCAAATCATAGAAACTGAGCTACAATATTTATTTTCGTCTTTCCAACTATGCCTGACTAGAATCTGGAAGTGTAGACATTGAAGAACAAAACCCATAATCTGATTTTCTGGAGCCCTAGCAAGGACTCATTCGCCATAGGGTGAATGAGTCCTTAGTGAGGTTTGAAAAATCACTTTTGGTGAAAGGTACATATCATTTGACCCTTTCCAGATTTTCCTTTTGACTGGTAGTTGGGTTAGATTTCATTTTTGTTCTTCATTTGCATAATATAGCACACATATTGAATGAAATTAGAGTGAAAATAGGTGAATCATATGTTTCATTATGGTGAACCTATTTTCCTTCATTTTAGGTGGAATTTTAACTACCTCTTTATTTTTTTCTCCTCTTTATCTGGTTGCAACACAATATTGGAAGGTTTCATCTCTTTGAAAATCATACTTCTGTTGTAGAGAATCTTTTGAGCTTCTGGATCCCAAAGCTTGTACCCTTTCACACTAACACCATAGCCAATACATAGACACTTAACTTCCTTTTTCTCCAACTTTGAACTCTTCTCAATTAGAACATGAGCATAAGCTTTCCAACCAAATACTCTAAGATGTCTCATCAAAGGCGTTTTACCAGACCATGCCTCCATGGGTGTCTTTCCGACAAGTGTTGATGTAGGAGATATATTGATAAAAAAAAATGTAGTGGCTACTGCTTCAACCCAAAACTTTTTCTCAAGGCAGCACCACTCAACATACTCCTAGCCCTCTCCATCAACATTTTGTTCATCCTCTCTACAACTCCATTTTATTGTAGAGTGTAGGGATTTTTCTTATGTCTTTCAATCTTGTGCTCTTTACAAAACTTTTCAAACTCCGCAAAACAAAACTCACCACCTTTGTCAGTCCTCAAACACTTAATCTTTCTGCTAGTCTATTTTTCTACCAAGGCTTTCAATTCCTTAAATCGACTAAAGGCTTCAGCTTTACTTCCAAGAAAATAAATGAATGTCCTTCTACTGTAATCATCTATGAAAGAAACAAATATGCAAATTTTGATAATGAAGGAACAAGAATAGGAACAAACACATTTGAATGAAAATAGTCCAAAACCCCAAAAGACTTGTGAGAACTAAAGTAAAAAGAAACACGACATTATTTTCCATAAAAAAAATGTTTGCAAAAGTCAAACTTGAGATTACAATCATCAAGGCCTTCAACAAGGCTCTTATTTTTTAGGGTTCTAAGACCTCTTTCACCAATGTGACCAAGTCATATGTGCCATAACATTGTCTTATCTGTAGGAATCTTCATTTCCATGGAATGAGCACTCTTAAGTACCCAAAATTCATGACCATCGGATGTAGCTGCAACACACTTCTTCACTACATGATCTGATGGTGAGGATGAAGAATCCAAATGTCTCTTCTTTGGTACATTAGAAGAACTATTGCATAGTATTATGCATGCATCCATATTATATAGAGTACCAAATCAAACACCCTTAGCCAACACCATAGCTCCTCCTGTCATCTTGCATCCTCCACCTAAGAAAAAAAATTGCACTCTTGAATCATTCAGTTTACTTATAGAAAGTAGGTTTTGTGCCAAACCCGAGATATGCAAGACACCATCAATCCCCTTCACTCTTCCATCAAGAAATATGATTTTGACTCTTCCATGACCAATGATCTATAGGTGAGAGTCATCACCTAGGTACACCTTCTTTCCATCGTACTCTTCATACTTTGAAAACTAGCCTCTATGAGAGGTCATGTGAAAGGATGCATTGAATCTATCAACCACACATCTTCCAATACATGGGTTGCCAAGGCTGCAACATATGCTTCTGCTTCATCTTGGGATGATTTGTTGAATTTTGAATTAAAGAAAGACTTATTTTTCTTCTTCTTCTCCTTCTTGCAATCTTTTTGAAAGTGACCACTTTCACCACAGTTCCAACATTTTTCCTTGGACTTCTTTCCAGGAGACTTCGATCTCCCCAAAGACTTTTACTTAGATTTCTTGTCCTTTTTTCTTTTTTCCTTCGGTCTACCACAAAAAACAAGGGCCTCCTTGGCCATCTTAGAAAGCTTTCTCTACATCTTTTCATATAAAAATGAAGCAACCACCTCATCCATCTTGAAATTGGTTGTTGTGCTTCCAATAGCCATCACCAGGTGATCCCATGAGTCTGGCAACGAACACAACAGGAGCTTGTAACAGTCCTGTTCGTCAATCTTGTCTCCAATAGAACCCAGTTGAGAAATCAACATGTTAAAGGTATTTAGGTGGTCTTCCACTAATCCTCCATCTTCCATCTTTAGAGAATACATCTTCTTTCTCAAGATTAGCTTATTCACTAGGGATTTAGCCTAATAAACATCTCCAATTTTCTTCCCCAAAGAAGTAGGAATCTTCTCTTCATGAACATTTAGGAGAAAAAAATTAGTCAAACAGAGTCTAATGAGACCCTTGGCTTTCTAATCCATGAGATCCCAATCTTCTTGTTTCATACTCGATGGTTTGCCTCCAGAAACTAGGTATGTGTAGGATTATCATGGAAAAAACAGGCCCTTAAGTGGCGAAAAATTTAGAAAAATCAGAGTTAGGAAACTTAACGTAAAAATTTGAATTAGTTATCTATATTATTTCACAAATATGTAAGAATAGAATCTATAGAAAATTGAATGTAGTTTCTAAACTACTAGGTTTATTTTAAAAAAAAAATCTATTTGGTGAAAATTTTAAATTTCAATGCAGTAGTTTAAATTTCAGGGAAAAATAAGAAGTAGGTGTCTGTCTGACCACCCTAACCAAAATAAAATGATAATATTTTTTTATAATATTTTAGATATAAGTAGATGACTCATGTATTGATGTGATGCATAGTTTTTTGGAATTTTTTTCCAAGTAAATAATTAATTATGAATTTTTTATTACAACTTTTAAAAAATATAAAAACTCGTATGTCTGACCACCTTAACTTGGTCAAAACTTCATGAAATTCATTTTTTTTAAAATCCTATAGTATATGAAGCATAGAATGTGACACATGTTTCGGATTCAAAAAATTTGATACCATTTGAAAGCTATAGATGTTTTTCAATCAACCTATCAATCAAGACTTTAGTGGTAATTCAAATAGAAAATGAATAATAATTATAAAGAATAATTTATATAGGTGGAAAGCTAAGAATCTCCTTTAAAAACCCTTTTCGTTTCATCAATTTTGGGTAAAAAAAAGTCATCAGCCACAGACCGAGTCATAGATAACTTTACCTTTAACATAACCAATGTCTGCAATGATAAGGATCCCATAACTGACTTGCCCATACTATTCAAGGATTCCTCCCTTCTCATGATTAGTACCCTGTCTTTTGAGTCAAACAACCAAACCCATGAGATAAACTTAGTCTATCCCAAACTAATCGATTATGACCAACGAGGACCACCAATTTTGGACACATTCAAAAAAGATGAGGCACTCTTAGAATTCATGGGATTGTGGGATACTATACCATGTGGGGATCACAAAGCTGGGTTTGACATCGTGCTAGACACACAAGCCTATTATGGGAAAACGATTGAATCCCTCAGTTGCAAAAGTGAAAATCTGAGAATAATCCCTAGGTCTTTGAGTGAAAACCACATTGTGGAACTCTCTGACCCGAAAATAATAAAAATAAAGGATGCATCCAATGGTGAAAACCTCTCTAAGGTGCTGGAGGATGAGGGATTCAATCTTCCTCTTAGTGCTATTCATCAGGAGAAGTCAACAGTCATAGCAGAGAAGTGCAATTCGGTCAACCTAGGAACATAAGAAGTGCCACATATCACCTTCTATGCAGAATCACTTCTGACAAAAGAACAAGAAATCCTAGCTATGTTCCTAAGAGAGAGAAAGATAAAATTTGCATGGACCTATGCCGACATGCTTGGGCTTGATCTAGAAGTTGTGGTTCACGACTTAGCTGTATATCCTAAAGAAAAGTGAGTAAGACAAAAGCTAAGGAAGATGCATCCCTAGATTGCATTATTGGTCAAGATGGAATTACAAAAGCTCCTAGATGTAGGGTTCATTTGACCAATTGATTATCCAGAGTGGGTCTCAAATCTCATACCTGTTTCAAAGCCCACTGGGGGCATCCACATTTGCATAGACTTCAGAGATTTAAACAAAGCATGTCCCAAGGATGATTTACCTCTCCCAAACATTGACATGATTGTGGATATGACAGCAAGACATGAGATGCTATCATTAATGGACGGATTCTCAAGTTACAACTAGATCATGATAGCTAAGGATGACCAACACAAAATAGCTTTCACTTGTCCATGGGGGACATATTGCTGGAATATGATGCCATTCAGGTTGAAAAATGTAAGAGCTACTTATCAAAGGGCCATGACACTAATCTTCCATGATATGATTCACAAAATTGTGGAAGATTATGTGGATGAAATATTGGCTAAGTCAAAGAAACGTTGAGATCACATAATAACTCTAAGCTCCATCTTTGACATGCTAGAAAAGTACAAGGTCTGACTAAATCCAAAAAAGTGTGTCTTCGGGGTACAATTAAGCAAGCTCCTAGGGTACATTGTATCCATGAAAGGAATCGAGGTAGACCCCACCAAGGTCAAATAAATCCTCGAAATGGAGGCACCAAAAACATTGAAGCAACTAAGGGGTTTACAAGGAAGACTCCAATCCATCCTCTGATTCATAGCGCAACTAGTAGATAAGGCTATCCCATATTCTCATCTACTCCACAAGGGAGTAACATATAAATGGGATGAGAAATGTGACCAGGCTTTCAACAAAATCAAGGAGTACTTACTCACACCATTAGTTCTCATTCCACCAATTCCAGGAAAACCCTTGATCCTGTATATATCACCAATAGTAGCAGCTCTCAGCACTCTGTTAGCACAACATGATGAAAATGGAAAATAAAGGGCTATTTACTACATTAGCAAAACTATGGTGGGACATGAGATGAATTACACATTCATTGAAAAATCCTGCTTAGCAGTCATGTTCGCTACAAAGAAATTCAGACATTACATGCTAGCACATCAGATAAAACTCATTGCAAAGATAGACCCTCTCAAGTATCTTCTTTCTAAAGTAACACTCACAGGGCGAACAACTAAATGGGTTAAGATATTGACAAAAAACAATATTGAGTATGTGGAACGTAAGGCCATTAAAGGATAGGCGATTGTATATTAGTTGGTAGAGGCATCGATATATTCAGAGAACCCACTTGTATCATAATTTCTTGATGAGTCCATTTTTAACTTAAGTGTGGCGGATCATTGGAAAATGTACTTTGATGGATCCTACACACAACACAGGTCAAGAGCATGAATCTTCTTCATTACACCACAAGAGGATTGCATACATAAATCATACAAGTTGTCATTCCCTTGCAAAAATAACATTGTAGAATATGAGGCTCTTGTCATAGGGCCGAGGATTGCAGTGCAGTGTTAGATCATGGCACTCAAAGTCTATGGAGATTCATAGCTCATCATCAACTAGGTAAACGATGAGTGCCAAATGAAGGATGACAAGTTGACTCCATACAGAAACTGGTGGCAAACCTCAAAGAGTTCTTCATTGATATCACATTTGAGCAGCTACCAAGAGCAAACAGCAGAGCAACGAACACTATGGCTACAATCGAATCATTATTGGATATCCCACACAACATCCCAAAGAAAGAATTCCTTGTAGAGAATCTTCTCATACTAGCATTCAAGGTACCAAATTCTGACTTTGTGTGTGAAATCATTGGTCCTGATGATCCCTAGTATCATGATATATACACCTACTTGAGAATAGGAGTCTCCCCTGCTGAACTACCTAATTTTCTGCTATAGTGTCCCTCAAGCCATTATCTCAGATAATGGGACACCTTTTAAAAACTAGGATGTTCAAGACCTATTCCAAAAGTTCAATATCTAACATCACTTTTCCACTCCATACTACCCCCAAGGAAATGGCCAAGAAGAAGCTACCAATAAGACCATGCTGAAAATCCTCAAGAAAACAATTAATGATGTTGGTCGTGACTAGCATTTGCAGCCAAATCCCACCTTATGGGCTTACCGAACAAGTATCTACACGCCAATAGGTGCAACCCCTTTCTCACTAGTCTATGAATCAAAAGCCATCCTACCCATTGAGATCGAACTCCCATCCCTAAGAATATCATTGTAGAATCTCATCACAAATGAAGAATATCAGGTTTCACTACTGAACGAGCTTGAACTATTGGATGAGTGGCACATGGATGCCTTAAACCATTTACAAGGCTACCAAAACTGTCTCAAGCGGAGCTACAACAAGAAGATCAAGAGTTAGACCTTTCAAGTCAGAGAGCTTGTACTGAAGGAAAATCAGAAAAATGTACCAAATCCAAATAGCAAGGGAAAGTTTGAACCTAATTGATTGGGACCCTTCATCATCATAGCGAGCTACAAATCAGGGGCATATCAGCTATCAACACCCAAAGGGGAACCTCTATAGGAGCCCATGAATAACTCCCATCTCAAAAAAATTTATGCCTAAACTTCCAAGGTGTAAAACTAGAAAATACAAAAAAATCAAAAAATATAAAAAATCCAAAAAAATTAGAAAAAGGATTGAAAACAGTAAAGAAAAAAAATCCTCCTCTAGTGAAAACCACTTTGGGCAAGTACCTTGGTGAAAACCTAACAAACAGGTTCCTTGTGTAAATAAGAACTTTCCATCCACCAAGATCTCCATGGCTTGTTCTGAATCATCCATCCATCACACTTCCATCACATCGATCCATCACTCATCCGCGTCCACATCATAGCTTGATCCTATGTTCGTATCATGATCCCTCCTAGAACTACTCAACCCACTCTTAAGGTCAATTTGTCCTGCCTATATCAGAGTAGTCTATTACATCACATTGGGGGAATGTTCTCATTGGATCAGATTCATGTATATTCTTGAAGTCTTAAAATTAAAAAATCAAAAAAATCAAAAAATCAAAGAAAACCAAAACCATTCATAAAACTAGGAAAAAACCAAAAACATTCAAAACATATCAAAACCCAAAAATAGGTCAAAATTTGGTCACAAAGTAAAAAACAAAGTCATCTTGTCGAATTATGGGTCTCTGAGCTCTAAGCGTAGGAAAGGTTGATCTTTGATCATCCCCAGAGACAATTAGGTCAGTCCTTTAGGAGTCTGTCATAATAAACTGGCAATCCATTTGTTCATATCTTATCAATAATTGAGTCTATTTCAGTCGAACTATGTGGTCTCTATGTGTATAACGTAGGCAAGGCTAATCTTTAATCAGCCCCCAAGGCCCCTAGGATAGGTCTTTAGGTTAGTCTCTTGGTCAAAATCTCAAAAAACCCCAAAACATTGGAAAATTGGAAAATCAAAATAGTTGCAAAATCTTGAAAATACCAAAAACAGCCCCAAAACATTTCAAAAAACCCAAAAAATCCAAATATTTGAAAAAATCCATCCATCCTCATCTTGCTTTCACCCGTAATAAACATCCACTCATAATAAATCATCGTCGCCCCCAACCTTTGGTGACACAATCAGAAACAAGTCTAGCAGGTTACAAGTGGAAACTCAAGCGTCAAGGTCTCAAGTCTAGGTTAGTAAGTAAACAAGTTGGTAAGCTCTTGGTATCAATAGTCTATCATCCAGTCAGTCCCAAAATCATCTAATAACATCATGTCCTAGGATGCATCCTTCCTACAATGGACATCAACACCAGGCATCACCGTAGTTTAGTCTTGGCTAGCGGTATGAAGAACATTAGCATGTTTGTTTACTTGATCTTTTACTTTTGTCTTATCTTATTGTGCTCATTCCAATGACCTCTCAATGATGTACAAACAAAGGATTTAGAGAAAAAGGGAATGGGGCAACGATCGTTATCTTTTTATTTTTTGTTCTTGTTGGATATTCTTGTAATATAACCTCAGTATTGCCTACTTTGTTTGGTCTGTAGGGAGGGTTTTTTAGGTGTCTTGTTGACCACATAGGAAGGCTTTCCTTTCTATGTTTTCATTCGAGATGTTTGGAATATCTAAATTTCATTTTAAATAAGTTTTTGTATGCCAGGTGTGAACAGGAATACTCCTATCTGATTGTCAAGTCAAAGTCCATCACACTAGGTGCAACACCATCCTGGTTCTTTATACCTTGATGCATCGTGCCTATATGTGTTATCAAACATAATGTAAGTATCCCTTTTAAAAATCCCAATTCCTGATAAGCATTGCATCATCATCATCATCATTATCATCATCTCTAATAAAGTCTCGTAGATCATGGACTTGTTGGATCCTCTTGTCTTAGTCTAATTTCTTCTTTCTTCTCTCTGTGCTAACATGGTGCCATGACAATTAAATCAAAAACATCACTAATGCATCCACCCTGCATCCACAAACCATCAGCATACTGCATATTACATCATATCATATAGGAAACAATGATCATATCACATGCATTCCATTTCATCAATGCATAATATAGATTGGTTATTCTAAGCATCTCATAAACCATACATTTTCATTCATTACATAATCATATAAGCATCATCATATGCATCATCATATCATCATAAGAGCATTATCATTTTCATCTGTTGCATAATCATAAAGTCATCATCATATGCATCATCATATCATCATATAAGCATCATCATATCATCCATTTGCATAATCATATAGGCATCATCATATCATCCATATATGCATCACCATGTCATATGTGAAAAAGATACTGAAAAAGAAAAGAGCATGTACATCACATAACATATATCATCATCCATTAGGGGCATAATATAGATCTGTTAGTATAAGCATGTTAAAAATAATTTGCATAGCACAACATTCACATCCATATCATCCATACATCATCATCATAAAAAGTGCATAGAAAAGATACTTAAAAACAATTGCATTCATATATCCATAAGCATCTGCATAATCATACACACATGGCATCACATCACATAATGTAGAGTCACATTGCATATAAAACATCACATATACATCCATCCATAATGCATAAATAAAATGGGACACATCTCATAATCGAATCAATCATATCATATATATATCAATAATGTAACTATCATGGTACAAATCAGGATCAAATGTCATGTGTATCAATCAAATTTTTAAAATTCCCACGGGGAAAAAATGTGTGAGCTAGCCCTAATGGTTGCTCCCCTCACCCGCTTGCCTCTCAGGTTGATCCTGCCTATACCCTATCTACTAGGAAAACTCTGCCACCCAAGCAGCTAGAGGCACTGCCTACTGATAGTGAAACCGATAATACTTAGCCTTCCACACAACCTCATAGTACATCTACATGGGGACGGTCCTGCCTTGTGCTATAGTTGTCATACTCTTTAGCTACTGCCATCTGCCCACCTCCTGTGCTAGCTGCAGCTCTGTCGCCTATCGCTGCTACCTCTCCTGATCCTGCTCTGTTGTAAGGGCCTGGACATGCTGCCTGGCCTGGTCCCTCTCTGCCATCAATGTCTGCACTTGAGCCTAAAGTTGTTGAATCATAACATCCCTCTGATCAAGCTGAGGTGGCAGAGGTGGTGGCGGTGGCTAATCTCTTTGTGGGGGTTGTTGGTCCCTCATAGGAGGCTGCTGGTCCCTAGGGGTATCCCTCTATCGGTGCCCATCTCTCTAATCTCTCTACTTTGGCTAGTGTGGATGTAGTTCGTCACCTCCTCCTCTGTATTTGTCCCTGTCCCTGCCCTAAGTTGTTCGGCCTTGGGGTCTCCGTCATGGTAGAACTGTTCAGAATAGTTAATCGGACTGGAGGCTTGAACCAGTCATCATAGACCTGTGTGATACCTGGGTCTTCCTACCCCTGATCATAAGCCCAAGGCCTTGCTACCAGCTATCTAAAGAAGTCCATCACATCTATTGTTGGGATCGTCTAACCCCATGTCGTCTCCCTAGTAGTCCGAGAAAAAATGGCCACATACTAATCATCTGGCCTGTCCTGGACATCTTCAAACTGTCTGGCTACTCGATCAGGCAAGTAGCGCTCAATCATGGTGTGCTCACGTCCTTGCATGAGCATAAAATAGTTGTTAAACATCATCATACCAGGTGGGCATCCCTAGCCAAGGTCTCCAAGTAAATGTGGTCATCTCATCGATAACCCTCTTCCAGTGAGGAATGCCATACTATCCTATGTGAGTAAATGTAAGACCGCCCCTGTATCACCAAACTGCTGGGTTGTCAGGCTCCACGTCGACCATTGTCACTCTTAGTTGAAGAACGACTATGTGCTCCCATGCCTAGATATGCAAAAGGGTGACTCTGGCACCAATGGATCTGCTATCGCAATACGTGAACTTGTCCAAATCATGGTAAAGTGAGGCCAACATAATTGGTCCCCAAGCAAAGCAGCACCTCTTGAAGAGCATCTTCTCCCAAGCTAGACCCCATCCTAGACTAAAATACCTGCCCCACCAATTTGGAACTACAAGTCCTGAAATAATGGCTACCACAATCAATCACAATGTCAACACCTGACCTCTATAGTGCTCAATCTCAATTTGACCCTCGGTGAAGACAATCTCATCCATCCCCATGATCTCATAGCACACATCCGTGATGGTGTCCATGTCATGTATAACCCTCTTGCCATGGATGGGAAATCATAAAATCTAGTAGACATCCTCCAATGTGACGGTCACCTCACTGATGGGAAGATGAAAGGATGACATCTCACTATGTCATTGCTCGGCTAGTGTGGTCATCATCACTAAGTGAGTCCTGATGGCAGGCGCATATGCAACGTACCATAGACCGATCGCTCCAAGGTGCTCCTAAAGCAACTCATGTAATCCGGTCAATCTGCTAAGCACCGGGGATTGGTGCTCGCGTGAATGTACATGCTCTCTATCCTCCTACACCGATAAAGCCATGACGTCAAGTTTCATAAAAAAACTTGGATCCTGTTTGAAGTTTTCACAACTAAAACAATAAAGGTGTCACTATTTGCAAAGGCATTACTATTTGGAAACTCCAAACTGCGTCGTTGGAACCCCCCAAATTACAAACTAAATCGCAGTATCACTGTTTGACTATGGGCCTATTTGACCTAAAATCCTAAACACCTAACTGGATTGTGGCAGCGCCATTTGCATATGTGTCGGCCTTTGGAGTTTGAACCCTAAATCCTAAACTGCGATATGGCATCATAGGTCACAATAGCGGCGTGGTTTGAGGTCTAGAATCATCGATTCTACCCTTTCAGTGGCGCTAAACAATGACATTGGGAAAGTTTGAATTTGTGAGTGTACTAAATGCACAAAAAAATAAAAAATACAAGTTGGGTTAGGGTCACATACTGGTGTTCCTACGCCTTGAAGCGTCTGGTAGACTCAAACTCACTCGAAAATGTGTCGGGGAAGCACTCTTTGTGCCATCTTGCACAAAGGTCAGAGCTCAAAACAATGAAAATTCTAAAGGCTGAGTGTGCAAATGAATTGAAAGTGACCCCTCGAGGGTAATTTAACCATGAAAATTAGGGTTTTTGACTTTGTTTAGTCGTCAAACTAGGGTTTTGTGCCCCCAACCCCATTTTTTCCCAACTGAAGCTCATTTCAGGTCTTCTCGCATTTTGGCACATTTTCAGCATCCTGGAGCCTTTTTGGACTCATCGAGCAGCTTGTCCTCCTTTTTTGAGAAATCTCCCAAAAATCCAAATTTTCGTCCGATCTCTCAAGGGAGTAGTATACCAGCAAAATTCTTTCGTTGGGGCAGTAGTGGCGCATCTGAAAAAAATTGATTTTTTTTTAAATTTTGATCTCAGTAGGTTTATTCTTTGAACTAACGCAGCAGGTACATTGCTTCAAAGAGGGGAAAAATGTCGACACTTACAATATACTGATTGATCTCATGGACCTAATCCTGATTTACTAACACTAGTTCATCCTGAATCATCTTCTTTACCAACCATTTAATCGAATAATCTTTATTTGATTAAATTCATCATAATTCATCTATTAATTAAATAAATCAATTTTATTTGATTAAATCATCTTCTATTAATTAAATAAATCATTTTGTTTAATTAATCTTAATGTTTCATCTTTTAATTAAATAAATCCACTTTATTTGTTTAAATCATTATCTTCTATTAATTAAATAAATCATTTTGTTTAATTAATCCTAATGTCCCCTTTTTAATTAAATAATTCATTTTATTTAATTAAGTTCTAAAGTCTTCTCCTTTAAATTAAATAAACTAACCTTTATTTGATTTAAATCTAACACCATCCCCTTTTAATTAAATAAATCCAACTCTATTTAATTAAAGCTAATATTCATTATTCCTCTTATTTTGATTGATTTAAATCCAAAAATCTAAGTCAAAATGTCAAATCAGCTAATCTTCATCTAAGTCAATCAAATCATGATTAATCCTAACACTAATCCCTTAAATCCTCTAGATTTTGCAACTTGCACAAGTAAATCAATTTTATTGATTTATAAATTCTTCTATTTCATTTAGAAAGAGCATCAAGTTGGAATATTCTTCAAATTTGAATTCTCCCTCCCAAATGTATTATCCTCCAACTTGGCATTTATGACTCTTACAAGTCCTTTTTCTTGAGCCAGGTGGCATTAACTCCTCTTCCACATCTCCCTCCAACATGTCACTTCTCCAATTTCAAATTTCCACCTAATAGCATTTATTTGCACATTCATCAAAATGTGCTCCATCTCTCTCCACTAGCATGTTGACAAGTGGCACACTATCATTAGCTTATGTTTAGTCCCACATTCATCCTTTTTTCTCAATTTTCCATCCTTTTCTCCTATAAATGGAGAGTTATTTTACTAATTTGGGATCCACAACTTATGCAAAGTCATTATCTACACATTTTATCAGGTTCATCCATTGTTCATCAAGTTTTCATAGTTTTTCAGTCACCATAGCTAGGTTATTGCAAATTTTATCAAGGAGCACCATTGATCATTTTCAAAGCTTCCAAGGAATTGGGAAAGGGCTATTTTCCACATCAAAATAGCACCAATTCCCCCATGGGATTGAGGGTTTGAATATTTTGAGAAAGATTAGATAACTTTCATTTGGTTTATTTGCTTTGTTTCTTGTTCTTGACATTTGAATGAATTGCATGGGGAATGATGGTTTAGATTTGTATAATTGACTAATATTGTGTTGTTCATGTTTGTGCGGGTCTAGATCCACCATTCACATTTTGGCGCTAGAAGGATGGTGAATCTTCAGAATCTAACACATTTTTTGTGAATATTTAGCTATTTTTCAAAGTTTGTGTGTCTATAGGAAAGGGCGACGTTGCAAAAGTTAAACTGCATCACTATCAATCCAGCTACGCTATTTAGCGATGTTGTCTGCACTCCAAACTATGACACTTCTGTCATTTTCCTCAGCCTGGATCAAATCAAACTCCAAAGTGCATCGATGCATGTATGCGGTCTCTGTTTCTCCACAGAGCACCACTGGTTTCACCAGAGCGCCATTGACCTTCTCCAAACTACGACGCCTTCATGGATTATGACACTATGGTGTGGTAAGAGTCATATTTCAAGTTATTTTTAACATGTTCTTTTTTGTTTTGTTCACCTTTGACTTCTAACTGGTTTTTGGCTCTGTTTTCTATAGTTTTAACTAGTTTTTGTAGGTTGGAGTGATCAAAAGGGAAGGGAGGAAATTAAGACAGTTTTCTTATGGCATTTTCTCTCTATTGTAACAAGTGTTTTTAAACACTTTGGGGAACAATTATAATCCCATTCTTAAGGCTTTGTTCTCTTTAAGTTTTTAGGACTCAAAATAATTTTCATTTGGGCTTAAAAAGAACAATCAAAGGGATTAAAAATAACTTTAGGAACTTACTAGAGTTGGTTTTGGATTTTAAATTTGAACAAACAAACTTCACACTTCATATTGGTGCTTAAAAATAATCCATTCTTGCTTTTGAAGTTAAAATGAACATGTGTATTTTGTGTTTTGTAATCTCTTTTACAAAGTAATATCATTTAAAAGGTGTATGCACTTCTTTCGCACTTCACTACGATCTTGAGAATCAAAATTCTTTTGGTGATATTAAGTTGTATAAAAGATTGCCTCCACACTTCAATTTGGGTGCTTAAAATTGAACAAAATCTTGCTAGTGTGAGTTAAGTATATCGCGTGTGTTCTCTCTTTGTTCACGTGAACAAGGATTGATCAAACTATAGGTGTGCTTGCTCACTTTTTTTACCTTTAGAGGGACCTACCTAAGAGACACATCCAAAAGGAGAACTTGAAGGTGACTCCAACTGGTTTTTCACTCAGCCCGGTATACAAATGGATAAGACTAAACTGTAAAGTCCTCGTGGTATGCAGGTCTTAGTTGTACAGTGTCTTTCAGAATGGGGTACTACCTTAAAAAGTATAAGTGCCCCTAGTAGGATTGATTAAAGTCTTTAGTGGCTTGTTGGATGCTCACAAGATGCCATGTCCCTGATCACCCTGACTAAGAACCAATTTGTTTAGAGACAAAAATCCTTACTATTTGTTGGTGCAAGAACAGTTGTTCTAAACTTGTCCCACATTCTTGCAGTTCTTGGTAGAGATGAGAAGTATGCCATGGGAGTTTCATGGGTACTAAAGCTTGGTTGACCCATAGAAGTGAGTACCGTGGAGGGGAGCTAGTGCAGTCAAGATTTTAATCATCCACCAAGAATAAGCGTAGTTGGATTTATCCAAGTGGGAATTTAATAAATATTGTCTCTTTCTATCCATAGGGTTGTGCATTATCTTGGAATCAAAACACTTTGCTTGGATCTAAAACATTGGAAAACAAACATTCAAACCATGATCATCAAATTTCAAACCCTTTAGAGGAAGCAAATACCTTTGACAAAATCCAAGTGCTATTGCTTGCCCTAGGGATTTTATCCTTAGAGGCTTCTATGCATTTGGATTTACATCTCAATTTTCTCTCACTAAAAGTGAAAATTAGGGAACTATTTCCTTGATTTCCTTGATTTCCTAATAGACCTTGTGGGATGAGAAGAAATTGGGACATTAGACATTTAGTTTGAAAAGCTAAGGCAAGAAATTGCTTGTGGTAAAAAGAACTCATTAAGAAAAGATAAAAAACAATTGAACCCCATACACCTGATCTTCCAAATGATTTCCCGAAAGATCAAAATCCAAAAACCAAAGTCCAAAGGTCTTAGTCAAAAAGTTCGCAAGAAACATTTGTCTATGCTTTACGAATTTAGAGAAAGATTGACCTTCAAATTTTACAAACGTGCATCAAAGAACAATCCAAATTTGTATTCATTTTACTATTGTCAAAATCCAATACTTTTTCAAAGGTTTGAATATCTCACATAGGAAGTATTAGCATGTTCTTCAACACCTAGGTCTAGTAAAAAAAAGTCCCTCTAAGTCTCTTAGGATCAAAATCAAAATTCATCTCACAAACAACTCTTGGAAATCTTGAAAATATCCTTCATACTAGACTTTGGGAAAATCCTCTTGAAACAAATCAAAATCATCTTGTTTGACTAGCTGTGTGTAGATGAATCCTTCTTTACACAGTTAAATTATCATCTTGTGGAAAAATTTACTCTAGGACAACATCCAACCTCTTGGAGTTTATGAGTTCACTATCCAAACCAAATCCAATCAAACATCAATCCAAAAGTCCTAAAGTTTAGTATCTCCTTCAAGGTTTCCTAAGAGTTCAATCATTCACCAAACAACCATCTTTCATTATCCCATCACCATCCCTTGATCCTTAATATCTTAGACATTCTTTTTTGTACCTAAAGTTTAGATCAATCCAAGGAGTTAGAGGTTCACCTCCCACATTCCTAAAAATTGATCCTCATTTTATGGTCCAAACTAGATCTCAACACATGAAGAACAATGAAACAAACAAAGAAAAATCCACTTCAAGTGACTTAAGTCAAACTGCACCTGAAATAAATCCCATTGGGTCTAGCAATCCTACACTCAATCTTCCTCCACTTCCACAAGATTCTCAAGAAGAAGGTGGCAAAGTGGAGGACATCACCAACAATGTTCTAGGGATGACTCAAGATGAAATAATTGAAATGGTCCAAAATCCCGAGACTCACAAAATTGTCAATGCCATGATGAAACTTAATCCCTCACAATACATGCTAGAATTGGCAAAAGAAGGGGATAAACTCCCCTCTGACTATGATGTGAGAAATCTTGTGGAGAAAACTCTTGGGATTATGTCACTAGTCTCATTCAAACCATCCTTTCAAAGCATCACTCAAACCATCCCACAAATCACATCATCCATTGCTCCAACTCAACCAATTGTCAATAAGGGGAGCTCATTACTTCACGCTCTTCAAACACACCCCTTTGTGAACAACCAAGACATGGATGCAAAAACCATCTTGGGTCAATTTGTTCCTCAAAATATGAAACAACCATACATCCCACTCACCTTTCATGACAATAACGACCCATCCTCTTTTAACGCAATGTCGACATATCCTCTTAACACACAAGTCTCTCTCCCCATGACTTCACAAGGAGAGGGTGGATTATTTGGGCAAGGGGGAATCTTTCACCCCTCATCATCATCATTTCCTCAAGGGAACAAACCACCCATCTTCCCATCATTTCCACTTCTACCATTAACATCCGCACCACTCCTCAGTGTAGGGAAACCCCCTTTACCAAACCTCAATCAACAAAATCAAAACAATCCCCTAGTCATAAATCAAACCATCGATATCACAACAACAGGTGGCAACAATCCAAACAACACAATCAATCAACACATCATCTATGATACCTCAAAACATGGTCTCCCAAGGACCTATCACATCAATCGCACCATCTACCACACAAGACTCTATCATCAATCCAATGACACCTCTCATCACAAAAAATCACACCATTCTAAATCCACCACCACCACCAAGACCAAACATGGCCAACCAATATAGCATCACATTACAAGTAGCTCAACAAGCCTATCAAAATGCTCTTCAACAGTTCCAAGCTGAATAAGCACAAAACACACAAGCACAACAACAAGCCACACAACAAGCACAACAAGTGCAACAAGCTACCCAATCTCAAGCTTTATTACAACAACAACAAGCTGCCCAAGCTATGCAAGCAGCTCAAGCAACACAAGTCACACAAGCTGCACAGACTACCTAGGCTGCACAAGCTACCCACCAAGCTCAAACTTAGGCACAAGCCCAATATCAAGCTTAGCAAGCGCAAGTGCAAGCACAATACCAAGTAGCTCAGCAACAAGCATATCAACAAGCCCTGCAATAGTACCAAGCGCAACAAGAAGCATCCCAATTACTAGCCCAACAACAAGCATTATTGGCACAACAACAGAAAGACCAACAACAAGCGTTGTTGGCACAACAACAATTGCATACATATCAACAAGCATTGATCATAAAATAGAGCTTGCAACAAACTCCCACCAATATACATAACACTCCACCCATCACCCAGATGATCAAACCACCTCAAAACACATTCACTCCACCTCCCGATCTGCAAAATGATGTGATGAAAGAAATCAAATTTCTCTCGCAGCAAGTGCTAGATCTCCAATCTGGGAAAATGATGAAAACACCAAGTAATTTGTGCCCCTATCCATTTGGCAGGAGCCTTGCAATGGTACTATTCCCAAAGGGGTTTAAAATCCCTAAATTTGACAAATATCGCAGGATGAGAAACCTTGAAGATCACATCAGAGAATTCCAAGTACATTGCATGGAGGTTGCATACGATGATACATATCTAATGCGACTATTCCCTCGAAGTTTGGTTGGGCCCACCATGGAATGGTTCTCTTTCCTTCCTCCTAGAATCAAAAAGTTCCAAGAAATTGTGGATGCATTCATAAAAAATTACGCATTCAACATTGGCATGGATGTTAGTCTAGAGGAACTATCTATGCTCAAACAAGCTAAAGGGGAATTATTTTCTCCTTTCTTACAACGATGGAGATCCAAGGCCAACTGGAGCAAATGGACCATGCCAGAGGAACAATAAATCTACACTATCATTTCCAATCTCGAGAAAACTTTGTCCTTCCATCTAAATATGCAATGTATCACCACATATGACCATTTGATCCCCAAGGTGCTCAACATCAAAAGAGCCCTTATTGCAGAAGGGGGGACACCCACATATCAAGAATAGAAAGACAATCGCCCATCCACCAATTACAATGAGAAACCACACACATGGGCGAAGAACAAAAACATCACTAATGATGGTGTGGTTGATGCCAAGGTCATAATCAGTGCTACAAAACAAAACATGCAATCATACCAACAACCACAAGGCAATAATCAAAACAACACCCAAGCTAATGTGGTATCACAACAACCACCTAATAATCAAGTCAACAGTCTGAATAATCAAGGAGGAGCACCCTCACAAAATAAATATCCCCCCAAGCAAAAATACATAGCCCTTGGGGAACCAATTGAATCGGTCATGAAGAAACTGGTAAACGAGAATCTCATCAAAATCCCCGTCTATGATAATTATCAAGAACCCCAAGTGAAACCACCATGGTACAATGAAAATCACCTTTGCGATTTTCATAAAATCAAGGGACACACAACGGCCAACTACATGAGGCTAAAGAATCTGATCCAAGACCTCATTGATGACAAGGTCATAAACGTTGAACAACCAACCGAAAATTAAGACCCTAAAATATACACGAATCCGATGTCGGATCATAACAAAGGGAACAACCATGGAATGGCAAAGTATGGCAATGTAAACCATGTGTACGATCATGTTGCCGCATCCCTAGACGAATGGGTCACTATTGTTAACATCAAAGGAGCCAAAGTTGATTGTGGAGTCACCACACGTGGCAACAAAGTTACCATCGCGAGGTCATCACAACAACTTAGGGAATCCACCTCCAATCCAAAATCCATTCCCATGGTTACAATGTCTTAGACCAGCTGAAAAGAACCCCTGCTCATATCTCCATCATGGAGTTGTTGAAGATCTCACCCACACATAGAAAAATCCTAGAGGAAGCATTGGCTTCGTCCACTGTCTTCGCAGATCTTGATTTTGACCAGTTCCAAGATATGGTCAGACACATCACCACCCTAAATCTCCTAACATTTTCTAATTAGGACTTTCCCACCCAACCATCTCATAATCGTACACTCCATCTTGAAGTCCTAGTTCATGAAAACAAAGTCAAAAGGGTCTTGGTGGATGGGGGTGCAGGCCTAAATATTTGTTCGCTCAAACTAATAAAGAATTTGGGATTCTTCGAGGATGCCATTGAAAAGGGTAAGGGCATCACAATCAGAGCATATGATGATCAGGAAAGAGTGTCGCAAGGAACTATTCAACTCCCTATTCAAGTAGGCCAGCCATCATGGAAACCACATGCCAGGTCCTTGACCTTGATTTTCCTTATAACATCTTCCTGGGGCATCCATGGATCCATGTAATGCAAGCTGTCACATCCACCTTCCATTAGTGCATCAAATTCCTTTATCAAAACCAAGAGGTCATGGTCCATGGTTATCCTGAACCCTTTTATTACTGCAAGAACTTGGAAGCAAAATAATATAAAATTCCCCAAGTCCCAAAGAATGATGAAGGCCCTACAACTCCATATGTAGACCCAACAACTTTAGCCTCCACTTCTGAGACAAAGAAACCTGCCATTCCTAATATCTTAGAAATCAAATTCATTATCCAAGACAATGGGTGTGGGGATTACAAAATGAAGAAAAATGCTTTTGTAATAGGAGAGTTACCTCAATCTCCTAGGTCTCACGGGAAACCCCAACCAACTGAAACATCATCCCAAACCTTCAAAGCAGACCCATCTAGATTCAGATGCTGGGGAGATCTAAGTCAGGAAATAGTAGATGAAAAAAACATATCAAGCTTTTTGTACCAAGATGAAAGGCTCGTGCTTGATCTTCCCATGGATGAGAGTAGCAAAGGATTACAAATGATGCTCGGTATGGGTTATAATAGAAACAAGAAACTTGGACATAATGACAATGGTCTTCTAGTACTGCTTATTCCTGATAAGCGTATGAGAAATCTTGGCCTTGGATGTACCCCTCTGAAGGTAACCATACTTGGAAAAGGTGCCTTGGTTAGAAAGGTCAAAACTCCCCCTTAGTTATTAGCATCCGCTCTTTAGTTACTAGTATCCATAGGCCGAGTCATAGATAACTTTACCTTTGACATAACCGATGTATGCAGTGACGAGGATCCCATAACTAACTTGCCCATACTATTGGAGGATTCCTCCCTTCTCATGATTAGTACCCTATCTTTTGATTCAACTAACCAAACCCATGAGATAAACTTAGTCTATCCCCAACTAATCAATTATGACCAACGAGGACCACCAATTTTGTACACATTCAAAAATGATGAGGTGCTCTCAGAATTCATGGGATTGTGGGATACTATACCATGTGGGATTACAAAGTTGGGTTTGACATCGTGCTAGACACACAAGCCTATTATGGGGAAACAATTGAATCCCTCATTCACAAAAGTGAAAATATGAGAATAATCTCTAGGTATTTGAGTAAAAACCACACTGTGGCACTCTCTAACCCAAAAATAATAAAAATAAAGGATGCATCCAATGGTGAAAACCTCTCTAAGGTGTTGGAGGATGAGGGATTCAATCTTCCTCTTAGTGTTGTTCATTAGGAGAAGTTAGCGGTCTTAGCAGAGAAGTGCAATCCGATCAACTTGGGAATAGAAGAAGTGTCACATATCACCTTCTATGCAAAATAACTTCTGACAGAAGTATAAGAACTCCTAGCTATGTTCCTAAGAGAGAGAAAGATAAAATTTGCATGGACCTATGCTAACATGCCTGGGCTTGATCCAGAGGTTGTGGTTCACCACCTAGCTGTATATCCTGAAGCAAAGCCAGTAAGACAAAAGCTAAGGAAGATGCATCCCCAGTTTGCATTATTGGTCAAGATGGAATTATAGAAGCTCCTAGATGCAAGGTTGATACGACCAATTGATTATCCAAAGTGGGTCTCAAATATTGTACCTATTTCAAATCCCACAGGGGGCATCCGCATCTGCACAGACTTCAGAGATTTAAACAAAGCATGTCCCAACGATGATTTCCCTTTCCCAAACATTGACATGATTATGGATATGACAATAGGACATGAGATGCTATCATTAATGGATGGATTCTCAGGTTACAACTAGATCATGATAGATAAGGATGACCAACACAAAACGACTTTCACTTGTCCATGGGGGACATATTATTGGAATATGATGCCATTCGGGTTGAAAAATGCAGGAGCTACTTATCAAAGGGCCATGACACTAATATTCCATGATATGATTCACAAAACTATGGAAGATTATGTGGATGACATATTGGCTAAGTCAAAGAAACATCGAGATTACATACCAGCTCTAAGCTCCATCTTTGACACGCTAGAAAAGTACAAGGTCTGACTAAATCCAAAAAAGTGTCTTCAGGGTACAATTAGGCAAGCTCCTAGGGTACATTGTATCCATGAGAGGAATCAAGGTAGACCCCACCAAAGTCAAAGCAATCATCAAAATGGAGGCACCAAAAACATAGAAGCTACTAAGGGGTTTACAAGGAAGACTCCAATCCATTCGTTGATTCATAACGCAACTAGCAGATAAGGCTATCCCATATTTTCATCTACTCCACAAGGGGGTAGCATACAAATGGGATGAGAAATGTGACTAGGCTTTCAACAAAATCAAGGAATACTTACTCACACCACCAATTCTCATGCCACCAATTCTAGGAAAACCCTTGATCCTATATATATCAACAATAACAACTCTCGGCACTCTCTTAGCACAACATGATGAAAATGAGAAAGAAAGAGCTATTTACTACATTCGTGGAACTATGGTGGGACACAAGATGAATTACACATCCATTGAAAAATCCTTCTTAGAAGTCGTGTTCGCCGCACAGAAATTTAGACATGACATTCTAGCACATCAGATAAAACTTATTGCAAATATAGACCCTCTCAAGTATCTGCTTTCTAAAGCAATGCTCACAGGGCAAACAACTAAATGGGTTATGATCCTGACAGAACATGACATTGAGTATGTGGAATGCAAGGCCATTAAAGGACAAGCGATTGCAGATCACCTAGAAAAGGAACTAATATATTTAGAGAATCCACTTGTATCATAATTCCCTAATAAGTCCATTTTTAACTTAAGTGTGGCGGATCACTGGAAAATGTACTTTGATGGATCCTACACACAATACGGGTCAGAAGCAGGAATATTATTCATTACACCACAAGGGGATTGCATACCTAAATCATACAAGCTGTCATTCCCTTGCACAAATAACATTACAATAGAACATGAGGCTCTTGTCATAGGGTTGAGGATTGAAGTGCAGTGGCAGATCATGGCGCTGAAATTCTATGGAGAGTCGCAACTCATCATCAACCAGGTAATTGATGAGTACCAAATGAAGGATGACAAGTTGACTCCACACAAGAAACTAGAGGAAAGCCTCAAAGAGTTCACTGATATCACATTTGAGCAGCTACCAAGAGAAAACAAAAGAGTAGCGAATGCTATGGCTACAATCAGATCGTTATTGGATATCCCACACAACATCCCAAAGCAAGAATTCCTTGTAGAGAAGCTTCTCGTACTAGAATTCGAGGTACCAGAATCTGAATTTATGTGTGAAATCATTGGTTCCGGTGATCCTTAGCATCATAATATATACACCTACTTGAGAATAGGAGTCTTCCTCGCTGATATATCGCTGAACCTTAAAAGAGAATTTGTCAAAAAGTCATCACATTTTGTTATCCTAGGAGATACCCTATATCGTAGGAGCATTGAAGGAACCTGTTGATCGTTGTTTTCTACACAACAACAACAACACAGAAAAGATGCAATATCCTATCTCTCTTAAAAGGTAAATCTCTATCAGCCAGCCTCAAGAGATAACCCCAAGGTCTCTATGTCAGGTCTTGAAAATGCATAAAAAGCTCAGTGATAAATGTGAAATTGCTGGTAATCACAATGGGACCTTACTACAAGCAAATTACTAGATCGATTATATCAGATTTAACAAACTGATGATGCTCCAATCCTAGATTTTACCCTATAATCAAAGAAATAGCAAAATATTGAAGGTTTCAAAGAGATTTCTAAATATAATATTACTCCTAGGATTAACAATAAAAGTAACCAATACCCAAAATGGAGCAATTCTTCAAAACTGATTTCTGCTTGACCCAGATAAATTTGCTACCTAAAAGAAAACAGTGCAATCTTCTAAGGCTCTTAAGATTTTCAAACCATGAACATTCATTTGCACAACCCCTTCTTGCAGTTGAAACAAACAACATTCACGATTGAACTAAGCACAATGAATATAAAGTTGAGGCTAACTTTGCAAAGCAGCTAACAATCAGTTGGTTGTGAAAAGTATGGACTGAAGGATTGCTGCAACATTCGAGTATCAAACTACCAACATTATTAAATCAAATTTAATCTAAATATTAACCTCCTCAAAGCAATTTTAAAGATGGAAAACAACTATGCAAGACAAAAGAATACCAGTATGGCACCAAATCACAATGACATTACTTATATTCGAATTATCCACTGTGGCAACAATTTTGGCTTTCTGTTGCAATATTTTCTTGAGAGCAACTACTTGCTAATTTTAATCTACTTCTAACTGGTTCTGTTCTACTTTCTAGCTACGAATCCTAACCTTCCAACTATTTTCTAACTATCTAACCCTTTACAAAGAGGCAAAATGCCCAATATATAGAAACTCCTGAGAAACCTATCGGCCAGGCAAGGGTTTCACATCAATAACTCGGCACAACCACCTGACCAAGAGAGTCTTTGAAATGGGTCAAACAGGAAATAAATGCATGTCCCGTCGAGGTCGGCCCAGGATCCATGATGCAGCTCGGATGACGCGCGGGAAGATAATGGGGAAGCACAAATCGCAAATAGCCTACATCAACTCTTTTCCCTATTGTCCTCGCGTCGATCTGACTCTTCATGTAGCTTCAAGAACGCTCCATCTAAGTCGGCTATAGGTGGTACTGGCAAAACCCTAAGTAGCCTCTCAATGGACGCAATCTCCTCCCTTGAGTGTTTGACCGACCTATCCCACTCTGCCTTAAATATCACATGCTTATCAATAACTGTGAGGTAGGTGGCCGCATCATCCAGTTGGTGCTCAGAAATAGAACAATCGTAAAGTGGTGCATACACATCATGCCACCATTCTCTCAACTGCTCCAAGATCAAGTACTTGGGCGCGATTCTCCTTCGTCCCGTCATGATTTCAAAGGCAATGGAACCATTGTAAACCCTAGCTAGGGTGTCGTTGATTTACCTCCTTTGTTTGTGAATCTTTTTCAACACTTTCTGCCTGATTTGCAATGTTTCAAACCATTCCCATGGCTCGAAAGCTCTAAAAGAAGGAAGAATCTCGTCGCTCACCAATCTATCCAAGGTGTACTCCATTAGAGTTCTGGTTTTCTATAGGAGGAGGTCGGTGTCCTCTTTATCCTGTGCCATTACCTATTTCAACCACTCAGTTGTCATGACAGCATCCTTTCCACTCGATAGGATCTACTAATAGCTTCATCACCCTTTTCTTGCACCCCTTTCAACCAATTCATAGTGGCAAGGGTGGAAGCTTTCATCTTTTCAAGCTCAATTATGGTCTCCTGAGGCAGAGGATTGGTAGTAGAGGAAGAAGGATTAATGGACTGTAGTGGCTTCATTAACTCCTCCAAGCACTTCTTGAGATTCTCATTTTCTCTCTTCAGCTCCTGCTTGGATTTTACTTCCCTTCTCAATCTGTCCACAATAACTGTATTGGAGACCTCATAATCCTCAATGTCCTGCTCAACTGATGTAGGCCCAAGATTGAAATTCTGTATATTATAATCATTTCCAACCACATAGTCCATGTTTTTGTTTGGAACAAGGGTAGCAACATGAACAACCTTGTTATGTGCCTCATCTCTCTCAATCCTTGAGATCACTCTAGCCTTTTTCTTACCTTTATCTTTTCCAATTTTGGCTAGCAGTGCATCTCAATTCGGTGGACTATCCTTTACTACCACCTGCTTTCTCTTTATTTCCCTGTCTAACCATTCCAAGATAGCAGAATCCAATTGCACCTCAGCCTGTTTTTGTTCTCCTTGTTGACCCTTAGGTGCCTCATTCAAATTTTGTTCATCGGGAGTCTCATCCACCTTACTTTCTGCCTCTTCAACATGTTCCTCCTCCTGTTCAAGTGATGGATCTTTCACTACCTCTACTTCCCTTGGAGGAGATTCAACTACCTCAGTTCTAATAGGAGAATCTATATGTGCAACCATAGGGGATTGCATTATCTCTTCAATCTCTGCCTCTATACTGTGGGGATCACCTACATGGAATTCTTCACCTTTAATATCTGGATGATCCTCAACATTTTCTTCCTCACCCGGTTCACTTTGAATTTCAAGACTGGAAGGAACATCATCAAGGTGCACCTCATGGGAGACAACCGAAGGGGGACCTGCCCTAGGCACACTGTCCTTAGGAGAAGGAGTCCTAGACTTCCTTGCATACACTTTGGCCTTCCCCTCTGAGCTTTCAACATCTATTACTGGTGGGGCAACTTTTTCCCCAACCTTGGAGCTAGCCTTCTCTGACAATTTTACAATTCTTTTCCTTTTGGGCACAGAAGCATCGGCCTCAGGAGTCTGCTCGGACTTCTTAGTCCTCGTCCTCTTCTTGGCCTTTGGATTTCTCAATTTTTCTGTCCCTTGGACCTCTGTTTCTTGGATACCTTTAATCTTGATTTTGAGAGGAGAGTCCAGCTTACCCTTTCCCTTAGGATCTTGTTCGGTAGATTCTTCAGAAGTAGAATGGGGATCCAAATCTCCCATTAGGTCATAAGTGTACTTCACTCCTTTATTCTCCAACTCCCACAAAGTGTGTTTGAGCCACATCTTGGTAAATTTGAGAACTGGATCCATTATAACTCTGTTTGTTCCTCCTCCAACCAATCTACATCACCAATTGGTTTGTCCTTTATGGCCTCGTAGGCATGATCTTGGATAAAGTTTCCATCATCCTTCAATTGCTCAGGAACTGCCCTTACATTATATAATCGAACTGACTGAACTAGGAGCCAAGAGAATTTCCTCTTTCTGACCTCATACTCATCACCGCAGTTGGCCCAGTAGTCCTCCAAATTTACTTTGTGGCTATATTCTCTATTGTTCTTCTTTTGAGCCTCTCCTGTCATATCAAATCCGGATCTCCTGGAATGGAGAGACAGGCGAAGAGTACTCATTTCTTCCTTTGAAGCTTGGGTAGAAACAATGGAATGACATACCTCTCCAGTGCCAATCCTTAGTGGAAAATCTCCACCAAATCCAGTCCTATGTTTGTCCTTGAAAATGGCATCGAAATCACAAATCTGTCGAGTTACTTCAAACAATATGATATGGTCAGTGGGATACCTTGGAAGTTTGTATGGGGCTCTCTGACAGCCATAAATCTGAATGTAGGAGAAGGTTGGAAATTGGATAAACCAAGCTCCATATCTCTTGATAATTTCCTTGGCTTGATCTGAAATTCTAACATGCTCCGCCTCGTGAAGCATTCTGGTGATATGCATGGTAAATGCATCATTTGCTCTCCTATAATTTTAACCTCCACAATGCAACTGAGGGAAAACTTCATAAATAATGTCCTTTCCAAAGGTCCCCCTTGCATCCAATCCTCTATAGGGGTGGAACCTAGCAAGTGCATAAACCAAATAGGAGGTCATTGTGAAGGTCTTTGTCTGCAACACATTGGACAATTGCTTGTGAATTACTTGGCTAATGACCCCTGCCCAATGGTAGTCAATTTTCTCTTGTTCCATCCTTACAATGGCATGGCACATCCAATTCTCAAATGTACCAGCACTCCTCAATCCAACCACCCTACTAAGAAATGTGATGGCATCATGGTACTCCTTAAATTTTTCCCTGAATAGTTGTTTGGGCAATTTGGAGTAGTGTGACTTGGGTTTCTCCAGCCAGGAATTGATTAGCTACTGAGACTTCATGGTCTGGTCATCATAGAACTCCTAAGCTGCCTAAATGGTGAATCCCACCACATGAGACTGTTTCAGCATATCAAAGGTCTAGGCAATGGAGACCGGTTTAAGATTTGCAATAACTCTCCCTTGAGGACCAATTATCCTCTATGTGTCCTGATCATAATGCCTTGTGCATTCAAGGACTAGCTCATAGCATTGCACTGTTGAAGGGAATCTAGCCACATGGGACAGGCCTGACTCTTTCATTCTTCTAGTCACCAAAGGGGAATCCTCGGCCTCCATCCTTGCCTTAAATTCTTCATAGTCCTAGAGGCCAACATTTGTGTTAGTGACTTCTGACCAGACATAAGTGATCTTACTTTCTGGGACCTTGCTCTTAATGTCCAACTTGATCCTCTCTGCATCAAACAATGATGACCCAGCCATTGTCTTGCTCGATTTAGCCTGCACTCATCATGGAAATCATATTAGACCACATGAAAGCAAAGTTAATCAATCAAAAACACCGTTAGAATGCATCTCATATAGCCAAGATGTTATTAAAGTCCATATAAAATGATCACAATAGATTTTGGGTTTCAAGACCATCCGCAGAATATGAGCCAGAGAGGAATTTCGGGAAATTCTAGACCAATCGGATTCTAATGGAATAGTCAAGAAAAACCTACTTAATCATTAGACTTGATTATTTTTCATCAATAAATCACCTGAGAGATCCAAATGTAGCATGAATAAACCAGAAAATGCATTGAAAATCACCAACATGTCATGCTATTCAATATTCCTTTACATTTTGTCAGATTTTGGGGAAGTCCGTGAGCGACGGGTTTCCGCGAAGAACAAGCCAAATAGGATTTTCGGGAAGCCAGGAGACAGCGGATTTCAGAGAAATCTGGACCTGACGGACATCTGCGGGTAGGGAAAATTTTTAGACCAAAGGAGATTCAAGAGTGAGGGCTTCGGCCAGAGTTGGGATCTCGTAGAGAAGTCCTAGAAAATCTGCGAAGTCATGCCGAAAGGGGCTATCAGAAAAGGGGGCCTCGTCAAGACATGGTGGTTTCGGTGTGATGTCCCAGCGAATAGGGACATAGAAAACATATCAGTATGAGCCAAGGGTGGTCGGGGTAAGGTCTGGGCGAATTCATCTTGTCCCACTGACCATCAGGGTTTAAATAATCACTCTGGCAAGACTAAAGTTTATCTATATGATGTCTCAGCGAAGTCACAGAGTCTTGCCGAAAGGTGGTGTATCAAACATCTTGATGTGACCAGCGGGTAGTCGGGGTAGGGTCTCAGCGACAAAGGGGAGTCACGACGAATCAGGTGAATATCGGTATAAGTTCTAAGTTTAGCTGGAGGTCCCAATGACTATACAAAGCTTCGCCGACAAAGGAATCTCGTCGGTATAATGTCTGGCCGAAAAACTGCGGTCTTAGCGAAGGAAGACTTGAGCTCGCCAAGAAAGGAAGGAGTCGGTGTAAGGTCTTGGCGACAACCATGAGTCTCGCCAAAAGGGAAGGTTTTGGCCAGAATAGAGATCTCGCGGAGAAGTCTCAACGAAAGACGGATGTCTGGGTGAAATAAAGGGATATGGGTAGAGCTATTAGATCCCGCTATGAGCTCTTGGCAACCAAGGAATGTCCTGCCGAAAGCGAAGGAGATTTTATCGGTGTGAGGGACAATATTGTCATAGCGACAAGACACAGACTTAAGAGGGCCTCTCGGTAAAACACAGGGCGATCGACATAAGGTCTCGCCGATGATGAAAGGTCACAACGAAGAGACTTCGGAAGGGATGGATCATCCTAGACTACGACGCTAAGGCACGATTTCACCCAGACACTGAACCCACTAAGGATATCGAAAAGTTTAAACCAGGGCAAGCTAGGGATGGGCCATTTCATGAATTTTCTTTGTATTCTGGGCCCGTTTTAAGACAAAATAACCAGACATGGCCCTGCCCTAGGTTTCAAACCTCACCATCCGCCAATGTGCATGGGCAATTTTAGAATTCAGTTGTTTTGACTGTTAAGTCACCGCTAGGGTTTACGAATTACTCTCAGGGAAGATTCATCAAAATGTAGATGGACATATGAACTCAAAACTCGCCTGGGAGATGACAAGGATGCAACATTGAACAACCCCTAGCACAAAATAGACAAACACATAGGAAGCAAAATCCCACAAGCCCTCACAATACCAACATGCCATTCATAATTCAATTCAAAGCAGAGAAACCAGGCACATACCATTATTAAGCAAAAATTGATCTTAGAGGCAGTAAATGCGAAGCTCAAGGGTGTCCACAACAAACACAGGCGAGGACGCACAAGAAACCACCACCAAACCAATCAAGTCAAAGCCAAATGCCCCAAAATGAAGTCAATCAATCATAGAAAAGCACTTCTCAGCTTCAAATGATGGCAAATAGTAAGCACAATGACACAAAAGATCTCAAAAATCTAGTATAAACTAGTCTTCAAAGCGTGTACGAAGCCATTAATGCAATAGAAAAGACAGCCAGAGAAGGGAATCGAGGAAATCGACAATAGGGCAGAATTCAGGAAAATCCGGATCACGCGGAAATCTGCGAAGACCCAAACTTCCCGAATCACGGTGCACAGCTGCAGTCCAAACAGGATCCGGGAAAGTCCGACCAGGGCGGAAAATCCCGAATTAGGGCAAAAGCCCGAAATCATCCAGAACTTGAGATTTTCAATGAATAACCAGGGGAACACTTAGGCAATAAAAATAAACATTTAAGCATCTGCCTAAAGTAAGACGACACCTCAAAAGAAAGGGCCAAAACACCAAAACCGAAGAGAAAGAGGGTCCCTGCTTTCAAAGGGGCGTGTGTGTGAAAAATTGCACAACAAATGGCGACCTCTGTTGGGGAAATGCTCCAGAGCATTTGATGACAAACAGGAATCAAGAACCCAAAATCTCTGGTTTCAATCTCACCATCAAACAAACAAGCCAGAATGCAAAGATTCAAAGAATCAAAACCAAATGATAGACCAAACCTTCCATAAACCAGAAATCTAAGTGTGTGCACATGAGTTCATTCCCTCCTTAAGTCACTACAGAAACCAAGTTCAGTCAAGTCAGGCTATGTAAGTTTTCTAACTTCAAAAGCAACCTGGATAGAGCCTCGCTGCTAGTCAGGCGTCCATAGCCCTGACGAGGTTATCGCTATGACTCTCCTGAACATAGCTCTACTGCCAGCCAAGTGTCCATAGCCCCGGTAGAGATATTCAGGTACCCCTGATAAGTTGAATTTATTCTTTTGATATTCAATATTTCATTTTTTTCTTTCCTTTGATATTCTTTATATGTCTCTTTCATTTCAACTTGTGAACAATGAAGTTCACACTTAGGGATGAGAACCACAGTGGCACTGAAGCAGAAATATGATTTTTTACTTGACAAGACTTCACAAGGATTCCTATAGTGACAACAAGATTCTTAAGATATATGATGGATATAAGATTTTCAGAGTAATTCAAATTCGAATCCACACCAGTGACTCAATCTTCTATAAATCAAGCATTAAACTATTGGAAACAGCAAAGATTTCAACCATCCTTTCTAGATGTAAGACTAAAGTTTACCAATGAGATACTTAGAGAAACTCCAGAGAAGATAAATCTGCCATGCAGGTGCAACACACCACACCCAGGCGAAAACAGAGAAAACCCTCAAAGCAAAAGCAGAGAAAAAACAAACAAACCAAAAGCAAACAAACACCAACCAAAACAAACGAAAGCAAAGCAAAAAGGGAAACCTAATCTAACTATATATAAGACGAGAGCTGAGAATAGCTCAAGACTGGAAATAATACTTCAAATACTACCCATTGACAGGCAGCAAGATATCCTCTCCAGTGAGAGTTTTCAAACGGAAGGCATTATCTCCCAGAATTTCTGAGATTTGGTAAGGTCCAAGCCAAAGTTTATCAAATTTTCCATGCTCTCCCTTACGGTCATGGGCTTTATCCTAGGAAAGAACTAGGTCAGAGATCCTAAACGCTTTAACCCTGGCTCTCTTATCAAACCATCTCTTGACAACCCCTTGATGCTTACCAAAGTTGTCTAGGGCTTTGTCTCTTTTTCCCTCAAGATGCAATAGTTCGACAAGTCTTGCCTCATGTCGGTCTCCCTCATCATAATAGTCATTACTAAACTGAAGGGTAGGGATTTTCAATTGTATAGGAAACATAGGTTCTAAACCATAAACCAGATGGTAAGGTGACATCCCTATGGAGGCTTTGTCTTGTACGATCTGCCCAAAGAGCAAATCTGAGTTGGGTATGCCAATTCTTCGGATTTCGTCCTAACAATTTGCGGATAATAGTCAGGAGATTTTTGTTGGATGATTCAGCTAACCTGTTACCCTGGGGGTAGTAATTGGATGCAAATTTTATAATGATCCCATGATCAAAATCCCAATTAGAAAATTTTAACGATGAAAATGCAGGACCATTATCACATACTAAGGACATAGGGCATCAAAAACGATTAAGAATACCAGATTCAAGGAAATTAATTACTACCTCAGAAGTACACTATTTGCATGCAAGAGCTTCTGTCCATCGTGTAAAATAATCAGTAATGGTGAGAATATACATGTGATCGGTAGAGGAAGGTGGATTGATGGGGCCAATGAAGTCCATTCCCCATTGTGCAAAAGGTTTTACCTCAAAAACTGGTTGGAGTGGGAGTGCAGCATACTTTTCTCTGGTAGCGGCAGTTTGGCATACATGACAAGTTCTGACGTGACTATGGGTGTCTTTGAACAATGTAGGCCAGTAGTAACCAGCTCTGAGAATCTGGTTTGCTATAGAAGGTGTTGATCCATGGCCTATACCATATCTGTCATGGAATTCTATCATCACCCTTGAGGATTCTATTTTTCCCAGGCATCTTAAGTACACACCCTCATGATTTTTCTTGTATAAAACAGCCCCTTTCAGCATGAAACTGTCACTCTTTAAGCGCAATTCCCTTCTTTGTATTGAATTAAGATGGTCATGGCATCTCTGAGTCAAGAGATAATGAACAACATCATCATACCACTCGCTAGGAGACGTCCTCTAAAGTATAAGCCTGGGCTGTAAGATCAAGGTTGGTCTCCGCCATTGTCTTTGTGAGCCCCTGCCCTCTTACTAGCTTCATGGGCTGAATTTCCATATCATATTCTTGTAGCATAGTTACCCACTTGGCTCTTTGTTCTCTCAGTTCATTCTGTATCAATAGCAGCTTGATTGCAGGATCAGGAACTATAGCAAAGATCTTGTTTCTGAGGATATAATGTCTAAATTTCTTGGCTACCCTGACTAAGGCATAAGCCTGCTTCTCCACATTTGGGTATTTTAGTTCTGCATCCTTCAATGGTGTGCTCATAAATGTTATAGGGTGTTCATTGCCTTGGTTAGATTTCTAAGTTAATAAAGCAGCACAGGAGTGGTCAGAAGCAAATGAATATATGTAGAATGGTTTGGCATAATCGGGACTTACTAAAACTGGAGCCTCAACAATAGCTCTCTTTATTTCAACAAATGCTTCCTTCGCTTCTGCATTCCACCCCACCTTGGCATCCCGCTTTAGCATCGCATTCAGTGGCTTAACTATTTCTGCGAACCCAGTGATGAACTTTCTCACAAAATTAATTTTGCCGAAGAATGACTTCATTTCCTTTTTACCAGCAGGTGGTGGAATCTTGAGAATAGCCTCTATACATTTTGGATCAATTGCAATCCCTTCTTAGAGATAATATTCCCTAATAACTTACCTTCTGTAACCCCAAAGATGCATTTCCTGGGATTGAGCGATATGCCAAACTCTCTGCATTTCTAGAAAACTTTGCACAAGTCTGAAATATGTTCACCTCTCTTCTTGGAGAAGACAATAAGGTCATCCATGTAAATGATTATGCACTTCCCAATTATGTCTTTGAAGGCTATGTCCATTGCTCTCTGGAATGTAGCTCCAACATTAATCAAGCCAAAAGGCATTCTTCTGTAGGTGAACGTACCCCACTTAGTGGTGAAGGCGGTCTTGTGTCTATCCTCATATTGCACCATGACCTGGTTGTACCCTGAATATCCATCCAAGAAGGACATCATCTGAGATCCGTTTACAATCTAGAGTACTTCATCTAGTGAGGGTACCAGATAATTATCCTTTTTTGATGCCCTGTTTAGGTTCCTAAAATCTACACACAGTCTGATTTCGCCATTTTTCTTTCATACAGGAACCAGGTTTGCAACCCAAGTAGAGTGTCTGACTGGAAATATTATCCTCGCAGACAATAACTTCTGCACTTCCTTCTGTATTACAGGTTCTAGCAAAGCATTAATAGGTCTCTGCCTCTGTCTGAAAGGTTTCGCTCCTAGATTGAGAGGGATAGTATGGGCTATGACTGATGTATCATAAGTCTTCAAGTCCTCATAACTCTAGGCTATCACATCCGGATATTTGTGCAATGCATCAATGATTCCCCGTCTTTCTTCTGGGGTGCACACTTTTCCAATAAGAACATTTTTTACATCCTCCTGGGATCCCACATTATACTTATCACACTATCCACTGATGGAATCTTTCTTGGTGTCTTGATCTTGGTCTCTGATCTTATTCAGATCAAAGATTCTTTCCAATTGTACCATTCCCCTAAGAATTATGTTGGTCTTCAAATTGATTACCCCCTCGAGGTCCATCTCTGCTTCCTGGAGCTTAGTTTCATCAATGATGTGAGAAGCAAAGACATCTGTACTAGTAATGAAATCTAAGATATTCTTGTCATCTTCAAATACCTGGAAGTTGGTGACATTTTCAGGTACTGAGGGTACTGGAGTCAGCTCCACAATGAATTTCTTTAATCTTGAAAGAGATAGAGGTTGCAAGGTACTGGCTACCTGGGACAAGGAATCAACTGTCTGACTTTTATTTCATGGAATTAGCTGAATGTTGAATGCGCCAAATCCTTCAATAACGTCCCATACTCTGTGTCTATAGTTAGTCATCCTCCTATCATGACAAGAATATTGTCTCCTAACTTGCTTAACTACTAATTCAGAATCTCCATACACTTGCAAGATCTTAACCTTCTTCTTCAAGGCCATTAACAACCCATGCACGAGGGCTTCATATTTGGCTACATTATTTGTACAGTAAAATTGGATCCTATGAGCAGTGAAGAATGTCTTACCTCTTGGACTAATTAGCTCAAAGCCCGCTCCAACCCCTTGCTTTGATTTGGACCCATCAAATCTCAGCGTTCAGCATCTAGCAACTGCAGAGTCTCTTGCTGTATTACTTGCACTATTACTGGTGGATGGCCTTTCAAAAGGCATAATTCCATTCCCTTTAGGATCTTCTGTGACATTCATGTTATCGATTCTAACTGCAGGAGTGGGGTTGGTCTGTTTCTGTATTTGTTCCACTGCAGCTTGGCATAAGCAGCAATCCAATTATGAATGTGAAGCATTATGTACCCTGCACCAATTGGGAAAAAGTAACTCTCCAAAGCTCATTATTCTTCCTAGCTGAATCTGATCTTCAATACATTTTTGAATGAACTCTTGAAAACTGTCCAACAAAGCCAGCTGATTATCTTCTGGACCATCATCACTTTCAGCTAGTTCACCATTGTCTTTGACTGGTTCCACTAGGGCTTCAACATCACCAGGCCCTGTTGTAAGGTCAACAGACTCTGTGTGGAACATAAGAACCTCCTCTACATTTGGTTCTTCAAGAGGAGTCGCAAGCATATAATTACCCATACTTACTTCTGACACCAAAATTTCTATTCAAGTCTTTTGATATTTTGTGATCATGTATTTCATCCTGGGTTCTCTTTCAATTCTGATTTGATTTGGTACTCCTTTCCAGGGAAGCCACATATGGGAATGATCAGTTGAGACATCCATTCAAGGCCCTGGTAAAGTCCCTTCCCAAGATCAGGCCATAAGCATCAGGTATGTCAGCTACCAGAATATATATTACTTGTTGAATCCTAGGATCAGAAGCAATCTGCATCTGAATCATGTTTAGTTCTCCTACCACATTGACTTCAGTCCTATCCAATTGTGTGACTTTCTTCTGTGATTCAGCAGGAGTAATTCCCATAGCTCTACAGACACCAAGGGGCATAACATTGGTTGAGGCACCAGAATCCAGCAGACAATTATGTAAATTCTTACCAAACACGCAAACAGAAATCAGGAATGGAAGAGTATCCATTTTCCCTTGAAATAGAGTTAAGAGAATGTCTACTTGAACAACTTGAGATTTGTCCCTTTCCTTCCTAATGTCTTCAGGGGGCATATGGAATTGATCATGAGACTGATTTTGTCTTCCTATTGGCTAAGAACTAGATACTTTATGGACATTCTTGCTAACTGGTCTATCTTGTGTCATGGAATTTGCAACATAAGAACCTAAGACTGCATTTCTAATGGATGGAACTCTTAATAACTCGAATGCAGATAGGTTTACCTTTAGCTTTCAGAGTTCTTTAGCAACATACAGAGCCAATTGCTCTTCGTTTAAATCAGTGGGGTTCTCACTCGTGTATTCCACCATTTTCTCTTTACTTGCATCAAAATTTCTTCCTTTTGACACATCAACATGTACCGGATCTTGAGATAAATATTGCTTAGAAACTTGAGGCAATGATGGATTATTGCTAGCATTAGGGTCTGGAGGAGTGTTGAAATTATTTGGTGGGATGGAAGTAGTGAAGGGGCCTCTAGCCTGTGGGCGCCTGTGTGGTAACTCTCTCAAGTCATACCTCTTGACAGGTCTCTGGAAGGTCTGCACTTCTTCAATGCAAGCTTCTTCATCTATAGGACCATTATCATTCATCTGACTCTCATCAAACAATTGTGTCATGTCGTCTCCATTGCATACCTGATCTACCTCGTCCTTCAACTGGTCAGATTCTTCTTCAGGCACATTATTCTCACTTTGCAGAAAAGGAGCATGGTTTAATACCAACACCGGTGAGTCATAAGGAATAGAAGGTACTATCTCCTGACAACTTGCATTATTTTCCACTTCATACTGAAAGATTGAAGCTACTGTTTGGAATTCTTGACAGTCCAGCTCAGAATGTTGACTAGTCTTGTGGAGCCTACACCACCTTGATAAAGCAGCTTCGGCTAGATATACACCACTAGGAGGCTTGTCTTGATTAATTGGTTGACTAGTAGACTAATTGACAGGTTGACTAGCTGATTGATCCAGTGGGGTGGGGAATCCTCCATTATTGGGCCCTGTGTTCCAGGTTCTATTCTGTCCTGACTGCTGTCTTTTCTCAAAACCTTATCCACCACCTCGGTCGAAGTTCTGACCTGATGACTGTCCCTTATCATAATTCTGTCTTCTTTCATTATTATATCCCCTGTCATTATTGTAACCTCTGTCCTAGTTATACCCTCTGTTGTTTTTGTATCCTCTATCATTGTTATACCCTATGTCCTGACGTTGCCCCCTATCAAAGTGCGGTCCTTGTGGATTCTCTCTATTCTGATTTGACTGCATATTCCTCTGAGCAGCTTGCAACTGACTGTTCTAGTTCCTTAAATAAGTCACCTCCATGTTTAGCTTCTTTATTTGTTCAGACAACTCATCCAGTCTCTCCTTGTTAGGACTACTGTGTGGAGGCTGACTCACATTATTTTGAGTGTATCCTGCTACAGCGTTGGGATTTAGTGACTAGTTCAGGACTTTAGAATTTTGCAGGTATGATGGATAACTAGCTTGAGGCTGGATATGTAGAGGTTGATTCACCGTTTGCTAAGGATACCTAATTGTGGATGAAACTTGTACTGTAGGAGGTCCTGGGTAAGGGACCAGAGGCAACTGAGGCACTGGATTTATGATTGGAGTATGGTTAGCAAAAGCCTGGTTGAGAGCTAGAACTTGTCCAGGGTGAGCAACGGGTCCTAATGAGGGTAAAGGCCCAGACAGATGTTGTCTTAGATTTGTGCTAACTTTAACAGCTTCTACATATGCATCTAGTAGACTCTCAGGGGGGTTATTACTCCATTTCATAAAGGTGGCTGTCAAACTATCAAGTCCCTCATAATAGACTTCTAAGGCAGTGGGTTCATCAATAGCATAAGGGGCCTGTAACCTGGTATAAGCATGATGAAACCTATTGTTGAAAGATCCTATAGACTCATTGATCTCTCTCTTCACATTAGTGAACTGACGGTAGAGCTCATTGGAACTAATGGGTATTCAAAATTTTTGCAAAAAAGTAGCTTCTAGCTCAGTCCAATGCCGGATAGACCTAGCACGTAAATGGTTGTACCAATAAAATGCATCTTCCCCTATTGAATAACGAAATAATCTATAAGCTACGTCCTCATGGTTTATCCCTCTGTCTTTGAGGCCAGTCTGAAAGATCCAGATGTGTTCCTCAGCGGTTCTATTAGGGTCATTGATATGGAACTTTGAACAGAAGTGTTCAGGGTTTTTTGGCATAACATTGTAGACAGCAAAGCTCAGTGGAGACGGGTTGGTTGCTAGGAAAGCCATTGGTGGAGGTGGGGGTGGAAATGACTGATTTATGACTGGCTGATGTTGTGGACTGGGAATGGCCTCAGACTCAGACGAACTAGATGAAGATGGGGATGATGGAGATGAGGGGGGTGGATGGGATGATGATGATTCTCCCCTTCTGCTAGTCCTTCTTGACCTAGTAGGGTCTAGTAACTCTTGAAATTCTTGCTCTCCTAGAGCAGATCTTGTTCTTCTTTTGAATCTCTCAGGAGAGATGGCGTTCAAAAATCGATCCAGCTTGCTTACTCAAGGCCCTCCTTCTAGCGCCAACACTGTTGATCACTATTTTCTACACAACAACAACAACACAGACAAGATGCAATATCCTATCTCTCTTAAAAGGTAAATCTCTATTAGCAAGCCTCAAGAGATAACCCCAAGGTCTCTATGTCAGGTCTTGACAATGCATAAACAACTCAGTGATAAATGTGAAATTACTAGTAATCACAATGGGACCTTACTACAAGCAAATTACTGGATTGATTATATCAGATTTAACAAACTGGTGATGCTCCAATCTTAGATTTTACCCTATAATCAAATAAATAGCAAAAGATTGAGGGTTTCAAAGAGATTTCTAAATCTAATATTACTCCTAGGATTAGCAATAAAAGTAACCAATACCCAAAATGGAGCAATCCTTCAAAACTAATTTCTACTTGACCCAGATAAATCTGCTACCTTATAGAAAACAGTGCAATCTTCTAAGGCTCTTAAGATTTTCAAACCATGAACATTCATTCGCACAACCCCTTCTTGCAATTGAAACAAACAACATTCACGATTGAAATAAGCACAATGAATATAAAGTTGAGGCTAACTTTGCAAAGCAACTAACAATCAATTGGTTGTGAAAAGTATGGACTGAAGGATTGTTGCAACATTCGAGTATCAAACTACCAACATTATTAAATCAAATTTAATCTAAATATTAACCTCCTCAAAGCAATTTTAAAGATGGAAAACAAAAAACCACGCAAGACAAAAGAATACCAGTATGGCACCAAATCACAATGACATTACTTATATTCGAATTATCCACTGTGGCAACAATTTTGGCTTTCTTTTACAATATTTGCTTGAGAGCAACTACTTGCTAATTTTAATCTACTTCTAACTGGTTTTGTTCTACTTTCTAGCTATGAATCCTAACCTTCCAACTATTTTCTAACTATCTAACCCTTTACAAAGAGGCCAAATGCCCAATATATAGAAACTCTTGAGAAACCCATCGGCCAGGCAAGGGTTTCGCAACAATAACTTGACACAACCACCCGACCAAGAGAGTATTTGAAATGGGTCAAACAGGCAATAAATGCAAGTCCCGTCGAAGTCGGCCCAGGATCCGTGATGCAGCTCGGACAACGCGTGGGAAGATAATGGGGAAGCACAAATCGTTCGCAACCTACATCAACACTTTTCCCTATTGTCCTCGTACCGATCTGACTCTTCATGTAGCTTCTAGAACGCTCCATCTAAGTTGGCTACAGGTGGTACTGGTAGAACCCTAAGTCGCCTCTCAATGGATGGAATCTCCTCCCTTGAGTGTTTGACTGACCTATCCCACTTTGCCTTACATGTCACATGCTTATCAATAACTACGAGGTAGGTGGCCACATCATCCATTTGGTGCTCGAAAACAAAACCATCGTCAAGTGGTGCATACACATCATGCCACCATTCTCTCAACTGCTCTAGGCTCAAGTACTTGGGCGCAATTCTCCTTCATCCCGACATGATTTCAAAGAAGGCAATGGAACCATTGTAAACCCTAGCTAGGGTGTCGTCGATCTGCCTCCTTTGTTTGTGAATCTTTTTCAACACTTTCTGCCTATTTGCAATGTTTCAAACCATTCCCATGGCTTGGCAGCTCTGGAAGAAGGAAGAATCTCGTCGCTCACCAATCTATCCTGGGTGTACTCCATTAGAGTTTTGGTTTTTTGTAGGAGGAGGTCTGTGTCCTCTTTATCCTGTGCCATTACCTGTTTCAACCACTCAATTGTTATGACAACATTCTTTCCAGTCGACAGGATCTCCTTAATAGCTTCATCACCCTTTTCTTGCAACCCTTTCAACCAATTCACAGTGGCAAGGGTGGAAGCTTTCATCTTTTCAAGCTCAGTTATGGTTTCCTGAGGTAGAGGATTGGTAGTAGAGGAAGAAGGATTAATGGACTGTAGTGGCTTCATTAACTCCTCCAAGCACTTCTTGAGATTCTAATTTTCTCTCTTCAGCTCCTGCTTGGTTTTTACTTCCCTTCTCAATCTGTCCACAATAACTATACTGGAGACCTCATAATCCTCAATGTCCTGCTCAACCGATGTAGGCCCAAGATTGGAAGTCTATATATTATAATCATTTTCAGCCACATCGTCCCTGTTTTTGTCTAGAACAGGGGTAGCAACATGAACAACCTTGTTATGTGCCTCATCTCTCTCAATCCTTGAGATCACTCTAGCCTTTTTCTTACCTTTATCTTTTCCAATTTTGGCTAGCATTGCATCCCAATTTGGTGGACTATCCTTTACTACCACCTGCTTTCTCTTTATTTTCCTGTCTAACCATTCCGGGACAGCAGAATCTAATTGCACCTCAGCTTGTTTTTGTTCTCCTTGTTGACCCTTAGGTGCCTCCTCATTCAAATTTTGTTCATCAGGAGTCTCATCCACCTTACTTTCTGCCTCTTCAACATGTTCCTCCTCCTGTTCAAGTGATGGATCTTTCACTGCCTCTACTTCCCTTGGAGGAGATTCAATTGCCTCAGTTCTAATAGGAGAATCTGTATGTGCAACCATAGGGGATTGCATTATCTCTTCAATCTCTGCCTCTATACTGTGGAGATCACCTGCATGGAATTCTTCACCTTCAATATCTGGATGATCCTCAACATTTTCTTCCTCACCCGGTTCACTTTGAATTTCATGAGTGGAAGGAACATCATCAAGGTGCACCTCATGGGAGACAACCGGAGGGGGACCTACCCTAGGCACACTGTCCTTAGGAGAAGGAGTCCTAGACTTCATTACATACACTTTGGCCTTCTCTTCTAAGCTTTCAACATCTATTACTGGTGGGGAAATTTTTTCCCCAACCTTGGAGCTAGCCTTCTCTGACAATTTTACAATTCTTTTCCTTTTGGGCATAGGAGCATCGGCCTCAGGACTTTGCTCGGACTTCTTAGTCCTTGTCCTCTTCTTGGCCTTTGGATTTCTCTATTTTTCTGTCCCTTGGACCTCTATTTCTTGGATACCTTTAATCTTGATTTTGAGAGGAGTCCAGTTTACCCTTGCCCTTAGGATCTTGTTCAGTAGATTCTTCAGAAGTAGAATGGAGATCCAAATCTCCCATTAGGTCATAAGCGCACTTCACTCCTTTATTCTCCAACTCCCACAAAGTGTGTTTGAGCCACATCTTGGTAAATTTGAGAACTGGATCCATCAGTTGTTTTAACTCTGTTTGTTCCTCCTCCAACCAATCTACATCACCAATTGGTTTGTCCTTTATGGCCTCATAGGCATGATCCTGGATCAAGTTTCCATCATCCTCCAATTGGTTAGGAACTGTCCTTACATTATATAATCGAACTGACTGAACTAGGAGCCAAGAGAATTTCCTCTTTCTGACCTCGTACTCATCACCGCAGTTGGCCGAGTAGTCCTCCAAATTTACTTTGTGGCTATATTCTCTGCTGGCCTTCTTTTGAGCCTCTCTTGTGATGTCAAATCTGGATCTCCTGGAATGGAGAGATAGGCCAAGAGTACTCATTTCCTCCTCTGAAGCTTGGATAGAACCAATGGAAGGACATACCTCTCCAGTGCCAATCCTTAGTGGAAAATCTCCACCAAATCCAGTCCTATGTTTGTCCTTCTTGACAATGGCATCGAAATCACAAATCTGTCGAGTTACTTCCAACAATATGATATGGTCAGTGGGATACCTTGGAAGTCTGCATGGGGCTCTCTGGCAGCCATCAATACAAATGTAGGAGAAGGTTGGAAATTGGATAAACCAAGCTCCATATCTCTTGATAATTTCCTTGGCTTGATCTAAAATTTTGACATGCTCCGCCTCCTGAAGAATTCTGGTGATATGCATGGTAAATGCATCATTTTCTCTCCTATAATTTGAACCTCCACAATGCAACTGAGGGAAAGATTCATAAATAATATCCTGTCCAAAGGTGCCCCTTGCATCCAATCCTCTGTAGGGGTGGAACCTAGCAAGTGCATAAACCAAATAGGAGGTCATTGTGAAGGTCTTTGTCTGCAATACATTAGACAATTGCTTGTGAATTACTTGGCTAATGACCCCTACCCAATGGTAGTCAATTTTCTCTTGTTCTATGCTTACAATGGCATGGCACATCCAATTCTCAAATGTACCAGCACTCCTCAATCCAACCACCATGCTTAGAAATGTGATGGCATCATGGTACTCCTTAAATTTTTCCCTGAATAGCTGTTTGGGCAATTTGGAGTAGTGTGACTTGGGTTTCTCCAGCCAGGAATTGATTAGCTACTGAGACTTCATGGTCTGGTCATCATAGAACTGTTGAGTTGCTTGAATGGTGAATCCCACCACATGAGACCATTCTGGCATATCAAAGGTCTGGGCAATGGAGACCGGGTTAAGATTTGCAATAACTCTCCCTTGAGGACCAATTATCCTCTGTGTGTCCTGATCATAATGCCTTGCGCATTCATGGACTAGCTCATAGCATTGCACTGTTGAAGGGAATCCAGCCACATGGGATAGGCCTGACTCTTTCATTCTTCTAGTCACCAAAGGGGAATCCTCAGCCGCCATCCTTGCCTTAAATTCTTCATACTCCCAGAGGCCAACGTTTGTGTCAGTGACTTCTGACCAAACATAAGTGATCTTACTTTCCAGGACCTTGCTCTTAATGTCCAGCTTGATCCTCTCTGCATCAGACAATGAAGACCTAGCCGTTGTCCTACTCGATTCAGCTTGCACTCATCATGGAAATCATATTAGACCATAGGAAAGAAAAGTTAATCAATCAAAAACACCATTAGAATGCATCTCATATAGCCAAGATGTTATTAAAGTCCATATAAAATGATCACAACAGATTTCGGGTTTCAAGACCATCCGCGGAATCTGAGCCAGAGAGGAATTTCGGGAAATTCTAGACCAATCGGATTCCAATGGAATAGTCGGGAAACACCTACTTAATCATTAGACTTGATCATTTTTTATCAATAAATCACGTGAGAGATCCAAATGTAGCATGAATAAACCAAAAAATGCATTGAAAATCACCAACATGTCATGCTATTCAATATTCCTTTACATTTCATCAGATTTCAGGGAAGTCCGTGAGGGACGGATTTCCGCTAAGAACAAGCCAAATAGGATTTTTGGGAAGCCTGGGAGATAGCGGATTTTGTAGAAACCTAGACCTGATGGACATCCGCAGGTAGGGAAAATTTCCGGACCAAAGGAGATTCTGGAGTGAGGGCTTCGGCCGGAGTTGGGATCTCGCGGAGAAGTCCTGGCGAAGCCGCAAAGTCATGCCGAAAGGGGCTATCAGAAAATGGGGCCTCGTCAAGACATGGTGGTTTCGGTGTGATGTCCCGGTGAAAAGGGACATAGCAAACATATCGGTATGAGCCAAGGGTGGTCGGGGTAAGGTCTGGGCGAATTCATCTTGTCTCACCGACCATCTGGGTTTAAATAATCACTCTGGCAAGACTAAAGTTTATCTATATGATGTCTCAGTGAAGTCATGGAGTCTTGCTGAAAGGCGGTGTATCAAACATCTCGATGTGACCAGCGGGTAGTCGGGGTAGAGTCTCGGTGACAAAGGGGAGTCACGGCGAATCGGGTGAATATCGGTATAAGTTCTAAGTTCGGCTGGAAGTCCCATTGACTACACAAAGCTTTGCTGACAAAGGAATCCCGTCGGTATAACATCTGGCCGACAAACTGTGGTCTTAGCGAAGGAAGACCTGAGCTCGCCAAGAAAGGAAGGAGTCGGCGTAAGGTCTTGGCGACAGCCAG
The DNA here is from genome assembly GCA_007258455.2 of Sequoia sempervirens. Lineage (NCBI taxonomy): Eukaryota > Viridiplantae > Streptophyta > Pinopsida > Cupressales > Cupressaceae > Sequoia > Sequoia sempervirens. The sequence goes on along the minus strand of VDFB02000007.1, from coordinate 21,739,814 downwards.
GAGTCTCGCTGAAAGGGAAGGTTTCGGCTAGAACAGAGATCTCGCGGAGAAGTCTCAGTGAAAGATGGATGTCTGGGTGAAGCAAAGGGATATCGATAGAGCTATTAGATCCCGCTATGAGCTCTTGGCGACCAAGGACTGTCCTGCGAAAAGCGAAGGAGATTTTATCGGTGTGAGGGACAATATTGTCACAGCGACAAGACACAGACTTAAGAAGGCCTCTCGGTAAAACACAGGGTGATTGACATAAGGTCTCGCCAATGATGAAAGGTCATAGAGAAGAGACTTCAGAAGGGATGGATCATCCCAGACTGCGACGCTAAGGCACGATTTCACCCAGACACTGAACCCACTAAGGATCTCGAAAAGTTAAAACCAGGGCAAGCTAGGGATGGGCCCTTTGATGAATTTTCTTTGTATTCTGGGCCCGTTTTAAGACAAAATAACCAGACATGGCCCTACCCTAGGATTCAAACCTCACCATCTGCCAAAGTGCATGGGAAATTTCAGAATTCAGTTGTTTCGACTGTTAAGTCACAGCTAGGGTTTATGAATTACTCTCAGACAAGATTCATCAGAATGTAGATGGATATATGAACTCAAAACTCGCCTGGGAGATGACAAGGATGCAACATTGAACAACCCCTAGCACAAAATAAACAAACACATAGAAAGCCAAATCCCACAAGCCCTCACAATACCAACATGCCATTCATAATTCAATTCAAAGCAGAGAAACCAGGCACATACCATTATGAAGCAAAAATTGATCTCAGAGGCAGCAAATGCGAAGCTCGGTGTCCACAACAAACACAGGCGAGGACGCACAAGAAACCACCACCAAACCAATCAAGTCAAAACAAATTCCCCAAAACGAAGTCAATCAGTCACAGAAAAGCACTCCTCAGCTTCAGACGATGGCAAATAGTAAGCACAATGACACAAAAGATCTCATAAATCTAGTATAAACTAGTCTTCAAAGCACATACGAAGCCATTAATGCAATAGACAAGACAGCCAGAGAAGGGAATCTGGGAAATCGACAACAAGGAGGAATCCAGGAAAATCTGGATCATGCAGAAATCTGCGAAGACACAAACTTCCCGAATCACGACGCACAACCAGAGTCCAAACAGGATCCACGAAAGTCCGACCAGGGCGGAAAATCCCGAATCAGGGCAAAAGCCCGAAATCATCCAGAACTTGAGATTTTCAGTGAATAACCAGGGGAACACTTAGGCAATAAAAATAAACATTTAAGCATCTTCCTAAAGTAAGATGAAACCTCAAAAGAAAGGGCCAAAACACCAAAACTGAAGAGAAAGAGGGTCCTTGCTTTCAGCGGGGCGTGTGTGCAAAAAATTGCACAACAGAACCCTTTTACGATGGCTAAACACTAAGGAAGCTTTGACTACTTTAACTGAGGTACACAATGGCATTTGTGGTTCACATTCGAGTGGTATGACCTTGGCTAAGAAATTGTTGAGGACTGGGTACTATTGGCCTACAATGGAAAGGGAAGCTCACGACTATGCCCGAAGGTGTTTGCAATATCAACAGCATGGGGATCTCATCCATGCACCAACTTAGGAGCTCCACCCGATAATAACACCTTGGCCCTTTTCACAATGGGGGCTTGATCTCATTAATAAAATTACCCCCACCTCACCCAGTGTACATAAGTTCATCACCACCACCACAGAGTACTTCACGAAGTGGGTGGAAGCCATCCGCATGACCTATATCACAGGAAACCAGATATCCAACTTGTTCATCCTAAACTACCTAATTTTTTGCTATAGCATCCCTCAAGCCATTATCTTAGATAATGGGACAACTTTCAAAAACCAGGATGTTCGAGACCTATGCCAAAAGTTCAATATCCAACATTGCTTTTCCACTCCATACTACCACCAAGGAAATAACCAAGCAAAAGCTACCAATAAGACCATCCTGAAAATCCTCAAGAAAATAGTTAATGATGATGGTCATGACTAGAATTTGCAGTTGAATCCCGCCTTATGGGCCTACCGAACAAGTATCTGCACGCCAACAGGTGCAACCCCTTTTTCACTAGTCTACGGATCAGAAGTCATCCTACCCATTGAGATCGAGCTCCCATCCCTGAGAATATCATTGCATAATCTCATCACAGATGAAGAATATTGAGTATCACGACTAAACAAGCTTGAACTACTGGATGAGCGGCACATGGATGCCTTAAACCATTTGCAAGGCTACCAAAACCATCTCAAGCGAAGCTACAACAAGAAGATCAGGATTCAGACCTTTCTAGTTAAAGAGCTTGTATTGATTGGGACCCTTCATCATCATAGAGAGCTACAAATCAGGGGCATATCAGTTATCAAAGCCCAAAGGAGAACCTCTGTAGGAGCCCATGAATAGCTCCCATCTCAAAAAGTTTTATGCCTAAACTTCCAAGGTGTAAAACCAGAAATGTTGCTGGGATCGTTTGACCCCATCTCGTCTCCCTGGTAGTCTGAGCAAAAATGGCCACATACTGATCATCTGGCTTGTCTTGGACGTCTCTGAATTGTCTAGCTACTCGATCAGGCAAGTAGCACTCAATCATGGTGTGCTCATGTCCCTGCATGAGCCGATCCTACCTGGCATAAAATAATTGCTGAACATCATCATACTAGGCGAGCATCCCTAGCCAAGGTCTCCAAGTAAATGTGGTCATCTCATTGATAACCCTCCGCCAGTGAGGAATGTCAGGCTGTCCTGTGTGAGTAAATGTAAGACTGCCCCTGTATTGCCAAACTACTGGGTTGTCGGGCTCCACGTCGACCATTGTCACTCTCAGTCGAAGCACAACTATGTGCTCCCATGCCCAGATATCCAAAAGGGTGACTCCGACACCAATGGCTCTACTGTCGCAATACACGAACTTGTGTAAATCATGGTAAAGTGAGGCCAACATCACCGGTCCCCGAGCAAAGCAACATCTCCTGAAGAGCATTCGCTCCCAAGCTAGACCCCATCCCAGACTGAAATACCTACCCCGCCGATCTGGAGCTACAAGTCCTAAAATAATGGTTGCCACAATCAGTTGAAATGTCAAAACCTGACCTTTGTAGCACTCAATCTCAATCTAACCCTCAATGAAGACAATCTCATCCATCCCCATGATCTCATAGCACACATTCATGTTAGCGCCCATGTCATATATAACCCTCTTGCCATGGATGGACAATCGTAAAATCTACTAGACGTCCTCCAATGTGGCTGTCACCTCGCTGGTGGGAAGATGAAATTATGATGTCTCACTATGCCATCACTCAGCTAGTGTGGTCATCATGGCTAAGTGAGTCTTGATGGCAGGGGCGTATGCAACGTACCATAGACCAGTCACACCAAGGTGCTCTTGAAGAAACTCATGTAATCCAGTCAATCTGCTAAGCACCGGGGATTAGTGCTCACATGAATGTACAGGCTCTATGTCCTCTTGCACCAATAAAGCCATGGTGTCAAGTTTCATAAAAAATTTGGATCTTGTTTGAAGTTTTCACAACTGAAACAACAAAGGCGTCGCTATTTGAAAACTCCAAACTGCGCCGCTGGAACCCCCCAAATTGCAAACTAAACTATGACATCATTGTTTGACCATGGGCCTATTTGACCTAAAACCCTAAACACCTAACTGGATCGCGGCAACGCCATTTGTACATGCATCAACCTTTGGAGTTTAAACCCTAAATCCTAAACTGTGATGCGGCATCGCAAGTTGCAATAGCAGTGTGGTTTGAGGCACAATGACACTGGATAAGTAATTTGAATTTCTGAGTGTATTAAATGGGCACAAAAATAAAAAATACAAGTTGGGTTACGGTTACATACTAGTGGTCCTACGCCTGGAAGCCTCTGGTAGACTTAAACTCGCTCAAAAATTATGTGTCAGGGAAGCACTCTTTGTGCCATCTCGCATGAAGGTCAAAGCTCAAAACAATGAAAATTCTAAAGGTTGAGTGTGCAAATGAACTGAAAGTGACCCCTCGAGGGCTATTTAACCATGAAAATTAGGGTTTTTGACCCTGTTTAGCCATCAAACAAGGGTTTTGTGCCCCCGACCCCATTTTTTCCTAATCAAAGCTCATTTCAGGTCTTCTTCTCACATTTTGGCATGTTTTCAACATCCTAGAGCCTTAATGGACTCATCGAGCAGCTTGTCCTCCTTTTTCAAGAAATCACCCAAAAATCCAAATTTACGTCTGATCTCTTGAGGGGGCAGTATACCAGCATAATTCTTTCTTTGGGGTAGCAGTGGGGCATCTGAAAAAATCAAAAAAGTTTTGAATTTTGATCTCAGCAGGTTTATTCTTTGAACCAACGCATCAGGTACATTACTTCAAAGAGGGGCAAAATGTAGACACGTAAAATATACTGATTGATCTTGTGCACCTGATCCTGATTTACTAACACCAGTTCATCCTGAATCATCTCCTTTACTAACCATTTAATCGAATAATCTTTATTTGATTAAATTCATCATAATTCATCTATTAATTAAATAAATCAATTTTATTTGATTAAATCATCATCTTCTATTAATTAAATAAATCATTTTGTTTAATTAATCCTAATGTTTCATCTTTTAATTAAATAAATCCACTTTACTTGATTAAATCGTTATCTTCTATATTAATTAAATAAATCATTTTGTTTAATTAATCCTAATGTCCCTTTTTTAATTAAATAATTCATTTTAATTAATTAAGTTCTAAAGTCATTTCCTTTAAATTAAATAAACTAACCGTTATTTGATTTAAATCTAACACCATCCCCTTTTAATTAAATAAATCCAACTCTATTTAATTAAAGCTAATATTAATTATTCCTCTCATTTTGATTGATTTAAATCCAAAAATCCAATTCAAAATGTCAAATTAGCTAATCTTCATCTGAGCTAATCAAATCATGATTAATCCTAACACCAATCCCTCAAATCCTCTAGATTTTGCAATTTGCACAAGTAAATCAATTTTATTGATTTATAAATTCTTCTATTTCATTCAAAAAGGGAATCAAGTTGGAATATTCTTCAAATTTGAATTCTCCCTCCCAAATGTCTTATCCTCCAACTTGGCATTTATGATTCTTACAAGTCCTTTTTCTTGAGCCAAGTGGCATTAACTCCTCTTCCACATCTCCCTCCAACATGTCACTTCTCCAATTTCAAATTTCCACCTAATAGAATTTATTTGCACATTCATCAAAATGTGCTCCATCTCTCTCCACTAGCATGTTGACAAGTGGCACAATGCCATTAGCTTATGCTTAGTCCCGCATTCATCCTTTTTGCTCATTCTTCCATCCTTCTCTCAAATGGAGAGTTCTTTTACTAATTTGGGATCCACAACTTATGCAAAGTCATTATCTACACATTTTATGCAAGTTCATCCATTGTTCATCAATTTTTCATAGTTTTTCATTCACCATAGCTAGGTTATTGCAAATTTTATCAAGGAGCACCATTGATCATCTTCAAAGCTTGCAAGGAATTAGGAAAGGGTTATTTTCCACGTCAAAATAACACCAATTCCCCCATGGGATTAAGGGTTTGAATGTTTTGAGCAAGATTAGATAGCTTTCATTTGGTTTATTTGTTTTGTTTCTTGTGCTTGACATTTGAATGAATTGCATGGGGAATGATGGTTTAGATTTGTATAATTGACTAATATTGTGTTGTTCATGTTTGTGTAGGTCTAGATCCACCATTCACAAAATCAAATAGAGGTTACAATGGAGCTCCATGTACAAAGTTTCTTCACCAAGTGCTTTGAAAGAAACACCTATTCTTGAGTGAATCTGGTAGTACTTCGTTACCTGCAAACAAACTATATATTCTACAATGCAATGCATACAATATATATAGAATACAAGACAAGAGAAGCATCTAGAAGAGGATGGGTGTCCAAATACACATGGCACAATATCCCACGCTATAGACATGCATTTGGACACATGTATGATATTCCCATACACCCCTTACAACTGTCATAACATGCAATATTCTCTCTCCAAGCTTGGGCACCCAAAATGTGGTCATAATAGCCTATGATAGATGCCTTACAACTATCATAAAATCTATCAGAAATTTTCCATAAAATCTGCCACAATCTATCCATCATAGAATCTGTAAGAGAATATGTCATAACTGACTAAAATATCCGACTCTTACAACCTGCAATAACCCAGTTACTTGGATGCCAACTTTCTCCATGCATAAAGTTTCCTTATGACAAGTCATATAATTTGTGATAAGTCAAAGATTCCAAAGTGGGACACCTATGTCCACTTGGGATGATGATGTGCCATCTAGTCACTTCCAACGGGGATGTCACCCAACTGATGGATCCCAATTTATGACATGACATGCCATCTAGGCAATTAAATAATACAAATAAATGGAATAATACATTAAATTAATCAATACTAGGACTCTAAGGTTGAGACACCTTAATCCCAATATGATCTTCCTATAGAAGCATCTAGTTGTATCATTGGGCTAGCCAACTTTCACTAGTAGCTTATAAGTGATTGATATTAGGAGCTAACCATTCTAACCTAGGGTATAGTTAGCTTTAAAAATAACACATAGATGGTGGATACTAGGAGCTATCACATATCAGATTGGACAAACTTTTTTCTAGTAGAATGAAAGTAATATAAGTTAGGACCTAACAACTCAAAATATTTGGCTAGCTATAAAATTAATTTTTTAATGGTCACATGTGTTGTGTGTTGTTACTCTTTATATGTGATGACAACTATTGACAAAAAAAATGTAAACAAGTAATATGAGTTTATCTATGTTGTAGTGATTATCCTAATGTGCTCAATAAGGAAAACATGAAGTACATGCAATTAGTTATAGGAAGAAGCAACATAACATATGCATGCATTCATACACATATCCCTTATATATATGCATAATGGAGTATTCAACATCTCATCTATTCATTACCTAGGGCTCTAGGAAAATTCACCTCTAGCAATTCACCATGGGAAAATTCACCGCCAACAATTCACTGTGGGAAAATTCACTCCCATGACAAATTCACCTCAAGGAAATTTCACCACTATAGCAATTGACTGCCGTGGAAAATTAATTGCATTAACATTTTTTAATATATATTTCCAAAACTTTGAATTTTTTTGGTAAAATAATAATTTGATTTATGATAATAAAAAAGCAGTGAAAATTATTCTTTTGGAAAAAAAATTCAAAGTTTTGGAAATATATATTAAATTTTTTTAATGTGATTAATTTTCTGTAGCGATGAATTGCTGGTGGTGAATTTTTCTTGAGGTGAATTTTTCATGGCGGTGAATTTTCCCGCGGTGAATTTTCCGACGGTGAATTGTCGGCGGTAAATTTTCCTAATGTCATTCATTAGGTATGTTTGTAGCATATTATCATTTATTATTCATAACATAAACTTTATAATAGTTACCATATCTTCCATCCTCTTCTTACATCATATTACATTATTTATACACCCCCACAAGATGAGTATGTTACTATTATATTTACTCCACGTGTAGGTATATGTCCCTAACCTTGTTCATAAAAGGCTATTCCTCTCTAATGTTATTGCAAGTCAATTAAATGTACTCCATTGCAATTCCCTTACCATGTGGTATCTTTGTTGGTTTTCAACTAGATCTAATAAGAGTAATTAGATCAACTCTATCTTGCCAACATCATCCTTTATCTTGATCCATGTCTTGTACTCATGACACGATGGCACCATAGTCCAACTACCAAAAGAAAAATTTTAAAACTATGGGTGTTGGATATGACACCTTGTAATTGACAAGATGATAAGTTCAAATCTTGGAGGGGATTAGATATGTACACCTAGTATTTGAAGCACACTTAAATGTCTCTTGTATACTCGTACCCAAAAATAATTATATATATATATATATATATATAAAAGAATTCCATTCCATTCCGTCTAATATCTCACATGATATAGTGCAAACGCAATGGCGATGGATTGCTGCACAAGAAAAGAAAATTGTCAGAATAAAGCAGTAAACAAAAATCGAGAACAACTATGCCTTGGGGCGCAAATCCATTGCATTGAAGGTGGTATTCGTTGAAACAGCGTGCACTGAATGGACACCATTCCCAACTAAAAGATAAATTCTTGTGGGTAATTTCTACAAAAGACCCAATTTGGAAAGGATGATCCAAGTGTCCACGACCATGGGAGCCTAGGTTGCATAGATTTCCGCGCCAGTGCGGCTAGTCTGAGTACACAATCACGAGCTTATAGAATTAGCAGTCATCGTGACCAAAGAATTTGTGTACCAGAACTTAGGCCATGCAAAAAGTAGTGAAATTTGGATAGGTCAATGGAAGTGGAAAGGTAGTTATGCAGTTATTCCGAATGGCAACGGCAGCTCTGAATGAAAGTGGAACGGTAGCTATGCAATGCAGCACTGATGGAATATGGGCTTCTTGCTTTTTGCCTGGTTTCAGTCTTTACTACTCCCAAAGGATTCTCTCGGACAGCCTTTCACATCACAAAAATGTCAAGTCTATTCCCTTGCCCATGGCACTTGTCATATATAGTTGTGCAGGGTATTGGGATCCGTTCAAATTCATTTAACTTGGTATATAAAGCAGAACATCTCTCTTTAAGTTTTCATGAGTTTGTTATGAATCATAGCTGGAAATGAAAGACATGACTAAGTTAGCAGGAATCATATACAACCATGTCCTCGTGATCTTATACTGCTATATTCAACTGTTACACATGAGTAACTACAAGGGTTCATGATTGATTGTGGGAAACTGCCTTTTATATATATATAGTATTGAGCAAAGTAAAGATTACATAAAATGAATAGTCATGAACATTGGAAATAACAGAGATTCTTGCACTGTACATCAAGAAAGAACATAAAGCTGTATGCTATTGAAAAACGTTAAAAATAACAGCTCCTTAACATTTAGAAGGTAATATGTATTCCCTGGGATCATCTTTTTGAGTCATTATTTATTTTATGAAATATATATCAATCTATTTATGAATTATAGCGGATGGGTGAATATATAAAGTTTTTAAATATAATTTTTTTAATGATTTAGATTATATAAATGAATGTAATTAATTAATAAGTAAATAATTTAAGAATTAAAATAAATGTGACAACTCATTAGGAGGACTGGAGTACATAGTTCTAGGATTGATGATAGATAAATGATGTGATATTATTTTGAAATAATATTATATCATTATAAAAAAAATTAATTGTCTCAATCTAATGAATATCTCAAAGTCTAAACTAGCATAAAAATTGTGCAGACCAATCTCATGTCTTGCCCGATCAATATTGTTATTTGTGAGCTTGATCTCAATGTGTGGAATTGGACTAAGCCACATAAAACTAATTTGATAGATAATGCACTTGTGAATATTGTTGTCCTCTCCTATTGGATATCTTAGAAGTCAAGGTGGTGTCTAGAGACTCTATTAAGGAGCTTTCTGACTTGATAGGTGAATAGATTCTCTTAGGTTAGACACTTTAGTCATTTGAATTAATCACAGTGAGAAAGATTGAAGGAAACATTCACAAACATAGATACAACCTATATGATATAATTGTGCAAATTTAATTCCTTTACTGCCCTTAAGAATTGAACTATGCTATAATGATTTTTCTTATGAATTCCTCTTGCATTCTTACATTTCTCATGTGTTTAATTGTGCAATGAATCTCTTAAATATCATGGAATAACAACATGCCACATTAAATGTGTGATAGGTTGGCTCACAATTGCTAGTAAAAGGGGTAAACAAAGTTGGAATTTGGATTGGATGTGTGTAATATTTGACTATGTCCAGATAGCCACCCAAGACCAAGAAAGTCTAATGGAAAATACAAGAAAGATGAATATGAGAAAATCAATTATGCTCTATCAAAGGATGCAATGTGAGAGAATAGATGGGAATGGGACATGCTCATATGAGAGCAAGATATAGGTATATATACGATATACCACCAAGAGAAAAAATGTACAACCAATGTGGGATATAGAATAAATGTACCTGAGTAAAGTTAACTAGGTTCAAATAGGACCTAAATGCTTAATTGATTAGGAAATATACAATTTTTACACAGACACCCCTCCTTAAGTGCAACTTAGGGATTAGAAAAGAAAAAGAAAAAACACTCAAATAATGTTCCTAACAACAAGGCCATGTTAGATAACCATTTATAAAGTGATCCCATCAAAGAAGTAGAGAAGGAAGGAGAAGCGAGGATCAAGGATCCCCCACAAGATCAAGAGAGAAGGTTTAAGTGACCCCCTAAAGTATTGACAAATAAAATTTAGTGTGAGGAAAAATTGCCTCCTAGAATAGATAATAATAGAGACCATGTAGCCCCCTTAACGTGTAGTGTCATGTATTGATGGTGGAATCAAGTGATACATAATGCTAAAGATGATCCCAAATTTCATAACAAAATTAATCCCCTTAGGAAGAAATAAATCCAAAGGTGAATGTAGATCTTCCCATTCTTAAAAGGAATATGAGAGAAGAAAGTAAAAAATATAGATCTCTAGAAGTTGCTCAAATTTCACCATGTAAGGAGTCCCAATTCTAACTAAAGAAGAAATAATGTAGAACAATGTAAAACATGATGTATAGCGTGTACCAAATATGTCTACAAAGATTTCAAAATCTATTCAAGCTACTAGAAACTAATATCAAATTGTGACAAACATTGATAAGATGAATTAAGTACCATGCAAGATTTAGGTACAATAAACATAGTTATATGGTTCTCACCATACATAAGACAACAATATTGATGAGAATTTTATACTCCTATAAAAGGTCTGAACATGAATAGTGATTGAGTTAAAACTGTGAAATCATAATATTTGTAGAATATGTCATTATAGAAGCATATATCTATGGTGAAATAACATAAATATTTAAACGTGTTCTCATGAAATATGAAAAGGATGATGCAACTCCATAAGAGCTAATGTCAAGCGTAAGTACAAGAAGTTGAGTTCAAGTTTTGGTCAAAAAAGTGGAAGCATTTTTTCTTGAAAATCAAAGCTTTTCATAATTGGGGTAACAATTTGAAGAACTTACACATAGAATATTAATATGGTGTAAAAAATATGAAATGAAATATTTTATTTCTAGTTCTCAAACATATAATTATTCGAATGTCCAAATGATAAAAGTTTCTTTTGTATAGGAAATGAAAAATTGGCTTTTCAAAAAAAGTACGTTGAAAGCCAAAACATGCACATATACGACCAAAACAATTAGTAAATGAATTTATTTTTAAAAATCCTTTTAATGGAAAGATGCATATGATGTTGAATTTTGGTCAAAATATTTTTTAATGATTTTTTAGTAAATAATTTTTTAATTAATTTTTTTACTAGGATTAAGGTGTTTTAAAAATCTTATACCAACATGATTTTACTTAAAATAATTGTAATATAAACTAGTTAGGGTTGAATTGATCTCTAGTACTGGTGGGTGCATTTACAATATGTTGGTTTTCATAAAGAACTAAAGAGGGTTAGAAAATATTGAAGGAAAATAAAGGAAGATAAAAGTAATTATAAAGTGCAATACCTTCACCTAGAATCTTTTCTTCTCCTTTTGATGAGAGGAAATGGAGTGAACCCTTATTCCATTTGATTTTCTCTTTTATGTTTATGTGGATTACTCAATTCTCTAGCATAACCTTGATATGATAATGATAAGCTTGATAGATGAAATTATCAAAATAACAACATATAAATACGATAGCTTGATAAGTGATGAAAAATGAAGGATGAGGGCCTCTAGATATAATGTATTGAAGGGGAAAATCAATGGCTAGAAATGATTGATGATGGATGACTAAGATTGAAAGAGGATTAGGGTTTGAATCAAGGATGCAATCATATGACAAGTGTCACATCATGGGTAGGATCTAGGTTTAGGATTGAGATAACGACAAAAATCCTTATGGAAATGGCTAGAGGATTATGAGGTTAAATGAAATGTGTGAATAAGATGAAAAAATAGTTTGACTTTTGGGTAAGTGTCTAGGTTCAATGAATCTAGACAAGGAGTTAGTTAGATATCTGAAGGGGACATTTGTCACATGAGAAAAACTTTAGATTATGATCCATGTCAACAAGATGAAGGGCTATGATTAGATGGACAAAGATAGAGGATAAAGGGGAATTAATTAAATAAATAAATTATTTATTTAATTAATGGGATCATGATGGGGGGGAAATAATTAAATCAATAAATAAATATTTAGTTAATTAAACGATTAGAATAAGGATGGGACTAATTAAATAAATAATAGATATTTATTTAATTAATGGCTTAGGATAAAATAAAATTAGGCATGGTTGGGTAAGGTTATATTTTAGGTGTCTACATTTTTCCCCTCTTTGATATGACATTATGAAGTGGTGTTGTATCAAATAAGTTTAAATATAATGGATGAGAGAGGATAAGGATCAAAGATGATGCCTCAGTCAATGGGAGGATGGAAAAGAATGAAGAAGGAAAGATTTAGGATGGAGAAGGAAATATTAATGATTAGGTGATAGGATTCCCCCTCAAGAGAACATGTAAGCTAGGAGAACAAGGGTGTACTCTTGAAATGGAAGGGAACAACAAGGGATAAGGATCAAGAAGCATATGAATTGGAAGATGAAAGAGGATGAAGGAGATGAAAAGGAAGGAGAATTTGGATGGAAGAGGATGAAAATGAAGGATAATTTTATGATGATTGGTAGGTTATGCCAATACGTATTGAGCAATCCTAAGATTTGATATAGCAAAGGAAAGTATGCACCAAGTTATAAGAAACTAGGGTGGCAAGGTAACCTTTGAATGGATGTGACAAGAAAGAAATACATGATAAAATTATGCCTCATTATACACCAATTGTGACACACCAAGATATAGATAGATCAATGCAATTGTAAGTAGGCATAGTCATGGGTTAAAAATAATAATGATCAAAAGATAAATTAAAACAAAAGGCTCACTACAAACATGTCATGCAACCAACATATCTCTTGCCAAAGATTAGATGATGATTGGTTTGCTAACATTAGGCTTGGATAATCACCTAGGCAATGCTTTGATAAGGATTATTTTCTTATATTATGCTTGGATAATCACCTAAGAAAGGCTTTCATAAAGATTTTCTTACATTAGGCTTGGATAATCACCTAAGCAAGGCTTTGATAAGGATGATGATGATTGATTGATCAATCAACAAAAGGATAGGATGACTAATTAATGCTCAACAACAAAATTTATGAGATGATTTTAATTAAAGTTTGATGTCTTGGATGCAATGTTTGGATTGATTAAATGTCAAGTCTTAGGAGCTCAAGATTTTGATTTTTTAAATTTTTTATATTTTAGATGGGATGATAGGATGATGATTTTTTTTAGTGTATTTGAGATGGGGTGAATATGATAAGAGATAGGATGGGTTGATGTTTGATGTTTGATTTATTATGGATGAAGATTGGGCTCAAAATGAATGAAACTTTGAAGGCCAATGCTCTGGAAACTAAGGATATACAAGATTAAATTCTTAACATAATGTAGATGTAACTTCCACACCTCATGCATGGGTAATGGTGGGTGCTAATGGAGGGATAAGGGATCATGCTTAATCAAGGATCAAATAAAATCCATGATAGGTCTATTATGTATGGGTGGATAGGTAGTTTATTATGATATGAAAGGATGGAAACAATAGTGGATGGGGTGGCATCCTAAGAGATGGTGGATAAGAGACTACTACACATGGTGCATGTTTCTATGTTTTCACCATGGTACTTATCGAAGGTGCCACCAAATTGGTTTTCACCTTTGGATGAATTATTTCTCTTTACAATTTTTTTTTTTGGTTTTTTGACCATTTTTGGATTTTTAGTATTTTTAGATTTTTTGGATAAATGGGAGTTGATGATGTTGTGATCATGGTGGATGCTCTTTAATGGGTGATACCACAAAGTTGGTTTATAATTTCTGGGAGATTTTGATTTTTGCTGAAATCACATATTTTTAGAATATATAATGATAATTTAAGCCTTAAAAAGTTCTATTTAAAGCATTCCAATTGAAGAGGGTTTGATCAAACTACCTTAGATCAAACCCCCTTGGATAGAACCCCGCTATTTTTAAACCATACCTATAACTGAGTCTCCTTTACACCTATCAAAATGCTGATAAAAAACCACTTTTGATTTACCTTCTGGGGGATCAAATGAATTCATTTAAAATTTATTTTTTGTAAGTATGTAGTCCTTATTATAAGCTTCCAAAAAATTATAATTTTAAATAAATTTAATTTAATTATTATATTTATTTTTTATTTCTTGTGAATGTAGGTTTTTCACCAAAAATCAAGCTCTTTGTTCTACACGTGGAAAAATAGAATATTTAAAAAAAAAATTAAAAATTTGAGTGCACCAGATATTGAAGTCCATGATCCAACCAAAAAAAAAAGAATTTTGATACATACAAAAAATGTTATGTGTTATACGGTCTGCCTATGTCTGAATTGTAATTGGTTTGACTTCGAAACTTGACTAAGGAAAAAATATTCAATAAAACATTATGAAACCAATTGGAAGCACTAGATATCATAGTTACAAATCTAAATTCAAAATATATATATATATATCCTTCATGGAAAAAAAGTTATGTGCTATATAGTAAGTGTCACTCCTTAAAAATGGTGTTTACTGAGAAAAACTAGTTTTTGAAGGAGATGGAAAAAGAAGTGCAATCTAATTCCAAAATTTTTGAAAAAAAACATATTTAGAATCTACAGAAAAAAATTCCACAAATCACTAGTTTGCATCATCTTCAAATTCCTCATGGTTTAGCCGCTATAGGTGCCCGAACGTGAAGATTTAGTTAGAAAAAATCAGTTCAGTGTCCACTTTGGCCAAAAATTGTAATCCAATATTGTAGGATCAGCCTAATAGATGGATGTGAAGTGTGATAGATTGATATGGATGGTATGATATAGATGATGGAGGATGATTTATTTTATGGATAGAGGGAGGTGAGGTATGATCCCTAATGTATGTACTACAAGGGCCATCATGCTTCACATGTAAAGGAGTTTGGGAAACCTTTGGATTAAAGAATGTCGAGGGGTCGCCATCAAAGGTTTGATGAGAGACATCACCGAGGGGTATGGAATGATAGGATAGATGTATGAATATGGTTGAGTGAATATAATGAGGATGAAGACTTAGTATCAACAAGCATATTTCTTGATATTTTTCTTTGACAAATGCACCCCTAGTCATTTTGGAGGAAGAGGCATGATAGGAGATAAAAAAATTCTTTCTTTTCTTTTTTATTTTGATTTTGTATTGTCCAATAGCTTTTGGTTTTGATTTGGGATCTCCATTTGATAAAGAATTTAATTTTGGACTTGTGATTGATAGCCTTATTCTTTTGGGATGACACTTGTTGATCCAATTCTAAGAGATATATGGGTGTGGATGAGTTGGATAATATGATAAGGATGTGTGATTCATGGAAGAGATTTGTGATACACTAAAGGAATTCTATGTGGCTATCATTTTCAACACTATTAATGTCAAAGGAAGCTTGCATATCCTTAGCAAGTTAGAAAGAAGGCTTAGTATAAGCAGTAATAGGAGATGCATACCCTAACCCAAGATGCTTGATATGGAAGGATGGTAGATCATGAGATGGAGTGAGAGAGAGGGGATCATGAGGTAGAAGGGGATGATCATGGATGTATTGAATAGAATCATGATCAAAGAGTGGACTGTTATCATAGATATCATGATCAAACATAAGATTATATTGGACAACAAAATATCGGGATGAAGTGGATAGTGATATGGGATCTTGGTAGTCATGGGAATCTATGTGGAAGGCATGTAGTTCGTATTCTCTAATGCAAAGGTCTTTGATCTTAGCCTTGATCTTTGGGACAATGTGAAAGGTAGGTAGCAATGATAGATCAATGTATGAAGATGAAAATGGGTATGTGTGGGATCATGATGGGCCAAAAAGTGGCGATATGATGGGTATGTGTAGGTTATGTGGCTGATGACTTTTTTTTAACCCAAAATTGATGAAACGAAAAGGGTTTTTAAAGGAGATTCTCAGCTTTCCATCAATATAAATTATGCTTTACTTTGAGTTTAATAAATAATTATTATTCATTTTCTATTTGAAGTACGACTAAAGTCCTGATTGATAGGCTAATTGAAAAAAATCTATAGCTTTCAAATGGTATCACCTCTTTTTAATCTGAAACATGTGTCACATTCTATGCAGCTTCACATACTATAGGATTAAAAAAAGAAAATTGAATTTCATGAAGTATAAACCAAGTTAAGGTGGTCAAACATATGAGTATTTATATTTTTTAAAATTTGTAATAAAAAATTCAAATTAATTATTTATTTGGAAAAAAATTTCAAAAAAATATGCATCACATCTGGACATGAGTCCTCTACTTATATCTAGAATCTTATAAAAAAATATTATCATTTGATCATGGTTAGGGTGGTCAAATAGATACCTACTTATTTTTTCCCTGAAATTTAAGTACTACTGCATTGAAATTTCAAATTTTCACCAAATAGATTTTTTTTTAAAAATAAACCTAGTAGTTTAGAAACTGCATTCAATTTGCTATAGATTCTATTCTTACATATTTTTTAAATAATATAGATAACTTATTCAAATTTTTACGTCAAGTTTCCTAAAGTTGATTTTTTTGAATTTTTTGCCACTTAAGGGCCTGTTTTTTCCATGATGATCCTGCACATACCCAAATAGTGATGTGGTGTTGGTAGGGAAATGTTGTGAAAGGCCATGAGTGCTTTGTAAGAAACTGCAATATTGGAATGGATTGGGATCAACATGTACAATAACTTTAATTTCATTATGGGGGAACTTTATGCATTGATGGAATGCCAATAGAACAAATTGCACATGGAATGGATCCATGAGTAGCTATGGAGGATGTTATAGGGAGATCAAGGTCTAATATTTGGCAAGTAGTTTTAACTGTTGTTGGTTTGACATGGATGGGTAGCTTTATAGAGCCTATAGATTCATGATTAGCTTCGTCATATGATTTTATGGTAATTTTAGTTTGGGTATAAACATCATCTAAATATCCTAGTTGTTTTATTAGACTCAAGCTACAAAGGTTTTCTTGATCCACCATATTCTAGGACACGTTTGATTATGGTTTTATGGATGTGGGCTTGAAGGTATAGTCAAATATTATGAGATGGATTGATGGAAGGCATGTATTTAGTGGAAAAGATGAGGGATTGTGGAGATGATAAGTCTCCTATCACAACTTGAAATTGAACAAGATCAATGTCATTAGGGACATGAGATTCATGAAGGGATTTCTCAAGAGGCCCATGTAGATGGGAGATGTTTTAAGTAGCTCAAGGATAGATATTTGTGCTAGAGTTTTATTCAAGTGGTCATGGATGCTAAGTTGATGTGTAGGTTAGGAGGAGGGTGAAACTCCTTGAATAGAGATTCAACCACGCTGGGTAGTAATGACACAATTAGGCACTTTGATAGTTATGGTGACTACTTGAGAAGGGATTTTGTCAATGTGGTTGATGACTGAATCAAATAAGATATCATTGTAATATGTAAGGCATTGTATTATACGTGGAATTTTTACCATTGTTATGCTAATGAAAAGTATTCTTGTATATACCCACATTTTCATTTAGGGATGTATGGCCTTCAATAGAGATATCTCCTTGATTGATAATATCATGAATGAAGTTCTTGAGTTTCATGCATGGGGAGGTTTTATGTCCATGGACCCTATGGTAGTCATATATTTTTTTTCTTTGTACCATGAGGGTTTAGGAACATTAGGACCAAGGGGTTTGATGGGTTGTAATTAGATCATGTTGGCTTGGACAAGCTTGTGAAGGACTGTTTCGATTGGTTCACCCAAGGGGGTATATTCATGTCCAGTGTGTTGTTTAGGTTAACATTTAGGGATAACCACCTATTTTTGGGGATCTAGATTATTGTGAGATGTTGATGGTACAGGTATTTGGATATTTTTAACATGTTTCAAGTCAGTCACACAATTTGTCACTAGGTTGGGGATTTTTGTCTTTGCTCTCTTTGTATATCTTGATTAGACCTTTGGTGATAAGGTATTTTTCAATAGATACTCCATTTTCTATGATCTCATCAAAGGAGTGAGCACATTAAATTCAAAGATGGAAGCCCAATTTAGTGTTGAGGTTCTTGACAAAGATTGTGATGAGTTGTTTTTTGGGTATGGGCCATGTGAAGTGACTAGAAAAATGTCTCCTTCTTTTCAATAATGAGGCTAAGTATTCACCATACTTTTTTTTAGTCTTGAAAAGGTCCATCATGGTGATACCATGTTCTATATTATAGGAAAAGTGAGTGAAAATTTTATTGGCTAGCTCATAAAAGGTTGTGATTGTCCTATGGGGAAGGTGAGTGAACCAATCAAGGGCTTGTTCACCCAAGCTTCTAGGGAAGAGCCTCAAGAGGTAGGTGTCAAGATAGAAGAAATCTTGGCATGCAATGTAAAATTATTTTAAGTGCTCCCTAAGATTTCCTTTTCCTTTGTACTTGTCAAATTTAGGCATTTCAATATTTTGGGGAAAGGAGATCATTGTGATAGACTTGTCAAAAGGATAGGGACATGGCTCTTGGAAATTATAGGATTTCTTGTGATGTCCTAGTTGAAGTATTTTAATGGTGTCCTTTATTTTTTGCACATCTTGGGCTAAAGTATTTGTGAAATTGAAGGGTGGTGATTGATAGCTAGAAATAGAAGGTTGTAAAGATGATATGTGTTGGTATGGAAAAAAGGATTAAATGGGATTTGAAGATTGGAGGTGTTGATGGGTAGATGAAATTGGATTTGAGGTTTGAAGATTATATGATGGGATAAATGGGATGGATGTTGAGATGTGAGGAGAAGAGATGGAATGTTGAGGTTGAGGGATATGTGATGATTGTTTTGGTGTAAGATAGGGCTTTGATATGTAAGTGGGATGTGGATTGATCAATTTCAAGATGAAATGGGGAGATTGGAAAAATATGGGAGAGATGAATGATCATGAGCATTAGAAGATGAAAGATATGTATGATTATGATGAATAGAAGGTGGGGGTGTAGAAGGAGGTTGTTGGATTATTTGAGATGTGTCAAAGTCATGGGGTAATATAGCACCTTTTTTTGCTAGCATAAGGATATATTGGTTGGGATGCTTCATGATATATCTATGCATCAAGTCCATGGATTAGATATCTTGGTAAAATTCCTCTAATGATGTGGGTGATTCTTGGTCACTTGAATCACGATCGTGGATGATGTAGGATGGAAATGGAAATAGATTCTCCATGCAAATCTGATGGACTACCTCCTCAAAGAATGTATCATGAGATGATGAGGGGAACTCTTGAGAGGAAATAATTTAATTTCTTACTTGGGACCCTGTGACAAGCATCCAAGAGAGAGTGAGCTCAAGATAATTAGATAGGATGAGGATGATTAAATAGACCTTGGATTTGAGATGATCTGGAATGGTGAAATGGATGGAAAGGGAATATTGATATAATGGATGGAAAAGAGATAATGATGGAAATATGATACAGGACCAATAGTGTCTCAAGCTAAGCTAGATCCTTGATTGATAATGATGGGGTTTTTATTACACCATACTTTGATAATTGCCTAGGAAAGGCTTGTATTTTCTTACTCTAGCTTAGATAATCACTTGAGTAATGCTTCTATAAAGGATTTTTTTTCTTATCTAAGCTTGGATAATTACTTAGGCGAGGATTGGACATTCCTAGTTGGGCTTGGATAATTTCCTAATCAAGGATTTGATGGGGGTTTTGATGACAAGGTTAGGATCTAGATAGACTCTTAACAAGATTGATATTGATAGGATATGGTATGGATTGTGATTGGGTGATGAGATAGGTAAAAGATGATAAAGATTTGATATGATATATTAGATTGGATAGGAAGATAAAGATATTCAACTATGAAAGCAATGGTGATGATAAGGATAGGATGATAAAGATAGGTTGATGGATGATAAGACCAATGTCTAGGTATGATGGTTGTGATGACTAGGTTATGATAATGGATGAAAATGATGAGATGAGGGAAAGACGGTAGATTATAGATGGAAATTATGCAAATGGTCAGTGTTTAAGGTGAAATGATGGTTGAGGAGGGGTCTCCTAGGTATTTTCAAAGGATGCATAGGTAAATCTTGAAAACTGAGGTCTCAAGATGGTCAAATAGCAATAAAATGACAAAGGCACAAATTTAGGTGACATAGGCACTACTCCGTGGAATAGAGGTGCAAATCTATAAAATAGAGGCACCTTTCTATGCAGTAAAGGTGTAGTTTCATAGAAAACTATATAAAGGTGCCTAAAGATGATGCATAAGCACCAAGGGATGACACATAAGTGTAGTTTGATAGTCTAAGATGGATTATGATGATATTTGGGTAGAGAAAATCAAACAAGAAGACACAATTTCTGACTTGACTTTTAAGGTGATAAGGATAAGTGGATTTACATTTTTTACACATGAAAACACACCAAGAATGATCACACAACCCTATATTTAGTCAAGTAGGTGTGTTAACTTAATATGGACCCACATTCCAAAGGATAATACCTTCAAATGAATGGGTAACTAGGGTATGTAAAGTTCATGTATCACCTTTACACCCCTTACCTTAGAAGGACAAGGTCCTACCAAGGGATAGTTACCACCTCAACAAGAGAAAGTAAATGGTGAGTAACTTCAGGCATGATATTGTACCCTACACCACACTAAGAAACAATTGAAAGGTCTTAAAGGCTTCTAAAAATAATGTTATTAGTGGATCTATGAATGGTGATCTCATCTAATAGTGCACAATATTCAAAGGGTCTCTCCTCTCATCATCAAAAAAGTCTTGATGAATTGAGGATCTTGCGGCTTGGCTCAAATGATGCTAGCTACACTTTAAGGTAAAAAAATTTCCCTCCCCCTTTATATACCCCACCAAAAAAATTGGTTGAGGTCATCCTTGAGGTGATCAAATCCCCAAGTGGGCCTCCTAATAAAAATGACTATACTAGGTGTTTTTTGGTTGCCCAAGATTGCATCAAGCGCAAGGGGAGAGTATACACACAAAATAGTAAGCCTTGGGATAACACTCAGAACATAAAAGGAATGAATAAATGTGATATTTACAATCTCCAAGATAATACTAAGTGCAAGGAGAGGGAATACATCTACACACACATCCAAACACATCAAACAATGTTCATTAACCCACTAAGCTACTTTAGATGCCTAGATTTGTGGAAATTAAAGCCTTGGACCAATGAATCTACATCAAACTATTAGTAATATCAATGATAATGATCTTTCAAAAGCATTAGATAGTTGCACCATGTGTTAGTTCCTCAATAATTAAGGCTAGATGAGGAAAATGACTCAAAAACCCTAAAAATTACAATTTGAAACAAAAGCATAGCTTTACCTGATGAAGGTGCCAATTTATGCAAAATACACACAACTTGGTGATGTATAGGCACAAATATATGAAACAAAGGTACGACTATGTGAAATAGAGACACAGTCTCATAGACAGAACCTCAAAATAACCTCCAGGAGACAAAAAAATGAGATTTTTCACCAACCCAATTAGGATATTTGCAAATAAAGTTATAGGCCACTTGAAAAACATAGATCTAGCTAAAATATTTTAGGTTATGTGCTAAAAATATTTTAAAATGAAGAAAACCCTAGATCTCCTAGAAATATTGCAAGAAACCCTAGGTTTGCAAAATCCTCAAAACCCTTATTTTTTGCAAGAAATGAATGAATCAACTCACAAAAATAGAGTGTTAGCATGATGAAATCTTGTCAAATCAAGTCTCAAATATTATCCAAACCCTAGATCTAGCTCAAATTGATCAAATGCAACCCTTAGAACAAAAGCATAGTTTTGGGTGGTGGAGAGTCCACTTCGTAGAACATAGGCACCACTTTATATAACAAAGGAACCTTTCTATGAAATAGAGGCACCACTTCATAGTTTGAGACCAAAAAATAGTTTTTGCATCATGAGAACTTACAAAAACTTCACCAAAAAAGGGGTAAAATGGATATGGGTCTCAACAGTCAAGCCAAAATGAAGAGGGTTAGAAAATATTGAAGGAAAACAAAGGAAGATAAAAGAAATTATAAAGCATAATACCTTCACCTAGAATATTTTCTTCTCTCCTTGATGAGAGGGATTTGAGTGCACCCTTATTCAATTTTATTTTCTCTTTGATTTTGATATGTGGATTACTTAATGTTGTAATAGAACCTTGATATGACTTGATATGATAATGATAATCTTGATAGGTGAAATGATCAAAATATCATAATATAGGTATGATAGTTTGATACGTGATGAAAAATTATGTAGGATGAGAGCTTCTAGATATAGAGTGTTAAAGATGGAAAATCAATGGCTAGAAATTATTGATAATGGATGACTAAGATTGAAAGAGGATTAGGGTTTGGATCAAGGATGCAATCATATGACAAGTGTCACATAATGTATAGGATATAGGTATAGTATTGAGATAAGGAAAAAAAAACTTATGGCAATGACTAAGATTAAGAGGTTAAATGAGATGAGTAGATAAGATAAAAAAATACTTTGAATTTTGGATAAGTGACCAGGTTCAATGAATCTAGACAAGAAGTTAGTTAGACATGTGAAGGGGAAATTTGTCACATGAGATAAATGTAGATTATGATCCATGTGAAAATATGAAGGGATGGGATTATATGGACAAGGATAGAGGATAAAGGGGAATTAATTAAATAAATAAAGTATTTATTTAATTAATGGGATCATGATGGGGGGATAATGATTAAATAAATGGAAAATATTTAATTAAAGGATTAGGATTTAAGGATGTGAATAATTGAATAAATAATAGAAATTTATTTAATTAATGGCTTAGGATAGGATAAAATTAGGTGTGGTTGGGTAAGGTCAGATTTTAGGTGTCTAGAAGAACCAAATCAACCACTTTGAAAAAAAAATAAAGAATACATTGATTAAATATTGATGAGAGACAATTTTATAAGCTTCAATGTGTTGAAGATCGTTGATACAATGCTCATTAAGAAACTCAAGCTAGTGAAGGCATTGTTCACAATAGGTATTTCCATCAATAAGTCCTTGGAGGGAAACTCACAAGGGGTTTCTAACTCCAAAGGCATGATAGCACCGACACCATACATGAGATTATAGGGGGTAGTACCAGTAGCCATACACATACACATTTGATAGGTCCATAATGCATATGATAATTGTGTATGCCAATCCTTACCATGTTTCTAAATAGTATTGTGGAGAATTTTTTCAATAGTTTTGTTAAAAGCCTCAGCTTGACCATTCAACTAAGAATAATAAGGACTAGAAATGTGATGTTGAATACACAATTTCTCCTAGAATTGCTTCAATTATTTTCTCTTAAATCATGGAGCATTATTTGAAACAAAAGTGGAAGGTAATCAACAATAATTAATTATGTTTTCTATAATAAATGTAAAAATTACTTCAGTGGTAGTGAAACGAAGTGGAACAACTTCAATCTACTTTGTGAAACAATCAATAGCTATGATAATGAAAGTATATCCTTTAGAATAAGGTGGAGAGATTTTACCAATGATATCCAATCCCTTTATGGAAAATGGATAAAGTGAAACTTGAGCTCAAAGTTCATGTGTTGGAGCTCAAATTAAGTTATGTTGTTGACATTACGAGCATTTCTTGACATTGAAGGAAAATAAATATTGTTCCATTGTTTGCCAAAAATATCCCATGTGCAATTGTTTTGAACTAAGGATCTACCACCAAAATTTCCACCACTAGAGCTAACATGGGCTTATTGGAGGGAAAGGGTTATTTTTGACTTAGTTAAGCAACAAAGTAAAATGCCATTATAAGATCTTTAATAAAGAATGTTAGAAATCATAATATAATATGTTCCAAGCTTTTGAATATGAATACGAGCATTTTTAGAAGCATTATTAGGAAATATTTTATTATTTAGGTAATCATAAATATGTGAATACCATTCCCAAATCTCATGTACTTGTACACGTAAATTAATGGTGGTCGGGGTGAGTACGGTGTCATACGATAGTACAAATTACTATGCAAGATCCCTGGCCCCTAAAAAATATTTTTTTGGAACTATTTGAATTTGAGCAAATTGGTACGTGTTCTTAGGGTTTTTGGTCATTTTAGGCTTAATAGTAATTCTTGTTTCATCCTAAGATGAGTTGATTTTTCCCTCAAGACCAGATCTCTGAAATTTTGGATAGGAAGTCACAAATCTGGTGCTTTGATACCATGTTGGAGTTGATAGTGAACCCCACAAATACCATAAATCACTTACAATGAAAAAATCCTATCACATCTGAAGAGAAAAATCTATTGATGTGCTCATGCAACCTTGAGAAGAAATGATCCAAAAAAGCAACTAATTGTGCAATCTATTAATATAAATAATTTGAATGAATGATTACAATAAATGTGAATGCTTATAAAAGCATAAAAAAACAAATCCTTGATGAAGATTTAATTAGATTGTGACAATCTGAGTTTTAATATCATGTAATGAGACAACTTGACCTATAATTAGCTCAATCTATTAACAAAAAAGAACTCCTAAGTTTAGCTTAAGTGAATAAATTAATAAGAGACTTAATAATTAATTAATTATCTAGTGATGCCCTAATTACTCCAACAACATTCTCACTCCTATATATAATAAGATAAATACAAATGGAGAAGTAGATACATAAGATGGAAATATGTTGTGCTCTTTGAATGTGAGGAAAATAATTTCATATAGAAGTATTGAATTCCATCATTAAAACATGAGCTAAGGCGAGTTCAAAACATAATGTGAAATTGTGCAAGTATGCAATTTTTAACTTTACACCTATGTTCATCCAATTAACATAGTTTCATATAGAATTTGATCTTGAAATCTATCCCAACTCATTTGCGGTTGGTGTTGAACACCTAGAATACTGAGAGGGGGGGTGAATCAATATTCTCTTAAACCATTCAGGCATCAAACATCCAATTACTAATGCATATTCAACTACAGTAAAGAAAGGAAGCATGAAAACATCCAAAACATCACATAACACTTGAACACTAGGATTTTTACATGGAAAATCCAAAATGGGAAAAACCACAGTGAGGGTTAGCTCACAATATATTTAACTGGTTATAGTATATTACAGAAATTCTCACTATAGGTTGAGTCACTTTCCACAGAGAAAAATATAGAAGAGAGAAGGTGGCTCACAACCTATTTGAATTGTTACAAATGCATCTACAATATGTAGGAATATAGTTCTAATGAAGTACAATAACAATCTTCACACTGATTCTGATTCAACACTCTGCAATGCTCTTCATTTGCACAACTTAGATCTTCAACTTATCATTTGCAACACTTCTCTGCTCAAATTCACATCACACACATTACATATCGTATCCTTATTCTCAAAATATTAAAAACAATCCATCATATATATTAGCATCAAGTGTAACATCAATTAGGTCGACCTGATTTGATGTAACACCATGTAATGTAACTTGTCGGCTCCAAAAAACTTCATCCTTATTACACACCATAATTCAAAATTCAAAAATCCTTAAGATAGGTCAGCATGGACATAAAATAGATCCCATATAAGATAGAAACACGCATTTACCCTTTGCATACCTTCAAACATATGAGGTCGGCTCCATATAAGACCTAAATACAAAAACCTTCAACTATATATCCACATCTTGACACGTGGACCTCAAAACTTGATACCATTTGGACTTCAAGCTCAACTAACATCTAGAAACTTATCTTCAAAACCTTAAAGCCAAAAACTCATCCGTGGAGAAGTGCATAGTCTCCCACACAAACACACTGTACAAAAAATGACTATAATATGCTAGGTTGAACTCTGCTACTCTTATCTCTCAACATGTATGTCCAATCAAGATGGAATATTGGATTTAGATTCATCTAACATCCACCAAATTAATGTTAGAATCATAGATTGAAAGATTCCTTTTTGAAGGGGCGCAGACCCAAAAATTGATGCACTGTAACACTGAACTGACAGTTCTAACACTTAGTCAGATTTTCACACAATCGAGCTTTCCAGACTAAAACAACTTGCACAAATGACTTCCTTAACATCTCGAAAACCTGTTAGGATTACCCAAAGTGATCCACAACAATGTTGACATCAATAACAACACTATAATTATACACCATAACATATAATCTATGCTCATGTTTCTAAATAACATCATCAGTGACAATCTCCTCAAACTTCCAACAGTTAGTAATTGATGTTGGGTTTGTTATGAAAATGGAACATTGGCAACATGAAGTTAAGGAGATAAGCATTAACTTTTAAATAAAGGTAATACTCTAGCCTTATAGTAAGAAATATGATGGCACATGTGACTGTGATGGAAAATTACCACTCCGATCTTATAATGGTTTGATGACATATAATAGCCATTAATTGGAGGTGATCATATGATCAATTAAAAATACATTCTCCAATTAAAACATAAAATTATTATATAAAGACCAGTTTCAAGAGGAGTGAGAATAGGATGAGACATCTCTCAATTCTTCTTCCACTACTTTCTTTAAGGAAAATATTTCTATTGTTGAAAGAGTCAATTCTCTTGTGTATTCTTCTTTATCAGTAGCCATTTTTTCTAATAAGCTTGTTGATTTATTTTCCTCTATAAAAATTAACTCAATTAAAGTAATCAAGGTTGTTAAATTTAAGGTACTAAAGCTTCCAATTATTAGTACTTATGATTTTAATAGTATTTATAAACAACACAGAATAGCCTTCTCTTTGAATTCTCTTAAAATTTTCCCTTTTAGCCGTTAATAAACCCATGAGAATTTCCTGTGCTTCGGCATCATTATTAGTGTCCAAAGGTGGTTTTTCTCTATACCCGCTAAGAGGTTACCAACACTATCCCTAATGAAAATTCCTACTCTTTGTTAAATTTCCCCAAGAGGTTCCTTAAAAAATAGTTTTACAGGTAGTTGGGGGAGTAGTCCATCTTATCGTACTTCTTTCCACTTTGGTTTTACATCCATATATAGAGCCATTTAGGGAAGGGGGTTTAAGATGAGTCCATTACTTTAGAATATTATTACTCTAGACAAAAAAAAATCTCCAGTTTTCATTCTTAATTGCATGGGTCATGGCTATTTTTGAGATTGTTCTTTCTATCCATATATTAAATCTTCATATTTGGATGGAGACTTTCTAAATATTATGTGGTTATGTTCTAGCTACAAGTGGCAAATGAGAAGAAAGGGGATAACTTTCTAAATACAAGAAAATTTATAGTCATTGAAAAAAGTTGGATAACTTAGGAAATGATGAAATAGAGAGTTGGATATAGGGCCTTTCAGCTAAGTTTGTCATATAATTATCTCCAACATCTTTGACTAAAATTGGAGTTCAATAGAAGATGACTCGTATCTTCCATCTCTCTTTTTACACAATCTATATTTGAAGGAGGGAGATATACCCAATTTTTGTAGTATTTTACCATTTGAAATATTATTGTGTAGGGAAATATGAGAAGAAAACCTAGCCTTAGGAAGACATGCATTATTCCAACATAAGTTAGAAGGACAATTTCTTGAAAATAAAATGTGTGTTAGAGTCATATAACATTGTTTGATAGTATAATTATCTAATTTTGAAGCCATCCAAGAGAGTTAATTTTCCTTATATGAGAAGAATTGTTTTCTTTATGTTAAGATCTTATTGAGAAATTCTTTCTATTTTGGGTGAATCATGTATTTTTCCACTCTTCTAAATAGATTTTGGTAAAAGTGCACCCTCAACTATATCTAGATGATATGTTACTTTGTTTTAGAAAAATGCAATAGCATGTATATTATATTATATAAAATATTATAATTAAAAAAAATTCAGCTTGAAAATTCTACCATATGAGCATACAAAATTTCTAAGAAGAAACACTGGCACAAACTTTAGAGAGATCCTATTCAATTACATAGATGAGTTAACATTTTCAGCCATAGTACTTAGCTCGATTTTACTTTTAGTCCCCATGCCTATTTTAATAATTTTATTTTCAATACATCCTAAATTTTATATACTGTATTATATCCATCCTAGGAATCATCCCAAATTTTATCATCCAAGAGAGGTGTGGAGAGGTTATATCTCTACTATTAGTTAGAAAGTTCCATATTTTTTAACCAATAAAAGCATTTGCAATGGTAAAAATCCTTTCTTTTTCCTTTGTGTCAATTTTTCCTTTCTTTATTTTACACTATTTTGATTCTAGTTTTGCATACATATTCTAAACTTTCTCTCCCAAGACCAAATTTTGAGCTTCAATTCTGGCTCCACCTAATGATTTAGACCTCCATACCTTTTCCCAAGATATTAATGAATATTTTTTCATTAAATTTTCTTTCCATAAATATATATATATATATATATATATATATATATATATATATATAACCTAGGAATATATATGTTAAGATGATTGGTTTTAAATATTGTGGAAAATTTATTAACCATATCAAAGCCTTACTCAATGATTGTATGGAATATAAGATCTTTGGGTTAGACTATGATTTGCATATTTTTAAATATGCATACATCCTAATATATATGTTATGTTACAAATTATAAATTTGGGTGTCAAAATCATTATATGGTGTGTAGTACTAAAAATAAATCTTGTTATACTTGAGTAGGAATTTTGGATTAAAATATTTCCCATAAATGTTATATCTTGTGAGTGAAAAATAATAAGAATTCCATGAAATTATGAAACAAAAAATAAGGTGTATCATTCAAGTAAAATTTAAAGCCCCTTAATATATGATCACTTGAGTAATTGCAACTATAATCTTGAATAACAAATACACTATGTTTGATGTTGTCATAAGCTTATTAAGAGTGTGATTTGTGAAGGATTGGGTGATTTGGAAAAATATTCCCCAGTGCTTGTATTAACTCATTTTGGTTACTATGATTTTAATGTTTATATAAGATTGATATTAGACTTGATAAAATCTAAATAGGATAATACTAGATCTTTCAACTAGATTTGCTATTTTTTGGTTGATTAAAATCTTGTTGTACTAAATATTGTCTATGAAAATGCAACAATTAACAAAAATAATATTTGTGAAGTGTAATTTTACTATGAATTTCAAGATGGGAACATACTATTTGTTATATATTAATAACTATGTTATCATTGTACATAGGATAATAGTACTCAACCCTAGTACAATGTGCTAGAATAAAAAAAAAATCATTGAAATATAAAGATTATATGGAATACCTTAAGGAAACACATTTTGAGATGTGAGACCTTTGGTTGAAAAGTTGTAACAATGGAAATAAGGATCAATTTTTGCATTCTTTCGTAGACACCTAAAATTGTATGAACACATTATACATTTGAATTGGCCTAATTAACATCATTTTCCACATTATCTCCTAATTCCTCATTTTAATTAAATAATTTCCAATTATTTGATTAAATTCATTTTTTTCTTCTATTAATTGAATAATTGACGTTATTTGATTAATTTACCAAAAATAATAATTTCTTACTAATTTTCTTTAATTAAATAATTTTGGATTATTTGATTAAATTCATCATTTTCTTCTATCCACTCATTTTCCTCTATCCACCATGATTAAATAATTTCAATTATTTAATTAAATTTTAATTTTATTCAATCCCACATGATTAAATATTTTTTAATTATTTAATTACAAATCCCAATTTCCTCTCATCCTCACAATTAAATAATTTTCTTAATTATTTAATTCACTAATTTCCCTCCAACTTGTGCAATGCATATTCTTTCCAAGAAGGAATATTCCCTTTTCAAAATATCTTCTTCCCTCTAAAATATCTAAATAGCATATTCCCTCCAAAAAGAATATTCTATAACTCAAATTCAATTCAACTTTGAATAGATATTTTCCCTCCAAAATATCCTTAATCAATTCCCCATAAAAATAGGGATATTTTGGGCTCTCGTTCATCCTCCACCCTTGATCTCCTTGATCTCCTCTCAACCATTGATCCTCTGATTCAATCTCCACAGTTGATCAGTCATCTGCATTTCTATAAAACAAGTCATTTCAAGTCATCAAAATCATTCACAATTTTCACAAATTTGGGTATTCTTGAATTCTTGAGCAATCTTGAATATTTGAGCATCCTTTTGTGAATCACATTCATCATTAAGCTTTTGCAATCACGGGTTATGCACAATTTGAGCAATCCACATCACAAATTGTCATCAATCCACAATGGGATTAAAGGTTTGCATTGTTTCTTTGATTTAATTGTCATTTGAATTGGTTTTCTAATATTTGTTTGAATCTTTGAAGCATTGAAATTGTAATTTAATTGAGTATGGACTAATATGATCTCTTTCTTTGTGGGTTTTGATGTTTTACTAACCCCAATTGCTTAATTGTTCATTTTGATTAATACCCATATTTCCCCTACGACACCTTCTCACATGTTGAGCCTAATAGAACACTAATAAAGAATACAAAAAATGATTTTTAGGAGATGTTGAATTCATATCTATGATAAGGAATTATTATGAATTTAGTGAATTGAATATTCAACACATATTTATTGAGATTGAGTACTATTAGCATGAATGGATAGTTATCTACCTTTAAGAACCTAAATAAATTCCTTGAGATTTGAGATACCCAAGACCATGGTGGGAATGTATCTACTAATTATCTTGACATGCAAATATTGGAAGGTGATGGAAAATTTTTGAGGAAGGCTTAGGTACTAGGAACTCTTGATTCTCATATGTGCAACTTGTGTTCTTTGAATTTAGTTAATAGGTTATTATGATGGGTAATTGATGAAATGATTTAGGATTGTTATTTATAGTGATTTAGGATTGTTATTTATTTTATCATTGCCTAAGATTTTGTGATGTCCTAAAAATATGATGAACTCATTGAAGTATGGTAGGGTAATATTTATTTCCACATTATACTTAATATAAAGGTTCTCACATTAATTGTAGGAGAGTATATTGGACTTTGACTATAGCTAGTTTATTATGAATTGAAGATGTCTTATAAGGTTGATGTTATTAGCTAGTTATTGACTATCATGTGTTACCATAGGAGTATGTCATGTAAATTGAGCATAAATAATATGGCATAGTCATATGATAATTTAATAAGGATTAAGTAGGGAATATGTGTTATGAAGTATCTAAAGATAATAAAAGATAATACTTATGACTATGATAATATTTAACTCATTAAGCTTACACATTTTGAATAAAAGATGGTAAGTGGTAACTACTTTTTACATTGGAATTGTGAGTTGATCAATATTATGTTGTATTTATTTTGTATTTATATTCAATGATGATATTTTTTACCATCACTATTCCTTGCTCTTTAATACTTAAGTGTTTTCTGATTTTGATTCTTAATTATTCATTGAACAACTAGTTAAGATAGTATGTTATCGACGACATACGGAAAATTCACCGCTAGCAATTCACCGACGGAAAATTTACTGCCAACAATTCACTGTGGGAAAATTCACCGCGCGAAAAATTAATTGTATGAATTTTTGATGGTTAATTTTCCATGGTGGTGAATTATTGGTGGCGGTGAATTGTTGACGGTGAATTTTCCGTTAGTGAATTGATGGCAGTGAATTTTCCTAGAGCCGTTATCAACTATAACTATTGTCCAGTCCTTCCAAGAAATTAGAATTGTTGTTTGTTGTAAAAAAGTATTGACTTTTGGGCATGAAATACATCATCTATTATATTAAACTATAATTAATTACTGACTTGACTTCTTGACCTCACCCAATAAGGTTTTTTATGTGTAAATCCATTTTGAATGAAAGTGATGGAGTTTTTTGGTGTGGATTACAAAACTTTTGATTCTTTGGAAGACACATGTAAGCAGCTCCATTTTTAATAAACCCTAGGGATATGTCATGATATAAAGAGCTTGTCCTATATAGTGCATGGATGAAAGTAGTGTCATAGAGTTGTTGCCACTGTCATGATTTGATAAGGTTACTAAATCAACACTTCCAAATTGATATAAATTATTAAACTATAGAAATACTTTTTGTGCCATAAATTAAAGTGAGCAAACAGTAGTAAGACGATTGAGAGCTAGAACATGTTAATTATTTAGTTTTTTATTCATGTTCTAAGAAAAACTAGATTACCAAATTATATGATGTGCAACATTTTGATAATGAAATGAATAAAAAGGGTCATAAAATCAAACTTCAAATTTAGAACTATTTTTGTTATAAACTTGAGGTTCTCCGTGAGTTAGTCTACTAGTGGACAACTTGTACTCTTGAAATAGAAGTGACAAGTTCAAATCTTGCAAGGGGTAGGGTATGTACACCTCATATTTGAAGTACAGTTAGGTGCCTCTTGCATACTGAGAGTATAAGATAGTCTCACATACTATAAATCATATGTAGACCTAAAAATAAATCACTGCATCATGAACTAAAAAAATATCCTTGTACTCTTAAAATAGACGTGACAAGTTCAAATCTTGCAGAAAGTAAGATATGTACACCTCGTATTTGAAGTACAGTCAGATACCTCCTACATACTGAGAATCAAAAGATCATAAACTACAAAAATATCCATTCCATTCCGTCTAATATCTCACATGATAGAGTACTAATGCAATGGGGGATAGATTGCTGCACAAGAAAAGAAAAATGTCAGAATAAACCGGTAAACAAAAATCGAGAACTATGCCTTGGGGCGTAAATCCATGGCATTGAGGGTGGTGTTTAGATAATTAGATTCGTTGAAAAAGCGTGCACTTAATCAGCACCATTCCCAATTATGAGAAATTCTTCTGGGTAATTTCTACACAAGACGCAATTTGGAACGGATGATCCAAGTGTCCACCACCATGGGAGCTCAGGTTGCATAGATTTCCGCGCCAGTGCGGCTAGTCTGAGTACACAATCACGAGCTTATAGAATTAGCAGTCATCGTAACCAAAGAATTTGTGTACCAGAACTTAGGCCATGCAAAAAGTAGTGAAATTTGGACAGGTCAGTGAAAGTGGGAAGCTAGTTATGCAGTTATTCCGAATGGCAATGGCAGCTCTGAATGAAAGTGGAAGGGTAGCTATGCAATGGCAGCACTGATGGAATATATGGGCTTCTTGGTTTTTGCCTGGTTTCAGTCTTTCCTACTCCCAAAGGATTCTCTCAGCCAGCCTTTCACATCACAAAAATGTCAATCTATTCCCATGGCAATGGCACTTGTCATATATAGTTGTGCAGGGTATTGGGGTCCGTTTAAATTCATTTAACTTGGTATATAAAGCAGAACATCTCTCTTTAAGTTTTCATGAGTTTGTTATGAATCATAGCTGGAAATGAAAGACATGACTAAATTAGCAGGAATCATGTACAATTATGTCCTCGTGATCTTATACCGCTATATTAAACTATGACACGAGTAAATACAAGGGTTCATGATTGATTGTGGTTAATGGGGCGTTATATGTATTTAATATATATGTATATATGTATGGGGTTTTTGAGAAATATATATATATATATATATATAAAATGAATAGCCATGAAGATTGGATAACAGAGCTTCAAGCACTATACGGCAGGGGAAAAAAAGAAAGAAAGAGCAAAAAGCTGTATGCTATTGAAAAACACTACATAATACAACTTTCTAACATTTCGAAAGTAATATGTATTCCCTAGGATTATCTTTTTGAGCCATTATTTAGATTATGAAATATAGTTCAACCTATTTAAGGATTATAGTGGATGGTTCAATATATAAGTTTTGCAATATTATTTTATGTAAAATGATTTACGTAATTAATCAATGAGTAAATAATTTAGTTAATAAAATTAAAATAAATGTGACAATTAATTAGGAGGATTGGAGTACATAGTTTTAAGATTGATGATAGATAAATGATGTTGATATTGTTATGAAATTATATATCATTATTAATTGTCTCAATCTAATGAATATGTCAAAGTCTAAACTAGCATAAAATTTGCGTAGATCAATCTTATGTCCTGTCTAATCAATATTTTTTTGTGAGCTTGATCTTGATGTGAGGAATTGGATTAAGCCACATGAAACTAATTTTATAGAAAATGCACTTGTGAATATAGTTGTCCTCTCCTATTGGATATCTTAGAAGTCAAGGTGGTGTCTACAAACACTATTAAGGAGCCGATAGGTGAATAGGTTCTCTTAGGTTAGAAACTTTAATCAACTGAATTAATCACAATGAGAAAGATTGAAGGCAACATTCACAAACATACATATAGCCTATTTGATAATTGTGCAAATTCAACTCCTTTATTGCCCTTTAGAATTGAACTAGGCTATAATGATTTGTCTTATGAA
Source organism: Sequoia sempervirens (assembly GCA_007258455.2). NCBI lineage: Eukaryota > Viridiplantae > Streptophyta > Pinopsida > Cupressales > Cupressaceae > Sequoia > Sequoia sempervirens. The sequence continues at coordinate 21,705,139 of VDFB02000007.1, read as the reverse complement.
TTCCTCTTGCATTTCTTGTGTTTAAGTGCACAATGAATTTCTTAAATATCATGGCATAACATGTCACATTAAATATGTGTTAGGTTGGCTCACAATGGCTAACAAAAGGGCTAAACAAAGTTGGAATTTGGATTGAATGATGTGTAATATTTGACTATGGAGATAGCCACCCAAGACCAAGAAAGTCTAATGGAAAGAACAAGAAAGACTGATATGAGAGAATAAATTATACTCTATCAAAGGATGCAATGCATGAGAATAGATGAGACAGGGATGCTCATATGAGAGCAAGATGGGTAACTGCAAAAAGTTGGGTCCATGAAGAGGGGAAGTTTCGACAAAAACAAAAAGTCAAATGAAATAGGTATCTATTTAGGAATGATAACCTGAGCCTAAATGGGTACATGTTCTAAAAATAGAATAGATACTCGTTTTGAAATAGGTACCATTTTGAAAATTTCCAAAAATATATATTTTTTAGAATGGGTACTTGTTTTAAAACGTGTACCCGCTTTGAAAAAAAATCAAAAATATAAATTTCCAAAAAATATTTTTTTAAAATGGGAACTTGTTCTAAAAAATTCCAAAATATAGAAATTCCAAAAAATAGAATTTTTTAAAACAGGTACCCATTCTAAAAAAATCTATTTTTGAATTTTTTTTGAATGGTTGCATGTTCTAGCTTTAAAAAATGAGTACCCATTTTAAAATGGGTTCTCGTTCTTTAAAGCTAGAATCCCCAAGACACTTTTTGCTTGGGTTTTAGGCTTGGGAAAGGTTTGACAACCCGACCCTTATCCTTTGACCCGCAACTAAAAAACTAAGGAAAATTCAAGAGAAATGTCTAACTTTAGCAATATAGCTGATGGACTTTTTTTCAAAATTAATTTATGAAATTAAAACCCATTATAGATCACGATGTATGATTTCCAAATATGTAATTTTTGTTAAGATTGGATTTTTTATTTTATTTTTTAGTTAGTTTCTAAGCAAACCGGTCCATAAACTTGAAATATCAGACTTTTTTAATTTTTCAATAACCGTTTTTTTATTAATTTTTTTGCAAAAAAAATTATATGACATCAATCCTTAGACAATTCTCTACACAATGAAAAAAAATTCAAAAATGTTTAGTTTAGATCCAATTATGCTATCTCACATTGATTTTAAAAACAACAATTAAGTCCAATAAAAATTCAATTAAAAAACAATATAAAAAAAACTACAAAAAATATCATTAATCTTCATGTTGTTACATATCTTTCCCCAAAAGGAATTAGAAAAATACTTGTATTTAGGTCAAAAATTGGTGTCCATACACATGCATGGTATGGTTAAAAAAGAAATTGACTTAAATTAAAAAGTGGTTTTTATACATGCCTATTAAAATTTAATTTCTACCATCTGGGTATTAGAATAAATTACATATTTGGAAACTAGATTTAAAATACTAAATTTCATATTACTAACCTTTTTAAAGATTCACTGTGTAAGTGCTTGAAATTTTTTGTCCAAGTGTAACAAATTTTGAAAAACAACAAAAACACTTCCACTTTTTGTGGACCCAACTTCTTGCATCAACTCAAGTGTGAGTATATATGATATACCACAAAGAAAAAAATGTACAACCAATGTGGGATATAGAATAAATGTCCCTAAGTAAACTTGACTAGATTCAAATATGACCTAAATGATTAATTGGTTAGGTAATATACCTTTTTAACACAAACACCCCCCTTAAGTGCAACTTGGGGATTTAAAGAGGAGAAAAAAACTCAAATAAGGTTCCTAACAACAAGGCCATGTTAGATACACATTTACAAAATGATCCCATCAAAGAAGTAGAGAAGGAAAGAGAAGAAAGGATCAAGGATCCCACACAAGATCAAGAGAGAAGATTTAAGTGAACCCTTAAAGTATTGAAAAATAAAATTTAGTGTTCAAGGAAAAATTTCCTCCTAGAATAGATAAGAATGGAGACCAAATATCCCCCTTAATGTGCAGTGTCATGCACCAATGGTGGAATCTTGATACTTAATGCTAAGGATAATCCAAGAATTCTTAACACTCCTTCCCTTAGGAAGAAATAAATCCAAAGGTGAATGTAGAAGATCTTCCCATTCTTAAAAGGAATACGAGAGAAGAAAGTAAAAAATATAGATCTCTATAAGTTGTTCAAATTTCACCATAGGGTAAGTGCACCAAGATGGTGCACAAAAAGATGGTCAAAAGTGACCACTTTTATTTTGAAATTAGCTAAACCTGAACTTGGAGGCTTCAGTAATTTGAGATTCATGCACTCAAAATTTGAAGATACCAAAACAATAAGAATTCTAATACTCTGAATCTAGTTTCTAAACTATTAAAGTTTCTCAAAAAGATATTAGATTAAGAGGATCAAATGCTTCACACATACAAAAATGTTCCTATTTTCTTAGCAAAACATAATGTATAGTGTATGGCGTGCGCCCCTTCATTTTTTTAGTTGCATTTAGTATTTTTAAAAACCCATTGGTAGAAATTAGAGTGAGTACTAGAAGTTGTATATTTTTTTGTAATTTTTATTGAGTATTTTTTTTATGATTTTTAAAGTGGATGCATCTTGAAAATCACATCATTGAGCATGTATGTCACATAACTTGAACCAAAATAATCAAAAATGCAAAAAAAAAAAAAAAATGATGTGTAAAGAATGAAGTGTAGAAAAATATTATATATATTTTTCAAACTTGGACAAGTAGGTCAAAAGTTATTAAAAAAAGTCAATACATATGTCTCTAATAACTATGGAAATATTAGTGAAAGAAATTAAAAATAAATGTGTTAATGTAGTTCAAATCTAAAAAAAAATTATATGGAACTTACAAAGCTTAGAAGACATGTGAAATTATGGTGGTAATTTTACTAAGATTTGATTTATAATGTGTAAACCTAATGATGAGCAAGCTGAAAAATGAGAATGGAGGAAAAAATCACATGAAAATGAGGCAAATGAACCATCCAAGCTTAAGGCTCGTCATCCAAGCCTAAGTACAAGCCAAAATGTGTACGTGTTTTGTGCAAGCCATTTAAACGTGTACTTGTTGTGTGCAAGCCAAAATGCATACTTGTTTTGTGCAAGCCAAAACATGTACGTGTTTTGTAAAAGATAAAATGCGTATATGTATTGTGTAAGGAAAAACACATGCATGTTTTATAATCTTACAGGTAAACAAATGAAGAAAATAAATAAATTGTTGGTTCATGAATCATGCAGAGAAAGTGAAATTATTAAAGAAGGAATAAAATTAAAATCAATGAGTATCTTAATTTAGAGGAAATTAGTATTAACTTCAATCCTTAATGTAGCTTCAATAAAAAAATTATTTACTTATTTATCCTTTATGTTTAATGAATATTTCCATTAATCAAGTATAGTGGGAATTACAATATATATAATTTAAATTTAAAATTGGGAAACTATTTATTTACGTATGCAAAGGTAGTTCAACACAATCTCAATTTCACGTATAAGTCTCACTACTAATATCTAAAATCTATACTTTCTCACTTTTGATAATATATATGCCAACATTAAATCATAAATCAAACAAGATAGTAATAAGTTAATATAAGCATTATAAGTGTGTTCAATTAGCTTTCATTTTTACAATAGGAGGATTTTAGGACTATTAGCTCTATTATAGAGTTAAGTTCTCCATTTACTTAAAAATAATAATAATACCCCTTTCGTAGTAAGATCATTTGGAGTAAATTAGTCATCTTAAGTGGTTTCCCTTTAGTAAACCATAAGGATCACCTTCGGTAATAATCCATAGATAGTTTTTTTTATAATGAATTGATAAACACTATATATATATATATATATATATCTATATTTTGATCTACTCACTATATTTTATAGTTAGCCTTATAGAGTTGTATAATATATTGGCATTATGTCAAAGTCGAGCATGTTTTGGCCTCCACTAAAGGCATCATGTTCTTGAATCTAACTATCCAGTTCTCTCCCTCTCCACCTTAGTCTATAAATCTCTCTACATGATGTAGATCATCTACTCACTTCAAGGGTACTTAAAACCCAAACCACAAACTTTGAAAAAGTTAACTAAACTTTAAAAAAAAATTCCTTCTTTTACACTTGATTCCTCATGGCTAAAGGCACCAAAACACCAAATCTTGCTTCTAAAATTTTACCAGACCCCAAAAACACTTTAATCATCATTATTTTGACAGGTTCAAAGCAAAAACACTCCTTATAACTCAGACTCATCAATTTCACAACTACTTACACCCAAGACACCAAATGCTAATAGTAGTCCACCATGACAAAAATGGGTATAACTTCTAATCCACATTGATTCTCCTTAGAAAATATACATTTTTAGGAACCCATTACAGCCTCATTTAACATACCAAAAGATAGAGTATAGTTGTTTTGAAAAGTATATTAGAATAAATGTATGTATCATTGATACAAGCTCCCAAATAGGACTATTTTACAAAGCAAATACCAATAAATCAACTCAAAAACCAAAAATAACCATGAAAATTCTTGTACCAGGTTCTAAAACTACATAATCAACAATCTTTTGATCACTCAAACCTTTCCAAAGGAAACAAACACAAACCCTTGATTTTGGACTTCACCATGCTCATCTAATGAGGGTTTATTGAAAGTAAGCTTTCCAATTCTCCAATCAACTTTCCAATGCTTCAAAAAAATTAGAATATGTTTGCACAAGCTCTAGGAACCATTTCCCAACCTCCTTGAAATGCATTTCCATTAGATTCTACCTTGGAGCTATCTAATTTCGTGGAAAACACTGAAAGTTTTGTGAGGGCAACAATCATAACTCTGTATTTTCACTTTCCTTGCATCTACACACACACACAACTCTAAAAAAACTATTTATTAGCTCATTCCACTGATTTCCTAAGCCTACATTAGTGGAATGGGTACTAAATACTATTTAGACCCTCCAACCCTTGATCTTGAGGGTTTCTAACAGATTATTGTAATTGAACTCAAAACAAACTTTAATCTCAATAAATCCCCTCCAATTTGAGTTTGAGTGAAGCCAAATCACTACTCTATCAAAGATAGTGAATATCTAAATCTAATGTTACTGTGCAGGTCGTACAAGACTGGAAATCAAGAGAGAAAAATGCAAAAATTGCAGAAAAGAGTGTTTTTTTATTACAAAATTTGTTTCAAGATACAAAGTTCTATCTTTTGCTCGCCCTTACAATACTTTATACAGATGTTTCCAATATTTTTCATAACTACCCCTTCAACTTCCAACAACAAAACCTTCCTTTTACACATATGACCCTTCATCTTCTTTTTTTTGCAATCTTGCAACTTTTGCATTTGTGCAACAAAAAGATATTTTTTTCATTTTGACATATTTGACCTCCTAGAGACCTAATGGGGACTCATTTACATTTGAAATGATCTAAACATGACTCTTTAACATGCATATCATGAAGAAAATTCAAATTTTACAATATTTCCTATTGGAGGCATATAATGCACAAGGTGCTCCTACACCAAACAACTGGCCTAAAAAGTTTCCAAGTCCCTTTGGAAATGTGTTGCATCAACCTTGATTATTCATACCCGCATACCTTCTTCAATTTTGTCTTGGATTGTTATCTTTCTTTACTCTTTTTGCACTCTTGGAATCATGCACTTTCCTTTTCCAAACATCATCAATCACTTCATCTTCTGCCTTCATTTTTGTCTTCACTTGTCTTTGTCTTTTTCCTCCTCTTTCTATGCCCCACAAATCACTATACTATTAGTATTCAACTTCCCTCTAAACTCTTTTCAAACAAAGGACACAGGATTACATCCTTTCACATTGCTTTTCTAAGCAATCAATTCATTGTTGACCTTCTCATCATCTCATCATATTTTCATCTTTTCCAATCATGGAATCATTCTTCAAACTAACTTACAACTTTTTCAATGGCTGCAAACTCTTAAAGTGCTTCTCAGACATATATCCATCTCCCTCACTACTTCATCACACAACCTCAACATACCATCCATCTTACCCAATAGTAGATCCTGGAAGATGCACCTACCACTCTTCCTCTCAGTGGTGTCACTTTCTCTGCACCTTCTACTTAGCTTAATCTTTGTTGGAGGAAAGTGAACACAGACCTCTTCTTGTTTGTAACCAACACACACCTTCAACTCTCCTTCATGCAGCTTTAAGATGGATCAAGCACTTGCAACCAACAACTCAACAAACCACTAGATCAACCAGCTCTGATACCAATTGATGAAGAGAATCTACTCACTTCAAGGGTACTTAAAACCAAAACCACAAACTTTGAAAAGGTTAACTAAACTTTCAACAAAATTTCCTTCTTTTACACTTGATTCATCATGGCTAAAGACACCAAAACACCAAATCTTGCTTCTAAACTTTTACTAGACCCCAAAAACACTTTAATCATCATTATTTTGATAGTTTCAAAGCAAAAAAACTCCTTTATAACTCAGAATCATCATTTTCACAACTGCTTACACCCAAGACACCAAATGCTAGTAGTAGTCCACCATGATGAAAATAGGTATAACTTCTAATACACATTGATTATCCTCAAAAAATATACATTTTTAGGAACCCATTACAGCCTCATTTAGCATACCAAAAGATAGAGTATATTTTTTTTGAAAAGTATATCAGAATAAATGACTGTACTGTTGATACAAGCTCCCAAATAAGACTAATTTACAAAGCAAGTACCAATAAATCAACTCCAAAACCCCAAATAACCATGATCAATCTTGTACCATGTTCTAAAACTATAGAATCAACAATATTTTGATCACTCAAACCTTTCCAAAGGCAAAAAACACAAACCCTTGATTTTGGACTTCACCATGCTCATCTAATGAGGGTTTATTGAAAGTAAGCTTTCCAATTCTCCAATCAACTTTCCAATGCTTCAAACAAGTTAGAATATGTGTGTACAAGCTCTGGGAACCATTTCCCAACCTCCTTGAAATGCATTTCCATTAGATTCTACCTTGGAGCCATCTAATTTCATGGAAAACACTGAAAGTTCTATGAGGGAAGCAATCACAACTTTGTATTTTCACTTTCCCTGCATCTGCACACACACAACACTAAAAACATTATTTATTAGCCCATTCCACCATTTTCCTAAGCCTACATCATTGGAATGGGTACTAAATACTATTTAGACCCTCAAACCCTTGATTTTGAGGGTTTCTAATAGATTACTGTAATTGAACTCAAAACAAACTTTAATCTCAATAAAAACCCCTCCAATTTAAGTTTGAGTGAATTCAAATCACTACTTTATCAAATACAATGAAGATCTTGGCCCAGTGTTACTGTACAAGCCATACAAGACTGGAAATCAAGAGAGAAAAATGCAGAAAATGCAGAATAGAGTGTTTTTATTACAAAATTTGTTTCAAGATACAAAGTTCTATTTTTTGCTCGCCCTTACAATACTTTATAAAGATGTTTCCAATATTTTTCATAACTTCCTCTTCAACTTCCAATGACTAAACATTCCTTTTACACATATGACCCTTCATCTTCTTGTTTTTTGCAATTTTGCAACTTTTGCATTTGTGCAACAAAAAGACATTTTTTTCATTTTGACATATTTGGCCTCCTAGAGACCTAATTTAGACTCATTTACATTTGAAATGATCTAAACATGACTCTTTTACACACATCATGAAGAAAATTCAAAATTTACAATATTTCCTTTTGGAGGCATACAATGCACAAGGTGCTCCTGCACCACTACATCTCTCTAAGCATCATGTTCTTGATGGTTTATGATGGAGAGTTCAGAGTTGAGGGTTTAGGGATTAAATTTAATTGTGTAGGTTTTGGTGTTAAATTATTAATGTTGGGTTTTAGGGTTTAACATATAGGTTATAAGGTTTATGTATTAGGTTTTAGGTCATAGGGTGTAGGGTTTATGGTTGATGATATAGGGTACAGGGTATAGGGTATAGGGTTAAGAGTATAAGATTGAGTTATAAGGTTTAGGTTTGAGGGTATAGGAACCTTGAGGGTTGAAGGTATAAGGTTTAGGGTAGAATGTATAATTTTTATGACCTAGGGTTAAGTGTAGGGTTTAGAGTTGAGGGTATATGATATAGTGTATAGGCTTGAGGGTATAGAATTTAGGATTGATTGTATAGGATCAAGGGTTCATCCCATAGGCTTTAGGGCCTAGGGTTGAGGGATATGGTTTAAGGTTGAGGGTATATGATATATTTTTTAGGGTTGAAGGTATATGGTTGAGGGTTTAAATTATGTAGGCCTTAGGGTCACAATTTGAGGGATAAGGTTTAAGGTCAAGAGGGTATATGGTATAGGGTTGAGGGTTGAGGGTTGAGGGTTTAGCCTATAGGATTTAAGGCCTATGGTTGAGAGATATGGTTTAGGGTTGAGGGTATAGGGTTTAGGGTTGGGGTTATGGGGTTGAGTATATGGTTAAGGGTTCAACCTATTGGATTTAGTTCCTAGGGTTGAGGGATAAGGTTTAGGGAATTGATAGTATAGGGTATAGGGTTTCAGGTTATGGGTATAGAGTTTAGGGTTGAAGGTATAAGGTCTAGGGTAGAGTGTATAGGCTTTATAACCTAGGGCTAAGTGTAGGGTTTAGGGTTGAGGGATAGGGTTTAGGGTTATGGGTATAGAGTTTAGGGTTAAGTGTATAGGACTTAGGTTAAAGTGCATAGGGTTTTGGTAAGTTAAACCCATTGTAAGCCCAAAACTAAGCAAAACACGTACATATTTTGTTAAGATAAAAGCATGTACATGTTTTCTAAAGCTATATAGATCACTCGAGGATCGAGATATCTAGATCAACTAGATCAACGAGGTTAGCTATATGATGATTAGGAATGGCTTATGTTAATGATGATTGTGATATCAATGTACTAATAAAGATGTTTGTAAGGTGTATGTGATTTATTACATATGCAGGTGAATGTTAATGTATATATGCGTATGGTTTAAAATTAATCCAGAATATATCTAATGAAGAATGTATATGTATGTTGTGGATATGAAATGTAATAAACATGTAAGATGATAAAATTCTTAGAATAACAAATATAAACACTTAAGATGAAAAGGAAATGATGATAAGATGCTTAAAATAACTTATCTAAACACTTAGATGAAAATGAAATGATGATAAGATGCTTAGAATAATAAATCTAAACACTTTAGATAAAATGCAATGATGATAAGATGCTTCAAATAAAAATTATAAACACTTTATGTGAAAATGAAATGATGATAAGATTCTTACAATAACAAATCTAAACACAAGATGAAAATGCAATGATGAGAAGATTCCTAGAATAACAAATCTAAACACTTAAGATGAAAATGAAATGATCAGAAGATGCTTAGAATAAAAAATCTAAAGACTTAAGATGAAAATGAAATGATGAGATGAGTTGGATGGAGATAAAGACTAGGCGACCATCTTAATACATTGAGTGCATAGATATATAGAAGAAATAGAGAATGAATTTGTAAATACAATCTATTATTAGGAAAGAGAAAAATTATGGTGACAAGAAAGAAGGGATGGGATGGGATTAGGTGTATCTATAATGCAATAATTGAACTACAATGTAGAGAGATTTTAATTTGATAATACACGTGATACTATACACTAGGGTGTGAGGAACCAAGGTGACTATGTATTGCATGCCTAGGAATGACACAATAAACACATAGGTTGATGGTATAACATTTAGGATTGACTGTATGAGGGATCGATGTTTCATACTATAAGCTTTAGGGCCTAAGGTTGATGGATATGGTTTGGGGTTGAGGGTATATGATATAGGGTTTAGGGTTGAGTGTATATGGTTGAGGGTTTATTATATAGGCCTTAGGGCCCAAGGCTGAGGGATAAGGTTTAGGGTCAAGAGGGTATCTGGTATAGGGTTGAGGGTTTAACCTATAAGCTTTAGGGACTAGGGTTGAGTATATGGTTAAGGGTTTAACCTATTGGCTTGAGTTCCTATGGTTGAGGCATAAGGTTTAGGGAACTGACAGTATAGGGTATGGGTTTTGGGTTATGGGTATATAGTTTAGGGTTAAGTCTCGCATCTCCCCCCTGTTGGAATATGTTGTCATTGATGTCAAAAGGAGATTAGAGGAGAAGTGTGTTGATCTAGTGTAAAAGTTCATATAGTTGTCATTGATGTTAAAATTGTAGATCTTGCAAAAGGTTTTTACATTCCTCATAGCTTAATTGGTTGTCTACTCAAGTGATGTACTTGTATGTGTACGATGTGTTGTAGGTTCAAAATATGCTCTGGTATGTGTTCAAAATGTACTTCGATATGTGCTCTACATTTCAAATGTGTTGATCCTATTTTTATGTGTATCTGAAGTATTGTTCAAGGACATCTGTGAGTGATATATCCAAGATTATAGCTTATGGGATGATGAAGAGTGAAAGTTAAGTTCACCGGTTTGTGAACTGGTTTGACAGGGTTGGTTATCTATGGACTAGGAGAAATGTATCTGCTCTACAGTCCTCCGCTGAGTTAATTCAGGTCTTGTGGATCTAGAAGAAGTTTTATAATGGGGTTATTTGTGTTCCATCAAGAGTTCTCATGGTTTGGTGCTTCTGTATGAAGATTTGAGTGAGCCTCCGATATGCTATGTTCCAAGTTTGAGCCTCCGGTAAGAATGGTTCAGTAACCTGCTCCACATTGCTTACATATTGAATATCTTTTTCTACAGATTGAAATTTATTTAGAGGCATGTCTAAAGATGGTATGTTCCAAGTTGGAGCATACAGTATGAAGAGTTGGGTGAGTTATGTTCACTAGAGTGAAAACTACTTTATCTGTACATTTAGTGGTGATAGAGAGAATGTGTTCTACTCCTCATTCCTCTGCATTTAAATATTTTGGTTTGTGGTTCTAGAATTAAGTTTGTAATGATGTTATGTGTCTTCATATCCAATGGTTCATGATTTGGTGGTTCACAAGAAGAAATTTGGATTGTGAATGAAGACTGCTCCTAGAAGATGTTTGTCGGCAAGACAATGTGGTGTTAGTAAGAGTTTAAGCAATGTCTCTTCAACATTGCAATAACAAGCCTTTGGAGATTTGTTTTTGAGACCATGTGGTGTTGATAGGACTTCTTCAGATGTCTCCTTGACATGGTGAGTGTAATATCGGATGTGGAACCCACTAAGGTGCACTTGGAAGTGAGATCTGGTGTGATGAGGATGATGTAAAGTTAGAAGACAAATAGAACAAAGGCACATGGTAGTGACTTGGATTGATAGAATCCACCATAGTAGGATGCTAAGGTGTCTTCATCGATGTGATATTGGCACATCGGAAGAACAAAGATGATTGTTACCCCGACAGAGCAATAAAGTGTTGTGTGGACCCAAATAATGTGTGTATAGTGAAGGCATACATATGGCAATTGATAATGCATTGTTTTGCATCCTTGTTGTAGAACAACACTTGATCAAGGCATGAAAGGAGAAGATCAATGACCAATGTTCAAACATAAAGATTTACAATGGTCTAGTCGATGTGAATAGGGGTTTCAGGTCGGTGGCTGATATGTGGACAAGATCAAATTGCCTAACTGGGTGACATGTGAACATTTAATGAAGATGGAGCTGAAAAGAAGATATGATCAATCAAGATCAAATATAATTAAATGAATAGATAAAGAAATTAAATTTAGATCATATTTCAAGGCCAAACAGAGAGAACTATTTTTGGGAAAATTCTCAGCGATAGAAGTTAATGAAAAAGTGGCCCGATGCAGAGCCAAAAAAACAAAGAAGATATTTGATAGACTCTATTAGATGAGTTGCATGAATGGTGCAAGGCTCGAGATGAGCTAACTACTTGGAGGAGAAAACCTAATAGATGAGTAACCAGATCAGAAAAATGGATGGTGTGTGGATCTTGAGGTGAGAGATTGTAGATGTGCGGAGTTAGGAAGATTAAAGATATCCTGAGTATGGTTGATAGAATTTATGTTGGAAATATGTATGTGTGGTCTACAGAAAGTAGAAGATTGTGAGGGGTCTATAGTTGTATGTAGAGCTAAATAGAGCTACATTTAGTTGAAGCATACAATAGAGATAGAGTGATAGAAGAGTCTGCAAGCAAAGAGAGCTGAAAGAGTAATGAACAACTAAGTTGTTGCAGACAGAGTGTGAAGAAGTAACCTAGACTGTAATGTAGATAATAATTTAGAGTGTAGAGCAGGGGTGTGCTACGAAGAGTGTAGATTCAGTAGTAAGATGTTAGTTGTATCATGTGCAACAAAGAATATAATGTAATGATGCATCTCAAGTTTATGAAGAACCATTCCCATGCATGTATGAACTCGTAATCCTTTAGAGGTTGTAGCCTCATTGTATTGAGTTGAAGCTCAACTTAGGGGATAGTAGTTTCCTTGGAGTTGTTGCTCCTAAATTAGGGTTTTGTTGCATCCTTGAAGTGGTAGCTTCTAAATCAGGGTGTTGTAGCATCCTTGGGTTGTAGCCCTAAAACTTTGTATCATAGATTTGGATTGTGAGGCTATATTTGAGCAGTAGACTCAAGCAACATTTCTCACCATGGTTTTTCCCATTTTCAGTTTTTCACGTACATATGGTGTTATGTGATGTTCTTGTGTGTGTGTGTGTTTTTATGTCTCTTCGTATCAATTTCTGAACATTTAGAGTTCAAAGAAGTAATCTACATAAGTTTTCTAAGAGAAACAATTTTAAGGGATAAATTTTGGTATCTACTGATTCAACCCCCTCTTAGTAGATCATTGTGTTCTAACAATTGGTATCATAGCACCAGGTTCCCTAGGAGGAGCTTAATCAGCTCGGGTAGATCTTGGTAGAGTGGACAAAATGGTTAGTCAAGAAAGTTTACTTGCATATGATGGACCTATCTTTAATGGATCAAGATATATTTTTTGAAGCTCATTGATGGAAGGATATTTGGGATCCATAGGATATGATGTTTGGATGTTGGTTTAAAATGAATATACAGGTCCTGCTACACATCCATTAACTAAAACTGAAAAGAAGGCATATGAGGATAATGCTACAACAAGAGATATAATTCTTCATGGACTATCAATTTTCGTTTTGGTTAAAGTCATGCGTTGTCAAAAATCACATGAAGTCTAGAACAAGTTGAAGAGAATGTATGAAGAGGATGGTAAAGAAGAGATGAAGGCATTGACTTAGAAATTTGAAAGCGAATTTAAAAATCTGAGTACAAGTGAAGCTACAACAAGAGGTAATAATGAAGATGTATCTACTTCCAGATCTGAGGAGTTTGATGAAGTGAAAGTTGATTGCATCAAGAGATTGAGAACAAGTCCCAATAAACATAGAGGTGATCACAATCATTTTGTTTCTAAATGTTTATATGATGAAGAAAACAATTCAGATAAGGAAAAGGATAGTAGAAATAATTTGCACACAAGAAGAGAAAGTGGATCATTTGATGGCAGATCAAATGATGTACATGGAAGTTTCTATGGGGTAGACCCATTTCCAACAACCTTTGTTGATGAGTTTTAGAGGTTTGATAAAGATGAAGAAGTTGAAACCTCTGGTGAAGAAGAAGAAGAAGAAGAAGTGGACCTTGAAGGAAAACTCATATGTGCTTTAAATGAGATTAAAATTTTGAAGGAGAATGAAGAACAAAAGCTACATTCTCAAAAAGATATAGATAGACTGACCAAAAGCTTTGAAAAATCTAATCAAATGATAGTCAGTTTGAGGACACAAGTAGAAGAATCAAAAAGAGAAAAAGATGTATTTTAGATTGAACTACAATCTAAATCAGATGAGTGCATGAAGCTAGAAGTAGAGATAACTACTCTAAGAAATGAATTAGAAAAAGGAAAGGAACATATGATAAAATATTTAAGTTGAATGGTGGATTCAGGACACTAAATGAATTTGTGAGATCACAAAATCCATCTAGGTCAAGGTCCAGACCAAGGGTGAAGATTGACCTTGGTGATGAAAAAGGGAAGAGTCCTTTTGCCTCAACAAAATTGGTTAAAATAGAAGGAAGAGGTTGCACAAAGAAAGAGGAAGCCTCCACAAGTTGCTCTGGAGAAAGTACCTCTAGATATGGAAGATCAAATAAAGGCACCACTAGTAAGATGAAGAAACCAAATAAGGACACTGCTGCCAAGGTGAAGGAGCCTGTAGCAGATAAGAAGATGGAGAAACTAGCTCTTAGAAACTAGAAGAAATATCAGTACACAAAGGGAGCTGATGAAGAAAGATTTAGTAGGATGAGATATACAAAGAAGACCTTCTCATTCGGTTCAAAGGAATTCTATGACCAAGTACTCCCCATGTTTTAATGGTTAATGTCATGCTTGTAATCAATACGATCATAGAGCTAGAGTTTGTAGAGTTGCACCTAGGAGTACAAAATATATAAATAGAAATTCATTTACTCCGGTAAGGAATATGCATGTGGTATGATACAAATGTTACAACTTGGGTCACATAGCTAAATACTGTAGACTAGATCTTGTAAGACCTATAGTACAGAGAAAGAGGAATAATACAAAGAAGAATATGTCCTCTAAAGTGAACATGTGTTTGCATGCTATTGAGAAGAAGGCTAATATATTAGAGAAGAAGCACACGATGGTTTGGAGAGATGGATTGGCAGGAAGCACTCCATGAGGCTAATTCTATCTTACATCACTAATTTGTAGTGATGGGGCATGAGTCCAAGGGGAGCTAAATTGATACTTCATTCATCCCTAGAAATGGAGAAAGGATCAAGTCAAATAAAACATTTTTTACAAATTTCTGACGACTTGATGGTTGTAGGTATATGATCACATTCTTGCTCCTTGAAATTCTTGTCAAGGTGTAAGAAAATTAGCATATGATGGATAGTTGCAAAAATTGATATAAGCCTTGGGTATCAGTTTTTGAAGAAAAATGGTGTAGATGCTCTATTAAGAGAAATACCTCATGCCTACAAAATGAAGATGGTGTAGGAGCATCTGGAAGATTAAAATAAGTTGGGATACTAAACTTTTAGTTACAAAGCACTAGAGAGAGCAACCTTGGAGAGTACCACATTTTACTGCATTTGCATGATAGAAGTTGAAGAGCTAGAATTAGCATATAGGCATAATCATCTTCAACATAACCAAATTCAGAGTATTTGGTTTTAATTTCAAAGAGATGTTGCTTGTAGGAGAATACATGTCTTTCACAGTGCAAAGCCAATAGTGTTGAGTGAAGTCTAATTGGCTTGCGGTGCAAGTACATGTCTTGTGGAGCTTAAAGGAACATCATTCAATGAAGTATAGGACTTGGCCAACCTCCATGGGGATCTGCATGATGATCTAAGCATCAACAAAGCAATGCATTATGTTTAAGTCTGACCTATCTAGGTCTACAAGTTCCCTAACTAGCCTTTGCAAATAGGACGACTTGATTACAATTTGAAGGCTTACAGAGGATGTAAATGATGAATGAACAATTATGCAAAGACATGAAGAAAATGCATGAGTAGGACAACATAAGTGTATGGAGAAATGTCTAAGGGGGAGATGTTGGTATCAAATCAATGTTATACTTAATACAATGTAGTCATGGATATCATTTGGTACATAGTGTAGAGTGACTACATTCACAATTGGTATCAAATTAATAATCGGTATCAGGGCATGATATCATCAGTTGGTGTCAAGTAAGTGATTCAATTGACATAGAGCATGAATAAAAAATCTACAATTGATATCAGGCCTAGTTGGAGAAGAGCATTAAAAGGTTGAATATAGTAGTTGGCTTGAGAGAAAGAGTTCTCAATTGGTATCACTTCAAGGAGACGCTATTGTGGTCAGGAAAAAATTTAATTGGTACAAAGACTGTGGTGGAGTGTACATTCAGATACAGGTATAAAATGGAGTAAGCACTTAGGGGGAGCTAATATAGGCATCAGATCAACATACAATGCAATTAGGAGTATAAATTGGTATTGAGCATAAAGGAAAGCATGCTCATATTAGTATACAAAGGAGAAAGGTGAATTTGGCTCTTGGTATGAGACCTGATTCCTATAAGGTATGAATTATAGTATCTTCAATTGTGTCAAAGAGTGTAATGGTACTTCAACTACCATTAGTTAAAGGTATTTGATTAAGTGTGGTTGGAGAACATGGCTTAGCCATTGATGAAATGATTGAGAGAATTATTTGGCATAAGAAAAATAATTTTTATCAATTGGTTTCAGTCAAAGGTGGAGAAAATACCTTTTCCAATTCATAGGAGGATATTAGAGGACAACTAAACTCTCTACACTACTTGTCAAAGGGGGAGAATGCTTTCAGAATGAGTGAGCCCTTTTCCATTGATGTCAATGGGGGAGAAAGTATGCAAATGCTCAAAGAGGAGCATTGGTGAAAGAATCAGCATAAATAGAAGTAAAGTGATACTGGTACAAATGTTGAATTGATCAATTGGTATCTTTGAGCATTCAAGTTTTTCCATCAGTGACAAATGGGGAGATTGTTGGAATATGTTGTCATTGATGTCAAAAGGGGATCAAAGGAGAAGTATGTTGATCTAGTGCAAAAGTGCATATAGCTATCATTGATGTCAAAAGTGTAGATCTTGCAAAAGGTTTTCATATTCTTGATAGCTTAACTAGTTGTGTGCTCAAGTGATGTACCTATATGTGTATGATGTGTTGCAGGTTCAAAATATGCACCAATATGTGTTCAAAATTTACTTCGGTATGTGATCCGCATTTCTAATGTGTTGATCCTATGTTTATGCGGATATGAAGTATTGTTCAAGGACATCCATGAGTGATATATCCTGGATTATAGCTTATGGGCTGATGAAGAGTGAAAGTTAAGTTCATCAGTTTGTGAACTGGTCTGATAGGGTTGGTTATCTATGGATTGGGATAAATGTATCTACTTTGCAGTCCTCCACTGAGTTACTTCAGGGCTTGCAGATCTGGAAGAAGGTTTATAATGGGGTTATCTATGTTCCATCAAGATTTCTCGTGGTTTGGTGCTCCGATATGAATATTTGAGTGAGCCTCCAATATGTTATGTTCCAAGTTTGAGCCTCCAGTAAGAATGGTTCAGTAACCCGCTCCACATTTCTTACATATTGAACATCTTTTTCTATAGATTGAAATTTATTTAGAGGCATATATGAAGATGGTATGTTCCAAGTTGGAGTGTTCGGAATGAAGAGTTGAGTGAGTTATGTTCACCTAAGTGAAAACTACTTTATTTGTACATTTAGTGGTGATAGAGAGATTTTGTTTTGCTCCACATTCCTCTGCATTTAAATCTTTTGGTATGTGGTTATGGAATTAAGTTTGTAATGATGTTATGTGTCTTCATCTCCAATGGTTCATGATTTGGTGGTTTGCAAGAAGAAATTTGGATTGTGCATGAAGACTACTCCTACAAGACCTTCTTGGCAAGACAATGTGGTGTTAGTAACAGTTTGAGCAATGTCTCTTCAACATCCAATAACAAGCCTTTGGAGATTTGTTGTTGAGACCATGTGGTATCGATAGGACTTCTTCAAATGTCTCCTTAACATGGTGAGTGTAATACTGGATGTGGAACCTAGTAAGGTGCACATGGAAGTGAGATCCGATGTGATGAGGATCATGTACAATCAGAAGAAAAATAGAAAAAAGGCATGTGGCGGTGACTTGGACTGATAGACTCCACCATGGTAGGATGTTGAGGTGTCTTCATTGGTGTGACATTGGCACATCGGCATAATAGAGATGGATGTTTCCCCAAAGGAGTGATAAAGTGCTATATGGACCCAATATAATGTGTGTACAGTGAAGGTGGACATATGATAATCGATAATGCATTTTTTTTCATCCTTGTTGCAAAACAACACTTGATCAAGGTGCGAAAGGAGAAGATCAATGACAAGTGCTCAAACTTGAAGATTTACAATAGTCTAGTTGGTGTGAATAGGGGTTTCAGGTTAGTGGTTGATATGTGAACAAGATCATATTGCTTAACTAACCAACATGTGAACATTTAATGAAGATGGCACCAAAAAGGAGATATGATCGATCACAATCAAATCTAATTGAATGAACAAATAAATAAATTAAATGCAGATCAGATTTTGAGATTAGACAGAGAGAACTATTTTCAAGAAAACTCTCAGCGACAGAAGTTAATGAAAAAATAGCTCGATGCAGAGCCAAAACAACTAAGAAGATATCTGAGAGACTCTATCAGATGAGTTTGATGAATAGTGCAAGGCTCGAGATGAACTAATTGCTTGGAGGAGAAACCCTAATAGATGAGTAACCGGATTGGACAATTGGACGGTGTGTGGATCTTGAGGTGAGAGACTGTAGATGTGCGGAGTTAGGCGGATTGAAGATATCTTGAGTATGGTTGATAGACTTTATGTTGGCGATATGTGTGTGTGGTCTATAGAAAGTAGAAGAAGACCGTGAGGGGTTTACAATTATATGTAGAGCAATAGAGATAGAGTGATAGAAGAGTCTGCAAGAAAAGAAAGTTGAAAATGTAATGAACAACTAAGTTGTTGCAGATAGAGTGTGAAGAAGTAACCTAGACTATAATGCAGATAATCATTTAGAGTGCAGAGAAGAGGTGTGTTGCTGAGATTGTAGATTCAACAATAATATGTTATTTTTCAATATGTGCAATAAAGAACAAAATGTAATGATGCATCTTAGGTTTATGAAGAACCATTCCTATGCATGTATGAACTCGTAATCCTTTAGAGGTTGTAGCCTCATTGTGCTGAGTTGAAGCTCAACTTAGGGGATATTAGTCTCCTTGGAGTTGTTGCTCCTAAACAAGGGTGTTGTTGCATCCTTGAAGTGGTAGCTTCTAAATCAAGGTGTTGTAGCATCCTTGGCTTGTATCCCTAAAACTTTGTATCAGAGATTTGGATTGTGAGGTTAGATTTAAGCAATAGACTCAAGCATCATTTCTCATCGTGGTTTTTTCCATTTTGGGTTTTCCACATACATATGGTGTTATGTGATGTTCTTGTGTGTGTTTGCTTATGTCTTTATATCAATTTCTGCACATTTAGAGTTCACAAAAGTAATCTGCATAAGTTTTCTAAGAGAAATTTTTTTAAGGGATAAATTTTGGTATCTACTGATTCACCCCCCTCTTAGTAGATCATTTTGTTCTAACACCCCTCTCTACTCTCCTCCACATCTCTATTATTCTCTATCTCACTTCTCTCTCTCCTCTAGATCTACCTCTCTCTATCTAGCCTCTCTCTCTCCACTGTCTACCTAGATCTCTCTATCTTAGTTTTCTATTTATCTCCCCTTCCTACCTCTCCCCTCATCCCTCCTTATCTACCTCTCCCTCCCTCCCTACGTAGATATCTCTTCTCTCTATCTCACATCTCTCATTCTTTGCCTCTCTTCTCTATATCTCACCTCTCTCTATCTCTCTCCCATGTATCTCTCTCCTCTCACCCTTTAATATCTCTAAATTATTTATCATTTAGGGTGTAGGGCCAACATTTTATGGGTTTAGGGTTGATGGTTTAGGGTATAGGGTATAGGGTTGAGTATATGGTTAAGGGTTTAACTTATTGCCTTTAATTCCTAAGGATGAGGGATAAGATTTAGGGTTGATAGTATAGGGTATAGAGTATAGGCGCTAGTTCCCTAGAACTACCTCTCTCTCTCTATGGTTTAGGGTTGAGGGTTGAAGGATAGTGTAAAACCCTATCTCGCAACCTAGAGGACGATGCAATACTGTGGAAGCACAACTAATTTTTTTCTTAAAGATAAAACAAGACGAGTAAAGTAACCTACTCTAGCCACATACATCCTCTAGGCTACGCAACGCGTCTACATGTGAACACCATTACTTATAAAATTTAACCAACCATAGCATATGAATATTAAACTCAAAATACAACTTTGAACAAAGCATTAAACCATTTCAAGATAAATCTAACACATAGAAATGTATTAAACATATTTCAACATATACAACACCATTAAATCCAATAATGAATAGATCATAAATACTATTACAATTACATCACAAAGGTTCACCTCAATACAAATGAGGTATTACAATTATACACATAGATCCATAGTTACAATGAAGAAGGAGAAGAACAACTTCAGAGAACCACATGAGCTCCTCGAACAAGAAGATCTCACCATCACGAATAGGAAGTAAAACTCAACAGTGTAAGATGCACGCCACCCAACCATCTGGTACCCGTAGGCCCAGCCCCCATGCTAGGAGATAGTAACAGGTAACCAAGACAAACCTATTACCTCTAGACACAAGTAATATACAAGACCACACTATACCAGTAAATGCAAAACAACACTGTACCAGTAAACACAAAACAACACTGTACCAAAAAGACACAAAACATAAAGTTATATTGCTTCCAGAACCACTGAATCAAATACATCCACTGTATAATACAAATCGACCGTTGTCATAGGAGGAGTGTCATCACAAAGGTTGCATTGGTTATCCAAAGGAAATCTTCCTAGGTCCCGGCCCCCCTCTAGGGTTATCCTGGTAACCTCTCACGATTCCGGCCCCACATGCACACTAGTGCAGAATCGATTATCTTTCGAGAAGACAAGATAACGATCTTGCCATTCCAGGCCTTCCCGACTCATCTCAAGTCTCATACTAGCCCTTGAGCCAATGAGCGAGGCTAAATTATCTGATTAAATATTAAGCTACTCCATCCCTAATAAAGGTTATTTAATTTCCATTGATTAAACTGACTTTCACACGAGTTATCTTGGGACCCCTTTGTGTCCTGGCCCCCATTGAAAGCCACTCTCCTATCGACAACAGAATAACATATTCCACAACCCAAGGGTAGACAGTACACAAAATATGATAACAAATATCAACTGTTTTGCAAAGAACAACACATCCCGTTCGTAATAACTAGGTGCTCATATCAAATCACACAACCCGTTCATAGTAATCGGGTGTTCAAAACTAATTCACACATCCCTACGGATGTTAAATACTGAAACCCAAGAAACGTGCACTGCCCAAGGAAAATATCAAAAAAAGGGCGAACAAAAGATACAATAACCCTCTCACAATTTTACAATCTCTGGAAGACTTATAATTTTCTTGACAACAAATATCCCCAATGCCCAATACACAATTACAAAAGAATACACAACAATAAGAAGACACTCAAGTAATTAAATAAATGACCATTAGGATTTCCTAAATCCAATAAATCCACAACAAATTAAACCAACTGCTTAACTTTGAGTTTGACAATTACTCATAATATTCAGCTCAAATTGCTCGCAAATGTGAATAGAAAATAATACAACTTAAAATAATTCAGGCACGTAAATAATCTAATATTCGAATTTCCTAAATCCAAATTGAATCAATATCTATTTAAATACAAATCAACTTTTACTCCTAAGTCATTTTATTTTAACATTTTATTAACCCATGCATATACATGCTTTTATTAATATATAAATACTTCTATTTACAAATCATAAGGAAATTAAAACTAATTGTTAACTCAAATTTCACAAATAAATATAAATAGAAATCTTAATCCTTCTAATAAAATCATCTTATTATAAAACACCTATTTGTGCATTGTATGCATTAATTAACGATATAATATTTCTTTTAAATAAATATATATATATATCTTCTAATTATATAATTTAATTATTATTTTTCAATGTTTATTTTAAAATATCAAATTGTGCATGTGCATGCACCTATTTAAAAATATATTTAAATATCATAAAATTATATGCAATTTTTCTAATATATAATTTTAAACAAACAAATAAATAAATAAATATAAATTAACAATTTTCAGACAACCCTAATCATAAACCCAATACTTGCGACTTTAATAACTTTTGTTTTCAGATCTGGGTTTCTCTGAAATTTTTACTAAAGGTGCGCAATCAAGTCGTCTAAAACATATAAAAAATGCCGCCTACCCAGTTCGTAAATTTTGAGTTATGATTAATTTAGTGACGCACTCTCTCTGCTGTTTTGATTTTCAAATTACCAGAGGTTTCCAATTATTTCAATTTTCTCAAAAGATTTCATTTTCAATCCTACAGAGGTTTTCTAATTTCTCAAATACTTTTATTTGTATTTTCTATTGTTTAAAATCATTCCCTACAAAGATCTAAATCTTCAACGGTAATTTATCATTTTCTACAGAAGAATAAATTATGTTTTCACAGGAAGAGGTTTCTAAGGTTTGATTTAAATTCAACAGAGGTTCAATAATTCCACTATAATTTCCTCCTGTATAAATCGATTTTGAATAAACAAATTACACAAAGGATTTAATTATTTTCTACAAAGGTTTCATTTTCACGACAATCTTTTAAAAGAAAAAAATAAGAACTTCTACAGTATTGAAAAATCATTTCCTAAAACATTTCCAATTTGTATTACAGTAATAAAATAACTTTTCAATTTCAAATTTCACAAAAACAGTAAAGAACCTGTTACAGAAGAATGTTGCCTCAAGAAAATGTTGTCGAGCTTCTCTATAATTTCAATTCTCAATGTAGCCAAAAAATTCTTCAATGCAATTGCCTCCTTCCAGAAGACACAACAAAAAAACACAGCCAAGAATTCGACAGCAAAATAATTCTAAACAATTTCCTTCGAGAGATCCACAATTTCCTCACCAATTTTCCACAACCCATACAAAACTTTTCCCGTGAAACAACTTTCTTTTTTCTTTTCTCCCCAAAAATCCTCCCCGTGAATGAATTTTCAACCATTAGATAACAAATTTCTAACTCCCAGTTATCTTAAACAAAATATCTAAAATGTCTTTTCCCTCAACAATTTAGATATTTTCCATTCACATGTATTTAAATATAATAAAACAATTTACTAATTGCAACCAATTTAAATATTCTTATTTATTTAATTACCGTTTATTTTAATAATAAAATTTACTCAACATAACCAAATTAAATTAATTAATTAATTAATTTATTCTAAAGCCCTCACCACAATAATTCATTTAATTAAATATTTAAAATTAAATACACATTTAATCTACCAAATTAAATTTGTACAAGAATAAAATACCCAGAACAACAATGATAAAACTAAGACCAAATTCAAACTGACGACACACTGTACTAGGGTAAAGGTATGACTAGGTAACCCATTACTATCTCTCAATATTACTGTTGAGTAGTGGACACGCTCAGACCTGTGAAACCAGGTGAAGCTAATGTACGGTACCTGCAATCTTGCAAACAAGCAAATGTCGCACATGTATACATATAATAAATTATTCACACCGTGAAGAGAGAATCGCGGAAATCACAGGGCACTCGTGAGCGAGTGATGCAATACCGTTCTCTTCACCAATACAGTATCAATAACTGACAAAGCTTACATCATTAACATAATCAAAACACAAGGCATCATTAATTCAAGTACATACTATGCTAATCTAAAACATGACAATGATAACCTCATAATAAAATACAATCACATCAAATTATAATATTCACGTCACTTAACAGAGAGCGATCAAACAATAAACAAACACCTTAATTCAAGAGTTATTAGAAACAAAGCATAACATGGGGAAAACATTGTCGATCAAAGGATCCAGAATGGAGGGGTGTTATAGATAGGTTTTAGGGTTGATTGTATAGGGTATCTAGGGTTTAGGGTTATGGGTTTAGAGTTTATGGTTAATTTTATAGGTGTTAGGGTTAATTGTGTAAGGTTTTGGTAAGTTAAATCCATGATAAGCCCAACTAAGAAAAACACGTATGTTTTTTGTTAAGTTAAAAGCACGTACATGTTTTGTAAAGGTAAATCCATCACTAAAACCCAAAACTAAGAAAAATACATACACATTTTGTTAAGTTAAATGCATGTACATGTTTTGCAAAGGTAAATCCATCCTCCTAACTTGAAACCAAGAAAATCACATACATGTTTTGTAAAGCTAAAAGCACGTACATATTTTGTTAAGTTAAAAGCATATACGTGTTTTGTTAAATTAAAAGAATGTACATGTTTTGTTAAGTTAAAAGAACATGTGTGTTTCTAACACTATAGGCGCTTCTAAATGGAGGTCAAAGAGAAAAAACTTGACTTTAGGGACCAATAACACGTACATGTTATGGAAACATAACACGTATGTGTTATAAAAATATAAAGCATATGTGTTATGGAAACATAATGCGTACACATTTTGTTCAGTTTAAATGATTTGTAATGGCCAAAAAATCATATGATAGTCATGTTAAAGGTCCCGCTGCAATAGCCTTTATTTTTTGTGCATCTTTTTTTTATTGTGTAAGAGATATGTTTATTTTATTTGACTTCAAATGATTGAAATGCATGGAGTGTGACAATTAACTGATTGTTTAATGTTTTTTGTTTGTATAACATTTTTATTGTTAATTTTGATGTCTATTTCATATTTTATTGATAATTTATTAACTTGATTGAGTAATTTATCATTTAGATGTCAAAGAAGAGTAATTTTTTAAAGTAATTTCATATATGTTTCAGTAATTTCATATTTTTTTAAGTAATTTCATATATGTTTAAGTAATTTGATTAAGTAAATTATTTTTATTCAAATTACAATATTTATTAACATATATTCATAATTTTTTTATCTAGGAATAATTGATATTAACCATGGGAAGAAATAAGCGAGAACCACTCGAAAAACTTGATAAAAAAATAAAAACAAAGGGAGTGCACGAAAAGACTACGTGAAATAAGAAAAGTTGGAGGAGAAGGTACATCATCTATGCCAACTGACATTAATGTAGAATCAAATACTCAAACACCTATTGAAGATATAAATGATGGATCAAATTTACCAAATGCAAACCAAGAACAAGTACCAATCATTACACTTATTGAGATAAGGAGTGACCAATCAAATGTACCAAATGCAAACCAAGAACACACGCCAATCATAACACCTTGAATTATTCGTAATTTTTTTTATCTAATTGACATATGAAAATATTTTGAAACCAATTCTCGACAAAACTCTCGATTGCACTTGTACATGAATGACTAATAAAGTATGGAAAAACTAATTTGAGAGCTTAAGTGAAACCTTAAGGTGCCAATTATTTGTTAAAATGATTAAAAATCTTAATTTTAGAGACACAATGAAGATCCTTGGCTTAAGATCATCAAATACCAATGGTGAAAGAACTATTGTAAGAAATGTAATTAATGTGTATCAATAAATAGGTTCAACATCGTGCACTATAGATAGAAATGTTACCTAGCATGTTCTTACATCAACTATAGTAAGCAACGAAACAAAAAAATATTGTTTGATTACCAAAAAAAGTAGGTCACTAAAAATAAGTAGAACACTATTAAATTCCATTGGGAGATGTGAAACAATTAAGGATCCTAATAGTAATTCTCTATGGGCATTTTCAGGTAGACTTCCATGCAAAGACAAGGTTGTCTTTGATGCATTAAGAGTGTTAATTTATTTTTTTGGCAAGATAACACAAGAGTTTCACCCAATCAAAGAGATGTTGTTAGAAGGAGAATGGGATCTTGAAATCATAAACCACATCCTAAACACTTTTTGGATATGAATCAAACTCAATTTTATGAAAATTTTATTCAAATTTATCCTCAAGTGAGAATTATTCAAAGGTTTTTTGAAATGGTCAAACCTTTTTATGTTAAGATAAATCATGCATGCAGTACATGTTGTATGATGCATATTGAATTTTCCATGCATTATGATATTTATCATCATATATGTGTTACTTTGTATACTAATAATGTTATGTAGGAATGTGGTATACAAGTCCCTCCTAAATCATCAAGAGATTTTATTTCAATTGTATTATGTAGAAGAGATGGTGGCCAATTTTTTTATAAGAAGTCGTGTTTGAAAGGATCATGTGTTACTTGTGGTGATTTGCAAAATTTACAAAAATGTCTACATTTAGAGAGCACACACAAAATTGGAAAAAGCCTAGTTATTTTTTATAGTGTAGAAAAATGTATCCTTTTACATGTTCACACTTGTTTGGAGGGGGCCCTCCCTGTTAAAATTGGGCTTCTTTATGCCTTATTTGGTCCTATTTTGCATCCACAAGCCTTATTCAATGCATCTTTCTGAGGATAATCCTAAAAAATATCAAACAACCAATCATAATTTAATGATTTTGGTTTGTATGTCCTAGATTTAGTGATATGGGACTCATATGCCACCTTGGGAATATGGGTCCCACCTAAGTTTCAGGGCCTACACCTGAATTTGGCATAAAACTTAAGCTTTTCTTGAAATTTGTTTCTCGAGCTTAGCCTACTGGGACTCATACGCCCCAAATGGCGTATGAGTCTTGCTTAGCTTGGACCTATTTAAAATTCAAATTCTTGGTAGGATTTTATTCTCCTAGATCTGATGTCGGCTTGTAGTGTTGTAATTTCAAAAAAATTGGCATAAACAAGTATAAATATAAGGTTATTTCACATATTTTCTCCTAGCAACTTTCATGAGCAAGTGTGACCTAAGAATTCAAGAATTCTAGTAATTCAAGAGCATTCAAAAGTGATTATCAAGAATTTTGGAGCTACATTCAAGATTCAAGCATCATGTCAAAGTCATCATGCATCATGTTTGTCTTTAAGCTAACATTTATGATGTAGGTTCTTATGATTCAAGCAAGAATTCAAATCAAGATATAAAACATACAATCAAAAGTCAAGATCTACATTCATGTTAGCCATTTTATACAAGATTGCAACCTTTTGTTCAAAGGTTTGGTGAGTTTCAACATAGCATATTTTTTCATTCATCATTCCTTCTTTCTATTTGATTTCATTTCAAGGTTTTATTACCAAAATGGGGTTTGACCAAGGCAAACCCCTATCAAATAACAAAACAAAAATTTTCCCTCTCTTTGATGTGTGATTTTTAGATCGAGGTTGAAGATCCATTGAAGAGAAATATTGCAGAAAGTTGTCAAAGTTGTCATCTACATTGCAAGATCATTGAAAGTCATCTACAGAGCAGAATTCAGTGTTTTAGATTTAGAGATTTGAAAGAAGAGAAGCTACAGGAGAAAATTAGAGGATATTAGATTTTCAGATCAACCCTGATACTGGGACTAAATTGCCACTTTGTGGCATATGAGTCTCAGTATACCAGATTTAAAGCATTTTTTGTAGATCCTGGTTTAGCATTTCCAGATTGTGGTTTTGGCTCGAAACCCTAAATTGGGACTAAATCACCCCTACTGGTGTATGAGTCCCAGTGTGCATTAAAATTCATATTTTTGAGAGTGTAAACCTTTTTCCAAGCTTTTTCAAATTTCTAGGTTCCCCTGTATCCTTTCTGAGTTCATTCTTCTGATTTTAAATTTCATATATTAGGTTGCATAGTTAGGTTTACATATCATTGCATGTTTCTTTCTTTCCAAGCCTTTGCTTGTTGGTGAACCTCCCTTTTGTATTTAATCACACCCCAAGGACAACTTATTGCAAATCTCTTTCCCATATTCCATCCCTAGATTGAGATCTCTAAGGACCCAAGATGGATGGAGTAGATGAAGGATGGGAGATGGTGGATGGAGGGATATAAGGACCCAAAATGGATGGAGAAGATGAAGGAGGAATATGGATGACTGTTTTGAGGTGATACGATGGAGGAGGAGGGATGGTAGCATATAATCTGGTGGAGCGATGGGAAAAGCCTATATTTATTTTGGAAGAGGCTCATTGAAGACATCTAGAGTTGTACCAACATCTTTTGAGTCTTGAGAAATATGTCCAAGACTTTGCATACATATTTGTTCTTTGACCTGGATGGGCTCTAAAATACTTTGATCATGAAGGTCTAAGCCTTTCCCCTTATGGGTTGCGTATATTCTTTGTTTTTCTTCTGCAAGGAGACCACCATGGAAGAATGTGAGAGTACCAAGTGGATATACAAGTGGTGAGGGAATAGTATGTATAGGTGACGATGGAGGATCATGAGATGGAGATGATGGGATAGCAGCATTTGGATTTGGAGGAGTGAGTGATAAGGGGTCAGGAGAGGGATTAGGTGACATGATAGGATCTGGATTTGTGGTAGCAGGTGATAAGAGCTCATGCGATGGAATGACCAGATCTCGAGTAACAAGGGGATCATGTGATGGGATGAATGGGGGACTATGATCTTGAGGTGGATTAGAGGGTGATAAGGGATCATGAGATGGAGGGAGTGGATCTATAGTGACAAGGGGAGCATGAGATGGAATGGATGAGTTAGTAGGATCTTGAGATGGAGAAGGGGATATGTTGGCATGCTTTGGATCAAGCCCTTGGAAAGCTTCATCATTTGTGGGAGGTATGATGATGGAGTCTTGGAGGGACTCTTCAAGTGGGGAAGATGGAAGGATGGAGGATTCAAAGAATTCATCAAAATGTATTTCAATGATACTAGGGGTAGGAGAAGTGGATTGGATTTGGGTGTCTTCAATGGATTGGGTGGATCTAGGAGTAGAAGATGGTGATGGGGTTTGGTTATCTTCGATGGGTTCGACAACTCTCGGAGTAGGAGGTGGGTGTTCAATGAATTTGATGGGTGTGATTGTTTCAACTGTTTGAGTAGTGCTAGGGGTGGTAACAACAATTATAGGTGTGGGTTGGAGAAGGGTCTCATCACTAGTGACCATGGATGATGGGTTGGGATGGCATGGTTCCACCACTCCAAGTGGTGGAGTGGGGGATGTTTTCTTTGTCATAAGTCCTTGGAGAACCTCTAGAGTGAGAAACTTGCATACTCTAGGCTTAAATGGTGAGGTAGTAGTGGATGAAGGATTATGGATTGGTAGGGGATTAGGGCTATGGATTGGTGGATTAGGATTAGATTGAGGAATGAGATTGGATGGAAGACTAGGAGTAGATGGAGGATTAGAATTGGATGGAGGGTTAAGGTAAGGATATTGGAATGGTTACTTAGGATTGGATGACATGAATGGTGGATCGATGCTAGAGGAAGTAGATGGGGAACTAAGATAGGGATATTGGGACGGTGGATTAGGACAAGAGGATATGAGCGGTGTGTTGTAATAAAGGTATTGGGATGGTGGATTAGGATGGGAAGATTGAGATGGAAGATTGAGATAGGGAGATGTGGATGACAGACTAGGATAAGAAGATGTGGATGTTATATTAGGATAGGTTGATGTGGATGTTGGATTTGGATAGGAGGGTGTGAATGTATGAGTAGGATGGGAAGATTGGTATGGAGGATTAGGATAGTCAGCATATGCAGATGAAGGATTGAGATACGAGGATGTGGACTTGGGATTAAGATAGGGATATTGTGATGGTGGATTAGGATAGGAAGACATGGATGTTGGATAAGGAGATGATGCAAGTGAAGGATATGATGGGGATGCAGGTGAGGAAGATAATGGATATCCCTTGTCAAAGGTAGAATAAGGAGCATGATTAGGCATGGATGAAGACATAAGGAGATAGCTTGAAGGGGTGATTGGATTGCGGGAAGTGGATGGAGAAAGCTTACTAGCGATGATAGCATCAAGGGGATCTATGTTGTATTCTTCTTGATCGACGAGACTTTCATTCTCATCTCGACATAATTAGGGTTTCCCTTGAATACTATTGATGGAGGATGAGGATTCATGATGATGAAAGGATATATAGGATGGATCAAATATTTTGGATGGAAATAGACTAAATCTCAAATCGGGATTTAGGTAAAGCTCATATTGGGATTAGATTAAAGCTCAAATTAGAATGATTGGATGATGTGATGAGATTGATTTTGATGATTGGAGTTGATTATCAAAGGATGATTACGATACCAAATCTACCTTGAGATGGAAGTAGATTGATTGGGTCGAAGGTGATTGGATAGGGATGTGATTAGATTGGATTGGATAAGATCGATTGATGATTGATAAGATCAAATTATGGATCAGATAGGATGATGAAAGGGATTGGAAAACCCCATTTAGAGATTACTCTAGGTGAATACTAATTGGTCAGATTAAAGGATAAATAGATGATTTCAACACCGAATCCACCTTGAGATTGAAAGTGGATTGATTGGGCCGATGATGATGATTAACTTAGGACGGATGACAATCCTAAGTGGATGTTGATAATGATGATCAATTCAAACACTTAGGTCAATTTGGATGAGGAAATGGATGATAGAAATGGATGAACGATTGCTCAGAATGAGAGGAGGTTTGGAATAGATGAAAGATTACTCAGAACGAGTAAACGAATGATCGAGAGGGATGAACAACTACTCAGAATGAGTAAACAACTGCCAAGAATGGATGAATGACTCTCAGAATGAGGAGATGGAAGCTCATAATGGATGGACGAGTGCTCATAATGGATGAACGACTCTCAGAACAAGGGGATGAAGATTTGAAACAGATGAATGAGTACTTAGAATGAGTGAACAAGTGCTTGGAATGGATGAATGAGTACTCAAAATGAGTAAACAATTGATTGGAATGGTTGAACGAGAGCTCGAGATGATAGAAGATGGTTCAAAATGGATGAATGTTTACTCGAAATGAGTAAAAAAATGATCAAAAAGGGTGAACAAGAGTTTGAAATGAGGAGAAAGAATGTTCGAAATGGCTGAATGAAAGCTTGAAACGAGTAAACGATTGATCAGAATGGATGAACGAATGCATGGACTGGGAGAATCACTCTTGGAAGGAGGAGAAAAATTAGGATGAGTGGATGATGTGATGGGATTGATTTTGATGATTGTATTTGATTACCAAAGGATGATCTCGACACTGAATCTACTTCGAGATGGAAGTAGATTGATTGGGTTGAAAATGATTGGATAGGGATGTGGTTGGATTAGATCGGATAAGATCGATCAATGAAATGATTGATAGGATCAAATGATGGATTGGATAGGGTGATGAGAGGGATTCTAAACCCCGTTCAGAGGTTACCCTAGGTGAGTTAGGATGCTGAGTGATCAGATTAAAAGATAGATAGATAATTGTGGCACAAAATCCACTTTGAGACTGAAAGTGGATTGATTAGGCCGACAATGATGCCTAACTTAAGACAGATGATGATACTAAGAAGGTATCAATGATGACGATCGGATTCAGATACCTAGATCAATTTGGGTAACCACTTCAAATGAAATTCAGAGGATTTTGATGGGGAAAGTGATGATGGATACCTAACCCAAATATTCTCTCTATGTAATTCAGATGATAGATGAATGATCTTGCGAGAATGTCAATGGACCAAAGCTCAGATTGGGATTGGATTAGAGGACATGATAGGATTGATTCTAAACCAAGTTGCAATGTTGCATAACTTTCATTTTGTTCATCATGCAACCAAAATGATAGTGCCAACACATCTAGGTGCGTGGGTTTATGCTCGGGAAGGTCTTTTTTTGCACCCCAACATTCTAGATTGTTCCAAGCTACATTGTACCAACAATTTATATGTGTCATGGTTTTCAAGAAACAACTTGTCAAAGATTGCCACTTTTTGGCATTTAGGGCTCTTAAGAGAAAGTGTTGGTACAATGTAGCTTGGAACTATCCGACATGCTGGGGTGTAAAACATGACATTTCCTAGCATAAAAATTCCCACTTGGACATGGTGGCACTATCAGTTTTTCCACACGATGAATGGAATGAAAGTTGTGCAACATTGCAACTTTTCATTAAATACATTTGACACATTTTTCAATATGTGAAAAGGTGTCACCATAACCAAATGGATTGGAGATATGCAAAACTGAGAGATTATTATAGAGGGAACCTACATTATCGTATACCTTTAGAAAAACATTTCTAAGTGCCATGGTTTCTGAGAAACAATTCGTCAAAGTTCACTTTTTGGCATTTAGGGCTCTTAAGAGAAAGTGACGATACAATGTAGCTTAGAACTATCTAACATGCTGGGGTGCGAACCCAAAATTTTCCTAGCATAAACCCATTCAAATTGGACGTTTTGGCACTATCGGTTTGGCCACATGATGAGTGAAACGAAAGTTATCCAACATTGTAACTTTTCATTGATTGCATTTGATGCTTTTTCAATGTGTGAAAAGTTGTTACCATGGCCAAATGGATTGGAGATATGAGAAACTGAGAAAGGTTATTGTAAGGGACCCTACATGACCCTATGAATTTAAACAAAATATTTTTATGTTCCATGGATTTTGAGAAAAAAACTCATCAAATTTTGCCACTTTTTGGACCTTAGGGCTCTTAAGAGAAAACATCGACACAAAGTATCCTGCAACAATCCGACATGTTGGGGTGCGAAACATGACCTTTCCTATCATAAAATTTCCCACCTAGATGTGTTGGAGCTGAAAATTTAGGACCATGATAAACGGAATGAAAGTTATGCAACATTACAACTTTTCATTGAATGCATTTAATGGCTTTTGCAACATTTGAAAACTTGTTGCCATGATCAAATGGATTGGAGTCTTGATAAAGTGAGATAGGCTATTGTTGATTTATCCTACATGACCCTATATGTTTTCAAAAAAAAAATTAAGTGCCACAAATAAGTTGATAATGAATGTAAGATAATTCTATTAAACCTAGGAGATCCTAATGAACCTAGTTTAGTCCTAATGAACCCATGTCAGTCCTAATGAATGTAGGACAGTCTTAAAGAATGTAGGAAAATCCTAAAGTACATAGGATATTCTCATCATCAAGTGATTGGTAATTTGAATTTTGGTAAATAATATTTAAAACTTCAATACATTACTACTAACTTATTCATTATTGTCTTTCTTGCATTGCACTCTATAAATATAACTTTTAGATCAATGTTTGTTGGAAAGTATTTGTATTTATTAAATATTTATTTTTGATAAGGTGATAAATTTGACTTTGTAGTTAACTTGTTGTGACATGATAGGAAATTAAATTCAAAAATAAAAATTTGGATATGGTCCATATGATTTATACATACACTGTTTGGGGCTAAGTAAATTATGAGAGCATTTTAAACCATTTAAGCTACCAATTTACACATGAAATATTTATATAAATTGATCTCCATAACGCCATGAGGTTGTACAAATTGTCATCAAAATATCATACAATTCCATCATGAGGGCACACAAAATGTGATCAAAATGTCATACAATACCATCACGACGATGCACAAAATGTCATCAAAATGTCATACAATAGCATGAGGTCTATAAAATATTAGCAATATATATAGCCACACCAAAAATGTTATCTATGTTCCATATATATGCATACAAAATATGTTCATCTATGAATATTGAACACAATTCCTCAAACATTGGACCTCTTTTAGCCCGAATAATTGAACTTTAGTCACTTCTAACAGTCGGTGTCTTACATCATTTGATCTCCTACACTCCTCAATATTTTGTAGCCCAACCCATACATAAAAAATATAAAATTAAATACTATGCCAAAGTCAAAAACTATAAAAATTATTTAGAATGATAAATATATTATAAACACAATTACAACATACTGGTAATCTAATTATTCTTTCCTACAATGCTCGACATCATCAAAAGATGTTTGTCCTCACATAAGGGTGTTTACATCCATCTATAACATAAAAAAGACATATTTATCAATTATTTTTTATAGGTCTACTAATATCAATTGAGACAAAGTAAATATTATTAAACTTATATATTCATACTCATACCTGAGTTAAGCATATTGATGATGAAATTGTTGCACTAATGCCAACTTCCAAATTTTCTCTTATGCTAGGAGGTGTGTCTATTGTATTCATCAACTAAAATAATAATAATAGAATAAACACAAAATTTCACAAATATATATATTGTGATCAGGTGAAAATCCTTATTCCTAAACGTGCAACAACAACAAAAATGCAAGAAACAATGAAGAACACCTAACACCTCAAGATTGGGTAAAACGTTGAACTCAAACAAAGAAGATGGAATGAAATGATTATACCTTGTCAAGTTGTTCCTTGGTTGGCCCTTCGATATTTGATGTTGTGTATGCTCCTTGGATGGAAAATGAGATAAAGATGCAAGATGAACTTGAAAGTATGATAATGGTGGATTCAAGTGCTATGATGAAGGGAAAATATGCAAGTTGGCTAAGTATGGTTCAAGTGAAATAATGACAAGAGTTTGGTATCAAAATGCATAAGTCCTTAAATGAGAGAAAAGAGGGGGTATTTATAGAAGAATTTGAATTCTCTAGAGAAATGGATGATTAAGATTGAGCCACCATGGTCAAGATGTAGGGTTATGGTGAGTTTAGGACTCACAAGCCCTCACATATTGCCATGTGGAGGATGAAGTGTCCAAAGAACATGATGAGATGGAAGGAGGGTACATGATGTGGAAGAAGGACAAGTACTTTGAAAGTACATTGAGAGAGGAGAAGATTTCCTTAAAAGGAAAGTTCTTGTTCCTAAATGGTTGGAAAGTGACATGAGAGGATTTTAGTATTCCTCAAAAATCTCTATGGGGAAGAGGAAAGTAGTTGGGAAAATAAATGTGAATTAAAAATTCATATGTTTGGAAAAATCTCATGGACAAGACAAGGTTTCAAAAAGGGAAGCACTTGTCCACATGTGACTTGATGTGACAAGTCAAAGATTCTAGAAGATGCATGGGAAAAGGGGATTCTAGGGGGAATAAATGTGAATTTTAAATTCACATGGGAAAGAGAGGAGCCTTGGATGAGTAAAAATGAATTAAAAATTCCTTGGGGGATGGGGAGAGTTGACCAATGTACTGATTAGGCTTAATTAATCAGTGATTAGAAGATAATTAGTGGTTAAGAAAAATTAGAAGCCAACTTGCAAAAGTTGGAGGATGTGACACATCCTAATCAAGGATTAGGCATATGCACATCCCTAATGAAGAGATTAAGTGAAAGTGATGTGACATGTGAGGAATTAAATAAATGTCATATTTATTTAATTTATTGATGAAAGGAGGGGTAAGGAGGTAAGGTATTTAATTGTTAACTAAATATCTTAGGGGTTTAGAGGAATTTAAGGATATTAATTAGATAATAGCAATATTACCTCATTAATGCAAATAAGAGGATGTTTAGATGAAAAGGGATAAATTTGGACCAATGTAAGTGTCCAAATTTAGGTGTCTACATATATAAACAACAAATTTAAAATTTGTAGAAACAAATTTAAATGTGCTATATTGTACCTGTGTAAATCCACATTTGTCATAAGCATCCATGGAAACATGTGTACTAGATGGTGATGAGATGCCCACCTATTCAATAAAAAAGTATTTTAAATTATCAAACACTATTTTGAAAAGAAATTATTATTTTATTTTGATATATTATACAAATTTTACCTCTGATACATATGCAAGTTTACAAGTTGTTGCAAGAATTCTCGATGATGTAACAGCCTCCGTCATTATATGGTGCAAGAGCACCTAGGAAACACTAGGTAGTTACACTACGCAATTAGGAAATCTAGGATGATTTTTTTTTGATGTGTTACCATGAAGGTCATATTGACCATTGAGTAGAGGAGATAGCTTAGGGATATATTTGATCTCTAGGATAGAAATTGAGGAAGGGCCGATGAGTTTAGAAACTCATTTTACTTAGTTTACTAGAAATTGGAAAAAGTTGCAAAATGGTGCATTTTGCAACTTTGCCACAATGTAACTGACATGTCTGACCAAGGGGAGGCATAACTACTTTTGTTGACCTATATAAGGTGTGCCTCGACCTGAGAGCAAGGTTGGAAGCATTTTACTTTGATTGGAGTTTTTGAATTCAATAAAATACAGTGGTGTTTTAGTGTGAATTTCTAGTTTTGTCTCAAAGTAGAGCTTTAATGGATTGAAATTGTTACTGTATTGTATGTAGGATGTAGCGTGCAGATAGGTTAAGCCCTGTGTGGTAGAAATTTAGATTTCTAGTTCAGTTTCAAGCATTATAGTAGGTAGTTGTTTCTTTACATTTGCTGATCTGACAGTTTGTTGGTAGAAAATGGAGGTTTAGGTCACATTCCCACTGTACATAACATACAACCTCTTGGGAATTATGACTAGACTCCATGATTGTAAATATGGTAGGGTTAGGAGTCATTAGAATTTAGGGTATCACTATGGAAGTCTTCTTCTAGGCGAGCCAGGAAGTGTCCGACTA
Organism: Sequoia sempervirens; assembly: GCA_007258455.2. NCBI lineage: Eukaryota > Viridiplantae > Streptophyta > Pinopsida > Cupressales > Cupressaceae > Sequoia > Sequoia sempervirens. Next base: position 21,668,877 of record VDFB02000007.1, on the reverse strand, counting down.
GGGAAGACAAGGAGTGCAAAGAACTTTGATTTGCAGGGGTGATCATTTCCTGTCAACTCACGGTGTGGAGAGGGTAACTAGATGCCTTGCAAAGGCTTAGCATGGAGGAGGAAGCTCCACCTATCCATTTGGTGAGAGAAACTCCTGACAGTCTGCTGTGTGGTCAAGAAATGGCTTAAAAAAGCCTAATTTGCTAATTGAGGGTTATGGCTGTGTACGAATAGTTGAGGGTTAAGACCTCAAAAATCTTTGAGGGATGGGCATAAGGATCAGGAACCCTAAGGGAAGATTTTGTGTTCTTTGGGAAACTTAGGAGAACAACCCTGTTTTCTCGAAGAAGAAGACCTAATTGGTAGTCTTTTTAACCCTAAATGAGGGTTTGGTGGAAGCGATGACAAGATGGAGTTAGGTGGATCCTTCAGAGCCATGATGGGATGGAAAGAACCTATTAGAAACCTCTCCACACCCCTGCAAAGCTAAGTTCAAGGTTTGGAGTAGAATAGCCTTTAGGGTGGATTAAGGGCTAAGGAAGAGTTGGAGACATTGCACCAAGATTGACTTGGTAGGTTGATTTGTGATGGTAGTGGGGTTGGCAGAGGGAACCAAGTGAACCTAATCAAGAAGAAGATCCTATAGGTTAAGGTGGTGAAGCAAGACACCAAGGAGGTCTTGCAAGCAAGACCTAGAGCAGGAATCAGTGATTGATTCCTCCAACCTCCCTATCGGATTGGTATCAGAGCAGCAAAAGATTTGGGATAGAATAATATAGGTCAGAGATTGAGTCTAGTGGTTCCACTGACATGGTGACAAATGTAGAATTGGCCAAGAAGGTCGAAGAACAGGAGGAAGACAATAGGCTAATGAGGGAAAGAATAGACCAACTTGAGGAAGTAATGAGTAATGTGTAGTTGGAAGGAAGGGTACCAAAGAAAGAAGAGGTTGCAAAGGAAGAAAAGATCCCTGAACCTGACCCTATTTTGCAAGAAGATCCTTTCTTGAAGGCATTGAAGGCTTTGAGTGGAAAAGCACTTGAAGGCATACCACTGTTTAGTGGGAAAATGGAAGCTGATATGGTCATGGATTGGATAGAGGGAATGGAAAACCATTTTGAGTGTGATGGAGTCACTGAAGCACAAAAGGTAAAGGTGGCCAAATCAAGATTGAGAGGTTCTGCCTTGACATGGTGGAAGTTCATTCAGACGGAGAGGGAAAAGGAAGGCAAGAAGCCTATTTCTACTTGGAAGGGAATGGTTGCCAAAGTGAGAGAAGCATACATGCCTGATGATTATGAAATTTAGTTGCACAAGAAAAGACAGAGCTTGAGACAAAGAGACCAAGATCTGAATTCTTATACTAAGGAGTTTTAAAAAGTTTGCACGAGGTCTAATGTTACTGAGGATGAAAGTCTTAAGGTGGCTAGATGCCTTAACAGTTTGAAGTGGAACATTCAAGAGGAGTTGAATCTTCTAAGTCCCAAGACAGTGCACCAATGCTATCAATTGGCTATAAAGATTGAAGAGAGGAGTAAGAGGAAACAAGATCAGGCTTCTAAGAGCAGAGGAAAAGGCGGAGATCAAAGAGGACATAGAGGTGGATACCAAGGTAGAGGAACTGAACAAAGAAATCAGGGAGAGTCTAAACTCATAGAGCATGGAGGTGAAATAACTTCTAGAGGAGGATATGGAAGAGATAGAGGACCTCAAGGAGGTTCAAATAGAGGAAGAGGAGCAGGAAGAAGTAACTCATACTTTGCTAGTATGAAGTGTTACAACTGTGGTCAAGGAGGTCATCCAGCTTATAGGTGCCTAGAGAAAGCATCTTCATCAAATACATAAAAGAGAGTAGTATATGCTCAAAAGGACACCGTGAGTGTCAAGTCACCAGAGGTTAGTCACATAGAATCAAAAATGGGGGAGAACCTGATGTTTAGCAGGGTTCTAATCAGACAACCAGTCAAAGAAGAGCCAAAGCAAAGGAGAACCTTATTCAGGGCAAGATGAAAAATACTTGGAAAGGTGTGCAAGGTAATAGTGAATTCAAGGTCTACTGATAACATTATCTCTGAGGAGGCAATAAGGAAGTTAAAATCGGAGAAGATAACCCACACTAGTCCTTACAAGGTGACATGGTTGAACAAAGGACATAGTGTTCTTGTCAATGAGCAAACAACGGTGGAGTTCTCCATTGGAGGGTACAAGGATAAGTTGATTTATGATGTGTTACCCATGGATGCATGTCATCTTCTATTGGGCAGACCATGGCAGTATGACAGAGGTGCCATCTATGATGGAAAAGGAGAATACTATCTCATTTAAGAAGGATGGAAAGACATTCAAACTACAGTCACTGTCAGATGAGGAAGAAGGACAGTCAAAGACCCCTAGTGTCTTGTTAAGTAGTGTCAAAGAGTTTATCAACACTCTACAACAATGAGGGGAAGGATATGTGGTAATGGCGCAACCCAAGGAGGAAGATAAGGCTAAGAAAACAGTCATACCAGAAGCAGTCCAGAAATTGCTTGAGAAGTACAAGGACATAGTCAGTGATGGGACACCAGCAACCTTACCTCCAAAGTGAGCCATCAGTCATTAGATTGACTTTATACCAGGGGCTTCATTGCCAAACAAAGCAACTTACAAGCTTACACCAGATTAGAACCTAGAAGTAGCTAGACAAGTGCAGGAGTTATTAGACCAAGGACTAATTAGGAAGAGCATCAGTCTGTGTGCAGTACTAGTGGTCTTAGCAACCAAGAAAGGTGGTAAGTGGAGGTTATGCACTAATTCTAGGGCTATCAATAGAATTACAATCAAATATAGGTTCCCTATTCCTAGGATTGAGGATTTGATGGATTGTCTTGGAGGAGCTCAGTATTTTACCAAGTTGGATCTCAAGAGTGGATACCATCAAATCAGAATCAAAGATGGGGATGAGTGGAAGACAGCTTTTAAGACAACAGATGGGTTGTATGAGTGGAGAGCTATGCCATTTGGCCTCTCTAATTCCCCTAGCACATTCATGAGGCTCATGAATGAAGTGCTTAAGGATTTCACAGGTATATTTGTGGTGGTGTATCTAGATGACATACTCATCTTTAGCAAGACAACAAAAGAACATCTAAAGCATGTGGAGTTGGTTCTTAAAAGGTTGCAGGAGGAGAGGTTAGCAATCAACCTAGAAAAGTGTGAGTTCTTCAAACAAGAGCTTGTGTATTTGGGGTTTGTGGTATCCCAAGGATCATTGAAGATGGACCCAAGCAAAGTGGAAGCTATCCTAAATTGGCCTACACCAACCACAGGGACAGAGGTAAGAAGTTTTCATGGGTTAGCTCAATTTTATAGGAAGTTTATAAGGAATTTTAGTGGCATATGTGCACCAGTACTTGATACAATCAAAGGTGGCCTAAAAACTAAGTTCAAATGGACTCTTGAAGCTAAGAAGGGTTTTGAGAAACTGAAACAAGAAGTGGCAACTCAACCCATACTTTTGCTACCTAGTTTTGATAAGTTATTCACTATGGAATGTGATGCAAGTGGAATTGCAGTAGGAGGAGTACTCAGCCAAGAAGGCAGGCCTATAGCTTTCTTTAGTGAAAAGCTTAATGAAGCTAAGAAAAATTATTCTACCTATGACCTAGAACTCTATGCTCTAGTACAGTCACTTAGAAAGTGGAGGCATTATCTCCTACCTAAAGAGTTTGTAGTGTTTACTGACAATCAAGCACTTAGCTACATCATCACTCAAGAGAAATTGAGCAATAGACATTTGAAGTGGATGGAGTATCTTCAAGCTTTCACTTTCACCATCAAGCAAAAGAAGGGATAGTTGAACAAGGTGGCAGATGCACTAAGTAGGAGACTGTTGACAGTGCAGGAGATACAGAAAAAGAGCATTGGAATAGAGAGTTTCAAGGATCTCTATGGGGAAGATGAAGACTTCTCGGAAGCATACAAGGTATGTTCTAACTTTGAGAATCACTTTCATAGTCAATACTCAGAGTATACATTGCAAAGTGGATTGTTTTTCAAGGGAAATCAGTTGTGTGTTCCAAGAGGATCAATGAGAGAGAATCTCATCCAGGAGAAGCACAATGGTAGTCTTAGTGGTCATTTTGGCATCAACAAGACAATGGAACTAGTGCAAATGTTCTATTATTGGCCCAAGTTGCCAAGGGATGTCAGAAGGTATGTGGAGTAGTGTGTAGTTTGTATGAAAGCCAAAGGGGGAGCTAGTAATGCAGGTTTGTATCAACCTCTACCCATTCCCAACAGACCATGGGAGTGTGTTAGCATGGATTTTGTTGTAGGACTCCCTAAGACTACGACAGGGTTTGATAGTGTCTATGTGGTGGTAGATAGATTCAGCAAGATGAGTCACTTTATCCCTTGCAAGACCACACATGATGCTAGCTATATTTCTTATCTCTTCTTCAAAGAGATTGTGAGGATCCATGGATTTCCATTGAGCATTGTCTCAGATAGGGATGTGAAGTTCATGAGTCATTTTTGGAAGACTCTATGGAGCAGATTAGGTACTAACTTGTCTTTTGGATCAGCCTACCATCCTTAGATAGATGGAAAAACTGAGGTGGTTAATAGAGTGTTAGGTAACCTTCTAAGATGCCTAACCAAAGAGTATGGACATACATGGGACTTGGTCATATCATAGGCTGAGTATGCATACAATGACAGTGTGAACAGGACTACAGGGAAGAGTCCTTTTGAAATAGTGTATGGAATAAACCCAAGAGGTGTGTGTGAGCTCAGGGATCTAGGAGCTATGGAGCATAGGAGTGGACATGCAGAGGATTTCTCTTAGACCATGAAGGAGATTCAGGAGCAGGTGAAGAAGACAGTCACCGAGGCTACTCAAAAGTTGAAAGAGAAGGTGGATTTATCTAGAAAGGATCTACAATTTGCAGTAGGAGACTATGTTATGGTCCACCTCAACAAATCTAGGTTGCAGAAGGGAATATCAACCAAATTACAGATGAAAAGAGTGGGACCATGTAAGGTATTAGCCAAATATGGGAAGAATGCCTACAAGGTGGAATTACCTATAGATTTAGACATCTCTCCAGTGTTCAATGTATCTGATTTGATCAGATATAAAGGATCAGTCACTGACATGGATCAGAACAGCAGGGATATCTTCAAGGATGTGAGCAACATAGCCTTACCTACTCAAGATAAGCTAAAATCAGAGAGAATCTTGGAGTCAAGGGTGAAGAAGTCTACCCGGCATACAGAATACTTGGAACATCTCATCAAATGGAGGGACAAACCAGACTCGGCTACATGGGTGGATGAAGCTTAGTTTAAGAAGCAAGGCATTGATGTGTCACTAATCTCTCCTCACATTCCTTAGTGTTTGTGCAGAGAGGGGGAGAATGGTGCAGGAGCACCTAGGAAACACTAGGCAGTTACACTAAGCAATTAGGAAATCTAGGATGAATTTTTGTTTTTGATGTGTTACCATGAAGGTCATGTTGACCATTGAGTAGAGGAGATAGCTTAGGGATATGTTTGATCTCTAGGATAGAAATTGAGGAAGGGTGGATGAGTTTAGAAATTCATTTTACTTAGTTTACTAGAAATTGGCAAAAGTTGCAAAATGGTGCATTTTGCAACTTTGCCACAATGTAACTGACATGTTTGACCAAGGGGAGGCATAACTACTTTTGTTGACCTATATAGGGTGTGCTTGACCTGAGAGCAAGGTTGGAAGCATTTTACTTTGATTGGAGTTTTTGAATTCAATAAAAGACAGTGGCGTTTTAGTGTGAATTTCTGGTTTTGTCTCAAAGTAGAGCTTTAATGGATTGAAATTGTTACTGTATTATACGTAGGATGTAGTGTGCAGATAGGTTAAGCCCTATGTGGTAGAAATTTAGATTTCTAGTTCAGTTTCAAGCATTATAGTAGGTAGTTGTTTCTTTGCATTTGCTGATCTGACAGTTTGTTGGTAGAAAATGGAGGTTTAGGTCACATTCCCACTATACATAACGTACGGCCTCTTGGGAATTGTGACTAGAATCCATGATTGTAAATATGTTAGGGTTAGGAGTCATTAGAATTCAGGGTATCACTGTGGAAGTCTTCTTCTAGGCGAGCCAGGAAGTGTCCGGCTAGGGAAGACAAGGAGTGCAAAGAACTTTGATTTGGAGGGTGATCATTTCCTGTCAACTCATGGTGTGGAGAGGGTAACCAGATGCCTTGCAAAGGCTTAGCATGGAGGAGGAAGCTCCACCAATCCATTTGGTGAGAGAAACTCCTAACAGTCTGCTGTGTGCTCAGGAAATGGCTTAAAAAAGGCCTAATTTGCTAATTGAGGGTTATGGCTGTGTATGGACAGTTGAGGGTTAAGACCTCAAAAATATTTGAGGGATGGGCATAAGGATCAGGAACCCTAAGGGAAGATTCTGTCTTCTTTGGGAAACTTAAGAGAACAACCCTGTTTTCTCGAAGAAGAAGACCTAATTGGGGGCTCCTAGGCTAGTAGTCTTTTTAACCCTAAATGAGGGTTTGGTGGAAGCGATGACAAGATGGAGTTAGGAGGATCCTTCAAAGCCATGATGGGATGGAAAGAACCTGTTAGAAACCTCTCCACACCCCTGCAAAGCTAAGTTCAAGGTTTGGAGTAGAATAGCCTTTAGGGTGGATTAAGGGCTAAGGAAGAGTTGGAGACATTGCACCAAGATTGACTTGGTAGGTTGATTTGTGATGGTAGTGGGGTTGGCAAAGGGAACCAGGGGAACCTAACCAAGAAGAAGATCCTATAGGTTAAGGTGGTGAAGCAAGACACCAAGGAGGTCTTGCAAGCAAGACCTAGAGCAGGAATCAGTGATTGATTCCTCCAACCTCCCTATCATTATACCTTAAAATGCATAATGTTTGCATTAGTTGAATTCAATTCTAATTAAAAATATATTTGTATTTATAATTTATAAGTATTTAATAGATAAAATGTTATAAATTTAAATCAACATACCTACATTTGACCAACATACACCTCATTCAATAGCTCAACTATCATCACTACATTATCTGATGCACCACCTTGATGACCCCCACTAATCCCATAACATTTGTACTGATAATGATAACACACATGGGAGGTGGAACCATTTGCACCCTGTACATTGATATCTCTCCCAAAGCATAGATTATAATAGTTTGAGCATATATGAGAGCTAGGGGCACTAGAGCTAGATGGTTGAGCTGGTACATCACCCTATGAGGAAAAGGGTTGGGATATTTGTGTGTCATGCTCTATAATAGTGTCTCTCAAGCTAGCAACTACATGGAGAGTCTACACCTTCGTACTCTCCCTGATGGTTACTAGAACCGTCACATGATAAATAGGTCTTTGTGCTAGTGTTCTTCGATATGCACAATTATCTACCCGACGAGCTCCTGGTGTATTTTGGGCAGAGCCTCCACCTCTACCTTGAAACTCCCTCATATCAAAATAATTAGGAATTTGATGAAGGATAAAATCACAATATAGTTTTCTTAGAAAATTTAGAAGCACTTCATAATTAAAACATGGAGGTTGGTCAAAGACCATCCAACACCTATCCCAAAAATTATTCCTTATCTCATCATGATTACGCCAATGTATTGGAAACCTCTTTAAATTCAAAAGAATAGGTTCATTGGTTTTAGGATCCGTAAAAAGAAGACACATGTTTACTTTTCTTATGTCTTTCTTTCTCACTTCATCATAGGAAAATTTTGTTGCATAAAATTGACGACATGAATCTCTATAATTTTAATATTGATTTATTTGATTTGTGACTATGTCAACACTCATCATCATGGCTTCCAATGCTAAGGAAAGGGATAGGTGATGTTGGTTTGATGTTGAACCCCTCAATTTTGAAACTAATTCATGAATTGCAAATTTATTTTTCTCTAGATGCCCCAAAAAATCCTCTTGGCTTTGTCCAGGGTTGGTTGGAAGGGTAGGAGGAGGGCCAGGCATCCTATGGCTTTCCTCAGGAAATTCATCTTTTAAATTTGGTTGTGGCTCAATTTTTTTTGGGAAAATGTGTCTGAATCTTGCAATTACGTAAGGTTTATTGTTGATAGGTAAGCACGTGCGCGCTCGGGGGGGGAGGGGTTGCAAGGGGGTACACCCCTGCGAGGGGTTCAGGGGGGGTCTAAGGGTCACACACCTTAGCGTGGGCTTAGGGGAAATGCCCCTAAAAGCCAAATTTTATGTATATTTTATTATTGTAAATTTGGACCGTTCATCATTAGGTCTCAAATTAGATAGTAAATATTTTGTTGGCTTGACTTGCCTTGGAAGGTAGCCCTATTTTATGAGGATGTTGTATTACAATTGTGTATTTTGATGTATTGAGATTTTGATAGTGATCGTGTTTCCTTTGAATCTCTGGTTGGTGATACTCCTATGAGAAGCTAGCTTTGCAAGTATATTGTAATCTTCATGATTTTTGAATAATATATTGGGCAGATTTTGGAGTGTGGGGTTTTTCTCTCGAGAGGTTTTTCCCTATGTAAATCATTGTGTTGTGGTATGCATGATATTTATGTTTATTTATGTTTAGTTTATGTAACCATTGAAAATATCTATACTTTTTTTACATTATCCTCCTCTCTATATTAGTGTAGGAAGTTGTTCCACTAGCTTAGCTTCCTTACAAGGTTTACATGATCTGTTATATAATTCAAGAAAAACATGAAATTGACAAAAAAAATAGTCCATTTTTCTAATGCAAACAAAATTTAAATCCATTGAAAAAAATAGCACTTTCCTCTTCTCTGGTGTGGCATTGTGATGGTAGGTTGCAAAGGGAAAAAACACATTTGTGTTATATAGAGTTGAGGGAAAGAAAAATGTTGCAAAAAAATAGGTCATGGATGTGACCAATGACATAGTATAGGTTAACTACACCCGATCCATACAAATTTGAGGCATATTTAACCCACTAAGCATCAATCTCAATAGGATCATTCACTGTAAACAAAGACAAAGAAGCCATTAAAACTAACATTCTAAATCATGAAATCTTGACAAACCTCTAAAATAAGACATTGAAACTTATCCTTTTGGGGGAGTGGTGTCACATTGATGTGGAATGATGACCCTTTCCCAATCCTTTGGATAATGAGCTTGTTTCGATTGATTCTATTGAAGAGAATCGATGAAATAGATGAAAGATGTGTGATAAAACATGATTTAAATGTTAAATTAACATGATGCAAGCTAAGATGATTGATATGGGTGTATGCAAATATAATCTAAATGCATGCAAGCTTCAAAAAATTAAAATCCTAATTAACAAATAAGCTAAATGTATGTATCTATGTTATCATGGAAGCCATTAATGGAAGCTAAGCTAATATGCAAGTAAATAAAGCTAAAATGATGTTAAATGTGAGTGCAAGTGCAAATGATTTTAATAGCATAAGTTTGTTGTTAAAAGATGGATCCATTTGTCTTCAAATAGTGCTTTATTTATAGGAAAGCAAATGAAAAATGAAGGGCTAATATTGAAAATGCTAGTCAATGGTCAAAAAGGAAAGAAGATGGAGGCATGGATCATGGATTCTCATCAAGGGTTGAAAATGCGAGTTGATATTTAATCTAGGGCTTACATTCATCCAAACAAACACACTTTTAACCTGTACAAGAGGTCACAAGTTAACTTGCACAAGAAGTTTTGAGTTAACTTATACATGAAGTTTTGAGTTAACTTGCACATGAAGTTTTGCAAGAAGATTCCCTTTTCCAAACGAGTGAGGAAAAAAATATTCTTTGGAATATTCTCACGGGTGAGGAAATAGATATTTTGCAAATTAAAACAAAGTTTAATTGTGCAAAAGGGGAAGGGATATTCCATGGGAATATTCCCCTTTTGGAGGAGGAGGAATATTCCAAGGGAATATTCCCTTGCAAGTGGGAGAATTAGTGTTTTGATAATTAAAACAAAGTTTGAATTATGCAAATTAGGGGAATTATATGATATTCATTAAATAATTGATTTAATGGCTATCAAATGAAAAAGAAATGGATGAGATTGATTTGATCTATCAATGGTCACAAATGAAAGGAAGATGGAACATAGATCAAGGATTCTCATCAATGGATGATAATCAAAGATTACATGGATCAAGAAAAGATCAAGGGCTCACAATCATGCAAACAAACACACTTTGCAACAACTTTAAAAAGTTGTTTCAAAGTTTGTTTGGAGTAATCATTACCATTTTTTGGAGGAAAATAGGAGAATATTCCTTTGGAATATTCCCTATGCAAGTGGATGAGAGAGAAATTAGCAATTTAGTTAATTAAAACTGAATTTCAATGTGCAAGATGATGAATGTGAGGATATCCATTAAACTATTGATTTATTTAATGAAAAGGAGATTAAAATATGATATTTAATTAAATAGTTTAGGTTATTTAATTAAATAAGAGGACTTAGGGTTAAAATTAGATAATTTGTATTATTTAATTAATTTGGATGAAATGTCAGTGTGAGAGGGGGTGAATTAACCCAATTAGGTCAACTAGATTAATAGGTGAAAATGAGGAACTTAATTAAATAATTAGGCTTATTTAATTAAACAAGCGAAAATAGGATGTGTTTGAGGACGAAATGATGTTAGTTAGCCAATGTGATCCATTGAGACATTTTTAGGTGTCTACAGTGGGTGAGAAAAGTCGATAGATTTTTCTTTTTATAACTTTATTGAGAAAAACTCATACACGTTTTGCTTTCATAAAAATGTGCACACGTTTTGTTTTAATAAAAATGCATACATTTTTTCCTTTCATAATAACATGTGCATGTTATTTATTAAAATAATGCACTCATGTTGTGGCTCAGAATTTTTTGTAAGAATTGGCTATGAAGGTAGCCACCTAAGATCTAGAGGCTTAATAGAAAGCACAAGCACAAGAGAGATAGAAATAATATGACAAGAATAAACTGTATTCTGCCAATAGAATAGAATGTACTGAGCCGAATTTTACATAGGAGACCCCTTGGCTATATGGCCAAGGTGAGAACATAGAAGGGCATAAGATTATGACAAGTGTCATAATCTTATGACATGAGACAACTATGAAAAGTTATCACTCCACCTAAAGTGGGAAAGAGATAATGTGATAATAGGTGGATCACCCACAAAAGGTGGAGAGATAATCACATGATGTGTCCACAAAAGGTGGAAGTGATGTGGTAATGACATGTCAAGTCCACCAAAAGTGGAAAATCTCCAACAACCTCCTATGTGGTCCCTAAGTAAACTTAACTAAGGTGTAATCATGACCTAGGACAAGGTACAAGACATTTAATTACACCAACACCCCCCCTTAAGTGCAACTTAGGGAGAATGTACACAAATGCAAACAATGCAAGATGGGTCCTGGCTACTAGGCCATGTTAGGTACCCATGTACACACAATGCAATCTCTCATAAAGCGGAGAAAAGGAGAAAACCCAGTGGGACAAAACTCCTCCCCAAAAGAGAGAAACAAAATAGGAATCATGCTCTAGGAAGGATAAAACCTCAAGTGAGGAAAAATTCCCCCCATAAGAAGAATGAAGATAGTCATGCAACCCCCCCTCAATGGAGAGTCACTACTCAATGCCACAATGTCAAGACTCCCCAATCTAAACTAAAGAAGGAGAGAATGTAGAACAATGTGAAAGCTGACGTAGAGCAGACCAAGGATGATGATGAGTCCTCCAAATGTTGTTCCAAAAGAAATGCCAAACTGTGCAAAGCACTGATGGAAGGAATCAGGTACAACTGCAGAAGATGCCACATAACTGGTGACTGAGCTGAATTTGTCAACTCAAGAGTAACTACAGAATCTGTCAATAAAGAACTGTAGAAGAATCCACACTGCAACAGGAATAAGGTCAGAACCAAAAATACAACTGTGTGAGCATCAACTGAATGCTCAATAATAGCATATTGGTACAATCCATGTCTCACTGGAGCCATGCACAATTTGTACAATCCAAGTCTCACTGGAGCCATGCACCAAGTCTCTAGATGTAGAACCAAACTTCCGAAGACAGGTAGAGTGCTTCCAAAATAGGAGTCTATATGGTGATTAGTCCATCTCATTGAAATGCATGGGTAACCAGCCGTTGCATACGCTGAGTAGATAGGAACTAACACTAGATACATAGATCAATCCAAAGAAGCATACATAACATGACATAGTAGACTGAAATAGAACGATTGTGGCACTTTATTTTAGTGCGATTACAACATTACAAAGAGGAGAACTACAATGATCATGATGCAAAACTGAGAATGTTGATGAAGAAGTCAACCAAAGAAACCCAAAGCTGAAGACCGTGAAGAAAGCCCTCCAGGTGGATGTCGGTAGGAGCAACTGACCCCTGTTGACTGCCGATTAGAGGAACACATGATCCAAAACAAGGCTCGATCGGGAGGCAAAATAATTTTCCCCGGTTTGCTCATTAATGCATGATTTATTTAAAAAAAAACTTAATAAAAAGTTCAATTTAAAAAAACATTATTAAAAAACTTTATTATTAAAATAATAAAGAAAATGATTTTTTATGAAAAACTTTATTAACAATTAATAAAGAAAAAACATAATGTTTATTTTTTATTATTAAAAAAACTTTAATATAAATTATTAAAGAAAAACTTTTAAAACTTTTATTTTTACAAAAACTTAATTAAAAAACAATTATTAAAAGTTTTTATTAATTTTTTTTTAATAAAAAACATATTAAAAAAAATTTAAAAAGGGTCGTACCAGCCGACAGGGACGCAGCCCTGTCAGCCATCGGCTGTAGGCTGCAGGGGCCGACAGGGGCCCCACCACCTATCACGGCAGAGCTGTAGCAGTTGGCGGTACCTTTTCCAACCACCACAGACCCTGCAGAGGGTACGGGGTACCCTGCGGTCTGCGCAGGGTACTTCGTACCTTCTGCAGGTAAAAAAATTTATTATTTTTTTTTTTAATTTGATTTTTATAAAAACTTTACAACCAAATAAAAACTGCGAAAATAATAATTTTTGAATGATTTTTTTTGAAAAATTTCGTAGAAAAGTAAAAGACTTTTAAAAAAAAAAAATCGTACCGACTACGCAGGTAGGGCCGTACGTCCCGCATGTGAAAATGTTTTGCCTCCGAGAGCAACTTGCTTTGATTCGGAAGATTTGGCAGTCGATTTAGGGGTTTTTGGCTCTTCTGGATGCAATGGTGATGTCCTTTTCAGCTGAAAATGCTCTGAAGTGGCAGCTACCTCCTGGATCTAGCAACCACCTCCAATCTTCAACCCTTTGCAAATTTGGTCTTCAATGTCCAATAGAGATGAAACAAAAGGAAAATCTGACTATCTCAGACACTCTGGATGCAATGGTGAGCTCGGATCTGATGCAACAAGCTCTCAAAATGCACCTACAACACAAGGGAAAAAATGGAACCCTCCAAGAATCTCTCCAAAAGACTACCTAAAGGCACTCTAAAAGCTCTAATACCATGTAAGAATTGGCTATGAAGGTGGCCACCCAAGATCTAGAGGCCTAATAGAAAGCACAAGCACAAGAGAGATAGAAATAATATGACAAGAATAAATTGTATTCTGCCAATAGAATAGAATGTAATGAGCCAAATTTTACATAGGAGACCCCTTGGTTATATAGCCAAGGTGAGAACATAGAAGGGCATAAGATTATGACAAGTGTCGTAATCTTATGACATGAGACAACTATGAAAAGTTATCACTCCACCTAAAGTGGGAAAGAGATAATGTGATAATCACCACAAAAGGTGGATCACCCACAAAAGGTGGAGAGATAATCACATGATGTGTCCACAAAAGGTGGAAGTGATGTGGTAATGACATGTCAAGTCCACCAAAAGTGGAAAATCTCCAACAACCTCCTATGTGGTCCCTAAGTAAACTTAACTAAGGTGTAATCATGACCTAGGAAAAGGTACAAGACATTTAATTACACCAACATTTTTGAGTCATAGCACAAATGCGTTATTTGAATTTCTTCAAAGCGTGAGCTTGTTTTGCTCATTTTTCGGCATTTGGCCACTTTTTTGTCCCTCATCTTGGTGCAAATGCCCCATGTTAGGAGCCCCAATCTTAACTAAAGAAAGAAATAATGTAGAACAATGTGAAAAATGAAGCATAACATGTACCAAAGATGTCTACAAAGCTTCCAAAATCTATTCAAGCTACTACAAAATAATGTCAAATTGTGACAAACATTGATAAGATGAATTAAGTACCATGGAATCTTTTTTAGGTATAGTAATCATAGATGCATGGTTCTCAAAATATGTAAGACAAGAAGATTAATGAGAATTTGATACTCCTATAGAAGGTGTGAACATCAATAGTGATTGAGTCAAAACTATCAAATGATGAATATTTGTAGAATGTCATTATAGAAGCATATATCTATGATGAAATAATAAAAATATTTAAATGTGTTCTCATGACATATGAAAAGGATGATGCAACTCAATAAGAGCTAATTTCAAGGGTAAGTGCAAGAAGTTGAGTCCAAATTTTGGTAAAAAAGTGGAAGCATTTTTCTTAAAAATCAAAGCTTTTCATAATTGGGGTAATAATTTGAAGTAATTACACATATAATATTAATATGGTGTAAAAATATGAAATGAAATATTTTATTTCTAGTTTTCACATATAATTACTCTAATGCCCAAATGATAAATGTTTCTTTTGTATAGGACACAAAATTAGCTTTCTAAAAAAAGTATGTTGAAGGTCAAAACATGCACATATATGACCAACAAAATAATTAGTAAATGAATGTATTTTTAAAAATCCTTTAATAAAAATATGCATATGATGTTGAAGTTTGTGTAAGGAAAGCAGAGGTGCGGAAACACTTTCCTAACATCAAATCCACAGGGAAGAATGCAATGCAAGACTTTTAATTTTCAAATTACAATTCAATTAAGACACACATGAAAGATTTACAGAAATAGAGAAGATACTCAAAGACAATGAACACCAGTTTTACGTGGGAAAACCCTATCAGGAAAAAACCCACCACACCAAGCTGAATCTCTTTGTATTACAGTAACAAACAATTACATACAAAACAGAGATACAACTCTCTAGTATTAGTCACAATAGCTTTACTCACTGTTCATCAGTTACAAACAACGCTCTCATCAATACTGATTCAACTCACTACAGAATTCTTATCACATTCTGATTTTATCCTCTTGTTGATCCTTATCCGCCAATGCTCCATCGAAGAAAGTTTCCATGCCTTTTCAGATTTTTCCTTGCATGCAGTTTTTCTCTAGTGTTGCAACCAATGCAAAAATCCAATTGTCATCCGTTTGAAATCCGCTTCCTCTGATTTGTCCAACGGGATGCCACATAGGATGGTCACACGGTCAAAGGTGATCAAACTTTGTTGGCATATCGATAAGACACTAACAGTGTATCCCTGATGCCACAAAGTAATCGGCTTAAGTCTCCAACAGTCGGCAAGAGGTTTCAACGAACACCATGAGTCACACCGAGTCCATCGACATTCAATACGTTTTTATAGGAAAAAGATTCCTCTATCGGCAAGATGTTTTACTGATGCTTGCAAGTCATATCGAACTTAGAGAGACCATCGGCAAGACATACCGATCTCGCCAAGACCTCATATCGAAGTCTTTGAGTCATGCCATCGTGTGTTTTCCATTCGACATGACTATCGCTTTTCAGTGAGACTTATATCGAATGCCACAAGTCACAACGATGAGACATTCCATCAGCAAGACATACCGATCTTCACTGTGACCTTACATCGAGTTCCATCATGTCGTACCAAGTCGGTGAGACTGCTCTTCATTGCTGGGACTTTTCATCGAGCATCACCAAGTCTTACCAAGTTTGCAAGACTTATGCCTTTCGCTAAGACCACATACCGAGCGCCCATGTCTTGTCAAGTCGGAAAGATATTTGACTTCGCCAAGACCTTTGACTGGGCGCCGAGAGTTACTCCGATGACCACATGCTGTTAGTAAGACTGTCGGCATGACTTATCCAAGTCGCCAAGACTTCATAACGAAGTCTTTTGTCACCGAGAAGACACCAAAAGAAAACTCTCATCGGTGAGACCTTTCTTCTTCGCTGTGATCTCTCCCCGACACCCGTGAGTTAGCCCGATAAGATCAAACTGTCGCCCAAAGAACTCCATTCGACAAAAGGTCATGCCAAATTCTCTTAGTTACAGTGATAGACTTCATTTGGCAAGACATCAACTCTGTCATGGTGACATGAGCTTATCAAGTAGATTTAGAATAGTTAGTCACCCAGACATGAACAATGTCACAGCGACTTTGCCCTTCAGGAGTTCCATGTCAGTAAGGATTGAGGCACATATTCCAACAAGCTCCCACTTGACGAAGATCTTACTGACACCTCTAGAGCATAATAAAACTACTAAAATTCATGGGCCAAGAGGCCCATCGAACTGGCACACCACCTGAACTTGTCTTTGCTCACAAGCTTCGTCAATGCATCTGCAACATTCTCCAGAGTATCCACTTTCTCCAAAGAGACCTTCCCATCCTCCACCATATCTCGTACAAAGTGATACTGTACATCTATATGTTTTGTCCTGGCATGGAAAGTAGGATTCTTTACCAAACATATAGCACTCTGACTGTCACAGTAGATAGTAATTTTTCCTGCATCAAAACTAATGTTAGAACACAAATGTTTTAACCAGATTGCTTCTTTACAGGCATGTGTAGCTGCCATGTATTTTGCCTTTGTAGTGGACAAAGCGACTATAGCTTTCCGCTTGCTCATCCAACTCACTGCATCACCATTCATCATGAAAATATATCCACTGGTGGATCTTCTGCTGTCAATGTCCCCTGCCCAATTAGAGTCCACATAACCTCGAATACTGAGAGTTCTCTGTGATTCAACCAAGTTCCCATGGTAACACAAAGCATAGTATGAAGTACCCTTCAGATATCTAAACACTCTCTTCATAGCATCCCAATGTGTCCTTCTAGGATTAGCCATAAAGCGACTAAGAGCTCCCACTGCTTGGGTAATGTCTGGCCTTGTACAAACCATTGCATACATAAGGCTGCCAACCGCACTAGCATATGGCACACTGGTCATGTCCTCCATCTCAGTAGGAGATTTTGGACAATCTTCAACAGATAGCTTTGTTCCCTATGTAACTGGAACAACTAGCTGCTTGCAATTAGTCATGCAAAATCTCTCTAGAACAGTCATGATATACTTACTCTGACTCAGCCAAAGTTTTCTATTTTTCCTGTCCCTAGTTATTTCCATTCCCAGAATGTACCCTACTATACCAAGATCTTTCATTTCGAACTTTGCAGACAACTAAGACTTAAGATCAGAAATCATTAGCTTACTATTGCCTATGAACAACATATCATCAACATAGAGAGCAATAATAAGGACTTGATCACTTTCAACTTTGTAATATACACAGTGATCATATTTTGATCTTACAAATCCTAATGATAAAACAAAAGTGTCAAATTTCTGGTACCACATTCTAGGAGACTATTTTAATCCATACCGAGATTTCTTTAACTTGCAAACCAGTCTTTCCTTACCTTTTTCCACAAAGTGCTCTAGCTAGGACATATAAATTTCTTCTTCAAGATCACCATGAAGAAACGTTATCTTCACATCCATCTGTTCAATTTCTAAGTCATACGTTGCTGCAAGTGACAAAAGAAATCTAATAGATGTCAGCTTAGCTATAGGAGAAAAGATTTCTCCATAATCAATTCCCTCTACCCGAGAATAACCTTTTGCAACTAGTCTCACTTTATATTTTTCTACACTGCCATCCAGACCAATTTTCTTTTTAAATACCCATTTGCAGCCCACAACTTTTATGCCTTTAGACAATGGCATCAAAATCCAAGTATCATTCTTTTCTAATGATGCCATTTCTTCATTCATGGCTTCCAACCAAGAGTTTGAATAAGATATTTTAAATGCCTCTTTCACAGTCCTAGGTTCATCAGTGCTAGAAATTAAAGCATAGGCACAAGTAGATTCTATTAAAGAAAATCCATACCTATTAGGTTGCTTTCTTTCACGATTTGACCTCCTCACAGACAGAGGCTGAGGTGGTTCTTCATCTTCTTCAGAACTTTCAGAGCTACTTGAGCTTTCCTCAGTATCAGGTACATTTTGATTTTTCAATTCCTCTTTATCTGGTGTTGGAGGAATTCTTGCTACATCCTTTTCATTTTATGATTTCTTCTTTGACTGTAGATCCAATGTAGAAGGTTTTAGCTCACGAAAAATAACTCTTCTGCTGTACAAAACCTTCTCAGTTTCAGGGTTCCAAAGCATGTATCCTTTTATGCCAACGCTATAGCCAATAAAAATACACTTTACAACTTTGTTTTCCAACTTAGATATTTTTTCAAATGGCACATATGCATATGCCTCACAGCCAAAGACACAATTATGTTTCAAAGAGGGCTTCTTTCCAGACCATGCTTCCAAAGGCGTCTTCTCAACAAGAGCAGAGTTAGGAGAATGATTTACCAAGTAACATGTTGTAGAGACTGCTTCAGCCCAGAACTTCTCCTCCAGGCCAACACTGCTTAGCATACTTTGTGCTCTTTCCATTACTATCCTGTTCAACCTTTCAACAACTCCATTTTGCTGTGGAGTGTAAGGTGTAGTCTTATGTCTTTTGATCCCATGATCCTTACAGTACCTTTCAAATTCATCTGAACAAAACTCACCACCATTGTTAGTCCTTAAACATTTTATTTTTCTACTAGTCTAATTTTGTACAAGGTTTTTAAATTCCATAAACTGACTGAACACTTCTGATTTGCTTTTCAGAAAATATACAAATGTTCTTCTCGAATAGTCATCAATAAACGACACATAGTATCTTGATTTAGACAAAGAAGGAACATTTACTAGACAAAAAACATCAGAATGAATATAATCAAGCAAACTAGAAGATTTGTGAGGACTGGAATAAAATGAAACATGATGTTGCTTTCCATATATGCAATGTTCACAAAATTCGAACTCAAGGTTACAATCTTCAAGCCATTCTACCAAGTTTTTATTTTTCAAGGTTTTTAAACCTTTCTCACCAATGTGGCCTAGTCTATGAATCCAGAGCATAGTCTTCTCTACTGGAAGTTTAACCTCCATGGCGTTTACTCCATCAGGAACGTTTCCTTCATGAGTAGCTTTCTATGACTTCACAGAGACACTATTGCGTTGAATAGCTTGTGCATCCAGCTTGTACAAGGTACCAATTCGAGCACCCCTAGCCAACACCATAGAGCCTCTAGTCATCTTGCAGCCATTTCTAGAGAACGTGACCTGCACTCCAATATCATTTAGCTTACTTACATAAAGTAGGTTTCAAGCCAGACCTGGTATATGCATCACATCATTGATTCCCTTCACTCTTCCATCAGGGAATTGAATTCTGACTCTTCGATGACCAAAAATTTCCAAAGATGAATCACTTGCTAAGTACACCTTTCCACCATTGTATTCTTCATACTTCGTGAACCAATCTCTATGAGATGTCATGTGGAAAGATGCTCCAGAATCAATCAGCCAGACATCATCTGATGCCCGTGTAGCCAAAGCTGCAATGAAGGCATCTGCGTCACTTTGAGAAGAATCATTGCCAGAAGAGTTCTTCTTCTTCTTTTTCTCCTCCTTGCAATCCTTTCGAACACGACCAGGTTGCCCACAATTCCAGCACTTCACCTTGGACTTCTTGCCAGGAGACTTTGATCTCCCTTATGATTTGATCTAGATTTCTTGTCCTTCTTCTTGCCTTTCTCCTTTGATCTACCTCTGACAGCCAGAGCCTCCTTTGCCATCTCAAAAGATTTTCTTCTCATTTCTTCTGATAGGAGAGAAGCAACAACATCTTGCATCTTAAATGTGGATGTTGTACTCCCAATAGCCATCACCAGATGATCCCACAAATTAGGCAAAGAACATAACAGTAGCATGCAGCGATCTTCTTCTATCTTCACACCAATAGATGCTAACTGAGCAATCAACATGTTGAAAGCATTCAAGCGATCAGCAACACCAACTCCATCCTGCATCTTCAAGTTGTACAGCTTCTTCCTCAAAAATAACTTGTTCACCAAGGACTTGCCCTGATAAATAGCACCTAGTCTTGTCCACAAAGAGGTTGCAGTATTTTCTTCATGCATGTTCAGAAGAACATAGTCAGCTAAACAGAGCCTTATCAGCCCTTTTGATTTTCTATCTGCCAGCTCCCAATCCTCTTGCCTCATGCCTTGAGGCATTGTTTCAGACATAGCAGTCCAAAGATCTCGGTCTACTAACAAATCTTCCATTTTGAGTTTCCACAACTCAAAGTTGTGACCATTGAATTTCTCTATTTCCATCTTCCCGGATGTGCTCGCCATCTTAATCTGTAATTAAATTATCATACCTCTACCAAACTCCCACTGGAAAAGGATTGACACAAAAAACCCAACCCGCTCACAAGGATAGCACAGCTGGCCAGGCTCTGATACCACTTGTAAGGAAAGTAGAGGTGTGGAAAAACTTTCCTAACGTCTAATCCACAGGGAAGAATGCAATGCAGAACTTTTAATTTTCAAATTACAATTCAATTAAGACACACATGAAAGATTTACAGAAATAGAGAAGATACTCAAAGAAAATGAACACCAGTTTTACGTGGGAAAACTCTATCGAGAAAAAACCCACCACTCCAAGCTGAATCTCTTTGTATTACAGTAACAAACAATTACATACAAAATAGAGATACAACTCTCTAGTATTAGTCATAGTAGCTTTACTCACTGTTCATCAATTATAGACAATGCTCTCATCAATACTGATTCAACTCACTACAGAATTCTTATCACATTTTGATTTTATCCTCTTGTTGATCCTTATCCGCTAATGCTCCATCGAAGAAAGTTTCCATGCCTTTTCAGATTTTTCCTTGCATGCAGTTTTTCTCCAGTGTTGCAACTGATACAAAAATCCAACCGTCATCCGTTTGAAATCCACTTCCTCTGATTTTTCCAGCGGGATGCCACATAGGATGGTCACACAGTCAAAGGCGATCAAACTTTGTTGGCATATCGGTGAGACACTAACAGTGTCTCCTTGATGCCACAAAGTAATCTGCTTAAGTCTCCAACAGTCAGCAAGAGGTTTCAACGAATGCCATGAGTCATACCGAGTCCATCGACATTCAATACTTTTCTATCGGCAAAAGATTCCTCTATCGGCAAGATGTTTTACCGATGCTTGCAAGTCATATCGAACTCAGAGAGACCATCGACAAGACATACCGATCTCACCAAGACCTCATATCGAATTCTTCAAGTCATGTCGTCGTGTGTTTTCCATTCAGCGTGACTATTGCTTTTCGGTGAGACTCATATCGAATGCCACAAGTCACAACGATGAGACATTCCATCGGCAAGACATACCAATCTTCGCTGTGACCTTACATTGAGTTCCATCATGTCTTACCGAGTCGGCGAGACTGCTCTTCATCACTGAAACTTTTCATCGAGCATCACCAAGTCTTACTAAGTCGACAAGACTTATGCCTTTCGCTAAGACCACATACCGAGCGCCCATGTCTTGCCGAGTCTGCAAGACATCTGACTTCACCAAGACCTTTCACCGAGCACTGAGAGTTACTCTGATGACCACATGTTTTCGGTAAGACTATCAGCATGACTTATCCAAGTTGCCAAGACTTCATAACAAAGTCTTTTGTCACCGCGAAGACACCAAAAGAAAACTCTCATCGGTGAGACTTTTCTTCTTCGTTGTGATCTCTCCCCGACACCCGTGAGTTAGCCCGATAAGATCAAATTGTCACCCAGAGAACTCCATTCGACAAAAGGTCACGCCAAATGCTCCTAGTTATAGTGATAGACTTCATTCGGCAAAGACATCAACTCTGTCATGGCGACATGAGCTTATCAAGTAGATTTAGAATAGTTAGTCACCCAGACATGAACAATGTCACAGCGACTTTGCCCTTCAGGAGTTCCATGTCAATAAGGATTGAGGCACATATTCCAACAATTTGGTCAAAATATTTTTTAATAAATAATTTTTAACTAATATTTTCACTAGGATTAAGGTGTTTTAAAAATCTTGTACCAACATAATTTGACTTAAAATCATTTTAATATAAAATTTCTTTTTTAATCACTTATATAATGATGTCTAGATTGTTCAAATTTAAAATTCAAAAATTCAAAAACAAAATATTAAAAAATAGTAATATGTTCAACTCTAAAAATTTATATATATTTGGAAAATATACATTATAATGTGTAATGGGTTTTAAATTTATTCAAAAATAAGTTGTCAACCATATTGCCAAGTCTATTCCTTTTGAAAATTTATCTAGATTTTCAGTTTAAATCAATTAATAAATAGAAAAATATGTTGAAAACTAAAAAAAATTACATATTTGAAATCTATAGATTTTTATCTGTAATAGGTATTAATTTCATTCAAAAAATAAAAAAAGTTATTAGGTATTGCCAAAACTTCATTCCTTTCGAAACTTTTATGCCTCATGACCTCCAAAGATGCATCAGTACACACCACAAAATATCTGTTAGGATCAAGCTACCAAAATAAGTGAGCTAGTCAACCTCTCCTTGAGAGTCTGAAAGGCTTCCTAACATATTCTGACAAAATGAACTTCTTCCCTTTTCTCCGAAGGGAAGTGATAGGGTGAGCTATCCTCGAAAAACCCTGTACAAACCGTCAAAAATAACCTGCTAAACCCATAAAACTATGAACCTCTGAAACATTAGTGGGTTTAGGCTAATCTATGATGGCTTGGATCTTTGAAGGATCCACGACAAATATACCTTCTCCTGAAATGACATGCCCCTAATATCTCACCTCTGTTTGAAAGAATTCACACTTTGCCAAATTCACATATAACTGATTCTCCCTTAGACACTACAATACCTACTGCAAATGCTCCTCATGCTCCTCCATAGTCCTCAAATAAATCAAAATGTCATCTAGGAACACAAGGAAAAATCTATCAAGATAGGTGCTGAACACTCCATTCATCAAACTCATGAACACCGATGGTGCATTCGTCAACCCAAACGACACAACAATGAACTCATAGTGCCCATAACGAGTGTGAAATGTAGTCTTATGAATGTCTACCTCAAAGATATGCAGCTGATGATATCCTGACTTTAGGTCAATCTTTGAAAACACCTTGGCTCCCTTAATCTAGTCAAAGAGATCATCAATCCTCAATAAGGGATATTTGTTCTTCATAGTCACCTTATTCAACTGTTGATAATCAATACACAACCTAAGGGATCTGTCCTTTTTCTTCATAAAAATGACGGTGCTCCGCAAGGAGAGACACTAGGATTAATGAACCCCTTATCCAAAAAATCCTCTAGCTATAACTTAAGCTCCTTAAGCTCCTGAGTGGTCATCTGATACAGAGCTTGAGAAATAAGTTTTTCTTTGGGAACAAGATCTATCCTAAAATCGATGTCACACTTAGGTGGCGTCCCCGGAATCTCATTGGTAAAGACATCTACAAACTCCCTAAGGATAGGATGATCATCGAGGGACACCTCTTGACTCTCCCCTAACTCCAAATCATTAATGATCATAGCAAACAACTGGAAACCCTAACACATACATCTCCTTAACTGCATAGCAGAAATCATACACAAGGAGATGGGCCTCTGAATGCCAACTACCTCTACCTCTCTACCTAAATCATCTAAACACCACACTGACTTATGTTGGAAATCTATCACTACTCAATGAGCATCCAACCAATCTATCCCTAACACTATGTCATAAAATCCTAGGGGTATGATGCGAAGATCCACCGTAGTGAAGAGAGAACCAATCCTCAAACCACATCCATACATAAGGGATTCTACCACTACCTTAGCTCCAGAGGCCAATTCGACCTGCCATCTAACATCCTACTTTGTTTCCACTAGTCCACATCGCTCAACTACAGAAGGGGAAATAAATGAATCAAAAGCACCTGAGTCAAAAATAATAGAAATACCAATACCCTGCAACACAGGTCTATAGCCTCCACAACTGTGCCCTGATGCTCTATCTAGCAGTTATCAACCTCTACAAACACTTTGTGAGACTTGCCTACATCACCCACTATTGGCTCTGAGGCTGTTGGCCTCTGACTAAATCTTGATGTGCTCTTCTGAGGACATTGTCTAGCTATGTGGCCCTGCTAGCTGCAAGAAAAACATCTTGTACCTCTTCCATATCCCCTGCCACCTGAGGGTGCACTGGACTGTTGGAAACTACCTCTACTAACTACAAACTATGTTCTCTGAGTTGGCTTATCAGAATGATTATGCTTGGCTCACTTCCAAATCTGATTTTTCCTAGACTGAAACCTACTACCTTGTTAAGACTGAGAATTCTTAGGTTTTGACTAGGAATGTTGATGTTGTTGTTGCTCACCCTTAGTGGGTGCATGATGGCTCCTAGAGGAACCCACTAGTTGAGACTGATCACCATGAGACTCGAATCCTACTGGAGGTGCACTACCAATCTTCACACTTGTATGACCTCCTAGTGCCATGGCCAAATTCTCCTCTACCAATCAATCCTTCTCTACTACCACCTCCATGGTCTTCGGATTAAAGACACAAACTCCCCCACTTATACGAGAATTCAAACCCCTAACGAAATGTTGCACCAACATATCCTCATTATCTCCAATACCTGCATACTACTTAAGTTCATAGAACCTATGCTCATACTACTCCACAAACATAGCCATCTGCCTCAACTCATGAAACTCATCAGCACGACACTGCCTCCAGTGATCTGACAAAAAGTGAGCTCTGAACCTTTCCAGAAACATCTCCCATGAAACTAAACCAATATCCAAATGCAATTTTTGTTCCTCCAACTACTACCATGTAGAATCAAAACCTCTAAGGTGCATGATGGCACATCTCACCTTGGTGTTGCTACCATATGGGTGCATGGAAAAGCACTTGTCCAAATCTATCAACCAAATCTCTTCCTCCAAACCACCACTAGAACCATCGAAGGTAGGAGGATGTGCCCTCAAGAGATCCCTCATATGACTTGTTGAAATAGATTCGTACTCTATTGTAACATCTCTCCTTCTAGGAGACCTTTCTCTTTCCCTAACCACCTATTGATTACCCTCATATCTAAGGCCTAGGCAAGCAAGAACCTCCTCAAGAAAATGACACAATTGAGATCCCTCTAACACTGGCTGACCTAGATTTTGACCCTCGCTTTCCTATTCATTTTGAGAGCCCTACTATTCCTCATCACTCTCATGGGAACTCGAAGAAGGTGTGTTCTAGCGGTTAGCCCCACGACCACCACCATGAACTCTACCATGACCCCGACCTTGACCTCTAGGAATTTTCCTACACAACACCACCAAAGGACAAGTCCAAGATTATTAGGTGAGGATCAAAAAAGGGGAAAAACATAAGCGTAAGATTCTAAGCACCAGGACAACATAATGGGCTCATATGAAACAAGAGTACCTAGTGTTAGAACTTGGGATTTGATACTAGGTGTAACACCCCTACCAAGGAACCCTAGAGGACGACACAACTATATCACAATAAGGGAAAAAAAAAATTAAAAGAAATAACAGTGTAATGCATAACATATCTAAACATATAATCTAACCTAAGCACTCTAAGGTTCCATGACTACACTACTAACTTATCTATTATTCAAGAGCTAGAATTAATTTCATTAACTAATTTGTTAACATGATTTGTCAAAAAAACAAGTACATTTTAATCCACCACATTAAATGCTTAAGCAATAAGAATCTCCATAACATGTCATTAGATAAACAACATTAAAGATCATTATAAATAACTAACAAATATACATATATAAATTCTATTACATGATAATACATTATAATCTGTTACATCATTACATTGTTTACAATAATGCTTCCCTAAATACAAATGGGAGGAATACATCAAACTACAATAAATAGTACATCTGATTTACAATCCAATACAAAAGCATGAAGGATTGTCTTTATGAACTGGTACATGAACTGGAATCTGCTACACAAGGTACAACCTCCACGCACATGAACAAGCAACAAGGAAACCCAATGGAGGAAAAAGCACGAACCTCCCAACCATGTGGAACCCTAAGGTCCACCCCCCATGCTAGGAGATAACATAAGGTCCCACTACAACAAACAGTCAAGAAGACAACAGGCTAACATAAACAAGGCTATATATGACTCCAACACAACACTGCAACAACATTAACATCACATAGACACATACATTGCTTCCAAAGGCATTCCCACACCAGAAGGGAAAACATAACTAGGAAATGCTAGACTGAAATAGGGAAGAGTGTCATCTCATGGTCCTAGCATGTGTTATCCTAACAGTCCGATCTCACTAGACGCTAACCCCCATCTATGGTTATCCTAACAGTCTCTCACTAGACGTTGGCCACATAGAGTGACACATGTAGAACCAACATTCCTTTTGTGAGGACAAGGAAGTTGATCTTGCCAACCAGGCCTTCTCAACCCATCCTTAGCCTAAACAAGCACTACAAGAATGGGTGAGGCATCCAATTATCTTGATTAATGTGGAATCTACCCAACCCCCTAATTCATTATTTAGGTTATCGCTAGATTAAGAAACTCCCAAATAGGTTATCTTGGACACCACTTTGGGTTTCGTCCCCCATTGAGAGCCACTCCCCCTACTTGTAACTAGTAGAACCTACACAAAAAGCAAGGTAAAAACCATCTTGCACACTTAAAACAATCATATGAATCCCACACACAAAGCAAGACATTGACCATCTCACTCACATATCCCAATCACAAGCATGTATACACAATGCAAGGCATAGACCCTCTTGCACATAACTCAAACATAACCAAACCACTTCTAGAATAAAACAATCATAAAACCCAACATAAAAGGAACTCCCCTTAAGCCTCTAGAAGATGACCATTAACCACTTTACACAAAAAGACTCCTACTTTTGAACAAAAACAAAAATCACCCGAATTCCACTAATCAAATACATTGTTCAATATAAGCACACAAATAAACAATGCAACCATGAAATCAACATATAATAAAAAATCATCCATTAAGTGATTATGAAAGAAATCAACCTTTAAAAAGGTTCATCTAATTCATTCAAATAAATCCTTCAATTACCCTGATATAATTAAATCAATTTCTTTTCTTTTCTACATAATTTTCTAATTTACTCATCTACATAACCAAATAATCATAAGGAAAATTATTCTTTTTCTAACACCATTATACATAGACATATATACATATATATGTGTGTGTGTGTGTGTCTATGTATACGCTTATATCGGAATATATTTATATATATATGTGTGTGTGTGTGTGTGTGTGTGTGTGTGTGTGTGTGTGTGTGTGTGTTTGTATGTGTGTATGAATATGTTATAGCTGAATTGTTGTTTTTAAAATAATAAATCAGATATCAATATAATAATCACATATATGCACATACATATATAAATATACATATATATACATACATACATACACATATATACATATATACATATATATATATATATACATATATATATATATATATATATGTACATATATATATATATATATATATATATATATATATATATATGTACATATATATATATATATATACATATATATATATATATATATGTACAATTATATACATATATATAATGATCGAATGCCCACCAATATACAAATTCAACGAATTCTATTCATATTCGAATTACCAATAGAAACAAAACTCATCAAATTTCTAGCACATAGTGTTTTCATCCACTAAAGACATAACCCAATATCAAATTTTTGCATTTAATATATATACAGTCACAATACATATTCGATATACAAACACAATATAAACCTACATCATAAAAATCACATCCTATAGTATTAAATGAAAAAAAACGAACTTCACACATTATTTAATAAAAATGCAACAAACTTCAAACCCTGTATAAGCATCGAACCTTATCGATATATATATATATATATATATATATATATATATATATATATATATATATATATATATATATATATATATATATATGCAACAAATCGACAAGTAGCATATGTGCATCAAACTCTAAAATGTATGCATCAAATTTATAGCACTGACTTTAAGAAGGGAAACACCACATACAGAAGAGGCATTTGATGTAGGGAGAAGGAAAAATGAACTTACAACCTCCACAAACACAGGCTTCCAACCAAACAACATGCCTGTTGAGTTATATAAAATTTAAATACCAACACAATGCAGATCTATATCAACTTATGTTTAATTGAAGGATTGGCACAAACATATTTATAAACTATGTTATATGGATAGAAAAATCATTTGCAAACAAATGCATACAACACTAAGGGCGACGCAACAACTCCATCCATTGGATTTGAAATTATCAAAAATGAGTATGAGGCATAGAGATAGTACATAGTTTTTACAATGAAATCACCATATTCTATAATATGAGAAATAATGCTAGCGAAATGTATAGCCATCAGTTGCATAGAATTATCTGAGGCATGTATTCCAACCAAGCAATAATAGGGGTGCGCTCCAAAGTGGTTTGTTGAAAAGGCTTAAATAACTTTCAAGAAATGCAATTGACTAGGAGAAACTTGCCTCAATGCAAATGACAGGATGAGAGACGAATTACAAAGAATGCACAATTACAGGATACACATAAAGAAATATATTTGCACTAAATTTATAGAAAAAATGATTAAATCACTCAACAAACAAAATAATGGCACGGTTGTAAGAAGAGCGAAGACTCACCTGGAGATCCACTCCCTCAAACAATTTTGATACAATGTCTTCCTTTTCCTATCCTTCTGCATTCCTCCCTTTTTTAGAATCAACAATGGAATGCAGTTGTTTTTATAGAAATTTTCTTGTAGACAAATTTTCTTCTTCCTGAAAACAAAAATCAATAATCATGAAAATCTCTCTAGAGAATAATTATTTACAAAAAAGAAAGTTGTTTTATTTTCAAAAACAAAAATATAATAGAACTCTAAAATCTCCAATAAAACATCAACTTTCCTTTTTAACAATCTGTTCGAAATTGTGCATGTGTTCCACAAAAATCCTTTCTATTTTTTTTAATTATTTTTTTAATATTTATCCACTATCACATTTCAATAATAATTCAATTTTTATTTTATTTTATTTAATATTACATTATGTTTTTAAATGTATTATAGACCATAAATATTAATGAATATATTTATATTTAATTACCAAAATACTTGTTACTTAATAATTTAATTTAATTCAAATCAATTAATCAAGAACAACATTTATCAAACAGATTTAAATTAAACAAACCAAATATCAACAACAATCACCTAACCATAATTAGGGTTAAAAAAAAGACCAACTGATGACAAGCATATATAACAATGTTGATGAGGTAACAGACTAGATACTCATCCTCTTTGAGGATGATGGCTAGGGTAGGGGACCAAATGCTATCTTCGTTCAACAATTCCATTGGGTTTAAGGCACATTCAGACTTCTTGATTCAAGTGGAGTCGATGCCTGGTACCTGCAATTTGTAACACACAAAAATTTCAAGCATATACATAATCATATAATCAGACACACCATGAAAGGAAATCGCAGAGTAGCAGGGTACTCACAAGTGAGTAATGCAACACTGTCCCTTTCACCCAAACACATCAATTCCTAACAATCATTTACATGACAAACAAGATAGAACAATCACCAGATAATCGCATAATAACCATGATCAGATAATCACATAATTCTCATAATAAGATTAATCCACATAATCAATTAAGTCCATCTACTAGTCATAACATAAGCATAAAACACCAGTAATAGAAGTATCACCAAAGTATCATCAAAATGTCATCATAGCAGTAAGTTCAACATCAAACAAAATGTCATAATGCCTGATCCTAAGCAGATCAGCTACTAGTCCAATAGAGAATGGTATGAGGGGCACTACATGACATATGAAAAAGATGATGCAACTCCATAAGAACTAATTTCAAGGGTAAGAGAAAAAATTTGAGTCCAAATTTTGGTCAAAAAGTGGAAGTATTTTTCTTAAAAATCAAAGCTTTTCATAATTGGGGTAATAATTTGAAGTAATTACACATAATATTAATATGGTGTAAAAATATGAAATGAAATATTTTGTTTCTAGTTTTCACATATAATTATTCTAATGCCCAAATGATAAAAGTTTCTTTTGTATAAGAAACACAAAATTAGCTTTCTGAAAAAAGTATGTTGAAGGCCAAAACATGCACATATATGACCAACAAAATAAGTAGTAAATGAATGTGTTTTTAAAAATCCTTTTATAAAAATATGCATATGATGTTGAAGTTTGGTCAAAATATTTTTTAATTAATGTTTTTACTAGGATTAAGATGTTTTAAAAATATTATACCAACATAATTTGACTTAAAACAATTGTAATATAAAATTTATTTTTTAATCATTTATATAATGATGTCTAGATTGTTCAAATATAAAAAGTTTATTAAAAAATTCAAAATCAAAATATTAAAAAGTAGTAATATGTTCAACTCTAAAAATTTGTATATATTTGGAAAAAATACATTATAATGTGTAATGGGTTTTAAATTTATTCAAAAATAAGTTGTCAACTATATTGTCAAGTTTATTCCTTTTGAAAAATTTATCTAGATTTTTATTTTAAATCAATTAATAAATAGAAAAATATGTTGAAAACTAAAAAAAATACATATTTGAAATCTATAGATTTTCATCTATAATAGGTATTAATTTCATTCAAAAAATTAAAAAAAAGATTATTAGGTATTGCCAAAAATTCATTCCTTTTGAAACTTTTATGCCTCATGATCTTCCACTAAAAGTGAACTCAAATTATTGAACTTACCTTCAAAGAGGAGATGAAAGTCCTCAATCTATCATAAAGATCTTGTATGTGAGATTCAAAAAATAAATAATTTATGTCCTATAAGTTGTCATCTAGATGATCAAGAAGAAATGAAGAATCCCATGATGCCATGTCTAGACAAGAAGCCTAGGTATGTACAAATGTAGAATTTGTGAGTGCTAAAGTACTGAAGAGTCCTCAGAATTTAATGTTGATTTAAATATGTGGGAAGTCAAGCCTTTTTATTTTAGATAGGATTCACAAAAACTAAGTAATTAAGTGGAGTCTTGAGAGGAGGCAAAGGATTATGATAATTATTTAAGGGACATTATCATGATCATATAAGGGAATAAAATAGTTCAAAGTATGATAATATAGGTATGGATGATCATCTATATCTCCATACATCTCTAAAATTTTAGTTCAACAAGTATGAGGGGAATCAATGTTTGAGATGAAAAGAGTGAGTTGGTGTCAACATGAGAATCAATAGTTCCTATGATATGACTAGTCTTAGAGTACCATGATGGTCCCACCAATCTAGATGTGGTTGAGGAATAATTTCATAGAAGTGGGGAAAGAGGTGAACCCATATGAAATGCTTCATCATGCCAACTCTCCAAGACCTATAATTCCCTCTTTCTAATTCAATAATTGAAGGATGAGTTGGTAAGCCTATGTCACTCTCCTCAAAGTAGTCAAGCAATAGACTAATATAGAAAAATAAAGTGTAGAACATAGGAAAAATCCTCACCCAAATCACTTAATCAAAGAACCCACCAAGAAAAAATGATTTTAATACTAAGTTACAACTATCAAAATGAGGTTAAAATGCTAAAAGTGGAATTTGTGACCACAACACATACAAATAACTAGCACCATTATGAAGTACTAAAAATGCACTTTAAGAAAACAAATTAGAAAAGAATTTTTATGGGCACAAATGAAGACTTAGAAGGTCCAAAAATGAAAAATATGTAGCATCATTTGTGACAAATTATGAATTTTGGAAAATCTATGCATCATATATTGAAACCACCTCTACCACTATGGAAGCATAAAAAAATAACCCAAGTAATTAATTTTCCTAAAAAAGGACTTGATTTATGAGTTAGAATGGAGCCTTTGAAGTTAAATTACAAACTCATAAACTCCAATGATGAAGGAGGTTGATCTTGGGTGAAGTAAGATGCTAACATTATCATGACATCTTGATGAAACCATCTATTAGAAAACACAAATTTACCAAAATATTCCCTAACTCATCTAAATATTCAAAAATTGCTTACTAAAATTGGA
Source organism: Sequoia sempervirens (assembly GCA_007258455.2). Lineage (NCBI taxonomy): Eukaryota > Viridiplantae > Streptophyta > Pinopsida > Cupressales > Cupressaceae > Sequoia > Sequoia sempervirens. Next base: position 21,636,523 of record VDFB02000007.1, on the reverse strand, counting down.
AAAACCTCTTTTCTACATTGTAACCACTATTTTAACTTGGAAACCATTTGTGTGTAGATGAGAAACCACTATTTGGATGTAATAGTGGTTTTGGCCATGGGGGTGGTGATGAGGGTAGTGTCATTTTTGGTGAATTGGAGGAGAGCTCATGAATCAACAATATCAACAATTGAGTGGCAAAGAGTCAGTGAAGAACCACCAAGGGAAATGGTGAGCTAGTGGATGGTTATCGTTGACAATGTGGTGGGGCCTAGACCACATGGCATCAACTTAGATGCCTACAATGCTACTTGGTATAGGGGTTTGTGATTTTTTGTACCCTATTAGAAGAGTATATATGATCAAAGTAATAACCTACTATAAAAAGAAATACCCAATAGATAAAGTGATGTGTTATACTAACACCTACAATAAGTATGACATATGTGGTAACCATTCTATAGAATATTTTTTTAGTATCACTATATGATATTGTAAAGTTGTATAACTATGTGATATAAATGAAAAATATATCTCAAGGCTTGAGGCAAAGTGTTTTGATTTTGATAATTTTATGATCAAAATATGGGTTCACAGGCCTTTAAGATGTAATAGTATGGTCAAATTTGATAACAAAATATGCTCTAAAATGATGGCTACTCTTTTGATCTAGAAACCACTTCCCAAATGCATACCCTTGAATATTTGGCTCTAATGTCCAACTAGGATGAAATAAAATAAAAATATGAATTTCTTGGATGTTCTAGATGCAATGGTGAGCTTATATTAAATCCACCAATATCCTAAAGTATATCAAAAATACAAATCCACAAATAAAAACCACCCAAAATAAATTATTATTATCACACTTTTTCAATTCTCCAAATTATCAACAAACATAAGATAAGATCATACTCAATGCTTTAAGAAAATAATAGATCTATAATACTAGGTCTCCTAAGAATAAAACCGGTGAATCTGAATCACTCTAATACCATGTGAGATTTGGTTATGGAGATAGCCATCCAAGACCAAGAGAGTCTAATGGAAAGAACAAGAGAGACCAATATGAGAGAATATATTATATTCTATCAAAGGATGCAATATATGGGAATAGATTGGAATAGGATGCTCTTATGAAATTAATGTGGATATATGTAGGATACACCACCAAGAGAACCAAATGTACAACCAATGTGGGATAAAGTATAAATGTACAAAATAAATTTAAATAAGTATGAATAGGACCTAAATAATCAATTAGGTTAGGAAATATACCCCATTCAACAAACATGATGTAATACCCATATTTTACTATAGATGGGTAAAACCAAAAGCAACCATTTTTTTGCATAAATAATTACAACATAGGCATGTCATAATACATGCTCATGTATCAAGGATGCCATGTGAGAAAAAAATTACACACCAAAGCATGCATGAACAAGTGAAATATTTGAACAATTGTGAGATAAATCGTGATGAAAAAGTGAAATATTTGAACCATTATGAGATAAATTGTGATGAAAAAAAGAGGAAGATAGGATCTCACCATATGCTAGTAGTTAGGTACTTGTACCCACCACCCAAACATGCAAACCAAGAAAGATCAATTTATTAAGTAATTATTTATTTTAAGTGTAAAATAAATACATTACGAAAATGGTATTATTTATTAGGAAAGAAGATCTACTCAAGTTATCAATTAATTCATTTAGTTTCTTAATCAAAATTTTGAGAATAAAAGAAATATATAAATTAAATGACATACCTTCATTGCAATACATAAAACTAAAAAGGAAAGAGGGACTAGATAAAAATTTATCCAAATATAGAGAATAGATATTCAAGACTAATATAACACCCAAAATAGAGATGAGATATTATGAGAGCTTTTTATTAATATGTATGATCATGATTATTAATAAGAATATATATTTTTTGGTTAAAATGATTAAGCCAATAGATTATGATAATTGGAGATGATAAGGAAATTTTATCTCAAGTAATTAGTATGTATGATGTATGGTTCTAGGAAAATTCACTACCAGCAATTCACCATTGAAAAATTCACTGTCAACAATTCGCCATAGGAAAAATTATTGCCATGACAAATTCACTTCAAGAAGAATTCACCACTAGCAATTCACCGCCATGGAAAATTCATTGCATTAAAAGTTTGCGATTAAATTTTTGTGGCGATGAATTGTTGGTGATGAATTTTCCTTGAGGTGAATTTGTCATGGCGATGAATTTTCCTGCGGTGAATTGTTGGTGGTGAATTTTTCAGCGATTAATTTCTAGCAATGAATTCACCTAATGTCATGATGTATGTATGATCCTTCACATACTAATTGGTATGAGGGATACATATGTATGTCTTTCATATTGTGGATCTCTTCAATAGATGTGTGAGTCGCTTGTAGAAGGTGAAACTCAATATCGTATCCCATTCTATTAAAATTGCACAAACTAGGATTCTAAATATTTATAGGGGATTAATATTATTATCAGTGGTTGGGTATAATTATAAGATTTTATAGGTGAATCTTATATGGCTCTCTTATTTGTTTAAAAGAAATGAAAGGGCATTAATTCTTTCATTATTTGACCTTTGTTAGGTTGGGAATTTTAGTCTATCCCATACATAAAATGGATATTATGTTGGGATGTTATCTTGAAATTTCATGTGAATGTGTATTCCTTATGATAGTTATAGTGGTTTATGAATTAGGTCTTTTAATATTACTTTTTTTCAAAGTTTATATTGGTCTATATTTATATGTTTGTTTGACTTAAATTTTGTTCAAGAAGGATTTACATGTTACTTACTTGTTTGTAACCAAAATTTGAAAATATATAGATCCATTTGCATATGTTAGTTAATTACCCTATGTGATGATGTAACAAGACTAACTAGTTTGACACATGAATCCTTAAGACAATATCTATTAGATCAATATTTTTGTACCTTCTAAATACTAGAATGTTGGACTAAGATTGATATAGGAGTTAACTTCTATGGCTTCATAACTAAGGTTAAGAGAGGGATACTAAGAGGGCATAAGTTGAAGACAATTATTCTCTTAAAGTGTAGTTTGAACTAGAAATATCTAACTTGATCACTAAAACCATAAAACCAATGACCCTCTCATAGTAGACTTATTATTGTTCTAGCATGATAAAATTCAAGGTGTGTGATCTTCCTATAGAAGCATTTAGTTGTATCATTGAGCTATCCAACATTCAATAGTAGCTTATAGGAGATTGATAGTATGAGCTAACCATCTAACCTAGGGTATAGTTAGCTTTAAAAATAACATATAGATGGTGGATGTTAGGAGCTATCGTATATTAGGTTGGACCAAATTTTTTCAGTAAAATGCAAGTAATAGAAGTTAGGATCTAACAACTCAAAATATTTGGCTAGCTATGAAATTAATTTTAATGGTCACATTTGTTGCATTTTGTTACTCTTTCTATGTGATGACAACTATTGACAAGAAAAATGTAGACAAGTAATATGAGTTTATCTATGTTATAGTGATTATCCCAAAGTACTCAATAAGGAAAAAGATAAAGAATGCAATTAGTTATAGGAAAAATCAACATAAAATGTACATGCATTTCTACACATATCCCCTATATATGCATAATGGAGTATTCAACATCTCATCTATTCATTAGGCATGTTTGTAGTATATTATCATGTATTATTCATAACATAAGCTTTATAGAATTGATCACATCTTTCATCCTCTTCCATCTTATATCATATTAAATTATTTATACACCCCCACAAAATGAGTATGTTACGTTTATGTTTTCTCCATGTGTAAGTACATGTCCCTAACCTTGTTCATTCAAGGCTATTCCTCTCTAATGTTATTGCAAGTCAACTAAATGTACCTCATTGTAATTCCTTTACCATGTGATATCTTTGAATGCCTCTAATTGTGTGGGGATTAGTTATCCTAATTCTAGCCTTTGGTGCCCTTGTGGATTTTTCCCATTGGCCTCCATTAGGTTTTCAACCTAACATGATTAGATTAGCTACCTTTGTTGGTTTTTAACTAGATCTAATGAGAGTAATTAGATCAACTATATCTTGCCAACATCATCCCCTATCATCATCCCCTATCTTAAACCATGTCTTGTACTCATGACACACTGGCTCCACAGTTCAACTATCAAAAGGAAAACTTGAATACTTTGGGGTTGGATATGACATCTCGTATTTGACAAGGTGATAAGTTCAAATCTTGCAGGAGGTTGACTACCTTCACCTTGTGTTTTGAAGCACAATTAGATGTCTCTTGTATATAAAGAACATAAAATAATCTTATATACTATAAACCATATGTATACCCAAAAATAAATTGTATGATATATAGACTATAAAAGAATTCCATTCCATTCCATTCCTTCTAATATCTCACATGATACAGTGCAAATGCAATGGCGATGGATTGCTGCACGAGAAAAGAAAATTGTCAGAATAAACCGCTAAAAAAAATCGAGAACAACTATGCGTTGGGCGCAAATCCACGGCATTGAAGGTGGTATTCGTTGAAACAGCGTGCACTGAATGGACACCGTTCCCAACTAAAAGAGAAATTCATCTGGGCAATTTCTACACAAGACGCAATTTGGAAAGGATGATCCAAGTGTCCACCACCATGGGAGCCTAGGTTGCATAGATTTCCGCGCCAGTGCGGCTAGTCTGAGTACACAATCACGAGCTTATAGAATTAGCAGTCGTCGTAACCAAAGAATTTGTGTACCAGAACTTAAGCCATGCAAAAAGTAGTGAAATTTGGATAGGTCAATGAAAGTGGAAAGGTTGTTATGCAGTTATTCCGAATGGCAATGGCAGCGCTGAACGAAAGTGGAAGGGTAGCTATGCAATGGCAGCACTGATGGAATATGGGCTTCTTGCTTTATGCCTGGTTTCAGTCTTTGTTACTCCCAAAGGATTCTCTTGGCCAGTCTTTCACATCACAAAAATGTCAGTCTTTTCCCATGCCAATGGCGCTTGTCATATAGTTGTGCAGGGTATTGGGATCCGTTCAAATTCATTTAACTTGGTATTTTAAGCAGAACATCTCAGAGTTTGTTATGAATCATAGCTGGAAATGAAAGGCATGACTAAATTAGCAGGAATCATGTACAATCATGTCCTCGTGATCTTATACTGCTGTATTCAACTATGACACATGAGTAACTACAACGGTTCATGATTCATTGTTGGAAACTGCCTGGTTTATATATATATATATATGGGGCTTTGAGCAAAGTAAAGATTACATTAAATGAGTAATCATAACATTGGAAATAATAGAGGCTCAGGCACTCTACATCAACAAAGAACATAAATCTGAAGGCTATTGAAAAAGATTAAAAAATATAATTTCTTAACATTTAGAAGGTAATAATCATAAAATTGTTACGTGAAATATAGTGAAATGAGTGGCATATAGGCAGATGGTGCTGGGCGGGAATCTCCTAGTTCCTATACTCTGGTGCGAGGGAATTCTGACGTATTTTTCAGTCAGGGTGGGGCTCCCGAAGATTCTCATGAGTCATTGGGGTCTCTTTTTGTCCCCTCTGCGATGGTACCTCCTCCTCTCAATTGGAAAGAACTTTTTCCAAAAGCTACCAATAAAAATGATGGTGTGGTCAGGGATTGGGGTCCAACTGGTGCATTCTAAGGAGGGCACAACTTTAAAAATCTTGAACCCGTCTCTAGACAAAATGATTGCAAAAATGGAAAACTGTTTGATTGGTAGGTTTGTGGGAAGAAGGCCAAATATCGAATCAATTCGCAAGTGGGATTCTTCCAAGTGGGTTGTCAAAGGCTCTTTCTCTATTTCAACTCTTCCAAAAGGCCCTTTTTGTTTTAACTTCAATCTTCATGAGGACTGTGTGGCAACTCTCACTGGGGCCCCTAGTTCTTCAGTAAGCAAAGTCTGGCCTTGTGTAAATGGTGACCAGGTTTCAACCTATCAACTCAATTGGTGGTTGCTCTTCCTACCTAGGTTCGTCTTATAGGCCTCCCATTGGAGTTTTGGGATAAAGAAATCATCGCAAGAGTGACCAACTCTTTTGGCAACTTCATTTCACTGGATTATGTCACCCAAGAGCATTCCAGGCTAGTGTTTGTCTGCTTCTGTGTTAGTATAGAGCCAAATAAGGTCCTCCTGACCTTGATTATTTTGGAATCTCAGCTTGGTAAGTGGTCCCAAACCATTGAATATGAAAACTCTACTCCTTTTTGTCAAAATTTCTCTTCTTTTGATCACCTTTGCAATGTTTTCCCTAAAGTCTTGCTCAGGCCCCTTATGGGTAAAGTTAAGGCCGCGACCTCTTCTCCTCCTGTCGTTGTTGCTATGGGTTCCTTGGCTGTGACGTAGTCCTCCCCGTTGCCTAGATCCACCCCAGCATCTCCTTTTCCCTCTTCTGGCAAGGTTTGTCTTTTTGGCTTGCTTGTCCCTTCCCCTTCTAAGGCTCCTGCTTTGGCTAAGTTGGTCCCCTCTATTCAATGCCCGGTGTCCCTGCTACCCTCCCTTGCGGTTGACTGATGCTTTTCCCTGGAGTCCTCAAAGTTATGTTCGGTGATCTCTGCCTTGAACCTGTCTCCCTTGTTGCGTGATGAAGGCCCGTAGCTAGTGTTAGAAGATATTATAACTAGTGTTTCTCTGGTCATCCCCTATATTGTTCCACCCTCCCCGACAAAGACTGGCCCCTTGTTTAGCCCTCAGAAATCGGCGGATGTCAGGATTGTTGCTAAGGCAGGTAGGAAACCTGGTAAAGTTGCCAGATAGAAAACTACGGCTAAAGATATTGTGAATGGAAATCAGGAAACACTGGAGCAAGTCATCTCTAGATGTAGTAAGAAATGTTGATCCTCTCTTGGAACATTCGAGGGTTGACTAGCCCTCATAAGAAGCATATTGTTAGGGATTTCATCAAAGAGTTCAAACCTGGCATTATTCTCTTACAAGAAACTAAAATGATGGCTGTTGAGTTTGATAAATTTGGTAAGTTCATCTGGTCTAATGCCCAATTCTTGGCAGTGGATGTTGTTGGGGATTTTGGTGATTTAGTCACAATGTGGAAACCCTTTCTCAATGGCTCCCTTGTTTCTATGGGGAATTTTTTTTTCAATGTTGGTTTTTCTCATAGTTTCGATCTTTCGTACTGGGTGTTATCTAATGTTTATGCACCCAATAATGTGGTTCAGAGGAGGTCCACCTTTCTTGGCCTGCTAGATTGTAGAAATAATTTCTTACGTTGTAAATGGATGGTGATGGGTGATTTCAATTCCCCTCTTTTCCCCTCTAAAAATTAGGGTGGTGTACTCTGGATTTTTTGGATAGCATGCTAGACCTCAACTCTTTTTTGCATGATGGTGGGTTGACAGATTTGGATCTTGAAGGTAGCTTGTTCACTTGGTCTAACAAATGGTCAGGGGACAACCTCATTCAGGTTCATCTTGATCGGTGTTTGGTTTCTTCCTGCTGGGACACTACCTTGCTCTCATTGTCCTCTCTCGTCAAGATCAGTTCGAATCATACCTTGTTGCTTCTTCACTGGAGCACTCCCCCTATGGTGAAAAGGCCTTTTCATTTTGAATTAATGTGGACTTATCAACCTCAGTTCAGGGATCTCATGGCCTCTTGGCGGATGAGCCGTTGGTATAGTTCCGCTATGTATAATCTTGTTGTCAAACTCAAAAATCTCAAATGCAATCTCAAAGTTTGGAGTAACAGAAACTTTGGCAGCATCTTTGAAAAGAAAAATTCTATCAAAGACTAGCTTCGACAGGTTCAGATAACCATGGAACTAGGTTTTTAGGGGGACCTCGCCAATAAGGAAAAGACCTTGCTTAGTGAACTTCACAACATAATTGAGGAGGAGGTCTATTGGAAACAGAGGTCTAGGAATTAGTGGCTCTATGAAGGAGACAAAAACTTTAGATTCTTTCACATGATGACGATGAGGCATAGGAAATGCAATTCCATCTTGGATTTTATCCTTGATGACGGGTCTACTGTGACTAGTGAGGATGATATGGTTTGCACTGGAGTGTCTTTTTTCCATAACCTTCTAAACCCTAACCTAATGAAGTTTTTGTCGGGGTAGATCCTTAATGTCATCCCTACGGCTCTTTCCTGATAGGATGTCTTGACCATGGAAGATAAGGCTCAGGTGGAGGAGGTCCACAAGGTTGTGTTTTCCCTTAGCCCATTCAAGGCTCTGGGCCTAGATGGCTTCCCACATTTCTTTTTTCAAATGTTTTGGGATATTATTGGTCAGGATGTCATGACTATTGTGACTGAGTTCCTTTCTTCTGGAAAAAATCTTAAGGAATTCAATAATATTTTCATTGTTCTTATCCCTAAGCATGAGGGGGTCAACAAGTTGATTGAATTTGGACCTATCAGTTTCTGCAACACGTTCTACAAAATCTACTCCAAATTGTTGGTCAATCGCATTAAACCCCATTTGAACGTGTTGATACACCCTGGCCAGAAAGGCTTTATGCCTAGAAGGAAAATAATTGATGCTATTATGTTGGTCCATCAAACCCTCCACTCTATGGAAATAAGCAGAAAGGAAAGTATGGCTCTTAAGCTAAACATCTCCAAGGCCTATGATAAGGTGTCATGGGACTTCCTTTCTGAAGTTCTCTGTCGTTTTGGCTTCTCAGGTAAATTGTTGAACCTCATTTAAAGTTGTGTGACTTCTCCTAAGTACTTGATGGTTATCAATGACACGCTACAAGGTTTCTTCTCTACTAATGGTGGTATTCGCCAAGGTGACCTGTTATCCCACTATCTCTTTATTTTGATGGTCAAAGTTCTTGGTCGTAATTTTGAACGTAAAATTTTGAATGGTTCTCTGGTGGGTTTTGTAAGTGTGAAATAAGTAAATAATAAATAGCAACTAAAACACTTCTTAATGAAACATTATATCAAGATTTAACATGAATTAAACTAATTTAAAGCACATAAAACTTGAAAGCATCTCATTGTCTCCTATCTCCAAAGATTTATCAAATCACGGAAGGCTCTCAGATTTGGTAAGCAGTGTGACTGTTTAAAATGACAATCTAGAGAATGGAGTGATGCTAAATGTAATGATCTAATGATTGATAATGATTTCTAAATGATATGATGTTACTATAAACTATGCTGACATGAAAATTGATGGATGAAAGCTACAGTAAAACTATGATGGAGCCATGATACGGATTTTACAGATGCTATGATATTGCTTATTGATAAAAATGCTAATGCTATGCCTAAAATGTTTGATTGCTATTCCTACAAAGTAATTTTGCACAAAGATGAGAATTCTCAGATGATTTTCATGCTTCAGAAGGCTATATTTATAGATTTCACGGCAACACATTTGCATAGGGGTAGCATAGCAAAGGCTTTGATTCAATCTGGAGAATTGAATGGTGAGAGATTGAGAAGCTTAAGATAATTATGGGAATGGTTTCTCCCCATGAAAATATTAGGTAGATGATATGAAGAATTAGAGGAATGAGATTGAGAGGATTGCCTCCAAGTTTGTCTCCAAAGCTTCCCGTGAATACCAGTTGAATTAATTAGATTTGAAAAATCTAATTTTATTGGTGAGTAAATAAAGGAATATTGCTTTATTTGAATAAAATTTGATTTATTCAAATTTAGCAAAGTAAGAAGATATTCAATTAAATGAAACAAATATTTAATATTTGCTTATTTAATAAAAATGGATATGATAATTAAATAAGACTTTAAGATATCTTTATTTAATTAAGAGGAAATATGATAAGATAATTAAATAATACAAACTATTGAAGTTTGCTTATTTAATTAAGATAGAATAAATGGATAAATATAGAAGAAATAATGATGATAATAATTAAATAAAACAAAGTATTTAAATTTGTTTATTTAATTAAGAGGAAATAATATGGTAAAATAAAAGAATTAAAAGTGAACTTAATATAAATAAATATTTCTATTTATTTATTAAGTAGATGAATTTAAGGTTAATTAATCAAATAAATCATATTTAATTAATTATATTCTCCAGACCATTTTTAGGTGTATACATTTTTCCCCTCTTTGAAGTGATGTGTTTACGCATTGCTTCAAAGAAAATTTTGTGCTACTACTGCTAGTATCGATGGAAAAAAAATTCAGTATGCCCCAGACATGCCCTAGACATTGATTTTCAAATGATGATGGATATATGCCCCCTCGAGAGATAAATTAATGAATTTTTTATTTTTATTTTATTTTTTCAAAATTTTATATGATTTTTTGATGTTTCGATAATGATGATTTGATAAATATTTTCAATTTCAATTATACAACATCAATTTATCTCCTAAAAAATGATGTTTACTCCGTTAGATGATTAAATGTTGCCCTACTTTGCCTCCTTGTGTTTGATGATTTTCGATCATGTCAGCCTTTGATTTGATATTGATTGATGATCCTGATAGATTAGAAGATTATTGATCTCATGATAGGTGAGATTCAATGATTGATTGATTGATTGACCTCATGATAGGTGAGATTCAATGATTGTTTGATTGATAGGCAAGATTCAATGATTGATTGATTGATTGACCTCATGATAGGCGAGGTTCAATGATAGATTGATGATTGAACTCATGATAGGTGAGATTCAATGATTGATTGATTGATTGATTGACCTCATGATCTAGGCGAGGTTCAATGATAGATTGATGATTGACCGCATGATGGGTGAGGATCAATGATAGATTGATGATTGACCTCATGATAGGTGAGGATCAATGATAGACTGATGATTGACCTCATGATAGGTGAGGATCAAATGATAGATTGATTGATAGGTTGATTGATATTGATTGATAAGCATGTTGATTTGTGATATGTTATGATCATAGGAGGATTTTAGAGTTCTTCCCAAAGACGTGGGACATGATTCTGCATTTGGTGCAAGCTGATATAGATATTATCAGTTGATGTGTAAAATCTATAATGCAAATGCAAAACTAATATGAATGCAATATAATTTAACCATACAAATCTACATATGTAACCATTGGCATCTTAACAGTCCATTTATCATTCTTTTTAACATCATTGAGCTTTTTAAAATGTTGAAAGTGAGTACAGGCATTGATGGTATGAATTAGACCATGATGACCTAAGTACTACTTTCATGATGTTTTGATATTGCAAGGTAACACAAGCATCGAGGTATAATTAAACCGAGATGACCTGAGCATTTCTTGCATAAATAGACAAGAATTAATCACTTTCATATGTGAATTGGAATGTCATCCATGATACTTTGTAGAGCACTTCCCACGACAATTCACATAGTAGTTATGATTAATTCACAGACAACAGATAAAGAAAATATCATTCTTCTTCCCAACTTCTCTAGTCCAATACATTATTGAGTTACTCCAAAGAAATGATAATAATGATAAAAGTACAACCTATTCAACCTTTTCTTAAAGTATTTCAATCATTATTTAGATTAGATCATCCATATTGATACTGATTTTATGATGTTTTTGTGATTTTCGAGATTTTGACCAAATTCTAACCTAAAGACCTATCCTAGGGGCCTTGGGGGTTGATCAAAGATTAGCCTTGCCTACGTTATACATGTAGAGACCACGTAGTTCAATTGACATAAACTCATGTTTTTGGCTTTTTGATACTGACTTATTGACCTTTTTTTTTTTGGATTTTTTCGTTTGTGATATGGATGTCCAATGTTTTTCTGATGGTGATTAATGTTTCATGTTGGACCGTTGTGTTTCGATCATTGTTTTGTCCATTTGTTTAAGCTCAATGTTTATTTCCCCCAATGAGTTTCAGATGTTGCCCCCAAGCTAGGGTGCGACATGACCACGTGATACAATATGATAATGGATGTAAATATGATGGTGAAAGCAATGACCATGGCATGCGTCCAAATAGATGGGAGAGATTATTTGAATCACAAATAGCGCCCGTTTCCAGGTTTTCACTACATTTTTTTATTGCACCTTTTTAATCTTTTTGATTTTGATTTTTTTGTATTTTTTTGTTTTTTGATTTTTTTTGATTTTTTTTTTTTGATTTTTTTGTATTTTTTTGTTTTTTGATTTTGTTTTGTATTTTTATTTTATTTTATTTTATTGTATTTTTTTGTTATGGAATGATATGATATGATATGACTGATTGAAGGAACAGGATGCCCCACAATAGAGATAATGCGACCATGGATAAATGATAGATCAAAATGAAAGATTTACTACAAAACATGTCACACAAGCAACATATCTCTTGTCAAAAGATGATAATGGTTGATTGATTAAGATGCTAGGAATGATTGATTCCATAAGTCATGATGATGATAAGTACTTAGGATCACTAATTTCCTCTAAGTACAATAAGATTGATGATTTTTGATGATTGGTTGACAAAAGATATGAGGATTGTATAATGTTTTATAGCTAGGCTCAAATATGATTTTCATGATAAGATTCAAGGTTGCACAGGGACATGGTAACATGGATTTTGATAAGCTAGGAGATATGGAATGGAAGAAAGCGAGGATAAAAATAATGAATGGTATGATCAAGAGCAACTAGATAAGATACAGACACAAGGCCCAAGTATTTTTTCCCTATTCCTCATCAAGACCAAGGACAGGAAGAAAGGATGTATTTAGTAAGAATGATGAAATATGGATAAGATGAAAGATATGGTATGGAAGATATGGATAAAGTGTATAGGATAAGATATATGATGTTCAAGAAGATCCTTAAATTTTTCAAGATCAAAGGTGGAAATGTAAGGAATGAGCATAGAAAGGATAATGGCCATGAATGATAAGATGGACGAAACTTGTCCCTAAGTGTAGAGTGCAAGAGGAATATGGAAGATAGGATATGGATGATAGGGAGATGGAGGAAGGACTTAAGCATCAAGTTTCACAACCAAATATCCCTCTAATAAACCATGGCAAAGGGGAATTAGACTACTAAATGTTGGCATATTAATGATATGATGGAAGAATCTAAGGACTTATGCAAAGGTTTGGATTAAAGGAGATTGATGGGGGATGAATGTTGGATAATGGATAGGAGATTGGAAGGCCTGCTGATGGATAGATGGAAAGGATGGCAAGATCAACGTTGTCACACACCTTGAAGGGTTGTGGAGTGATGGAGGAAAAATGGATTTGGAAGGTGATAGGTTATTAGATGGAAAATTGGAGGAAGCTTTTGGATTAGCAAATTTGGATGCCAATTTAAATTTTATTGCTTCTATGAGACTTTTAGGAATCCACATGACTTTTGACTTTATTTTTTCTTTGTGGGCCTTTGTGGCCTTTGACATTTTTTTTTTTAATTTATGGACCTTTGTGGTCTTTGAGAATTACCTTTTTGCTTTGATGGGCCTTTATGACCTTTTGAAAATTTCTTTTGATTTTGGATCATTTTTTTTTTTTTGCATGTCTCTTCGAGGAGACATGTTGATCCTTTGATATTTGGCACCCAAATTGCTTCCAAGAGCAATGGGAGGGGTGGATTGAGATGAATGATATGGAGGTATTATGGATGAGTTAATGTGGGTAGAATTTTGTAAGGGCGTCAAGGATGTGTGCCTTTGTTGTTCTTGAGAAATAGGATATGGATCTAGGATAGAGGGAAGGTTTGATGGACTAGGATGAGGACCTAGGATAGATGGAAGGTTTGATGAACTAGAATGAGGACCTAGGATAGATGGAAGGTTTGATGAACTAGGACACTTAGGCATATAATCAAGGCCATGGTGATATGGGTTTCTTTGAACATAAAGGGGTTCTAGGATACCTTGTTCATGAAGGCCTAATCCTTTTTCTTTGCAATTCATACTTTGACATATACATTTACCAATGGGATATGTATTGTTTTTGAAACAAGATGTGAGTCCATTTTTGGGAGGATATGATATGGATGAGAGGATAGGTGTTGGAAGTAAACAGGAATGGATAAAGGTAGAGGATCCCAATTTATAGGTGTGGGGTTCATGGATAGCTTGAATAGGTGTGATAGGCTCTTGAAATGGGGATGATGGGGTGTTTTGATCTTGACTTGGAAAAGGATCATGAGGTGGTATGAAAGGAATATCTTGATCATGAGAAGGACAAACATCTTCATGGGATGAAAGGGTATCTTTGAATGGAAGCATATCTTGATCTTGATGAGGAAGGGAATCGTGAGATTTTGTAGAAAGCATGTCTTGATCATCAGTTGGTAAGACAACATTAGATAGGATGGAAGAACTATCATGATCTTGTGATGCAATGAAATAATGAGATGGTATGGATTGATTATATAATGTGGAAGAACTTGGAAGGATACTTGTCTCTTGAGATGGAAGGGAATTATTTTGGATGAAAAGTGAAAGGAGGGGATCATCATAAGATTCTTGAGAAATAGGATCTTGATCAAAGATTGGAAGAATTTTTGGAATTTTGATATCATGGGATGGAGTGGAAAGAATATTTTGATGTGTAGGGTAGTCTATGCTAGCATGCTTTGGATTGTGAGATTAACATGAATCATTAAATGTTGAAGATATGATAGAAGAGGATGATTGGATGGAATTGTTAACTTGAGTGAAAGAATCTTGAGGTTTATTTTGGCTTATGGTGGATGGAGATAAATGCATGATATGATAGGATTGCTCAATATCATTTGTGTTTGATGACTTAGATTTGGGCTTATTGAACTTTTGCAAAAAATCAATGACATTGAACTTGGATGATGTTGTTTTTGGTGAAGAAGGTCTCATGTTCATTGTTTGGTCAAGAGGATATGGGTAGATGTCTGGCACCAAATATCTCTCTGTGGTTGTTTCCCTTTGCATGTCTTGGAATTATTGTTGAAGTTTTTCCATCTGTTGAGTTAAAGCATTCAATTGATCCTCATCTATTTCAACCATGGTGGTTTGAGTTTCAACTCCTTGTTCTTTGTATTTTTAGTCTTTGTGACCTTGTTAAAATGGGCATACGAACGTTATTGTTTTCAATAAACTTTTGATCTTAGTTTGGTATAGTGTCAAGGATATTAACTCAAGTCAAATAGGATGATATATCCTATTGATAAGACTAAGTTTAAAAATTTGATTATTATGTTTCGTTTTGTGATGGTAGGATGATAATATCCCGATGAAGAAACTTAACCTAATAACCAAGATTTTGTGTTTGATTTGTGGACATTTTAAAGTTTGCAAGATCTAGGTTTAAATTGAAAAAATTTAATTCAAGAAAATTTAACCTAATAACCAAGATTTTGTGTTTGATTTGTGGACATTTTAAAGTTTGCAAGATCTAGGTTTAAATTGAAAAAATTTAATTTGTATGATCCTATTTGATTCAATTTTAAAACTCTATTGGGATTGTGGAAAATGTTTCTGACTAGTAAAAACATGAGTTTTCTGATGTTTATAGTTTGACAGATGTTTCTAATAGCTCTTTGTTTTCTAGTCTTGTGGATGCACTATTACAAAAGGCAGAAGCGCTAAAGTTTCTGATAATTTTGTTACTGGTAAAATTTTGTTTTGACAGACCTTAGATGCACTATGATGTTTGTCATATGCGCTGAAATAGACTGTGTAAGCACTAAAACAGACTTTGAATGTGCTAGCAAACATGGTGTATGCGCTAAGATAGACTATAGATGTGCTAAAGTATTTGGTATTTTTCTAACATTGATGAATATTTATGAAAGATTGTCGATACACTAAAACAGTGGGAAGAAGTGCTAAGACAGACTGCGAATGTGTTGTTTTAGGATTTATTAGTGTTTTGTCTGGTTTCCTTTCTCAATGAATGGATTTATTTTTGGACAAAATCTGGGGCTCTTTGACAGAGTATTTTTGTTGGTAAATTTCTTGATTTTGATAACAAGCCTAATGTTTCAAATGTTTCCTCTATTGTATGAATTGATTTGGCCTGTTAGAATATTCTATCACTGGATGTGGAATGGAAGATGGACGAATAAGTTGACTATGATTATGTTTCTGTGAAAGAGCTCTTCTTTGAAAGTAGGCTTGTGAATATAAGGGCTCTATGGAATAATCATCTTTGTATCCCCTAGAAAAATTGTGAAATCTATGGATGAAGGTTCTATGATGAAGTAGGACTTTCCTACTTTGATACAAAAAAAATATTCTTTCCAATAGTTTCTTGTGACTAAGTTGTTTTTTGGGTTTTTGGACTCTTTTTGCAATGGTTTTCTTGACAAATTTTGTGGACTTCCAATCCCTAATCATAAGTTTTCATGAAATGACTTGTCAAATTTTTGTGTTCTTTTTGGATGATCTTTATCTGATTTAATGATTAAAAGAAACAACAAGCAATTGTAGAACAAGTGTTTTTAAGTCCTAAGATTTAAACAGTGAGTGTATGTTCAAGGATCAAATAGATCCTTCTTGATTTCCATAGGTTTATTGACAAAAAGACACTTCAGACAGACTCGCTCTTAAGGACAAGTAGGTCATCATTATACTTAATCAACCCACAGCTTAAAATTGTGTCGACTCACACAACCGTGTCACCCCCTAGAGGGCGCCCATGTTTTTGTCTTTTCCAGGCGCGTACTCAAGGTTATATTTCTTGATCCCCTAAGCAAACGGTCCTTGGAAATTATATGGTAAGTGTCTTGGGGGTAAATTCTTCCCTTCCCCAACACTGCTGAGTATTAGAATGTTCAGAAACTGACAAGTTGGAACTACACTATGGTTCATAGATAGGGTTTATGTGCGGTGCAGAAAATGATAAACTCCGTCAGGAGACCTCCCAACCTTTAGAACAAAGGCTTTGGGGATGGTTATCTTGCACACTACCATCAAGTTGGACTTTCATCAACAACTCTCTTTTTTATTATAGTGGGTTGGAATCTATGGCTTTAGGTGTTCCCACTTAGGTCGTTCCCGTAAGGTGAGTACTTTTTCCCACTACGACAAACCTTCTAAAGGATTTAATAAAGCTAGAAATGCATAAAATAAAGGATGAGTCTGGTGTTTTGATCACCCAGTTAAGGGGAGAGCATATTCCTATCACCACACAACCACAGTAATCAAGTGTTCAATTTTAGAGCCCAAACAACAATTTTCTATCTATGTGAAGATATTGCTTCATAGTGAAGAAATGATGTCAATTTTAAATCCAAAAACTAGCGAGTTTCTAATGTTCTTTTTAACCAACTTTGACAAAGCTTGTGTAGATGGTTAATTTTAAGCCCAAAGTAATGCTAGTTGGTCCTAAAGCATGAATGAAAAATAACATATGATGGGTTATTTTCCCATGAGTGTTTGAAAACACTATTACAATGGATATCAAAAGCTTTATTTCACTTCAATGCTCCATGTTATTTTTAAAACTTGCAATAAATGCTCAAAAATGTTAGATGAGATCAAGAAATAAGATATATGGGTTAGATGAATGATTAAGCATAAAAACCCTAAAACTTAGACCAAGTTACAATGCGATTTGACTTTAAATGTAAAATTGAAAATTTTAACTCTACAAAAAGTAAGAAATACCTACACCATTGCATATCTTATGAAATTCTACCTCATTTCAAAAAAAAATGTTTCGAAAAAGACCTCCATATGACCAAGATATGGCCATTTTAAGATTGACTATAAAAGCACTAAAACAGATGTCAAAAGTGCTACATAATTTATTAGAAGCGGTAAAATAGTCAAAAGCACTATAGAATTTATCAAAAGTGTTAAAATAGTCAGAAGCACTAAAACAGAGGTCAGAAGCGCTATAGAATTTATCAGAAGCGCTAAAACAGTCAGAAGTGCTATAGTTTGTGTCAGATGCGCTACATAATCTTTCGATCATGCTAAAAGAAAACACGCCTGTATCTTGTACCCTGTCTACTAGCACCAAAATGTAAGTGTGAAATAAGTAAATAATAAATAACAACTAAAACACTTCTTAATGAAACATTATATCAAGATTTAACATGAATTAAACTAATTTAAAGCACATAAAACTTGAAAGCGTCTCATTGTCTCCTATCTCCAAAGATTTATCAAGTCACGGAAGGCTCTCAGATTTCGTAAGTAGTGTGACTGTTTAAAATTCCAATCCAGAGAATGGAGTGATCCTAAATGCAATGATCTAATGATTGATAATGATTTCTAAATGAAATGATGCTACTGTAAACTATGCTGACATGAAAATTGATGGATGAAAGCTACAGTAAAACTATGATGGAGCCATGATATGGATTCTATAGATGCTATGATGCTATTTCTTATTGATAAAAATGTTGATGCTATGCTTAAGATGCTTGATTTCTATTCTTGGAGAGTAAGTTTGCACAAAGATGAGAATTCTCAGATGATTTTCATGCTTTAGAATGTTGTATTTATAGATTTCACGGCAACACATTTGCACAGGGGTAGCATAGCAAAGGCTTTGATTCAATCTAGAGAATTGAATGGTGAGAGATTGAGAAGCTTGAGCTGATTATGGGAATGGTTTCTCCCCATGAAAACATTAGGCCAGATGATAGGAAGAATCAGAGGAATGAGATTGAGAGGATTGCCTACAACTTTGTGTCCAAAGCTTCTCGTAAATAGCAGTTGAATTAATTAGATTTGAAAAATCTAATTTTATTGGTGAGTAAATAAAGGAAGATTTCTTTATTTGAATAAAATTTGATTTATTCAAATTTAGCAAAGTAAGAAGATATTCAATTAAATGAAACAAATATTAAATAATATTTGCTTATTTAATAAAAATGGATATGATAATTAAATAAGACTTTAAGATATCTTTATTTAATTAAGAGGAAATATGATAAGATAATTAAATAATACAAACTATTGAAGTTTGCTTATTTAATTAAGATAGAATAAATGGATAAATATAGAAGAAATAATGATGATAATAATTAAATAAAACAAAGTATTTAAATTTGTTTATTTAATTAAGAGGAAATAATATGGTAAAATAAAAGAATTAAAAGTGAACTTAATATAAATAAATATTTCTATTTATTTATTAAGTAGATGAATTTAAGGTTAATTAATCAAATAAATCATATTTAATTAATTATATTCTCCAGACCATTTTTAGGTGTATACAGGTTTTACCCCTTCTTCTATGTCTCGCCCAATCTCCCATCAACAATTTTTGGATGATATGATCTTGATGGGGGAGGCTACCTTGGTGGAGGTTAAAGGTTGGATAGACACCCTTTCTAAGTTTGCTTTGGCTTCTGGACAATGTATTAACTTTAACATAAGTGTTATTTGTTCCCTGAATGTTGAGCCTATTCTTC
The DNA here is from genome assembly GCA_007258455.2 of Sequoia sempervirens. Taxonomy (NCBI): domain Eukaryota; kingdom Viridiplantae; phylum Streptophyta; class Pinopsida; order Cupressales; family Cupressaceae; genus Sequoia; species Sequoia sempervirens. The sequence goes on along the minus strand of VDFB02000007.1, from coordinate 21,617,196 downwards.
AAGCTAGGATTTCTAGAATTCTTCAATATCAAACTCTTTCCCTCCCTTTGAATTATCTAGTTATGACACTAATGGTGGGAAAGGTGGATAATTTAGTTTGGTCTACTATGTTGGAATAGGTTCAAAGAAAGCTGGCTACATGGAAAGGGGCCCTTCTTAGCAATGTTGGTAAGATCCTCCTTATAACCACCCTTCAAAGCTTGGTTGTGTACCTTGTGTCTATTTTTCATTCCTACGGAATGGTCGAAGAAACTTGAAAAAATCCAACATAGATTCTTGTGGTCAGGGACTGAGGAAAGGAGCAGATTCTCCTTGATTAATTAGGATATATATGCTCTAGGAAATGTTTTGGAGGGCTGGATTTGAGAAAAAACAAGATTGATGAATATGGTTCTTATCACCAAAATATCTTGGAAGCTTCTTAACAACCAATATGAATGGATTACTATCCTCAAGGATAACTATTTGCAAGGACGTGATTGTCTTTCCCTATTGAGCAATGAGGTCATGCCCTCTAGTTTGGTAATCTGGAATAACCTTTTAAAACCTAGAACCTTATTTCCTTTGGAGCCTCTTGGTTGGTCAGATCTAGCACTTTGGTCTCCTTTTGGGATGATAATTGGTTGTCTTCTCAGGCTCTTGGAATCCACCTTATGTTATCTGTTGTTTGCCAAGACCTTTGTAATTGGCTGGGTGATAAGCACTCGGATTATGTTGATTTCTCTCTTGATCCTCCTAGATGGAAGATTGATCCAAATTGGTTTGACCCCCCATGTGGTTGGTTGCTGAAGAACTTATCAAGACTCTCAAGAATCACAAGTTCTTTCCCTCTAATCTACCTGACTTGCTAGTCTGGAAAAATTCTAAGGATGTTATTTATTCTCTCAACATCGGCTACAACATTCTATCTATTTCTTGGAATTCCTTATTTGATTGGAGGCATCTCTAGCGTGGCAATACTTTACCTAAAGTCATTTTTTTCTAGTGGACTATCTATCACAAAAGGATCCTCACTCTAGATAATCTAAAAAAAAGGGGCATTCAACTTGGGAACCAGTGTTTTTTATGTGAAAATGAAGTTGAAACCACTCCTCACCTACTTTTCCACTACTCTTTCTCTTGGCAAGTTAGGCAAAAAATTCAATCTCTTTTCAAATTCTATTGGGTCTGGCATAAGGATGTGCAAGAGATTATGGACTACTGGTTCCCTTTGGTGTCTCACCCTTTGCTTAGTGAGCTTTGATGGTAATCGTTGTTCTTCACTAGGTGGGAGCTTTGGAAGGAGTGCAATAATAGAGTGTTCAAAAACAAAAGTTCTCCATGGCAGGTGGTGGCCAACAAAATTATCATCCAGGTTGTTGAGTTGATCTCTGCAACCCCTTGCAAGCCCAAAAGAAACCCTAATGATTTGGATATTTTGATTGCTTCTTCTTGGAATATTTTTGGGATCCTTAATTCCCTTTGCTCTCTTATCCCTCCAGACAGACATAGTATGCCTTGGTCCCCCCCGAGCCTGGCTAGCTAAAGATCAATTTTGACAGCTTGACCAAACCCAACCTAGGTCAGGTGGGTGGGGGTGGGGTCATCCATGATCACAAGGGAAGGTTAGTTTTGGCTTATGTGGTCAATTTGGGGGTTTAGTCATCTAGTTTTGTTGAGGTGGCGATGGCCTTCCATGGAATTAAAATTTCCATGCAAGTTGGATTCTCTAACTTAATCAAGGAAGGGGACTCAAGGAATACGATTCTTATGTTGACTAGGCTTGTGTCTCTTTGCTGGACTCTTCAAGACCTCGTGTCATCGGCTTGTAATCTTATGATTTCCATTGGGAATTGTAGTGTGAATCACATGTTTAGGAGCGACAATAAAGTCATCGATTCCTTAGAAAATCTTGGGGCTTTCACTCCAAATCTGGTAAAATGGGATGATGTTTGCCAAATCCCAAGTCAGGTGCTTGAATTAATTCAAAATGATGTCAAAGTATTGTCCAAATGAGATTGAGTTGGATTTCTTGTCAACTCATTTTTATGGTTTCCACACTCATCATTTATGACAACTTAAGCCTCCTAATCATTCCATGATGGTTTATTATTATTTGTGTCTCTGGTTTCTAAATAGCCATTTCCATTTCTGGTGTTTCAATGCTCTATTTTTTGTGGTTGCCATGATGGGAGGGGATTTGGTCCAAGATGAACCTACTACTTGTGATGATTGGAAGTAGGACAAAGAGGTTTGGGTGATTCTTGAATGGAACAAGTTGGCCTCGTATGTGGAGGGGATGCAGGGTGTTAACCCCAAAATTTCCATGGAGTTCACCAATTCGTGGGAGAACGAGACTATTATTGTTGGTGGTGTTTCTTTTATGGTGACCCCCGAGCTTATTGCGGAGGTTACTGGGCTTTCCCTAGAAGGGATTTGCATCCCGCGCAAGTTGAAGAGCAATTACTAGGAGGACATGAAACAGTTCCTGAAAGAGGGTGAGAAAGTGAATAGGTTGCATAATGGTTTCAACCATGCTGACCTTCCTGGTGTTTGGAGTGTCATTGCTGAAATTCTCATGAGTTACATCACTCTTGAAGGGAAATTGTGTTGCTTCCATGCCCACCTTTTTTCTATGCTCAATCATCTTAGGTACAATAGCAAGATGAATTTTCCCTTTTGGATCATGTCTTCGCTTGAGCAGTCTGTCAAGAATTTCTAGGCCAAATGTAATAAGTTACCCCTCCATTAGGGCATTATATTGTGCTTATGCAAGTTTCATGCAACTTTTCTTCCCTCCCCTACTATTGTGTGCAACACCTTGACTATCTTGGACCCCACTAACCCTCTTGGGGACCCCAACCCTTCTGTAACTATCAACGAAACTCCTCCTGCCATTCGTCATAGCACCTGGGCTCAGGGTAAAGCCCTTGCTAGTGTTAATACTCCTCCTATCCCTATCAAATGCACTCCCCTATCAGAGCCCACTCCCACAACCATTTCTTCTAGGTCAAGGGATTTTGATAACTGCAATAATGATGATGATTCATGGAACCCCACCCCGATTAATTCCCATGTTCACTTGGCTCAGGGCCATGACTCAAAGGTCCCCAACATCTTGCCCATTTCTAACCCTAACCCTCATAATTCTCCCAACCTGTGCATCAATTTGGAGGAACCTAGCACTGAACCTAGGTCGATTCATATCCCTTTCGACCCCATAAGCAAAAAATTGGATGAAATTGCAGAGACTATTAATGTTTGGAAGGATATTATGAAATGGCTTTTGGGTCAGTTGGTTACTACTAAAGAAAGGATCCAATTCTTGGAGGGAAAGGTTGTAGAACAATAGCCCATGTGGCCTGGGCAGGTGGAGAATAAGAGACATTGGGACATGATTACTTCCTTGGCCAGGTCCTTTGAGAGGTAGGAAAGGTGGGAAAAAGAGTTGGATGATCTTTGAGCCATTGTTGGTTCTGAGGAAGAAAAGAAGAATTTATTGATTGAAATTGATGCCATACACCAGAACCAAGATAATATCATGCAGTGCTTGAGGGTTATCACCAACTACAACAAAGAAACTATGAAGAATGATTCCCTCACTCTTTAGGTTTTTCAGGATGAGATAAGGAAGAGCCAGGGGAAGCGACTAGTGGATGAGGTGGATGAGGGTCATTCGCAGAAGAAGAAGGGCAAGAAGGTGGACACCTCAGCTCATGATGTCACTAAGGATACTAAGGATACCCAGGCCATTCTTCAAGGGACTGTGACTTTCGAGAAGAAGCTTGATTTTTTGTCTTAGGAGTGGAACGCGATCACTAGTCTCAAGCTTTTAGGAGACATGTAGGTGTCTGGTGGTTTTGTGTTGGTCCTAGTTTTGTGGTTTCTTTTTGTTTATTCTTGTTGGTCGAACTGTTTAAGCTTTATTTTTTATTTACTTTTTTTGGTTTTCTCACTTCTAGTGAGTCTTAGGTTTACCTCTATGGCTGTTTTGTAATGGGTACTGGCCCTTCTAGTTTCAATATAATCAAAAAATTTAGAAGGTAATATTTATTCCTTAAGATCATCTTTTTAAGTCATTATTTTTTTTATGAAATATAGATCAATTTATTTATGAATTATAGTGGTTGGGTTAATATATAAAGTTTTTAAATATTTGTTTTGAAATGATTTAGGATATTTAAATAAATTTAATTAATTAATAAGTAAATAATATAAGTAATAAAATTAAAATAAATGTGACAATTAATTAGCAGGATTGGAGTATATAGTTTTAGGATCGATGATAGATAAATGAGTTGAATTTTTTTTGAAATGATATATCATTATAAGAAAATTAATTGAATCAATCTAATGAATATGTTAAAGTCTAAACTAGCATAAAAATTGTGTCGATCAATCTCATGTCTTGCCCAATCAATATTGCTTTTTGTGAGCTTGATCTTGATGTGTGGAATTGGACTAAGCCACATAAAACTAATTTGACAGAAAGTGTGCTTGTGAATATATTTTTCCTCTCCTATTGGATATCTTAGAAGTCAAGGTGGTGTCTAGAGACATTATTAAGGAACTTTCTGACTTGATAGGTGAATAGGTTCTCTTCTAGGTTAGACACTTTAGTCAACTAAATTAATCACAATGAGAAAGATTGAAGGAAATATTCACAAACATACATATGGCCTATATGATAATTGTGCAAATTCAACTCCTTTATTTCTCTTTAGAATTGAACTAGATGCTATAATTATTTTCCTTATGAATTCCTCTTGCATTATTGCATTTTTCATGTGTTTAATTACACAATGAATCTCTTAAATATCATGGCATAACATGCCACATTAAATGTGTGTTAGGTTGGATCACAATGGCTAGCAAAAGGGATAAACAAAGTTGAAATTTAGATTGGATGATGTGTAATATTTGACTATGGAGATAGCCACCCAAGACCAAGAAAGTCTGATGGAAAGAACAAGAAAGACCGATATGAGAATAAATTATACTCTATCAAAAGATGCAATGCATGAGAATAGATGGGAATGGGATGCTCATATGAGAGAAAGATGTGAGTATATATAGGATATACCACCAAGAAAAAAAATGTATGACCAATATGGGCTATAGAATAAATTGTAAGGAATTGTAGGCAAAACAATATCAAGTAAATGCAAATTATAGAATCAAATAGAGGAATTTAAATAATAGAAATAAATTGAAGTGAGGAAGATAACACGAATTTTAACGTGGTTCACCCAATTTGGGCTACATCCTCCAACAATAGTCTCTCTTTTATTATTAAATGTCCAAAAAATGAATTACAATGAACTTGTAGCAACTATTGCAACTTGCAGTAATGCATAACAATGGTTTTCCACTACTTTGTTTTACCAACGCTTTGCTTCATGTGCCTACAACACAGACCTGCCACAATTTTGTGACCTTCTATTTTTTGTTGCTTACATGACCTGCATCAATACAATTCCAAAACCTTGTTGAAAGGCGCAAGACAACTAAGAGGTGGGGGTGAGTCAATTGTCACCAATCACATCCACAAATCTCAAACAATCATTAACTCAAAGTCCACTTTAATCTATTATTAAGTATGAGCATGAAGTGAAAATAACAGAAAGCAATATCAACACTAGATTTACATGGAAAACCCAATAAGGGAAAAACCATGGTGAGGATTAACTCACAATATAAAGTAATCACAAAAACTGATTACAAAGAGGCTCACTGCCAAAGGGCTCACTGCCCAAGAAGGAGGTTCACTACCTATAGATAGAACTCACTGTCCAACAAGGAGGCTCATTGCCTGCAGATACAAAAAGATAATAGAAAAATCAACCAAATCAACTTGCACACATCTGCAACCTTAATCATAGAATTGCAAACATGATCAACTCACTGCTTTCTGGAGTCACATTAAAGTACTGTTGCCTTAATTCACTTTTGCACACTCTTGCTTCTCACACTTGTGGCATACAAACCTTAACATCTCGCCTTGTATTTATACCATCTTCAACCTTAAAAACTTTCTCCAAGGTCGGTTACACACACTTCATATTACAAATTCAAATTAGGTTGGAAACTCAACATTCTCGCGATGGAAGAGAATGAGAGTGGACCAAAACAACACTTAACCAAGACCCAAAACAACATCTTGGATCAACCACACACTTCCTTAATTGATACTTATCCTTTGCATGACGTGTAGACACCACGTCGGCCAAACCTAATGAAAACACAAATGAACTTTGAAGTACATGTTTCTGCAACAAGTGGATAACATGCAAACCACATAACACACGTCATCATACACTAGAACACATCTTGGATGCCTTCATATTCATTTGCAGCTCATGCAACAACCTTCATACACATAATACTTTCCATCAGTCCATCCGGACTGTATAGACACACACAATAATTCTAAACCTAGTCTTCCAGAGCACCAAACCATGAACACCTTTGACAGAACATAGATAACACCATTACAAGCCTTCTACTAGACCCGTAAGACTTGAAACAAACCAGCGAAGGACTATAGAGCATGTACATTTCTCCCAGTCCATAGACAAATAACTCTGCCAGACCAATTGACAAATTAGTGAACACAACTTTCACTCTTCATCAAACCAAAAGCTCTCGTCCAAGATATATCACCCAAAGATGTCCATAAGCAACACTTCAGATCTGCACAAGCATAGGATCAACACAGAAGAAATGTAGAGCACAAACTGGATCACATTTTGAACACACACACAATTCTATCTTCACTATTTCTCAAAAGCACTTGGTAACTTATCATATCAACACACCTGCAACACCATAAAGATAGCTCCATGTACTCACAACATCTCTATAGCATCTCAACTATACAAGCACAACCTACAATCACTTGTTTCCTTTCTCTGCAACAACCTATACTGTGTTGACATCAATGAAAACACCACCATACTCATTCATACTTGCAACAAACCTCACACACAACAATCTGCTAACTTATTTTCATGCAACTAATGGTTTTCCTCATGCGACTTGTTGCTCACATTTCAATGTGTAAATGATGGAATTCAAACATGTTCGATAACTGTTTGTATTTCTAGCAGTTTTACAACCATCTTTAACTAAATTTTATATACAAATCCATAGCAAAAAACCTTTAAGAAATATGGTGAATTTTTGCTTTGGGGTCATTGCCCATAGACCCCCATTGTGGGCATTACCCCCAGGCCCCCATAGGGGGTACAATACCCCTAGTCCCCACAAGAGGGGTGCTAGTCCCCTTGCATTCCCTTGTTAAATAATTTGGGAGGAAAATGCGCTGACAAAAGTGGGGAAAATGCATTAAAAAAGTGGGGAAAATTAAGCCTCTGATTCTTATCGAGCTCCGCAATACAAAAAAAATGTCCCCGAGTAAACTTCACTAGATTCAAAAGGACCTAAATGATTAATTGATCAGATGATATATTTTTTTACACAAACACCCACCCTAAGTGTAACTTGGGATTAAAAAGGAAGAGAAAAAATGTAGTACCCCTCCATTTATGCTTATGTTTTCTGCTGATATGTTTTCACACTGTTAGACTATGATACTTTGTTTGGATATTTTGATCGCTAGTTTTGAGAAACAGTGGATTTACTCTGTGACATGATGATACATTGTACTATGATATTTGATTTTGATATGCTTTGATATAGCGTAGATGTTTTATTTCAGATGATTATTGCTATGTACATGTTTATGATGGACTAACTATTATTTAATTCGTCAGTCTGATGTGATGTGTATTGGTGTGGAGAATGGAATCGCATCACTCGCTTGCGAGTGCCCTGTGATGTCTGTGATTTTCTCCGCACGGTGTTCCTGTACAATGGTTTATATATATATATGCATGTTATTGCTTGGTTGCAGGTTTGCAGGTACATGACACCGACTCCACCTGATTACTCAGGTCTGAGCGTGTCAAGACTCAATAGATATGTTGATTGGGAGATAGTAGTTTGGTTCATCCTAGTCTAGTCTATAACCCGGTCATAGTACATCGTCTGTTTTAGTTCAGAGTCATAGGTTGTCTTGTATTTTTATGTTTGGTTTAATTGCTTGAAAGGAAAAATGTCAATTTTAATAATAGTTTATTATGTTTTAATTTTCTGTTATTTAAATTAATTCTTTAATGTTGAAGAAATTAGTTTTGCATGTTATTTAATTAATTAATTAGTTTGTTTGGTTAAATAATTTGATCTAAAAATGTTAAATTTATTTAATTAAATAAATTAGTTAATTAAATTAATATTGTTTAAAATTGTTTTAAATGTGAATAGATTTTATTTGAAATTAAATGTTTTGTGGAAATGGCATGTTTTATTATTAAACATATTTGCAATTTAAAAATTGGAAAATTAAATAAAATAAATGCATGCTATTTGAATATTGGTTTTAAATTTAAATAAATTAATTAAATGCATGCAATTTTGGAAGGCAAGATTGCCGAGAAGTGGTTAATAGATATTTTGCACTTCTGGACAAGTGTGCCAGTGCAATTATGATTTTTGGTTGAGGATTTTCTCGAATATTATCTAGGGATTTGGAAAATACAGAGGCTATTCAATTTCTTCACGGGAAAAATATCTCAGCTTTTGCAAAACTTTTTGTATTGTGTTAATTTGGTAATTTTGTATACTTGTGGAAGATCCCTTTGCTTGGAAGTATTGTGTGGTTGGATATAGCTTTCTTGGATTTGGTGCTTTGAGAAGATTTGGAGGATTTCATTCTACAGGCAAAAGATTCTCTCCAACAACTAGATCTTCAAAACACATGAAACAGGTATTTCCCTGGTTATTTTGTTGTTTTTGAAAAGAATTTTCTTTATTGTTAAAACCCTTGTTGTTCTTTGTAATCTTTCTGTAAATAAACTTCTTGTTATTTGTGTGAATTTCACAAAAACAAGAATAGAGAAAACAATGGAAGAAATTCAAAAGAAACAGATGTATGCTCTGTAATTTAGTAAAATAATAAGTTCTTTGTTATTTTGAGAGAAGAAGCTTCTGAAAGATTTTGCCGGAAAAGAATTCTTAGATTAATTGAGTATTTTAAATTATGGAGGAAATTGTTTATTATTTAAATGAAATTGAAAACCCATTGAGATTAAATTGGAAATTTGTGAGGAAAATAATCCTGTACAATGTTAATTTTCTCAATTTTCTGTAGAAAATTTTATCAGAAAATGATCTTTGTATTTGAAAGTTCTTTTGGTATTTTATTTATAAATATATATATATATATATATATATATTTATGTATATATTGTTGTGAAATTATATGAATATTTTATTATGGAATCGCCGTACGAAATTCGTATTAATTTCCGTTTATGCGAAATTGTAATTCGCAGATTTTAGATTGTATTTTAATAGGAATAAATGTAAAATTTATTTTAAACAGTTATGGAGGGGGCCGCGGGGCTACCCCCATAGCCACCCCCATATGGGGCGACGGCTGTGGAGGTAGCCGGCCCTGCCCTCACAGGCAGCAGCGGCTGTCTCACAGCCGCCTCCCCATACGGGGAAGGCTGTAAACACAGCCGCGGGCTGCATTCTTTGCAAAACGTGCGATTGTATATTTTGAAACATGAAACATTTCAAATATGAGTTTTTTGAATTAGGGTTTACATAATATTAAATATATACTAATATATATATATATACATATATAAATATATATATAATATATATATATATGTATGTGTATGTGTTATTTATATTATTTAATAAATTATTTAACTCACATTGATTTTTGTAATGGAATAAAATTTTGTTGTGTATAAATACACAGGATAGGAACAACATCAGTTGAAATTATAATAGAAATGATGTAAAAAGGAAATTTGATAGACTTTGATAAGTGTAGTTGTGAAAGTTAAAATTAGAATTTAATGATATTTCTTTTATTGTCTGAGAAAAGAATTGTAATTAAGTTGTTATGATTCTTGATAATTCTTCTTAATGGTTGGATTTAGTAAATCCGAATGGTAGACATTTATTTTCAATTGCTTTATATCGTGTATCTTGTTGGGCAAATTGGGAATGTCGTAGATGTACAAGTCTTCCAGAAAATTTGTAAATGTGGGAATTGGGGATTGTTAAGTTGAATTCTTGTATTAACTAAGGTTGTGTACATGGTTTTGCATGGTGGTTGACACCTGAGTTTTGTGATCATAGATTTGATGATTGTAATGAAAATTATAGTGTTATATGTAGTATGTATGTACACCTTGTTTACCTTAGTTAGAGAACTTAGAATTCCTATGTTATGTTTAGGGGAGTGGCTCTATGTAATGGCCGTCACACAAAGTGGTGTCAGGGTAACTTACAAAGAGTTGGTAAGTTAGTGATAACTAAATAACACAGTAGTTAGATTTAAAATTCTTAACAAGAGTATTATGCCTCACTTATTGACTCTTGAGCTACTTCAGTCTTGAGTATAAGATGAGAAGGCCTGGAATGGAAAATCGGCGTCTTGTTTCTTCAAAAGACATTCGATTCCGCAATGATTTGCAATGGGGCCGGGTTTTGTAAGAGGTTACCAGGGTAACCCAAGTTAGGGGCCGGAACCTAGGAAGAAACACCAGGGTAACCTTTGCAATATTGTGATGACACTCCACCTAAAATAATGATTCAACTTGTGTACTTAGTACATTCGATTGTCTAAAATCTGGAAGCAATGTAACCATCAGTCAGTTGTGTACTTGTGTCTAGGGTTAGTAGATTATGTCTAGGTAACCATATTACTATCTCCTAGCACGGGGGGTGCACCTACGGGTACCACATGGTTGGGTGGAACGTGCACCTTACTCCATTGGGTCCCCAGTTTTTGATCATGGCATCGAGAGCTTCATGGATGGAGAGCTTGCATTTGGAAATTTATGTGTACATTTTCTTTGTAAATTGTAAATCTTGTATTTGAAATCATCCCTCAATTGTTTATGAGGTGAACATTGTAAATATAACTTGTAACTATTATTTGATCTTCCTCATCAGATGAATGAGTATTGTATTATTTTATCAAATGCAATGTAAGGAAACATATTTGTACTTTATGTTATCTTGAATGGAATTTCAAATGCTATGTAATGTTTATCTTTAATGTTTATGTTAATTAATATGTGCAATGCGAAATACTAAAGCCGTCTATGGAAACTCAAAGTAGTGTAACGTCGCATAGCTTAATGAATGTATGCAATTAATTAACTTAAAAATTATACTTTAAAAAAAAAATTGTTTCACTATTATACACAAATGCAACATTCCTTAGGTTATTATGACGGGGCATTCCAGATTGGTATCAGAGCCAAGGTTACAAACACTGGACGCTCTGGGTAATCGCGAGCCCATTAGGTTGACCTAGTACGTAGTGTCGCAAACTGTTAGCCTTGGTTGAATAGTATCTAAGACTCGTTATTGTTATGTGTAGGAACATGCCTAGGCGAGGAGGAAGAGGTCCTGGTAGAGGTTGAGGCGGAGGCCGAGGGCCAATCCCTCAGCTTACTTCCCCTTTGAGTCCTCATTACATTGATCAGGCAGAACAGTTGGATCAGAGGAATGAGGGACAAAATCCTGAACAGTCAGGAGTAGATGGTTCATAGATACATCCTTTATTAGAGGAAGTCCTAGCTCGTCTTGGACCTAGACAGGATGTAGAGTAGGAGGTTGTCAGAGAGAGAGATAGGTCTCCTAGGAGAGTAGATGACTCAGCACATCAGGATGCTATTACTGTAGGACACATGAGGGATTTACTAAGGGCACGCCCTCCTACCTTTGATGGTACAGGAGGTGGCTTAGAGGCTGAGACCTAGCTACTGGATTTGGGTAGGTGCTTCGCCATGCACCCATATGGTAGCAATACCCATGCGAGATGTGCTATCATGCATCTGAGAGGATTCGCCTCTACTTGGTGGCACCTGGAGGAGCAGAAGCTCCACTTAGATATTGGGTTAGTGTCTTGGGAGATGTTTCTCGAGAGGTTTAGAGCACGGTTCCTATCGGAACATTGGAGGCAGCAACGGGCTGATGAGTTCCATGACCTATGTCAGTTGGCTCTTTCTGTTGAGCAATATGAACGTAGATTCTATGAACTCAAGCAGTATGTTGGTATTGGCGATGATGAGCCTACGCTAGTACAGCACTTCATCAGGGGTTTGAATGCCCACATTAGTTGTGGTGTCAGATTTTTTGAGCCAAAGACTATGGAAGTTGCGGTGGAGAAGGCTCGCATAGTGGAGGAGAACCTTGTTATGGCATTAGGTGGTCACATAGGAGTGCGGATGGGCAGTGCTCCTACAGTAGGTTTTAGTCCACGGGGTGGATAGGCACAGACAGGAGGTTCCTCTAGGAACCAACAAACACCCACAAAGGGTGGGCAGCAACAACAACAACGAACACCTCAAAAGAACAATAATCCACAACCACAGCAAGGTAATAGTCCTCAGACAGGAAAGGGTCGCAACTGGTGGCGCAACAAGCGCAATAGGTAAGATCAGCCTGCACAGAGTGCTCGGTCTACTATGAGTAGAGGTAGTTTCCAGCAATCCAATGCACCTTCGGGTGGCAGAGGATTCGGTAGAGGCACAGGTTGTTACTCATGTGGACAGCAGGGACACATAGCTAGGCAGTTTCCGATGAGAGGTTCTACTGGTTTTGGGCCTCAACCTACAGCTTCAAAGCCTACAGTGGGTGATGCAGGACGATCACATACAGTATATGTTGCGGTTAATGACCGCCAAGCCGATCACCAGAACATAGTGGTCGAAACTTCAAGTAAGTTACATGGTGTTAGTGTTTCCATTCTTTTTGATTTCGGAGCTACCGACTCCTTTATTTCATCGACCATCGTTGACCGTTGTGGCCTTGTGGTGGTAAAGCAAGGTGGTAAGTGGCAGGTTGAATTCACCTCTGGGGTGAAAGTAGCGGTAGAAAACTTAGTACATAATTGTGAACTTAAAATTGGTACGTTAACTACCTTAGTAGATTTATATGTTACACCTTTAGGATCGTATGACATAGTACTAGGTATGGATTGGTTAGCATCTTATCATGCTATGATTGACTATCGACTTAAGACAGTTAGTTGCGTTAATGATCTAGGTGTGAAAGTGGAAATCGTAGGTATTCAAAGACCTATCTCTTTGCGGATGATATCTGCTATGTAATTAAAGAGATGTCTTTGTCAGGGATGTCAACTATTTGCAACAACAGTTACAGATTTGGAAGAAGGTGAGAGTCGAGAGGTATCTCTTGATGATCATCCTATTCTTAGGGAATTCACAGACGTGTTTCCAGATGATATACCTGGAATGCCACCGAAAAGAGATATTGACTTTAGAGTTGACCTAATTCCTAGAGCTGAGCCTATATCTAGAGCTCCATATAGAATGATGACCCAGGAGTTAGAGGAGATCGTATTTAGTTAGAGGAACTTTTAGAAAAGGGTTTCATTCATCCTAGTCTTTCCCCTTGGGGAGCACCTGTCATCTTTGTAAAGAAGAAGGAAAGATCACTTAGGCTGTGTATTGATTATCGTCAATTGAACAAGGTTACGATTAAGAATCGTTATCCTTTGCCTAGAATCAATGATCTTTTTGATCAAATTAAGGGAGCTAATGTGTTCTCTAAAATCGATTTGAAATCTAGTTACCATCAATTGCGTATAGCTGAAGTAGACATTCATAAAACTGCTTTTCGTACTCGTTATGGGCACTACGAATTCACAGTAGTACCATTTGGGTTAACGAACGCACCATCAGTATTCATGAGTCTAATGAATGGTTTTTTTCGTACATACCTTGATCGCTTTTCCCTTGTATTTCTCGATGATATCTTGATTTATTCGAGAAACATGAAGGAACATGAAGAACATTTGAGACAGGTATTGCAATGTTTAAGGGAAAATCAATTGTATGCGAACCTGAAGAAGTGTGATTTCTTTCAAACTGAAATTAAATATCTTGGACATGTGATTTTTGGGAAAGGTATTGTTGTGGATCCTTCAAAGATCCAAGCTATTGTAGATTGGCCTACGCCTACTAATGTAGGTGAAGTTCCTAGTTTTATGGATCTAGCTGGTTACTATAGGCGGTTCATTGAGCGTTTCTCTAGAATTGGTCATCCTATTACTTCTCTTCAGAGAAAAGGGAAGAAGTTTGTTTGGTCAGAGCAATGTCAGTTGGCTTTTCAGACACTTAAGGAAAATTTAACTAATGCGCCTATACTAATTGTTCCTGATCCTACTAAGGATTTCATAGTATGCACAGATGCATCCTTAGAGGGTTTGGGAGCAGTTCTGATGCAAGATGGGTGTGTGATTGCATATGAGTCTTGCAAACTCAAGGATCACAAATTAAACTATCCTACTCATGATCTTGAACTAGCTGCAGTTGTGCATGCTTTAGTTCGATGGAGGCATTTCTTATTAGGTCATCGTTTTGAACTTCATACTGATCACCGAAGTCTACAATACATTTTCACGCAACCTAACTTGAATGCTAGGCAAAGACGGTGGATGGAGTTCTTGTGTGAGTACGATTTTGAAGTGAAATATGTTCACGGAAAAGAGAATGTAGTGGCTGATGCTCTTAGTCGTCGTCGACATGAGATCTATGCTACTACTCTTGAAGTAGATTTGAGAGGTCAAATAGTAGCTGCACTTCCTACTGATAGATTATATCAAGAAGTAAGGTCAGAATTTGAATCTGGTAGACCTTTAGAAGGTCAATTTGCAGGGTATATCGTTGAACTAGATGGTATATTGCGGCATTTAGGTCATATTTATGTACCACATTTCAAGGGTCTTCGTACATTAATTATGACTGAAGCTCATCGAGCTCCGTATTCAGCTCATCCAGGAGTTAAGAAAATGCATGCCGATCTTTGGCAATTGTATTTCTGGTCTGGTATGAAACGTGATATTGCTGACTACGTATTGAGATGTCTTGAATGCCAGCGAGTTAAAGCTGAGCATCAACATCCTGCTGGATTATTGCAGCCTCATCTCATTCCTGAATGGAAATGGGATATTATATCCGTTGACTTTATTGTAGGGTTACCTATGTCATCACGTCGACATGATGCCATTATGGTAACTGTTGACCAATTGACTAAGGTGGCTCATTTCTCACCAGTACGTTCATCATATAATGCTTCATCCATAGCTAGGATATTCATGGACGACATCGTTAGATTACATGGGATTCCTCGTAGGATTATTTCTGATAGAGATCTCGTATTTACTTCAGCCCTATGGACTTCATTAGAACATGCTCTAGGTACACAGTTGAACTTTAGTTCAGCGTATCATCCTCAAACCGATGGACAAACAGAGAGAGTTAACCAAATATTAGAGGATATGCTTAGGATGTACGTAATGGACCAACAATCATGTTGGGAGGATTATCTGTATTTAGTAGAATTCACTTACAATAATGGATATCAGAGTTCCATAGGTATGCCACCATTTCAGGCATTATACGGTCGTCCTTGTCGAACTCCTTTGAGTTGGGATCGACTAGAGGATAGAGTATTACTTGGACCTGAGATGCTTCGAGATATGGAGCAATAGGTTG
The DNA here is from genome assembly GCA_007258455.2 of Sequoia sempervirens. Classification (NCBI taxonomy): domain Eukaryota; kingdom Viridiplantae; phylum Streptophyta; class Pinopsida; order Cupressales; family Cupressaceae; genus Sequoia; species Sequoia sempervirens. Next base: position 21,601,600 of record VDFB02000007.1, on the reverse strand, counting down.
ACTGTGTTAGAGAACATTTGATAGCAGCACAGGATAGGCAAAAGAAGTATGTCGATGCGCATAGGATAGACCGACAATTTGCTGTTGGTGATAGAGTGTTTCTTCGAGTGCGACCGCGAAAGAGTGCAATCCGTTATGGAAAAGGCTCTAAGCTTGCACCTCGTTTCGTTGGGCCATTCGAGATCTTAGAGAGAATTGGTCCCGTGGCGTATCGACTCGCCTTACCACCCAGTTTGTCACGTATTCATGATGTTTTTCATGTATTAGTTCTTAGACCATATCATCCTGACATATCTCATGTACTTGATTGGAATGCGTTATAGGTAGAGGACAGGCAGCTGGCTTTGGAGCCCGTGGCTATTCTACAGCAACGGACGCTCGGTCTCAGGGGTCGAGACGTTGATTAGGTGAGGGTCCAATGGGATCCTAGCCATGAGGCTTTAGCTACCTAGGAGGATGCGACACGCATGAGAGAACTTTATCCCTATCTGTTCGCACGCTTTCAGGAGCAAGCCTGATCCTAGGGGGGGAGGATGTAGTACCCCTCCATTTATGCTAATGTTTTCACACTGTTAGACTATGATACTTTGTTTGGATATTTTGATCGCTGGTTTTGAGCGACAGTGGATTTACTCTGTGACATGATGATACATTGTACTGTGATATTTGATTTTGATATGCTTTGATATAGCGTGGATGTTTTATTTCAGATGATTATTGCTATGTACATGTTTATGATGGACTAACTGTTATTTAATTCGTCAGTCTGATGTGACGGGTATTAGTGTGGAGAATGGAATCGCATCACTCGCTTGCGAGTGCCCTGTGATGTCTGTGATTTTCTCCGCATGGTGTGCCTGTACAATGGTTTATATATATATATGCATGTTATTGCTTGGTTGCAGGTTTGCAGGTACATGACACCGACTCCACCCGATTACTTAGGTCTGAGCGTGTCAAGAATCAACGGATATGTTGATTGGGAGATAGTAGTTTGGTTCATCCTAGTCTAGTCTATAACCCGGTCATAATACATCATATGTTTTAGTTCAGAGTCATAGGTTATCTTGTATTTTTCTGTTTGGTTTAATTGCTTGAAAGGAAAAATGTCAATTTTAATAATAGTTTATTATGTTTTAATTTTCTGTTATTTAAATTAATTCTTTAATGTTGAAGAAATTAGTTTTGCATGTTATTTAATTAATTAATTAGTTTGTTTGGTTAAATAATTTGATCTAAAAAGGTTAAATTTATTTAATTAAATAAATTAGTTAATTAAATTAATATTGTTTAAAATTGTTTTAAATGTGAATAGATTTTATTTGAAATTAAATGTTTTGTGGAAATGGCATGTTTTATTATTAAACATATTTGCAATTTAAAAATTGGAAAATTAAATAAAATAAATGCATGTTATTTGAATATTGGTTTTAAATTTAAATAAATTAATTAAATGCATGCAATTTTGGAAGGCAAGATTGCCGAGAAGTGGTTAATAGATATTTTGCACTTCTCGACAAGTGTGCTAGTGCAATTATGATTCTTGGTTGAGGATTTTGTCAGATATTATCTGGAGATTTGGAAAATACAGAGGCTATTCAATTTCTTCACGGGAAAAATATCTTAGCTTTTGCAAAACTTTTTGTATTGTGTTAATTTGGTAATTTTGTATACTCTTGGAAGATCCCTTTGCTTGGAAGTATTGTGTGGTTGGATATAGCTTTCTTGGATTTGGTGCTTTGAGAAGATTTGGAGGATTTTATTCTACAGGCAGAAGATTCTCTCCAACAACTAGATCTTCAAAACACAAGAAACAGGTATTTCCCTGGTTATTTTGTTGTTTTTGAAAAGAATTTTCTTTATTGTTAAAAACCTTGTTGTTCTTTGTAATCTTTCTGTAAATAAACTTCTTGTTATTTGTGTGAATTTCAATAAAACAAGAATAGAGAAAACAATGGAATAAATTCAAAAGAAACAGATGTATGCTCTGTAATTTAGTAAAATAATAAGTTCTTTGTTATTTTGAGAGAAGAAGCTTCTGAAAGATTTTGCCGGAAAAGAATTCTTAGATTAATTGAGTATTTTAAATTATGGAGGAAATTGTTTATTATTTAAATGAAATTGAAAATCCATTGAGATTAAATTGGAAATTTGTGAGGAAAATAATCCTGTACAATGTTAATTTTCTCAATTTTCTGTAGAAAATTTTATCAGAAAATGATCTTTGTATTTGAAAGTTCTTTTGGTATTTTATTTATAAATATATATATATATATATATATATTTATGTATATATTGTTGTGAAATTATATGAATATTTTATTATGGAATCGCCGTACGGAATTCGTATTAATTTCCGTTTATGCGAAATTGTAATTCGCAGATTTTAGATTGTATTTTAATAGGAATAAATGTAAAATTTATTTTAAACAGTTATGGAGGAGGCCGCGGGGCTACCCCCATAGCCACCCCCATATGGGGCGACGGCTGTGGAGGTAGCCGGCCCTGCCCTCACAGGCAGCAGCGGCTGTCTCACAGCCGCCTCCCCATACGGGGAAGGCTGTAAACACAGCCGCGGGCTGCATTCTTTGCAAAACGTGCGACTGTATATTTTGAAACATGAAACATTTCAAATATGAGTTTTTTGAATTAGGGTTTACATAATATTAAATATATACTAATATATATATATATACATATATAAATATATATAAATATATATATATATGTATGTGTATGTGTTATTTATATTATTTAATAAATTATTTAACTCACATTGATTTTTGTAATGGAATAAAATTTTGTTGTGTATAAATACACAGGATAGGAACAACATCAGTTGAAATTATAATAGAAATGATGTAAAAAGGAAATTTGATAGACTTTGATAAGTGTAGTTGTGAAAGTTAAAATTAGAATTTAATGATATTTCTTTTATTGTCTGAGAAAAGAATTGTAATTAAGTTGTTATGATTCTTGATAATTCTTCTTAATGGTTGGATTTAGTAAATCCGAATGGTAGACATTTATTTTCAATTGCTTTATATCGTGTATCTTGTTGGGAAAATTGGGAATGTCGTAGATGTACAAGTCTTCCAGACAATTTGTAAATTTGGGAATTGGGGATTGTTAAGTTGAATTCTTGTATTAACTAAGGTTGTGTACATGGTTTTGCATGGTGGTTGACACCTGAGTTTTGTGATCATAGATTTGATGATTGTAATGAAAATTATAGTGTTATATGTAGTATGTATGTACACCTTGTTTACCTTAGTTAGAGAACTTAGAATTCCTATGTTATGTTTAGGGGAGTGGCTCTATGTAAGGGCCGACACACAAAGTTGTGTCAGGGTAACTTACAAAGAGTTGGTAAGTCAGTGATAACTAAATAACACAGTAGTTAGATTTAAAATTCTTAACAAGAGTATTATGCCTCACTTATTGACTCTTGAGATACTTCAGTCTTGAGTATAAGATGAGAAGGCCTGGAATGGAAAATCGGCGTCTTGTTTCTTCAAAAGACATTCGATTCCGCAATGATTTGCAATGGGGCCCGGTTTTGTAAGAGGTTACCAGGGTAACCCAAGTTGGGGGCCGGAACCTAGGAAGAAACACCACGGTAACCTTTGCAATATTGTGATGACACTCCACATAAAATAACAGTTCACCTTGTGTACTTAGTACATTCGATTGTCTAAAATCTGGAAGCAATGTAACCATTAGTCAGTTGTGTACTTGTGTCTAGGGTTAGTAGATTATGTCTAGATAACCATATTACTATCTCCTAGCATGGGGGGTGGACCTACAGGTACCACATGGTTGGGTGGAACGTGCACCTTACTCCGTTGGGTCCCCAGTTTGTGATCATGGCATCGAGAGCTCGCATTTGGAAACTTATGTGTACATCTTCTTTGTAAATTGTAAATCTTGTATTTGAAATCATCCTTCAATTGTTTATGAGGTGAACATTGTAAATGTAACTTGTAACTATTATTTGATCTTCCTCATCAGATGAATGAGTATTGTATTATTTTATCAAATGCAATGTAAGGAAACATATTTGTACTTTATGTTATCTTGAATGGAATTTCAAATGTTATGTAATGTTTATCTTTAATGTTTATGTTAATTAATATGTGCAATGCGAAATACTAAAGTCATCTATGGATACTCAAAGTAGTGTAACGTCGCATAGCTTAATGAATGTATGCAATTAATTAACTTAAAAATTATACTTTAAAAAATAAAATTATTTCACTATTATACACAAATGCAACATTCCTTAGGTTATTATGATGGGGCATTCCAAATTGGTATCAGAGCCAAGGTTACAAACACTGGATGCTCTGGGTAATCACGAGCCCATTAGGTTGACCTAGTACGTAGTGTCGCAAACTGTTAGCCTTGGTTGAATAGTATCTAAGAATCGTTATTGTTATGTGTAGGAACATGCCTAGGCGAGGAGGAAGAGGTCCTGGTAGAGGTTGAGGCGGAGGCCGAGGGCCAATCCCTCAGCTTACTCCCCCTTTGAGTCCTCATCACAGTGATCAGGCAGAATAGTTGGATCAGAGGAATGAGGGACAAAATCCTGAACAGTCAGGAGTAGAGGGTTCACAGATACATCCTTTATTAGAGGAAGTCCTAGCTCGTCTTGGACCTAGACAGGATGTAGAGTAGGAGGTTGTCAGAGAGAGAGATAGGTCTCCTAGGAGAGTAGATGACTCAGCACATCAGGATGCTCTTACTGTAGGACACATGAGGGATTTACTAAGGGCACACCCTCCTACCTTTGATGGTACAGGAGGTGGCTTAGAGGCTGAGACCTGGCTACTAGATTTGGGTAGGTGCTTCGCCATGCACCTATACGGTAGCAATACCTGTACGAGATGCACTATTATGCATCTGAGAGGATTCGCCTCTACTTGGTGGCGCCTGGAGGAGCAGAAGCTCCACTTAGATATTGGGTTAGTGTCTTGGGAGATGTTTCTCGAGAGGTTTAGAGCACGGTTCCTATCGGAACATTGGAGGTAGTGACGGGCTAACGAGTTCCATGACCTACGTTAGTTGGCTCTTTTTCTTGAGCAATATGAACATAGATTCTATGAACTCAAGCAATATGCTGGTATTGGCGATGATGAGCCTATGCTAGTACAACACCTCATCAGGGGTTTGAATGCCTGCATTAGTGGTGGTGTCAGAGTTTTTGAGCCAAAGACTATGGAAGTTGCGGTGGAGAAGGCTCGCATAGTGGAGGAGAACCTTGTTATGGCGTTAGGTGGTCACACAGGAGTGCAAATTGGAAGTACTCCTATAGTAGGTTTTAGTCCATGGGGTGGACAGGCACAGACAGGAGGTTCCTCTAGGAACCAACAGACACCCACAAAGGGTGGGCAGCAACAACAACAATGAACACCTCAAAAGAACAATAAGCCACAACCACAGCAAGGTAATAGTCCTCAGACAGGAAAGGGTCGCAACTGGTGGCACAACAAGCGCAATAGGTAGGATCAGCCTGCGCAGAGTGCTCAATCTACTGTCAGTAGAGGTAGTTTCCAGCAATCCAATGCACCTTCGGGTGGCAGAGGATTCGGTAGAGGCACAGGTTGTTACTCATGTGGACAGTAGGGAAACATAGCTAGGCAGTGTCTGATGAGAGGTTCTACTAGTTTTGGGCCTTGACCTACAGTTTTAGAGCCTACAGTGGGTGATGCAGGACAATCACATACAGTATATGTTGCGGTTAATGACCGCAAAGCTGATCACCAAAACACAGTGGTCAAAACTTCAAGTGACTTACATGGTGTTAGTTTTTCCATTCTTTTTGCTTCTGGAGCTACCGACTCCTTTATTTCACCTACCATCGTTGACAGTTGTGGTCTTGTGGCGGTAAAGCAAGGTGGTAAGTGCAGGTTGAATTCGCCTCTTGGGTGAAAGTAGTAGTAGTAGAAAACTTAGTACATAATTGTGAACTTAAAATTGGTACGTTAACTACCTTAGTAGATTTATATGTTACACATTTAGGATCGTATGACATAGTACTAGGTATGGATTGGTTAGAATCTTATCATGCTGTGATTGACTGTCGACTTAAGGTAGTTAGTTGCATTAATGATCTAGGTGCGAAAGTGGAAATCGTAGGTATTCAAAGACCTATCTCTTTGCAGATGATATCTGCTATGCAATTAAAGAGATGTCTTCGTCAGGGATGTCAACTGTTTGCAACAACAATTACAGATTTGGAAGAAGGTGAGAGTCGAGAGGTATCTCTTGATGATCATCCTATTCTTAGGGAATTCGCAGACGTGTTTCCAGATGATATACCTGGAATGCCACCGAAAAGAGATATTGACTTTAGAGTTGACCTAATTCCTGGAGCTGAGCCTATATCTAGAGCTCCATATAGAATGACGACCCAAGAGTTAGAGGAAGTTTTAGAAAAGGGTTTCATTTGTCCTAGTGTTTCCCCTTGGGGAGCACCTGTCATCTTCGTAAAGAAGAAGGATGGATCACTTAGGCTATGCATTGATTATCATCAATTGAACAAGGTTACGATTAAGAATCGTTATCGTTTGCCTAGAATTGATGATCTTTTTGATCAAATTAAGGGATCTAATGTGTTCTCTAAAATTGATTTGAAATCTGGTTACCATCAATTGCGTATAGCTGAAGCAGACATTCATAAAACTACTTTTCGTACTCGTTATGGGCACTATGAATTCACAGTAGTACCATTTTGGTTAACGAACGCACCATCAATATTCATGAGTCTAATGAATGGTTTTTTTCGTACATACCTTGATCACTTTGTCCTTGTATTTCTTGATGATATCTTCATTTATTCGAGAAACATGAAGGAACATGAAGAACACTTGAGACAGGTATTGCAATGTTTAAGGGAAAGTCAATTGTATGCGAACCTGAACAAGTGTGATTTCTTTCAAACTGAAATTAAATATCTTGGACATGTGATTTCTGGGAAAGGTATTGTTGTGGATCCTTCAAAGATCCAAGCTATTGTAGATTGGCCCACGCCTACTAATGTAGGTGAAGTTCCTAGTTTTATGGGTCTAGCTGGTTACTATAGGTCGTTCATTGAGGGTTTCTCTAGAATTGGTCATCCTATTACTTCTCTTCAGAGAAAAGGGAAGAAGTTTGTTTGGTCAGAGCAATGTCAGTTGGCTTTTTAGACACTTAAGGAAAAGTTAACTAATGTGCCTATACTGATTGTTCCTGATCCTACTAAGGATTTCGTAGTATGCACAGATGCATCCTTAGAGGGTTTGGGAGCAGTTCTAATGCAAGATGGGCGTGTGATTGCATATGAGTCTCGCAAACTCAAGGATAACAAATTAAACTATCCTACTCATGATCTTGAACTAGCTGCAGTTGTGCATGCTTTAGTTCGATGGAGGCATTTCTTATTAGGTCATCGTTTTGAAATTCATACTGATCACCGAAGTCTACAATACATTTTCACGCAACCTAACTTGAATGCTAGGCAAAGACGGTGGATGGAGTTCTTGTGTGAGTACGGTTTTGAAGTGAAATATGTTCAAGGAAAAGAGAATGTAGTGGCTGATGCTCTTAGTCGTCGTCGACATGAGATCTCTGCTACTACTCTTGAAGTAGATTTGAGAGGTCAAATAGTAGCTGCACTTCCTACTGATAGATTATATCTAGAAGTAAGGTCGGAAATTGAATCTGGTAGACCTTTAGAAGGTCAATTTGTAGGGTATATCGTCTAACCAGATGGTATATTGCGGCATTTAGGTCGTATTTATGTACCACATTTTGAGGGTCTTCGTACGTTAATTATGACTAAAGCTCATCGAGCTCCGTATTCAGCTCATCCAGGAGTTAAGAAAATGCATGCTAATCTTCGGCAATTGTATTTCTGGCCTGGTATGAAACATGATATTGCTGACTACGTATCGAGATGTCTTGAATGCCATCGAGTTAAAGTTGAGCATCAACATCCTGCTGGATTATTGCAGCCTCATCTCATTCCTGAATGGAAATGGGATATTATATCTGTTGACTTTATTGTAGGGTTACCTATGTCATCACGTCGACATGATGCCATTATGGTAACTGTTGACCGATTGACTAAGGTGGCTCATTTCTCACCAGTACGTTCATCATATAATGCTTCATCCGTAGCTAGGATATTCATGGAGGACATCGTTAGATTACATGGGATTCCTCGTAGGATTATTTCTGATAGAGATCCCGTATTTACTTAAGCCCTATGGACTTCATTACAACATGCTCTAGGTACACAGTTGAACTTTAGTTCAGCTTATCATCCTCAAACCGATGGAAAAACGGAGAGAGTTAACCAAATATTAGCGCATATGCTTAGGATGTACGTAATGGACCAACAATCATGTTGGGAGGATTATCTGTATTTAGTAGAATTCACTTACAATAACGGATATCAGAGTTCCATAGGTATGCCACCATTTCAGGCATTATACGGTCGTCCTTGTCGAACTCCTTTGAGTTGGGATCGACTAGAGGATAGAGTATTACTTGGACCTGAGATGCTTCGAGATATGGAGCAACAGGTTGACCGTTTTAGAGAACATCTGATAGCAGCACAGGATAGGCAAAATAAGTATGCCGATGCACATATGATAGGCCGACAATTTGTTGTTGGTGATAGAGTGTTTCTTTGTGTGCGACCGCGAAAGAGTCCAATCCATTATGGAAAAGGCTCTAAGCTTGCGCCTCGTTTCGTTGGGCCATTCGAGATCTTAGAGAGAATTGGTCCCATAGCGTATTGACTTGCCTTACCACCGAGTTTATCACGTATTCATGATGTTTTTCATGTATCAGTTCTTAGACCATATCATCCTGAAATATCTCATGTACTTGATTGGAATGCATTATAGGTAGAGGACGGGCAACTGGCTTTGGAGACCATGGCCATTCTACAGCACCAGACGCTCGGTCTCAGCGGTCGAGACGTTTATCAGGTGAGGGTCCAATGGGATCCTAGCCATGAGGCTTCAGCTACCTGGGAGGATGCGACACGCAGGAGGGAACTTTATCCCTGTCTATTCGCAGGCTTTTAGGAGCAAGCCTGATCCTAGGGGGGGAGGATGTAGTACCCCTCCATTTATGCTTATGTTTTCTGCTGATATGTTTTCACACTGTTAGACTATGATACTTTGTTTGGATATTTTGATCGCTGGTTTTGAGCGACAGTGGATTTACTCTGTGACATGATGATACATTGTACTATGATATTTGATTTTGATATGCTTTGATATAGCGTAGATGTTTTATTTCAGATGATTATTGCTATGTACATGTTTATGATGGACTAACTGTTATTTAATTCGTCAGTCTGATATGACGCGTATTGGTGTGGAGAACGGAATAGCATCACTCGCTTGCAAGTGCCCTGTGATGTCTGTGATTTTCTCCGCACGGTGTGCCTGTACAATGGTTTATATATATATATGCATGCTATTGCTTGGTTGCAGGTTTGCAGGTACATGACACCGACTCCACCTGATTACTCAGGTCTGAGCGTGTCAAGACTCAACATATATGTTGATTGGGAGATAGTAGTTTGGTTCATCCTAGTCTAGTCTATAACCCGGTCATAGTACATCGTCTGTTTTAGTTCAGAGTCATAGGTTGTCTTGTATTTTTCTCTTTGGTTTAATTGCTTGAAAGGAAAAATGTCAATTTTAATAATAGTTTATTATGTTTTAATTTTCTGTTATTTAAATTAATTCTTTAATGTTGAAGAAATTAGTTTTGCATGTTATTTAATTAATTAATTAGTTTGTTTGGTTAAATAATTTGATCTAAAAATGTTAAATTTATTTAATTAAATAAATTAGTTAATTAAATTAATATTGTTTAAAATTGTTTTAAATGTGAATAGATTTTATTTGAAATTAAATGTTTTGTGGAAATGGCATGTTTTATTATTAAACATATTTGCAATTTAAAAATTGGAAAATTAAATAAAATAAATGCATGCTATTTGAATATTGGTTTTAAATTTAAATAAATTAATTAAATGCATGCAATTTTGGAAGGCAAGATTGCCGAGAAGTGGTTAATAGATATTTTGCACTTCTGGACAAGTGTGCCAGTGCAATTATGATTTTTGGTTGAGGATTTTCTCGAATATTATCTAGGGATTTGGAAAATACAGAGGCTATTCAATTTCTTCACGGGAAAAATATCTTAGCTTTTGCAAAACTTTTTGTATTGTGTTAATTTGGTAATTTTGTATACTTGTGGAAGATCCCTTTGCTTGGAAGTATTGTGTGGTTGGATATAGCTTTCTTGGATTTGGTGCTTTGAGAAGATTTGGAGGATTTCATTCTACAGGCAAAAGATTCTCTCCAACAACTAGATCTTCAAAACACATGAAACAGGTATTTCCCTGGTTATTTTGTTGTTTTTGAAAAGAATTTTCTTTATTGTTAAAACCCTTGTTGTTCTTTGTAATCTTTCTGTAAATAAACTTCTTGTTATTTGTGTGAATTTCACAAAAACAAGAATAGAGAAAACAATGGAAGAAATTCAAAAGAAACAGATGTATGCTCTGTAATTTAGTAAAATAATAAGTTCTTTGTTATTTTGAGAGAAGAAGCTTCTGAAAGATTTTGCCGGAAAATAATTCTTAGATTAATTGAGTATTTTAAATTATGGAGGAAATTGTTTATTATTTAAATGAAATTGAAAACCCATTGAGATTAAATTGGAAATTTGTGAGGAAAATAATCCTGTACAATGTTAATTTTCTCAATTTTCTGTAGAAAATTTTATCAGAAAATGATCTCTGTATTTGAAAGTTCTTTTGGTATTTTATTTATAAATATATATATATATATATATATATGTAATTATTGTTGTGAAGTTATATGAATATTTAATTATGGAATCGCCGTACGAAATTTGTATTAATTTCCGTTTATGCAAAATTGTAATTAGCAGATTTTAGATTGTATTTTAACAGGAATAAATGTTAAATTTATTTTACACAGTTATGGAGGGGGTTGCGGGGCTACCCCCACAGCCACCCCCATATGGGGCGACGGCTGTGGAGGTAGCCGGCGCTGCCCTCACAGGCAGCGGCGGCTGTCTCCCAGCTGCCTCCCCATACGGGGAAGGTTGTAAACACAGCCGCGAGCTACGTTCTTTGCAAAACGTGCGACTGTATATTTTGAAACATGAAACATTTCAAATATGATTTTTTAAAATTAGGGTTTACATAATATTAAATATATACTAATATATATATATATACATATATAAATATATATATATATGTATGTGTATGTGTTATTTATATTATTTAATAAATTATTTAACTCACATTTATTTTTGTAATGGAATAAAATTTTGTTGTGTATAAATACACAGGATAGGAACAACATCAGTTGAAATTATAACAAAAATGATGTAAAAAGGAAATTTGATAGACTTTGATAAGTGTAGTTGTGAAAGTTAAAATTATAATTTAATGATATTTCTTTTATTGTCGTAGAAAATAATTGTAATTAAGTTGTTATGATTCTTGATAATTCTTATTAATGGTTGGATTTAGTAAATCCGAATGGTAGACATTTATTTTCAATTGCTTTATATCATGTATCTTGTTGGGAAAATTGGGAATGTCGTAGATGTACAAGTCTTCCAGACAATTTGTAAATGTGGGAATTGGGGATTGTTAAGTTGAATTATTGTATTAACTAAGGTTGTGTACATGGTTTTGCATGGTGGTTGACACCTGAGTTTTGTGATCATAGATTTGATGATTTTAATGAAAGTTATAGTGTTATATGTAGTATGTATGTACACCTTGTTTACCTTAGTTAGAGAGCTTAGAATTCCTATGTTATGTTTAGGGGAGTGGCTCTATGTAATGGCCGACACACAAAGTGGTGTCAGGGTAACTTACAAAGAGTTGGTAAGTTAGTGATAACTAAATAACACAGTAGTTAGATTTAAAATTCTTAACAAGAGTATTATGCCTCACTTATTGACTCTTGAGCTACTTCAGTCTTGAGTATAAGATGAGAAGGCCTAGAATGGAAAATCGGCGTCTTGTTTCTTCAAAAGACATTCGATTCCACAATGATTTGCAATGGGGCCCAATTTCGTAAGAGGTTACCAGGGTAACCCAAGTTGGGGGCCGGAACCTAGGAAGAAACACCAGGGTAACCTTTGCAATATTGTGATGACACTCCACCTAAAATAATAGTTCACCTTGTGTACTTAGTACATTCGATTGTCTAAAATCTGGAAGCAATGTAACCATTAGTCAGTTGTGTACTTGTGTCTAGGGTTAGTAGATTATGTCTAGGTAACCATATTACTATCTCCTAGCACGGGGGGTGGACCTACGGGTACCACATGGTTGGGTGGAACGTGCACCTTACTCCGTTGGGTCCCCAGTTTGTGATCATGGCATCGAGAGCTCGCATTTGGAAACTTATGTGTACATCTTCTTTGTAAATTGTAAATATTGTATTTGAAATCATCCCTCAATTGTTTATGAGGTGAACATTGTAAATGTAACTTGTAACTATTATTTGATCTTCCTCATCAGATGAATTAGTATTGTATTATTTTATCAAATGCAATGTAAGGAAACATATTTGTACTTTATGTTATCTTGAATGGAATTTCAAATGTTATGTAATGTTTATCTTTAATGTTTATGTTAATTAATATGTGCAATGCGAAATACTAAAGTCATCTATGGAAACTCAAAGTAGTGTAACATTGCATAGCTTAATGAATGTATGCAATTAATTAACTTAAAAATTATACTTTAAAAAAATAAAGTATTTCACTATTATACACAAATGCAACATTCCTTAGGTTATTATGACGGGGCATTACAAAAAAATACTCAAATCAGGTTCCTGACAATAAGGGCATGTTATATACCCATTTATAAAAGGATCCCATCAAAGAATTAGAGAAGGAAAGAGAAGACAGGATCAAGAATCCCACACAAGATCAAGAGAGAAGGTTTAAGTGACCCCCTAAATTATTGATAAATAAATTTTAGTGTGAGGAAAAATTTCCTCCTAGAATAGATAAGATATAAACCAAGTATTCCTCTTAATGTGTAGTGTCATTCACCAATGGTGGAATCTTGATACTTAATGCTAAAGATGATCCAAGAATTCATAACAACATTCCTCCCCTTAGGAAGAAATAAATCCAAAGGTGAATGTAGAAGATCTTCTCATTCTTAAAAGGAATATGAGAGAAGAAAGTAAAAAATATAGATCTCTAGAAGTTTCTCAAATTTCACCATGTCAAGAGTTCCAATCTTAACTAAATAAAGAAATAATGTTGAACAATGTGAAAAATGATGCATAGCAGGTACCAAATATGTCTACAAATCTTCTAAAATCTATTCAAGCTACTACAAACTAATGCCAATTTGTGACAAACATTGATAAGATGAATTAAGTATAATGAAAGATTTAGGTATAGTAACCACAGATATATGGTTCTCACAATATGTAAGACAAAAAGATTGATGAGAATTTGATACTCCTATAGGTGGTGTGAACATGAATATTGATTGAGTCAAAATTGTCAAATCATGAAAATTTGCAGAATATGTCATTATAGAAGCATATATCTATGGTGAAATAACATAAATATTTAAATGTGTTCTCATGACATATGAAAAGTATGATGCAACTCAATAAGAGCTAATGTCAAGGGTAAGTGCAAGAAGTTGAGTCCAATTTTTGGTCAAAAAGTGGAAGCATTTTTCTTAGAAATTAGAGCTTTTCATATTTGGGTTAACAATTTGAAGTACTTACACATAGAATATTAATATGGTGTAAAAATATGAAATGAAATATTTTGTTTCTAGTTTTCAAACATATAATTATTCTAATGCCTAAATGATAAAAGTTTCTTTTGTATAGGACACACAAAATTGGATTTTAAAAAAAAGTATGTTGAAAGCCAAAACATGCAAAATAAGTAGTAAATGAATGTATTTTTAAAAATCATTTTATGGAAAGATGCATATGATGCTGAAGTTTGGTCAAAATATTTTTTAGTAATTTTTTTGTAAATAATTTTTTAATTAATATTTTTACTAGGATTAAGGTGTTTTTAAAAATATTGTACCAACACAATTTGACTTAAGATAATTGTAATATAAAATTTATTTTTTTAATCATGTATATAATGGTGTCTAGATTGTATAAATACAAAAAAAAAAAATTAAAAAAGAAAATCAAAATATTAAAATTAGTAATATGTTCAACTCTAACAAATTATATATATTTGAAAAAAATACATTATCATGTGTAATGAGTTTTAATTTTATTCAAAAATTAGTTGTCAACCATATTGCCAAAGTCCATTTCTTTTGAAAGTTTATCTAGATTTTATTTCAAATCAATTAATAAATAGAAAAATATGTTGAAAACAAAAATATATATATATTTGAAATCTATAGATTGTCATCTATAATAGGTATTAATTTCATTCAAAAAAAATTAAAAAAAGTTATCACGTATTGCAAAAAATTCATTCCTTTTGAAACTTTTATGCCTCATGGTCTTCCACTAAAAGTGAACTCAAATTATTGCACTTACCTTCAAAGGGAAGATGGATGTCATCAATCTATCATCAATATCTTGTATGTGAGATTCAACAAATAAATAATATATTTCCTATAAGTTGTCATCTCAATGAACAAGAAGAAATGAAGAATCCCATGATGTCATTTTGAGACAAGAAGCCTAGGTATGAACAAATGTAGAATTTGCGAGTGCCGAAAGTGAGGAGTTCTCAACATTTAATGTCAATTTAAAGATGTGAAAAGTGAAGAATTTGTATTTGAAATAGGATTCACAAAATCTAAGGAATTAATTGGAGTCTCTAGAGGAGGCAAAGGAGTGGGATAATTATTTAAGGAACATTATCGTGATCATATAAGGGAATAAAATAGTTCAAAGTATGATAATATAGGAATGGAGGATCATCTATATCTTCATACATCTATAAATTTTAGTCTAATAAGCATGAGGGGAATCAATGTTTGAGATGGAAAAGAGAAAGTTGTTGTTAACATGAAAATCAATAGTTCCTATGATATGACTAGTCTTAGAGTACCATAGATGGTCCCAACAATCTAGAGGTTGTTGAGGAATAATTTCATACAAGTGGGGAAAGAGGTTAACCCATATGAAATGCTTCATCATACCAACTCTCCAAGACCTAGAATTCCATATTTTTAATTAAAAATTTGAAGGATGAGTTGGTAAACCCATGGCACTCCTCAAATTAGTCAAGAAATAGACCAATATAGAAAAAGAAAGTGTAGAGTCATAGGAAAAATCGTCACCCAAATCACTTAATCAAAGAACCCCCAATAAAATATTATTTTAATATTTTACAACTATCAAAATGAGGTTAAAATGCTAAAATTAGAATTTTTGATCACAACACATACAAATAACTAGCACCACTATGAAGTACTAAAAAATGCACTTTAAAAAAACATTTGAATATGATTTTGTATGGGAACAAATGAAGCCTTAGAAGGTCAAAAAATGAAAAATGTGTAGCATCACTTGTGACAAATTATGAAGTTTGGAAAATCTATGCATCAAAATTTGAAACCACCTCTACCACTATGGAAGCGTGAAAAATAACCCGTAATTGATTTTCCTAAAAAAGGACTTGATTTATGAGTTAGAATGGAGCCTTTGAAGTTAAATTATGAATTCAAAAACTCCAGTGGTGAAGGAGGTTGATCTTTGGTGGAGTAAGATGGTAACATTATCATGACATCATGATAAAATCATCTATTAGAGAACACAAATTTACCAAAAATATTCCTTGAATCATCTAAATATTCAAAAATTGCTTATTAGAATAAAAAAACCTCTTTTATACATTGAAACCACTGTTTTAACTTGGAAACCACTTTTTGGATGTAATGGTGGTTTTGGACATGGGGGTGGTGATGAGGGTAGTGTCATTTTTGGTGAATTGGAGGAGAGCTCATGTATCAACAATTGAGTGGAAAAGAGTCAGTGAAGAACCACCAAGAGCAATGGTGAGCTAGTGGATGATTATTGTTGACAATGTGGTGGGGCCTAGACCACATGGCATCAACTTAGAGGCCTACAATGCTACTTGGTATAGGGGTTTGTGATATCTTGTACCCTATTAGAAGATTCTATATGATCAAATTAAGAACCTACTATAAAAATCAATACCCAATAGATAAAGTGATGTGTTATACTAACACCTAGACAATAAGTATGACATATGCGGTAACTATGCTATAGAGTATTTTTTAGTATCACTATATGATATGATAAAAGTGTATAACTTTGTGATATAAAAGAAAAATATATCTTAAGGCTCGAGGAAAAGTGCTTTTATTTTGATAATTTTATGATCAAAATATGGGTTCATGGGCCTTTTAGATGTAATAGTATAGTCAAATTTGATAATAAAAAATGCTCCAAAATGATGGCTACTCTTTTGATCTAGTAACCACTTCCCAAATGTATACCCTTGAATATTTGCCTCCAATGTCCAACTAGGATGCAATAAAATAAAAATATGACTTTCTTGGATGTTCTAGATGCAATGACATGAGCTTATATTAAATCCACCAATATCCTAAAGTATATCTACAATATAAAACCAAAAAGAAAAAACACCCAAAATAAATTATTATTATCACACTTTTTCAATCCTCCAAACTATCCACGAACATAAGAGAAGAGCACACTCAATTCTTTATTCAATGCTTTAAGAAAATATTAGATCTATAATACTAGGTCTCCTAAGAATAAAACCAATGAATCTGAATCACTCTAATACCAAGTAAGATTTGGTTAATGAGATAGCCATCCAAGACCAAGAAAGTCTAATGAAAAGAACAAGAAAGAACAATATGAGAGAATATATTATATTCTATCAAAGGATGCAATATATGGGAATAGATTGGAATAGGATTCTCCTTTGAAAGTAATATGTGGGTATATATAGGTTACACCACCAAGAGAACCAAATGTATAACCAATGTGGGATAAAGTATAAATGTTCAAAATGAATTTAAATAGGAACGAATAAGACCTAAATAATAAATTACGTTAGGAATTATACTATATTCAACAAAAATGATGTAATACCCATATTTTATTATAGATGGGTAAAACCAAAACTAACCATTTTTTTACATAAATAATTACAACATAGGAATGATGCATGCACATGCATCAAGGATGTCATGTGAGAAAACAATTACATACCAAAGCATGCATAAACGAGTGAAATATTTGAACCATTATGAGATAAATTGTGATGAAAAAAATAAGGAATATAGGATCTCACCATATGCCAATAGTTAGGTACTTGTACCCACTAGCCAAACATGCAAACCAAGAAAGATTAATTTATTAACTAATTATTTATTTTAAGTGCAAAATAAATATGTAAAATGGTATTATTTATTAGGAATAAAGATCTACTCAAATTATTAACTAATCCATTTAATTTCTTAATCAAAATTTTGAGAATAAAATAAATTAATTAATTAAATGGCATCATATAACATGAATAAATCTTTATTCAATTAATTCATTTGATTCCTTCATTGCAGTACATATTGCAATACATAAAATTACAAAGGAAAGAGAGACTAGGTAGAAAACTTATCCAAATATAAAGAATAGATTCTCAAAACTAATATAACACCCAAAATATAGATGAGACATTTTGAGAGTTTTTAATTAATATGTATGATCCTGATTATTAATAAAAATATATTTTTTCAGTTAAAATGATTAGGCCACTAAATTACAATAATTGGGGTTGGTAAGGAAATTATCTCAAGTAATTAGTATGATGTATGTATGATCCTTCACATACTAATTGATATGAGGGATACATATGTATGTCTTTGATATTGTGGATGTCTTCAATAGGTGTGTGAGTCAAGTAGAAGGTGAAACTCAATATCATATCCCATTTTATTAAAATTGCACAAACTGGGATTCTAAATGTTTATAAGGGGTTAATATTATTATGAGTAGTTGGTTATAATTATAATATTTGATAGGTGAATCTTCTATGGCCCTCTTATTTGTTTAAAAGAAATGAAAGGGCATGAATTATTTCCTTATTTGACCTTTATTAGGTTGGGAATTTTAGTCTACCCCATACATAGAATGGATATTATGTTGGGATGTTATCTTGAAATTTCATGTGAACATGTATTCTTTATGATAGTTATAGTGGTATATGAATTATAATGTCTTTTAATATTACTTGTTTTCAAATTTTTTATCGTTCTATATGTATATATTTGTTTGGCTTAAATTTGGTTCAAGAAGGCTTTACATGATATTTTCTTATTGATAACCAAAATTTGAAAATATATAGATCTATTTGCATATGCTAGTTAATTACCCTATGTGATGATGTAACAAGACTAACTAGCTTGACACATAAATCCTTAAGACAACATCTATTAGACCAATATTTTTTTACCTTTTAAATACTAGAATGTTGGACTAAGATTGATATAGGAGTTAACTTATATGGTTTCATAACTAAGGTTGAGAGAGGGGCACTGAGAGGGCATAAGTTGAAGAAAAGCATTCTCTTAAAGTGTAGTTTGTTCTAGAAATATCTAATTTGATCACTAAACCATAAAACCTATGACCTTCTCATAGATAGCCTTATCATTGTTCTAGCATGAAAAAATTCAAGGTGTGTGATCTTCCTATAGAAGCATTTAGTTGTATCATTGAGCTAGCCAACATTCAATAGTAGCTTATAGGTGATTGATAGTAGGAGCTAACCATTCTAACCTAGGGTATAGTTAGCTTTAAAAATAACACATAGATGGTGGATGCTAGGAGCTATCCTATATTAGGTTGGACCAATTTTTTCAGTAGAATACAAGTAATAGAAGTTATGATCTAACAACTCAAAATGGCTAACTATGGAATTAATTTTAATGGCCACATGTGTTACATGTTTTTACTCTTTATATGCGATGATGACTATCGACAATAAAAATGTAGACAAGTAATATGAGCTTATCTATGTTGTAGTGATTACCTGAATGTACTTAATAAGCAAAAGATAAAGTATGCAATTAGTTACAAGAAGAAGCAACATAAAATATGCATGCATTCATAAAAATATCCCTTATATATGCAAAATAGAGTATTCAACATTTTATCTATTGATTTGAGATCAAATTTGGTGGAGGGCACGAAGAAGGAATAGTGGCAGATAGAAATTACTGCCTTGGGATGGCTGTAAGCCATCAAGGGTTTGATATCCTAACCCTTATTTTTTTTCTCTTTGAATGCCTTGGCTTATTTTTCTTTACTTTGTAGTCCTTTCTTCGCTATTTTCTTGTA
The DNA here is from genome assembly GCA_007258455.2 of Sequoia sempervirens. Classification (NCBI taxonomy): domain Eukaryota; kingdom Viridiplantae; phylum Streptophyta; class Pinopsida; order Cupressales; family Cupressaceae; genus Sequoia; species Sequoia sempervirens. Next base: position 21,582,185 of record VDFB02000007.1, on the reverse strand, counting down.
CTCTGTTTGTAGTAACCCTACTTCTCTCAGCATTTCTTTATTCCGCACACGTTGAAAGTAAATTCTTCCTCCTCGATGATGCTCACTTGTTCACTGAATATGGTGGCCTCCAAAAATACCATTTTTCAAAGGATGGCATAGTTTCAAACATAAACGCCAGAAGGCTCTAAAAACAATGCCAAATCTTTTAGGGACATAGCTACCGAAAGTGAGAGAAGTGATATTCTAGATTCGGTGGTCTTTTTAGAGGTAGAAAATGGAATCATCAATGAAGAGAAAAAAGGAGTTAGCGGTAAGACCTATCTTAATGGCCTTGAAAAATTACTATCATTCCCTAAAATGGCTATGACCCTAGATAAAGAGGAAAACGGATTAAAAAATGTTGCAATTTTCTTAGCAACCCTAGATTGTAATAGAATCCCTATAAGAAAATACTTGGATGAATGGATTTCAAATGTATGGAACAAAAAGTTAGGTTTACAACATACATTCTATAGGATGATTATAGGATGATTCAGGAGGGCTTTTTTTTTGTTTCTGAAAAAATAGTTTCAAAATAATTTTGGGCAATAGGAAATTCAATTTTTAGAGCAATTTCATGGTCCTCGAATGTGTTAAATGAAGAGGTTATGGACCTCTCATATCCCAGATGGATTACAATAAAAAAATGTCCCTCCACAATTTTGGGCTTTCATACCACAATTGGTTTCCTAGTTTGGAAAAGTTCTAAGAGCAGAGGAAAAAAAACTACCCTATTCCATATGGATACTATACTAAAAATCTTTATTATAGTAGGTATATGTTGCAAGCTTTTTTCCCTTGGTCTCCATGTGTTGTGTAGCACAGTGCTTGGGTTTATGACATGGCTTAACCACCTCTAGTGGATCTTGGATCTTGTATAAATCTGGCGGTTGTATCGGGCATTGGCAGGTCGATCTTTTGGTGCAACGGTAGCCACCTATGCAATAATTGGTATCAAAGTTGAGGTCATAGGTTCGAACCCCGCCCTTGGTGTCCTTGTGCTATGCAGCGTGGCACTTGGGTTCGTGACATGGCTTAACCACCTCCCGCGGATCCTGGATCTTGTATAAATCTAGCAATTGTATTAGGCATTGATAGGTTGATCTTTTGGTGCAACGACAACTATCTTTACAACAGTATAGACATACCAAATGGAATAGAAATAGAATTAGAGAAGTGTATTCTTAATTGTAGAATAGAACTTCTGGGAGGAATCAATGCTTGCTTCCTATGTAAAAAAGAAGGGCGTGTGAGGAAAAACTACCAAATTTTAAAATAAAGAAAAATAAAAAATAAATCATAATAATAGGGTAAATCCTAATTCTAGAATTAATCTAGACTCAAAAGAGTTTGGGGGCATTGAGAGACTTGGTGTCCTTAGGATCAATTATCCCACAAAAAATGTAGGTTTAATTAATGAAACCTCTATAGAAGCCTTTGGCATTAACATTAGAGCAATGGAATTTCAACCAAACCCTATAACAAGGATGAACAAAAAAATAGAAACAATCCTAGGAAAAACTGACTTATGCTCGAAAGATGGAAAAATGAATACTAGAGAAATGACTAATAATGTAAATTGAGAAGAAAAGGATAAGGAAATAGAAAACCCTATATTTAAGGAACCCTCATTGCCTTCAACTATTAATGGGTCACATGAGGTGAGAAATTAAGTATCTAAAACAAAAAGTATTAATCCAATAGGTCATAAAAATAATGCCCAAGAGATAGTGTTGGATAAAATCAAACAAAAAATTGCTATCAATAATACACCTATATCCAACGTATGGACTAACTTGGAAACCCAAGGCATACAAAATGATGATAATATCTCTACATTTTCTCAAACAAGTTACAAAATCGGTTAAAGGTCAACTAGATTTAGAGAAAGAAGCAAGAGAAGAATTTTATAAGAGCTTGGGATTATTGAGCTTAAATACAAAACATAAAATTTTGATTCCTACTCAAGATCTAATGAAAATTGAAAAAAGAATAAGTCCTCAGAAGTATTTCATAAGAGGGAAGAAAAAAATGAATTAAGTGTAGATTTTGATAAATGGAAGCATAAAAGAACATAGAGGATGCAATTGTTAAGGATTAATCCCGAGCAACCAAAAAATTCCCTTGGGATAGCCATTGACAAGCATACTCAATTAGCACAAGAAAAAAGTTACATGGAAACAAATTCAAAAAACCTAGAGGGACAAAAATCCTCAAACAAGATAAGTACCCACAAAAATTCAAAATTGTCTATTACTAGCTCTAAAAAAAAAATTTGTTCATGAACTAGCCTTAGACAATGTCACAAATAGAAGGCAAGCATAATAGAAAGATCAGTTGGTATACAATAACGAACACAAGGAAGTTAACCAAAATAGAGATCATAGAGAGGCATATGATTCAAGAAGATAAAATTCGTAACCACTCTAAAGAGGAACCCTCTCAAATGGAAGAGAAAAAAAAACTCATTTGTTAACGAATAGCTAAAGCAAAAGAAAATAAAGAAAAGGAAAATATTCAAAACAAAAACAATACTGTATCTAAGAAATAATGCTAAAAATAACAATCTTCCTAAATGCTTTAGTGGAACTAGGAGCATAGAAGAAAATTCTCAATAAATGGAAGTTGATGGCATTTAATGTATTACATGGAACATTAGGGGACTTGAATCCCCAGATAGAAAATATAGTATTAGAAGATACCTAAACCAAGAATAACAAAAAGATGATGTTTTTTCTACAAGAATCTAAAGCTATAAATTTTACATTAGAAACAAACCTTAAATTCATATGGAGAGACTCCTCCCATTTCATTACAAAACATGAAAAAGGTAAATGAGGAATTGCAATTCTACTAGCAGATAAATGGACCAAATGGTGAAATCACATCGAACTTGACCTGACTGTAATAGAATAGTTTGGATCATTATTGAAAAAGAAAACAAAACTTTTGGTCTTTGCTCTATAAATGAACCTAATGACTACAAACAAAGGTGTGAGTTATGGAAGTGGGTAAGCAACTAACAAGATGTGCCCTAGATTAATGAGGGTGACTTCAACATGATTGAAAAGAGTGTAGACAAAACATGAGGAATAGACATGGGATGGAAAGGAAACAAACTTTTGTATTGGTATAAAATAAAGAATAGGCTTAAGTTGATGGATCTGATAGAAGGATCAAGAAAAGAAAGGAAAAACATATGGTTCACTTGGTGCATTTAATAGAAAGGTAATAGGAGGATATATAGTAGGTTGGATCGATTCTATGCTAATAAATATTTTCTCCAATTTGACCAAATTAAAGGGATAAATAATAGAGTAAAAGTCTATCCCTAAACTCTTTCAGATCATCATCTTGTTAGTGTCAACATTTTAATAGAAAATTAAAAACCAAAAGAAAACAAGAGAGAATAAATTCATACTTAACACAAGCCTGCTTAAAATATAAGACTGCAATGAAGCAATATTTGTACACTTAGAGAAATCAACAAATGGATGCAAAAGAAAACTTCCATAGAAATATGGAATAATGATGTAAAGGTATGTGAAATAATATTTCAGACCATTGGAGAGCAAAGAGCAAAGGATAGCAAAAATATTGAAAATAATCTATAGGAAGAGCTCCTAAAAACAAAAGAAAAGTTGCAAAACGATCCAAAAAATATAGATGTGAATGAAGAGCTAATATCCACTAAAGGATTATTAAGAAAATACAAAACTACAAAGACCGAGGTCTAAAAAGAAGACAAAAAATGAATTGGGTAAGCTAGGAAGACAAAGGCTCCAAATTCTTCTTTAGATATTTTAAAGACAAAGAATCAAAAGAAAAAGTGAGTTTGATATGGGAGGAGAATTGGTTGATCATGTTGCAAGTATGAAGGTGTTGTCATTGATGTCAACAGAAAGCCAATAGGTTGGTGTTGTCATTGATGTCAACTATGTGTTAAGGAAATTTTATTGCATGATGAAGATGTTGAGGATATTGAGAAAATTGTGAAAAAGAGGAAAATAGGTTGTTGTAGGTTGTGCATGTCTAGTTGAGATATTGAGGAAGTGTTGTGAGTACATGGAGTTATCTTTATGATTGCAATGTTTGAAGATGAGTTGGAATGAAGTAATGAGCTAAGATGATGTCTCTGGTACTTGGTTTCCACGTTCTTTTGAGAAAATTTGATAAACAGATAAAATAGTGTTGTGCAAGTGTTCAAAATGTGCTCTGGGATGTGCTCTACATTTATTTTGTGTTGATGCTATGAATGTGCAGATCTGATATATGTTGTTCAAGGTTGTTAGAGGTTGCTATATTCAAAAATTGGGTTTTGGATCATTGTACAAAGTGAGATATTTTCACCAATGTGTGAACCAGTTTTCAATGATGTTTTATGTGGCCTGGGAGAAATGTATTTGCTCCATGTTTCTCCGCAATTTGGCTTTAGGTCATGCAGATTTGGAAAGTTGCTTATAATGTTTGTATCTTTCAAAATTCAAGGCTTCACTTGATTTGGTATAGTACAGTTTGTGTTTCATGCATCAGTGTGTGAATAAGGTTTATTGGATTTTTTGGGATGAAGTATTTCTATGTTATGAGTTTGGACGAAGTCTTTGTTGGATCTTAGATGGTTCGAGGATTATTCTATATTGTGTTCAAGTTAATTTTGTTGTTTGAAAGTTTTAGGTTGATATAAGGAAGTGTGTACTTAATGTTTATGGTGTTTAGCACAAGTATTGGCCGACCTTGTGTTAGCACTACATGCGAGGCTTGTGAAAGTGTGTTGAGGTCTGTTAGGATTAATTTGGGTCCTAATTAAGGATTTACATGGGTTGGCTTCATTTCTATCCACTGCGGGAATGTTTAGGTGCTGATCTAATTTGAAATTTCAAATGTAACAAATAGTTGTCGACCTTGGAGAAGGCTTTTGAGGTTGAGGTTGATATAAATAAGAATAATGTTGTTGTGAGATGAAAGAGAGAGACAAGATAGATGCGAGATCAATGTGAGTGATGTGTGTGATGGGAATTTGAGCAAAGCAATGTGAAATTCAAAGTATTGGATTCTTGAAGGCAGTGAGTTGAAGGTGTCTGAAATCTTTCATGTAAGGCTACGAAAGTGTTGGAGCATTTTTGGTGGATTCCTTGTTGCATTGATAAGTTTTTCTCTATGTAACATTTCTCTTCTATCTTCTTGTGTTCTTTCTATGGAAATGAGCCCTAGCTATGAGCCTTTTTGGACAATGTGTCCTATTCTAGAAGTGAGCCCTTCTACCGGTTATGCAATTACATATATTATGAGCTAATTCTCATTGTGGTTTTTACCTCATTGGGTTTTCCATGTAAATTTGGTGTTCTCTTGTGTATGGTGTTTTTATTTTAGTTTTTGTTATCTACATTTCATGTTTAATCACTTTAATAGAATAAGGGTTTAATGAATGCGTGTGGATTTGATTACTGTTGAGGGTTTTGATGTTTTAATTTGCTACAATTGATTCACCCCCATCTCAGTTGTCTTGTTCATTCAAAAATTGGTATCAGAGCAAGGTTCCTTGGAGGAGATCTTAACCAGTTGAGGTAGATTCGGGATGGTGAAGCAAATTGATTTCCCTAGATTTGATGGAATAGACTATGCATTCTAGAAGACAAAAATAGAAGGATATGTGGCAGCTCATGGATTTGAAATTGAAAAAGAAATAAAGAATCAGTATGTTGCACCTCTGAATGGTCCAAGTACAAGTGATGAGATAAAGGAACATGAAATAAATGGTAAGGAAATATTTATTCTGATGAATAGTCTTTCAAATTTTGAATTGGTTAAAGTTATGAATCTTAAGACTGCTAAAGATGTTTGGGATAAGCTTGAAAGTATTTATGAAGGAGATGACAAGATTAAACAAGCTAAATTGTAGAATCTAAAGGCACAATTTGAGACTATGTGAATGTTTGAAGATAAAAAAATTTCAACCTACATGCAGAGAGTTGATGAACTGGTAAGTGCTATGAGAGCTCTTGGTGCACAAGTTAAAGAACCTAGGGTGGTAAAGATAGTTCTCAGAACTCTTCCTGATTCATACAATGAAAAGGTATTTGCTATTGAGGAAGTTGAAAAATTTTATACTTAGTCTAGAGATCAGTTGATTGGTACCCTAACTTCATTCGAAATGAGAAAGATTGGTTTGAAAAATGGTACAAACTTTGAGACCATTGTTAAGGCTGGAAAATCAGAAAAGATTGAATATTCAGATGGAGATGATTTTGATGATATGGAAGATAACTTTGTAAGAAGGATGAAAAATGGCATCAGTAAGTACAAAGGTAAACTACCTTTCAAATGCTTTATTTGTGGAAATGTAGGTCGTTATGCTTCTATATGTCCAAACAGAGTTGTGAACAATAAGAGTAAGGAGAAAAAAGGAAAGATGATTAAGAGAGCTTACTATGTCAAAGAAGATGCTGGTATTTTTTATGACGAATCTGATTACGAAGATTTTAATGATAATGAATGCTTGTTCTTGGCTATAAAAGAAGAATCTAGTTCTGCTAACTTTGAAATTTGTGTGAACGAAAGTGTTCTAGAGAAGAAGGAGAAGCTTGAAAGTACTCTAGTTTTTTCTTTTCATGTTAAAGAAGATAAGAATTAATGGGTTGTTGATAGTTGCTGCTCTAATCACATGACCTGAGACAAAAGTAAGTCTATTAAACTTGAAAAGTATGATGGTGGATTAGTTAAATTTTGAGATGATTCAAGAGTTAATATTTGTGGAATAGGTTCAATCAGTTTTGATGGCAAGCATAATACTGAAGATGTTTACTATGTTAAGGGTGTAATGCGTAATCTTTTGAGTGTTGGACAAATATGTAGCAAAGGATATAATGTTGTGTTCAAGGATGAAACATGCGAAATCAAAAAAGGGTCTGGAACTGTGATTGTTGCTAGTAAAATGACTAATGGAAACATCTATCAGCTTAAGGGCATGGATGGTCATTGCTTTATGTCCCAAATTAATGATAGTTGGTTATGGCACTGGAGGATGTGTCACATGAATTTTGATAATTTGGTGTGAATTAGTTCAATTCATGTAGTGAGAGATTTACAAAGAATCACAAAGCCTATCAATGTTGTTTGTAGGGATAGTTAGTTTGGAAAACAAGTAAAGAGTAGTTTTAAAGGAAAGGAACAATATGCTACCAGACTATTGGAATTAATACATACATATCTTTATGGTCTTACAAGGGTGAGAAGTCTTCAAGGTGACAGGTATTTTATGTTTTTGATTGATGATTACTCTAGAATGACATGGGTTACTTTTCTTAGAGAGAAATATGATGTATTAAATAAATTCAAGGCATTTAATGCTATGGTTGAGAATGAAATGAATGTGAAGGTCAAATGTTTGAGGTCTGATAGAGGTGGATAATTCACCTCCAATGAGTTTAACATGTTTTGTGAAGTTCATGGAATAAAGAGGAACATGTCTGCCCCTAGAACTCCTCAGCAGAATGGAGTGGTTGAGAGGAAAAACTGGATGACTCAAGAAGCTACTAGGACTATGATGAAAGAAGAAAATCTACTGGAAGTCTACTAGAGAGAAGCAATTCATACTGTTGTTTACATACTTAATAGAGTTTAAGCTAAAGCTAACAACACAAAGACTCCCTATGAGTTATGGTATGGAAAGATTCATACTATGAAGTACTTTAGAGTATTTGGAAGCAAATGTTACATTAGAAGAGATGAAGAAAACTTAGGAAAGTTTGATGCAAGGCAAGGGATGAAGGTATCTTCCTTGGATATTCTACTAAAAGAAAAACTTATAGATGTTACAACAAAGGCTAAGAAAGATTGTTGAATATGCAAATGTTAAAGTTGATGAAAATTTCTAGAATTCAATTTGCAGAGATGGATATGTGTGATGAACCTAATTACAAAGAAGAAGAAGAAAAAGATGATGAAAAAGAAATGTGAATGAAGAGGAAGAAGCTCGAGAAGATCCCTAAGACCCCTAAGTATGTAGAAGAATCATTCCTAAGATCAAATCATTGGATACAAGAGGAAAAGAGTATTGACAAGAAGCAAGGCTATTGAATTTGAGGTAAATCTATGTTTACTTTCTAAATTTGAACCTAAAACAGTGAGTGAGGCATACAAAGATGAACATTGGATGAAGGAAATGGAATAACTTATGCAAATTGAGAAAAATCAAAGTTGGGAATTGGTCCCTAGATCGACAAACAAGAACATAATTGGAACTAAGTGGGTATTTAGAAACAAGCTGAATGAGAATGGAGAATTGGTGAGAAATAAGGAAAGACTTGTGTGTAAGGGTTACTCACAAGTGGAAGGAATAGACTTTGAGGAGACATTTTCCCTTGTAGCTAACATGGAAGCTATCATAATGTTTTTGGTATTTGAATCATACAAGGACTTTAAAGTTTATCAAATGGATGTGAAGTTTTATTTTATGAATGGTGAATTGGAAGAAGAGGTTTACATGGAACAACTAGAAGGATTTCAGTTTTTAGATCAACCATATATGGTGTGCAGATTGAAGAAGACATTGTATGGATTGAAGCAAGCTCCCAAATTTTGGTATGCAAGATTGGCCATATATTTGATACAACAAGGGTTCAATAAAGGTACCACAGATAGTAATCTTTACTTCAAAATTGAGGAAGACAAAACCTTGATAGTGGTTGTATATGTGGATGATATTATCTTTAGTGGAAATGAAGCTATGTGTAATAAATTTGCTGAAGAGATGCAGAAAGAGTTTTAAATGTCAATGTTTTGGGAGATGAATTTCTTCCTTGTGCTACAAATTATTCAAAAAAATAAAGGGGTTTTCTTTTCACAGTCTAAGTATGTCAAAGAGATGTTGAAGAAGTTTAGAATGGAAGATTCCAAACCGGTATGCACTCCTATGTTGACTGGTTGTAAATTGAGAAAAGATGATGATTCACCTAAGGCTGATCGGAGCAAATACATATCTATGATTGGTGGACTGCTATATCTAACTACTACTAGATTGGATATCATGCATGCAATTTGTCTTGTGGATAGATTCCAAGAAGAACCTAAAAAAACACATGTTGCAACAATAAAGAGGATATTTAGATATTTAAGAGGCACTTTGGATTATGGATTGTGGTATCCTAAGGATATTGATTTCACATTAAGTGCTTATACAGATACAAATTGTGTTGGTTGTGTTGATGAAATTTTTTTTACAAGTGGTGGTGCATTCTTTCTTGGATGTAGATTTGTGTCATGGTTGAGTAAGAAGCAAGATTTAGTTTCCTTATCCATTGTAGAGGCTGAGTATATTGCAGCAACATCATGTTGTGCACAAATTTTATGGATGAGATAGACATTGAAGGATATCTGAGTAGTGTATGATGAGCCTATAGCTATCTTTTGTGATAATACAAGTGTAATTAACATTTCAAAGAATCCAATGATGCATTCAAGGACAAAGCATATGTTAATTAGGTATCACTTTCTAAGAGAGAAGGTTATGGAGAATGAGGTGAAGCTTGAGTATGTACCTACAAAGGATCATATTGTTGACATATTTACTAAGGATCTTCCTAAGGATACTTTTGAGTATTTTTGGGAGAAGTTGGGGGTTATTGCCCCTCCTTTGAACTAGATGCATGTGGAAATGCATCAATCTAGTGGATCTATCGATTCATCTCTTTTTTGGACTGATGTTGGTGGCTACCTATCAGGGGGAGTAGGTAGTGTCATGTGTTGTCATTGTTGCAAAGTTGTTGATTTGGTTGGGGTTACTCCTAAGAGGGAGTATTTAGAGAAAGTATCTTGGTTCAATGTCAAAGGGGGAGAACAATGCAAAAAAAAATTCATTTGCAATTGATGTCAAAGGGGGAGAAAGTTTCATGTGAAAAAGTTTATCTATTTAGGGGGAGAAAAGAAAGGAAATCATAAGAAAGTGTGTTTAGAGTTGTTGTGTTGTCTTTGATGGTTTTTCACATCACATCTTGTGTTTCCATCAATGACAAAGGGGGAAATTGTTGAAAGTATGAAGGTGTTGTCATTAATGTCAATAGGAAGCCAATAGGATGGTGTTGTCATTGATGTCAACTATGTGTTAAGGAAAGTTTGTTGCATGATGAAGATGTCAAGGATATTGAGAACATTGTGAAAAAGAGGAAAACAAGTTGTTGTAGGTTGTCCATGTGTAGTTGAGATATTGAGGAAGTATTGTAAGTACATGGAGCTATCCTTGTGATTGCAGTGTTTGAAGATGGGTTGGAATGAAGTAATGAGATAAGATGATGTCTTTGGTACTTGGTTTCTAAGTGCTTTTGAGAAAATTTGATAAACAGAGAGTGTTATGCAAGTGTTCAAAATGTGCTCTAGGATGTGCTCCATGTTTCTTCTATGTTGATGTTATGTCTATGCAGATCTAATATGTTGTTCAAGTTTGTTAGAGGTTTCTATATTTAGAAATTAGGTTTTTGGATCATTGTATAGAGTGAGATATTTTCACCAGTGTGTGAACCAATTTTTTAGTGATGTTTTTTGTGGCCTAGTCGAAATGTATTTGCTCCACATTTCTCCATATTTTGGCCTCAAGTTGTGCAGATTTGGGAAGTTGCTTATACTATTTATATCTTTTAGAATTGAAGGTTTCACTTGATTTGGTATTGTACAATGTGTGTTTCATGCATTAGTATGCGAATAAGGTTTACCAGATGTTCTGGGATGAACTATTTCTATGTTGTGAGTTTGGATGAAGTCTCTTTTGGATCTTCGGTGGTTTGGGGATTATTCTAGATCATGTTCAAGTGAATTTTGTTGTCTAGAAATTTTAGATTGATTTAAGGAAGCCTATACTTAATGTTTATGGTGTTTAGCATGGGTATTGGTCAACCTTGTGCTAGCACTACATGTGAGGCTTGTGAAAGCGTGTTGATGTGTGTTAGGATTAATTTGGGTCCTAATTAATTATTTACATGGGTCTCCTTCATTCCTATCAACTGCGGGAATGTTTAGGTGCCAACCTAATTTGAAATTTCAAATGTAACGGATAGTATGACCTTGGAGAAGGTTTTTGAGGTTGACATTGATATAAATAAGAATAATTTTGTTGTGAGATGAAAGAGAGAGACAAGATAGATGCAAGATCGATGCGAGTGATGTGTGTGATGCGAATTTGAGCAGAGTAGTGCGAAATTCAAAGTATTGGATTCCTGAAGGAAGTGAGTTGAAGGTGTCCAAAATATTTCATGCAAGGCTGTGAAATTGTTGGAGCATTCATGGTGGATTCCTTGTTGCATTGAGAAGTTGTTCTCTGTGTAACATTTCTCTTCTATCTTCTTGTGTTCTTTCTATGGCAGTGAGCCTTGACTGTGGGCCTTTTTGGGTAGTGTATCCTATTCGGGTAGTGAGCCCTTGTATCAGTTTTGCAATTACTTATATTGTGAGCTAACCCTCACCTTGGTTTTTCCCTCATTGGGTTTTCCACATAAATCTGGTGTTCTCTTGTGTATGGTGTTGTTATTTCAGTTTTTGTTATTTGCATTTCATGTTTAATCACTTTAACAAAATAAGGGTTTAATGAATACATGTGGATTTGATTATTGTTGAGGGTATTGATGTTTTAATTTTCTACAATTGATTCACCCCCTCTTATTTTTCTTGTTCATTCAATATATCAATGACCCTGAGGAGGTAAAAAATAAATTTTATCAATTCTACAAAGATCTCTTCACATCTGAAAGTAGAAACACTCAAGATACCAAAATAAGGAATGAATGCAAAAAAATAATCCCAAGAAAAATCTCTAAAGAGAATGTATCTAACTCCTAAATAAATAGATATCTAAAGACGAAATAATAAAATCCATACAATCTTTAAAAAATGAAAAAATCACTAGGGGAAGATGGATTTCTAGTTGAGTTTTACAAAAAAATATAGATTAAATATGCGATGATCTATTTCAAATATACAAGGAAGCTATTGAAAATGGACCACTCGGGAAAACCATAAATAAAGGAATTATTAAACTAATCTCTAAAGAGGGGGATAAAACATTATTAAAATATTGGAGACCTATAACCCTCCTTAATGTGTCATATAAAATAATAGTAAAAGTCATAGCATTAAGATTGACAAAAATCCTCCCAAAAATGATCAACAATACACAAAAAAGATTCATAAAGGGAAGATACGGTTTAGAAAACCCCCTTACTAGTTGGGAAGTGATGGAGTGGGAAAAAATCTCCAATCAAAACATAGGAATGTTGCTACTAGATTTTGAAAAATAATATGATAGAATAGAATGACCTTTCATAATAATGACTCTAGAGGCATTTGGCTTCCCAATTTTTTTTTTCCAAATGATCAAAACCTTGATGAAAGATGCAACAACTTAAGTAGAAATAAATGGATCCTTAATAGAAGAATTCTAGCTATAGAGATCAATAAGACAAGGATGCCCACTTGCCCCCTCTCTATTTATAATAGTTGCAGATGCATTGCATTATATATTAAGAGATTCAACACTAAGTCCAAGCATCAAAGGATTAACCCTCCCAAATAATGGTGAACTAATAAATATACAATTTGTAGATGACACTTCACTTTTTATAAAGCTTGAGGAGAACTTTAAAAATCTAATAAAAAAATGACTATGTTTGGTAAGGTTTTTGGCACAAAAATTTCAAAAGGGAAATCCATAATGTTAAGAAACCTCCCAGCCAGACTAGTTTGGGGAAGATTAATACCAATGGGGAGGACCAAATAAGTTGGTAAGGTATCTAGGAATACCTTTCGCAATAAATCCCAATTTAAAAGACATGTGGGATTGGGTAAAAAATAAGATGGAGAAAACATTACAAGGCTAGAATAAACAATACTTTTCATTAGTAGGAAGAGCTCAAGTATGCCAAAAAATACTTTCTTCCTATAATATATATTACACTTTAGTCTGGTTACTCAACAACTACCAAATTGAGGAGATACAAAAGAATTAGATAGTTCTTATGGTCAAATGGAAAAGGTAAAAAGAAGAAACATGAAATAAGATGGGAGTGGTGCTACCTAGAAAAATGGAATGGAGGATTAGGTCTAAAAGATTTAAAGAGGCAAGGAATTGCCTTGGTAGTAAAATAGATCTGCAAAACTCTTAAAGGAAATCAACCATGAAAAATATTAATAAGAAACAATATACAAAGAGCTATCCCAAAACAAGATAAATCGTGGAAAAGTATGCCTCTCTGTGACCTAACTTTTGGTAAAATCTTGGTGTCCCTGGCTAGTTCCAGTGTTTTCAAAAGCATTTGGAAGGCTTCAAAACTAAGTAAAAAATGTATCTTAAGAAAATATCCAGTAGAAACATACTTGACTAGAATCTTCCCAATGAGATCAATATGGTGGAATATATACCACAAAAATAAACCTTTGGCACTACTACAAGGATACTTTGCAAAGGCATGGTATAAGAAAGGAATTATATAATTCTAAAACTTAATAAGCAATAGACAAATAAAATCATGGGCCTCTCTCAATCTTGAATTTAAGCTACTTCCAACACAAAGGAGGACATATGAGATGATAAAAATCATAGAACTAAAGGAAAATACAATATACAATGAAGATAATATGTAAGACTTCTTGTGGCTAGAAGACAGTAGGATGATGAAATTAAAATCCAAAGAAATATACAATGCTATTGATGAAACCCCATATTTAACTAGACATTTGAATAAATGTTATAGTATGGAACTTAAATCTAAACAATGGAATTAATTATTTTCATACATTTGGTCTAATGTCATAGAGCTAAAAAAAAACATGCTTTAAATGGATTTTCTACTGCAAAAACTATTGTATTCATACCTAGAAAGGATAATTTGAATGTTTGTGATATATGGAAAAAAGACAAATTTGTTGCACATATCTTTTTTGACTTTTTTTGGTAAAGAAATATGGAATCTATTCCAAATAGAACTAGAGGGATGGGGAGTAATGAATGAAAGGGAAAAAATAGGAAATATTATTAGGAGTTATTGATTGTATGAGAAGATGAAGCTAATGAACTTTGAAAGATGAGTCAACTGAAAATATGGCATCATTGGTATGTGACTGCGTGGGCTAGGGCAACCTAGCCACACCTATTCTCTAGTGACTGTTTTGTTTGGTTGCGTGTGGGGGGGGGGTAGCAGGTGTTGTTTCTTTCCTAGGGGTGGCAACTTTGTGTGGTGGGGTGTTTGTGTGGGTGTAGAAGTCATTTTCTTGCACCCTCCTTTACTATTTTCTCTTTGCTTTGCTCTTCCTTCCAAATGTGTGGGAAGCTCCTATTTCATTTACAATTAATTGATCTTTGTCTTCTAGGTGCTGCTTACTATGGTGTTTTTTTTGGGGGGCTTTGGTACCCTCACTTTTTCTTTTTTCTTTCCATCTCTTTTTGTTGGGAATTGTGATGGAGAAATGGGGTGAATCCCCTAATGTGAAGCTTTCTCGAGACTTGGATATGGCAGATCCATCTTCTTCGTTGCATGCAAAGTCTATGGAGAATCTGAGTAAATCGTCGATGTGTGTGGGTTCTTCATCTAGTGGGGGTGTGCCTAGAATCAAGAAAATTAATGGGTGTCTAGAAAGAAGCCATGACCGTCCAATGTTAATGATTTAACCAGACTCTGTTTCAGAGGATGTTGAGTACTTGAGCAAAAATGCTTTGATATGTAAGTTAATGGGTCTTCGTTTTTCTTTGTCGGCTTTGGAATCTTGGACCAGGAGGATTTGGAACCCTGAAGGTCATATGGAATTAATGTTGGCTACAAACAATTATTTTATGGTTGTGTTCACATGCATGACAGACATGAATAGGGATTTTGAAAGTGGTTCACATTTCTTTAACCAGGCTGGTCTCTTCATGAAACCCTGGCATTTGGATTTCAATTCTACTGAGGAGCTCTCTTCCAAGGTTCTCATCTAGGTTTTTCTTTTGAGGATTCCACTGGAGTTTTGAAGGAGTGAAATTTTACAGATGATTGCTCTTTTACTTGGTAATCCAGTTGGCTCAGCCCAACAAACCCAAGATCAAAAGGTAATTTCATATGCTCATTATATCTATGTGGAAATTGATTTAAATAGCCTTTTGACAGAATCTGTGGAAATTTTCCTTGGGTCTTCTTCTTGGATTCAACAAGTTGACTATGAAACCCTCCCATTTAGATTTTGACTCTGTCATGAGTATGAGCATCTGCAAAGGCAATTCCCTCAATTCAACTAGGTTTTTTTGCAGCTAATGCTAATTCAGGCTCTATTCATAGAAATGATAAAGAGAAGGCTCCTATGATTAATAAGGATGTGTACAATGAAGGTTTCATTCTTGTTAAGCCTCGTAATAGAAGAGGTCAGAAGAGAACCCTTAGGGATAGACAATATGAAGGATTTTTTAATCAATTTGAGGTGTTGGAGGACTTGGTCCAAGAGGATGGGATTTCAGTTGAGTTGCCTTCTAGTGTTGGGCCTTTGGGGGTGGCTTTGACGGAAGCCAATGTGAATGTTTCTCCGAATTTTCCTTTGGTTGGCAAGTAGGATGAGCAAGTGGTTAATGGACCTCCCAGATTTCGGTTGCTCCTAATTCTTGTGAGTTTCCAATCTTAAATGTTGTAGGAGTATCAGTTGAGTTATTTCCCTCTCAGTTAAAGGTGATTTTGGATTTAGGGAAAGGCAACAGTGCTTTTCCTATTTTTGGTTTGTAGTAAACACCCCTTAAAAATGGGTCCTCAGAGAAATTGTCTAAAGTGGGACACAAGAAGGATCACAAAAATGTGAAACTTATTGTGGAGACTCTTGTGGACTTTGGGTTGGTGAAGACCATTGATTCTCATTTTTCCAAACCTCATAAATGATAGTCATTTCATGGAATGTAAGGGGTATGAATAGCATCCCTAAACATAAGGCTATTCGATAGTTGATTGGTACTCATTCTCCTAACATTGTCTTTCTTCAAGAAACTAAGTTGATGTTGGGCGGTATGATGAATAGAGCTCCCAATATTTGGGCTCAAGGTTTGTGTTAGTGTGTTCCAGGGATTTTAATAATTCTGGAGGTGTGGCTTGCTTTTGGAATCCTAGGAAGGTTGATCTTTGGTGGATTTCGAGCCGCTTTTCTATTTCTATGGTTGTCTCTAGCTTGGATTCCAATGAGATTTGTCTCTTTACTAATGTTTGTGCTCCTACTGATCTCTTTGGTGAATCATAGCTTTGGGCTCATGTGAAATATGTTAGGTCTCTTGATTCCCTTCTTCCTTGGGTTATGGCTAGAGACTTTAATGCTATTACCTACTTAGAGGAAAAAACAGGGGGCACTATTCAACTTGATCCTTTAGCTTTTCTTTTAAGGGAAAATATTGATTTGTTATATATTATTGATTTGAGGCCATTCAATGACATCTTTACATGGAATAATAGGAGTGATGATGGTTCTATTTCAGAAAGGCTTGACAAATTTCTTGTTTCAATTTATTTTATTGGGGATAGATGGACTACCACCTCTGAGATCTTAGATTGGAAAGGTTCAGATCACTAGACAATTAAATTTTTTGTAGCTTCTTTTAGTGCTCCTATGAATCCTTCTTTTAAGTTCCATCTCATGTGGCTAAGAGATCATTCTCTCCAAGACCTAATGGTTGTTTGGTGAAAAAATGGGAGGCTTGCTCATGGTAAGGCTATGTATTCTTTTTCTAAAAGGCTACAGTATGTAAAATATAGGCTTAAGAAGTGGAATATGCAATGCTTCGACAATTTTCATCACAATAAGGTGGTTGCTCAAGTTTATCTAGACAAGATTACTCGACAAATTCAAGCTTATGGTCTTATCAAGAATTTTGGAAGGGAGGAGTTTGCAACTATTAAGGAATTGGAGGAATGGGAGTTGTGAGAGGAGATTTTCTAAAAGAAAAAATATCGTATTGATTAGCTTAAAAAAGGTGACAAAAATACTGCCTTTTCTCACAACTTTGTTAAATCTAGAAGGAATGGTAACCTAATCTCCTCTCTTGTGTCTCCAAAGGGAGCTCTTCTCTCTTCTCTGCGTGAAATTTTTGGAGAGGCCTCTAGGTTCTTTTCAGCCCTATTACTAGAGATTCTCCCCTTGCTAAAGAAGAGAAGTGTATTCTTGATTGTATTCCCTTATTGGTTTCTAATGGGATGAATGAGGTCCTCATGTTTCCCATCTCTCTATGGGAGCTAAAGAAAGTGGTGTTCCAAATGAAGAAAGGTAAAGATTGGGCCTTGATGGATTCCCAATTGAATTCTTTCAGGAGTTTTGGGAAATTATCAAGATGGATCTCTTAGATGTGGCACTAGAGTCCCAAGGGAATAAACAAATTCTAAGGGCATTGAATTCTATTTTTTTGGATCTCATTCCTAAGGAGGGTGCTAATAGTCTTGACCAATTCAAGCCCATTGCTCTATGCAATGTGATCTATAAAATCATTACCAAATTGATTGCAGGCTTAATTCATGGCTCAACTCTTTGATTTATGAGCAGCAAGGGGGCTTTTGTTATTGGTCGACAGATTTTAGATGGGATTGTGATAGCTACTGAGGCCATCACTCTATGGCGATCTCTAAGGAGAAAGCCATGTTTATCAAACTTGATATGGCTAAAGCCTATGACAGGGTTAAATGGGCCTTCCTTTAGAAGGTTCTCCTAGCTTTTAGCTTTGGCAAGCAATGGGTGGATTGGGTTATGAGTTGTGTTACTTCTACTTCCTTTTCTATTCTTATCAATGGGGAGCCCTTTGAGTTATTCAAGGCTTCAAGTGGCTTTTGACAAGGGGATCCACTATCTCCTTACTTGTTCATTATTATGGTGGAAGGGTTGGGTAGATTCATCAAGGCTCAATTTAGTCAAGGGTTGATTCAAGGGTGGAATTGGAATAACTGCTTACCTCCACATTCCCATCTTTAGTTCATGGATGATACTACCTTGATGGGTATGGCTAGAATTAATGGAGTTGTTAACCTAGGGAGAACTTTGGACACTTATTTGGATGCCTCGAGGTAGATGATTAATGAGGGTAAGTCTTCTATCTTCTTTTTTAACAATCCTTGGCTTATTCAAAGTAGGATTGCTCAATTTTTTTTCTTTTAGATTAGTTATCTTCCTTTGAGCTACCTGGGGATTCGCGTTATTATGGGGTCTCAATGCAAGGAGATATGGCAAGATTTTTTAATTTGGATAAGTTTCATAGGAGGGTCAGTCATTAGACTTGTAGATGGCTCTCATTGGTTGGGCAAGTGATGCTATTGAAATTTTTTGTTTAGGCCCTTCCTATCTATAGATGCTTTGTGCAAATTGCTCCATCGAGTTTCATTAAGGAATTTGATTTTGTTTCCCACCAATTTCTTTGAGAAAGAGGGAGGCCTAGGGCTTAAGCCTACTGGTTTGAATGGTCAGGTCCTAGTTGCTAAGTTATATTGGAGATGGTGTACTTGTCAGGATCAGGATTGCGCTAAAATTCTTACTTTGAAATACCTTTGGGGGTGAGCCCTTCAGATGTGTCTCGATACAGTCTTCTGGGGAAGGGGTCTATGATTTGGGAAACTCTCAAACGAGGAGTAAAGCTTGTTAAGGAGGGACTTTTTTGGATTTGTCATGGAGGCTCTAAGGCTCTTTTTTGGTATGATTCTTGGGATGGTTATCCCCCTCTTCTTCCGATGTTTCCCCATTTATAAACCCTCTGCAACCGTTTTATGTATGCAAATTGGTGCAAAGTGGTGGGCTTCAAATCTATTCAGGTCTTGGGTGTGATGGAGGTGATGCACTGGAAGGAGCCTCATGAGTGGTCACCAGGTGGTACTGAGGAGGATCATTAGGAGCTTGATAATATTTTGGTTGGGAGAGTGTGTAACTCTCTTAAAGGGAGGGATGTCCTAGCATGGAGTCCAAATCTGAAGGGAAAATTCTCAGTTGCCTTGAGTTACCTAGTGTTGGATAGAAAAGTGTAAGGGAAGGTTGGTGTTCCCTGGTGGAAGAAGGTTTGGAATAAATTTTCTTGGCCCAAGTGTAATTTCTTTGTTTGGTTGGTTGTCCAAAATAGGTTCCTTACTTGGGAGAACTTGAGGAAGAGAGGCTTCTAGGGCACATTTATGTGTGTGTTGTGCCATAATAGTGAAGAATGCGCTTCTCACCTTGTCTTCCAACGTTCTTATTACAAAGATATTTGGCACCTTTGGTGGGGGGTTTGGAGTCACACTTTTGTTCATGCCACTTATTTGGTGGAGTTTTGGGAAAGCTTGGGTCTAGACCTCCTGCCCATAATTCTTTTCTCCAAATTATTTAGACTATTGGTCATACCTTCATTATTTGGCACCTTTGGCTAGAAAGAAATGGGAGGATTTTCTAGGATGTGAGGTTGGGGGTGGTTTAGATATGACAAAAGGTTTGCAACAAGATTCAAGAGACATATTTTGAAAAATGTGACTTTCGGTTGATGTGAATCCTAATGACATGTCTATTATTAGGAACTTGAATTTGGTTGATAGAGGGTTGGGATTTTCTACTATTAGAAGGCCTCGACAAGACAAACAAAAGGTTCAGAGAAAGGGTCAATGGAGACCACCACCTCATGGTGTCTTGAAGGTCAATACTGATGGTTCTTCAAGGGGAAATCTTGGGCATGCTGGGATTGGGCGAGTCGGTCGCAATAGTGAAGGTGGTGTTGTGTTTCCTTTTTCCACCTATAAGGGGTTTCATACTAACAATTATATGGAGGATTTTTCTATTTTGTATGCATTTGAACAAGCTTGTTCTCTTGGATGGAAAAGGGTGATCTGTTAATCTAATTTATAGATTGTGGTGGATATGTTGATAGAGCAAAGGGTTGATGGTGCTAATTGGCAGCTTGATATGGTGGTTAGATAGATTTTGTCCTTAGATTATGTTTCTTTTTTTCATATTCCTCAGGAGTGGAATAGAGTGGTAGATTGTCTAGCTAAGTGGGCCTTGAAGTATTTGGAGGGTTGGGATGTTAATGATGTGCATATTTTTCCTCCTAGGATTGTGTTCTTATTTTAGATATGCTAGTTCTGGAGGACAAGAATAGGTAGAACTTGGTTTTGTTGTGGGGTCCCTTGGGGGGGCTCCTTTTGTTTCCTATTGGGCCTAGGGAATTTTTCTTTGTATTCCTTCTCTTGATCAATATATTTTTACCCCCTTGTTTTTTATAAAAAAATTTGATTGTATGAGAAAAGAAAACAATCTTTATTGGCTGGTCTTAACTACAAAATTTCATGGTTCCTATGGAGGGCAAGGAATGAATAAAAATACCAAGGCATTAGGAAAACTCTTACTAATTCTAAGAGAAGACTAATTCTCCAAAAAAAAATTGTGCAGGTAACCATCACACTAGAGGTGACCGAGGACAAATTCCTAAAGTTGATGGAGAAAGGAAAGATGAAGATAAGTAAAGAAGAAATAAAGTATGCAAATCAATGGATTTTTTGCAAAAAAATTAACAAGATATACATGAAGAATCAGATGGAAGAACAAATGAATTTTAATAGAAATCACCCAAAAGAGCCAAGCCAACCAAATAGAAGGAATAGGGGAGGACCAAGATTCCATGTGAATCAAGGAAATGGCCTTATTGTTGAAGTAGTAAGGTCAAATGACAATATTTCAGCAATAGAACCACAAATCAACTGTAATGATATGGATGGCCACTGTGAAAGTGCTAATTCTAGAGAAATATAACCAATATTCTAATTCAATATGATTTATAATAACATAGTATAGTACTTATTTTGAGGCCCTATGTAGTCTACGATATAGAGACCCTGGGAGGTCATAAAAATCAATTAGTGATCATGCTCTTGTTTATGATAAGGAGACAAATATAAAAACTGTAAAGTAAACGAAAGTTGTATGTTTTAAAATTTTGTAAACTATAATGAATATTAAAAAAAAAAAATCTTTTCTATTCATTAGGTATGTTTATAGTGTATCATCACATATTATTCATAACATAAGATTTATAGTATGTATCATATCTTCCATCCTCTTCTATCATATATATTATTACATTATTTATACACCTCCACAAAATGAGTATGTTACATTTATAATTTCTCCACATGTAGGTACATGTCTCTAACCTTGTTCCTCCAAATAAGGAAATTCCTAACATACAGTTGACTTAGTTATGTTATTCCTTCCATAAGTGTGTCCCACTTTCTCTCATTTGGCTTTTCAAAGAATGTTAAACCAACGAAACTAAATTACAAAGAATGTTAAACCCTAACAAGAACAAGAACAAGAACAAAAGACTGATTTTAGAGCTTCAATATTCCTTTCTCTTGTGGCATCAGGGGATAATAAAGTACAGAGGGTTGGCATTATCTTACGTGATTTTTCTAAGGGTCTGTGAAGTTCGAGTGCGTGACATCAGGGGATAAGCAGGTGTGTGTGGTTAGTCCTGGCTACAACAGGTTTCTTTTGGCTTTATGGCCCTTTCCAAGGGAAAGATTCTCGACATCAAGAATAGGTGTGCCCCACCTTGTCTTCGCTCTTGTCTTTATTTCTTTTCTGCTTGGAAATTTTAAATCAACTTATCGTTAAACAAAGAAAATAAACCATAAGCAAGCCAAATAAACAAAGCTCTCAAACTAAAACATCAAACCGAGTGTGCCCTAATATTAGGGCATGACGAAAAGGTTGAGGGTCTGGTAGGTTCGGAGGGGGAAAACAAAGAAAATATTGTTACTGTTATCAATAGTTCAGATAAGGTAGAAACAATAGGAAAAATGAAGACGGATAAACAGATCCAATGGTAGTATCTAAAAGGGCATGATGAAAATGTGGAGGATCTGTTAATTTTAGGGGATGCAAGTAAAGAGAATGTTGTAACTAGAACTAACATTATTTCAAATCAGTCTAAAGAAAATGGCTCAAAAGAACCCAAGTTAGATAGTGTTGAAATAATAGGAAAATGACAAAAGGGTACACATTAGCCTATGAATGGCATGTTAGCTCAAGATAATTTTTTAATTTCTTTTAACTTTTCAACACACCTTCCAATGGAATCTTCAGTGTATGGTGGAGCAACAAATAACACGTGGGGAGCATGTGTGTTAAGCTACCCACAAAATAATCTTTTAAACATGGGGGAAAGGTGTGACTATGTAAACACAAAATAGTACAAGGGGATTCTAAGGTGTAGGAAAACTCAAAAAGTGAAGTTTGCAAAGAGGGGAAAATTTGCAGCAATTCTACCAGGGATAGAACCCAAGAACACAACTGTCTTAAAAAAAATCCAGCAAGAATAAATAGTACAATCTAAAGGAAAAGAAAATGTGAGCTCAAAAACTCACATAGTCTTAGGAAAGAAACAAAACGAAGACGAAAACATTCATGTAGACAAGGTATTGGGGGAGGAAGTTAACTCTGATACTTACAACTCCACCACAACACCGCTCATGTGGTCCTTTGAATTATACGTCAATGAGCTAATGGCCATGAAGAGACTTCAATCCTTGGAGACAAGAGGGCACTATGAAGGCACCAAAGTGAAAGAGGTCATAGAAGCCAATTGGAAATTAGCAAGGGAGAACAATTTGCTCAAAGAACAAATATACAAACTACAAATCTCCATGGAAAAAGGGGAGCAAGAATTACTATCGATAAGACAAATTTTAGTTCAAAATGACGCATCAGACACAAGCAAGCCAAAAGGTTGAAATCAATAATTCATAGTTAAAAGAAATACAATCTGTAATGGACAACATGAAGTTAAAAGAAGACCAACTAAGGATCAATTAGAAGAGGCCAAATATTGGGCTCATGTAGTAAGAGGACCATCTGATACACATGGAGACATTATAGAAAAGCAATTCGGGAGGTAGTTAAGAGAGGAAAAGGACAAAAATGATAGGACTATAAATGCCATTGTTAAAGGGCTAAAAGACTATGGAGAGAAAAAAACCACAAAAGAGTTGGCAAGGGATTTCTTTAAGGATGAACTTCAATGCTCAGGGGTTATTCGGAAAGCAAACAAGATTGGAAAATGGATGGAAGGTGGTAAGAATAGGAATGTAAGAGTTACTTTGGGGAAACTTGATGACAAAAACTTGCTACTAAGGAACAAGAAGTTCCTTAAAGGTACACAAATTTACCTTGATGAGGACCTAACCATAACATAGCAAGAAGAAAGATGAAAAGAGTGGGAAAAGGTAAAAAAAACAAGAAGTGAAGGTAAATGGGCTTGGTTGCAAAATGGAAAGGCCCAAGTTAGTGACAAAGTTACACACCAAAAATAAGAACTCGAGCCCCCCAGGAATATTTATCTATAGTAAGTTGGAATTGCAGAGGTTACCCTTGGAGAAGAGGACCTGGTTTAGGGCCCATAGCAGCAGGAAAAGACACTATCATTCTTATTGAGACTCATGAGCATGAAGGGTGTAAATTCCCAAATTTTGAAGGATATAAAAGGCCTCAATTTGGAATGAGAGAACAAAAAATGGCAAAAGGAATGGTGGAGTTATAGTTCTAATCAAAGAATCATGGGATAAACATATAAAAGTGGGGAAGGAAGATCCAAACAAACAATACATATGGCTAAAAATAACAGAAAATCATACTACAATAAGATTGGCTGCTTGCTACTTTGCCCCAAAAGGATCCAAATCATATAAGAAAAGGAGTCTAGATCATGAAGACCCCTTTGCCTCTCTAAAAAAGGACATTTCGGTGTTTAACACAATGGGGGAAGTTATATTAGTAGGTGATTTTAATGCTAGGACAGCTAACATCCAAGCTCTTAACTTGAAAAGCAAAGATAAAGAGAAAGATGATCTTCTATGGCTGGAAGAACAGAACCATCAACTTTGGGAACAAACCTCTCAAGATAATAAATGCAATGTCACTCACTATGGGGTAGAATTGTTGGGAATATGCAATTTATTCAACTTGGTAATATGCAATGGTATGGGATCATGATCAAACTCGAGCAACATCACTTGCAAGACCTATAATGGGAAAAGTGTGGTGGATTATGTCATTTTATCTCATAACTATACAACAAGGATAATGGAGCTAGTGATTGGTAAATGTCCAATAGAGTTGAAATTGGATCATATTCCAGTATATATGTAAAACTTGACATTCACATAATCAAGTGGCAAGGGGAACAAGACCTTATCAATGAAAAGAAAGCATCCCCACAAGGTACAATTCTCATGACTCAAGACAATCAGAAAATCTTTAAGGCTGCCCTCAAAAAACTCTTTCAAGAATCTAAAGAAAATTCAGCTTACATAAAGAAGAACTCAATAAGCAAGGACACATTGATTCCTCTAGTACACAAAGCTTTGGGTGATTGTAAGAGGACTAGACGGTCCAAGAGAGGAAATACAAATACTTTCCTAGCAAACTCGTGGTTCGATGAAGAGTGCAAGTTAATAGGAAGAAAGCTTCATGAGGGGGGAATGCCAATAGAAAACAAGAAAGAAAATGAAAGGGTGATACGGAGTAAAAAATAAAAGTATGTAAGTACAAGAAGAATGGAGTTGATTACCCTTGGATAGAACAACCCCCCAAAAAATTGGAAGGAGCTACAACAGAAAAGAAAAAAAATGGAAAATAATATTACAAGCTGACAATGACTAGACTATGCAAAACTACTTTATGAGCATGAGCAGGATAAACACAGACCTCCAATAATCAATGCAGCCACTGAACTTTTCACTGTTGAAGATATCAATCAAGGCATAAGAAGGTTGGAAAGAGGGAAAGCACAAGATATTGATGGCCTACAAGCAGAGCATTTAAAGTGGGGTATTGAAGTCCTTGCACCTTGTATTAGGTGCATTTTCAATAGGGTTATTCAAAAAGGCTTCCTGAAAGGATGGACTACTAATGTTGTTATCTCCTTGCACAAAAGTGGTGACATAAATAACCCATCAAACTACCACACTATGATGATTAATCCTCTTCTTGGAAATTTTTTTGGAAGCATGATTGAGTGCAAGATTAGTAGTTGGGCTGAAAAAGAGGGAAAAAGAGCAGAAGGGCGAGTTGGTTTTAGGCCCAAACATTCCACTGTTGATCATGGAGTTACCCTTAGATTCTTGATCAAAAAAATATGGGATGTTCAAGGTGATGAAGCTTATTGCTTCTTTGTAGACTTTAAAAAAGCCTTTAGCATGGTTCCACGGGGTAAGTTATGGAAGAGAATGGAGGAATTAGGAGTTCCACATGAGCTTAGGGTGGTTGTTCATAGGCTCTATGAGTAGGTCAGAGCTAAAATCAAAACCAATGATGGTATGTAGGAATGCTTTGGAAGCAACATTGGTGTCAAGAAAGGTTGCCTGCTTTCCCAACATTATTTGGGCTTTACATCGATAAGCTGAAAGAATGGATAGAAAAGGTTGGTGGGGAAGGCATTCATTTGGCCAACTTTGTAACAAAATTACTCTTATATGCTGATGATCTCATATTAATTGCTAAAACTACGGATGATTTGAGAAAACATTTGAAGGCTCTTGAAACATTTTGTCAAGAGGTCGGGATACAAGTGAACACTAGTAAAACCAAAATAATGATCTTCTCATTGCGAAAAAAAAACAACAAATTGACTTTCTCTTCAAAGGCAGGCCGCTAGAAATAGTGGATGAGTACAAGTACCTTGGGCTTGATTTTCACAACAAAATCAACTAGGAAACATGTAGAGCAAAAAGAATTCAAGGAGATTGGAAAGTGTTATACTCCTTGCAAAATAGATGTAGATATGCAGAATTATGGGATTGGAAAACTAAAAGAACGCTTTTTGGTCTACTTGTCACTTCGGTGATTCTCTATGGGTGTGAAAGTTTGGGCAACAACATGTCAAATCAGAAATGGAGACAAGTGGAAAGAATACAAAAACATCTAATTATATCTAGCCTCAAGCTCAAGATTGCAGTGCCTTATGAGATTTTATTGGTCGAGACCGGTACTTTTCCATTGGAAGCCTCGGTGATGATCCGGTTATTAAGCTACCTAAAGAAGGTCTAGAATATGGAGAATCATCGTTGGCCTAAGCTAATTGTGAAGGAAGAGCTAACTAGAAGAAAGAACACCTGGATGAAACAAAATATCAAATGAATGAAAAAGTGGGATATTGAGATGCATGAGTGCCCAAACACAAATAAAGAAATAAAAAATAATGTAAGAGAAAAATTTAAATATGTTATATGGACGAAAAAAACAGGGTGTAAAAAGGATTATTATATCAAAGAATTCAATCCCATGAGGGACCATGAAGAAAAAGCCTATATAGGAGTGAATATCAAATGGAAAGTAAAAATGTTGATAGCTCAATTGCAGACTAGTTCACATCATCTTAGGTGTGAAACGAGCAGGTGGGTGGTTCCTAAAGAGGAGTGGGAAAAAAGAATATGCCAATTTTGTAACAAGGGTATGGTGGAGATGAAATGGCACTTCATAATGGAGTGCTCAACGTATAAAGACATATGGACCAGCTATGGGGACACCGTGCAGGTTGATAATTTAAATATCTTATTTGAAGAGTCAAGGTTAACCAAAACTGCAAACTTCATCATCAAAATACACTGCAGAAGGGTTGATCTCGGACGGAGTTTACAAACTGTCTAGGGCCTTTCTATGTGAGGCTCTTGTGTTGTCCTTGGGTCCCATAGGCTTCTTTGGCCTCGTGGATGCCATTAAAATATTTCATTTCATTCATTTCAAGGCTATTCCTCTCTAACGTTATTACAAGTCAACCAAATGAACCCCATTGGCACCATGTGGTATCTTAGAATGTCTCTAATTGTGTGGAGATTAGTTATCCTAATCCTAACCTTTGGTGCCTTTGTGGATTTTCCCCATTCGGCTCCATTAGGTTTTCAACATAATGTGATTAGATTAGTTACCATTGTTGGTTTTCAACTAGATCTAATGAGAATAATTATACCAGTTCTCTATCTTGCCAACATCATTCTCTATCTTAAACCATGTCTTGTCCTCATGACATGGTGGCTCCATAGTCCAACTACCAAAAGGAAAATTTGAAAACTATGGGGTTGAATATGACACCTCATAAATATGAGAAGTTCAAATCTTACAGGGGATCAGATTTATACACCTCATATTCGAAGTACAACTAGATATCTCCTATATACTGAAAGGATGAAATAATCTTATATACTATAAACCATATATATACACAAACAGATTGCCTGATATGTAAACCATAAAAAGATTCCATTTCATTCCATTCCCATCTGACATGATAGAGTGCAAATGCAATGGCGATGAATTGCTGCACAAGAAAAAGAAAATTGTCAGAATAAACCGGTAAACAAAAATCGAGAACTATGCCTTGGGGCGCAAACCCATGGCATTGAAGGTGGTCTTAGATAATTAGATTCGTTGAAAAAGCGTGCACTTTATCAACACCATTCCCAATTATGAGGAATTCTTCTGGGCAATTTCTACACAAGACGCAATTTGCAAAGGATGATCCAAGCGTCCACGGCCATGAGAGTCTAGGTAGCATAGATTTCCACGCCAGTGCGGCTAGTCTGAGTACACAATCACGAGCCAAAGAATTTATGTACCACTCTCATTAGGTACCAGAACTTAAGCCATGCAAAAAGTAGTGAAATTCGGATAGGTCAATGAAAGTGGAAAGGTTGTTATGCAGTTATTCCGAATGGCAATGGCAGCACTGAATGAAAGTGGAACGGTAGCTATGCAATGCAGCACTGATGGAATATGGGCTTCTTGCTTTTTGACTGGTTCCAGTCTTTCCTACTCCCAAAGGATTCTCTCAGCCAGCCTTTCACATCACAAAAATGTCAGTCTATTCCCATGCCATATATAGTTGTGCAGGGTATTGGGATCCGTTCAAATTCATTTAACTTGGTGTATAAAGCAGAACATCTCTTTAAGTTTTCATGAGTTTGTTATAAATCATATCATACCAGTACAAACGATCTCCTTAAAGTCGCAGGAATCATGTACAACCATGTCCTTACAAAGTTTTATATTCAATTCTGTAAACTCGTGATCTTATACTGCTATATTCAAACTGTGACATACAAGTAAATACAAGGGTTCATGATTGATTGTGGGAAAGTGCTTGCTTAATGGAGAAGATGTATGAGAAGATGTATGTATGTATGTGTGCAATGGTTCATGATTGATTGTGAGAAAGTGCTTGCTTAATGGCGAAGCGGTATGTATGTATGTATGTGTCTGTGCAAAGTAAAGAATAGATAAATTGAGAAGAAGCCATGAATATTAGAGGTCCAAGCATTGTAGAGAAACAAAGAACATAAAGCTATATGCTACTAAAATATACTATTAAGTACAAGTTTTTAATATTTAGGACCCTTTTTTCGAGCCATTATTTATGAAATATAGATTAATTGATTTATAGATTATATCGGATGGGTTAATATATAAGATATTTAGATTTTTTTTTATGCAAAATGATTTAGGTTATTTAAAGAAATGTAATTAATTAGTAAGTAAATTAAATAATAAAATTAAAATAAATGTTACAAGAGGACAAGATTTCATAGTTTTAGGATCAATGATAGATAAATGATGATAATGTTGTTTTGAAATGATTCACCATTATTAGAAAATTAATTGTTTCAATTTGGTGAATATTTCAAAGTCTAAACTAACACAAAAATTGTGGATTGATGTTGTGTCCTGCTCAATCAATTGCAATTGTTGCGAACTTGATCTCTATGTGTGGAATTGGACTGACACATAAAAGTAATTTGATAGAAAGTACACTTGAATATATGTTTGTCTCTCCTATTGGATATCTTAGAAGTTAAGGTGATGTATACATACACCATTGAGGAGCTAGGCAACTCAATAGGTGAATGGACTCTCCTAGGTTAGACCCTTTGATCCATTGAATTAATCACAATGAGAAAAAATGATGGCAACATTCACAAACATACATATGGCCTATATCATAATGACGTAATTTCAATTCCTTTACTACTCTGTAGAATTGAACTACACTAGATAATGATTTTCCTTATAAATTCCTTTTACATTCTTGCATTCTTCATGTGTTTAAGTGCACAATGAATGTCTTAAATACCATGACTTAGTAACATGCCACATTAAACATGTGTGAGGTTGACTCACATTGGCTACTAAAAGGGACAATAAAGTTAGATTTTCTATGAGTAGTTTGTTTGACAGAAAGAATATTGAGAATATTATCAACTTGATAAGAATTTCACATGTCTTCATAATCATTATCATTTGAAAAAGATGTATTTTTTAAAATTCAAGGGTACAAAAAATAATTTGAAGTGGGTTATTCATATTTGAAGTCATTATTTGCTACTAGTATCTTACTTGAATACTTGGTTTCATATGTCGACAAAGAACCATAAAATATGTGAATATATTGTTGTATATACTAATGTTAATTTGCTTGATCAATCCTCAGATAAAAATATTTTGTAACTCCAACTAATGTATGGGATGGTGTAATTTTGATCACAAAAACCAATTTTTTTATAAAATCATCATTGATATTCTCATTAAAATATTCCTTGGGCACACTCATAAAAACTAGAAATAGTAACCTTGAGGTCCATATTATCTTTAAATTTACAAGTAAATGAAAATAACCATTCAATAAAAAAATATTTTAAACTCACTTTGATATTTATATTGATATTTTATATGTATTTGGTTCACCTTTTTAATATAAATATCAAAGTGATGTGCCACAAAACCAATAGGTAGAGGATATGTAAGAAACTCAATGATAATTGTGTATGCCTAGCTTTGATAAAATTATCAGTGTCTTTCCCCAAGGTATAGTAAAACAAATTATCTTAGCTTTAACTAGCTTTTTAATGACTATATCTAGGGTAGAGGAAAGAATGCTCAAACATGAGAGACCTAGTAAAAAGAAGGGGTGTATGTAGAATCTATGGAATAAGACATAGAATAGGAATGAGTTTGAGGGACATAAAGAGGGGTAGAATAAGGAATGAAATTTTAAATAGACATAGGGGAGGATATGCAGGGAGGTGTGTTCATAGGAAGGGAAGGAGGAATGAAATAGGAAATAGTCATGGTGGAAGAAAAATAATAGAAGAAGGGAAAACACTAGTAAAATGAGAGGTAGGACGGTGGACAAGGTAGGATCTATGAAAGTGGTAAGTGGAGTGGTAATTGAACTGTATCTATGAAAGTGATAAGACCATTCTCGTTATATTTGGCCATTTTAAGATTCAAGAATGGAACTATTATTGAGGTAAGATGAGATGAATTTGATTTTGGCATGTAAGTAACTCCCAAAATCTTGGGAAAAATTGGCATGGGAATAACCTAAGAGCTCTTATAAATGAAGAAAATCATTCAATAATATAATTTTAAACAACTATGAAATACAACCCTAAAGGCCAAAGAAAAGGTGGGTAGGATGATATAAAAATAATATTAATCAATGTGTTGGGGATTTTGATCCTTTTTGTAGACAACTAATAGACTAGGATGATGAGTACTTAAGTTTATTCTATCTAGATGGTAGTAAAAATAAATTACAAAATATATCTAACAACATGTACCTAAGTAAATGGAATAGTATCCATTTACAATATTTACATGAGAGACCACTTTGAGAGAAAACCCCCCATCAAAATGTTCGTAATTATATTATTTTGAGTTAGAATAGATTCAATACCACAAGTTCTTTCAAATCCTTTACAAAATCTCAATCTCATCATACCTTTCTTTTACATTATCTCTAGTTAACATACAATATAATAATGTACATATATCTTCAATGTACAGCCAATTGAATGAAAAAGGTTTGTAACTTTAGCCATTCACACAAACTAATATATAGACATACTCATTGAAAACCATCTATTTAACTATCCAATGAACTTGTGGAATACCAAAATTCTTGTAAATATAATCTTACCATACATGACATAAACTTACCATATAAGTCACTAAGTGTGATGTATTCACATATATAGTCATTTCATATACATTATTGTTGTCACACTATATGAATCAATCATTACATCCTTTACACTATCAATATACATACATGTTTCTAGTATAACAAACACTACCATATCCTCGCTTATGATGGCTTATATATATGTGAGTGTGTGTGTGTGTGCAACATTCTACATGTCTAACAAATAATATAAATACAACTTTTAATTCAATATAAATATGCATTAACCGATAAAGCATGAATAAACTGATACAAAGCAGCAATATATATTTTTTTTGAAAATGAAGATCATGAACTTTAAACTAATTCAATTTGAAGTGCACGAAAGATAACTGAAAGAAATACTACTGACATAAGTAACCATTTCATAGATATAGAGAGTTTGAGATTATAGTGTTCCTTAGAATTCATTTAATCCATCTTGGACCTTTAATCATCCTTTACTGTTGAATTGAGGAGAAAAAATATCATCAGGGCACTTTTCCACCCATCCACAGACTTACTAGTCCCCCGTTCCATTTCCTTCTAGAAAGGCCCAACCCTTTGTAGAGAAGTAAAGAAAGGAAAATATAATGCCATATAAGACTAGTGTTTGACCCTACACAATCCCTAGTTGGTCATACAATGTAAGCAACTTCTAACTAGTATGACCTTTGACTGGGTGCGTATCTAGGACAAATAAAACAAACTGACACTATCAGGTTGTAGCATCACCTTGGCCAAGGTTTTAAAATAAGCGAGACACGACTCAGTGAAGTCATGTAGTCAAGTTTATCACCCTACTCATCAAGATTCAAACAAAGAAATTTTAACCTTCATGTTTGTCTCTTATGCTACTGCATACTAACTTATGAAGATATCATTAGATACTTACAAGTGAGACAAGTTATTTTCCAAGAACTTGACTTAATTTACAACCTTCTTAGCATACGGTAGCAAGGATTCAACCTTCACTATGATATCATACTTGCCTTCTATTGTACCTAACTGCTCATTCTTTAAATAACTTATAATTAAGAATTTTTCAATTTAATAGTCTCTAGTTAATCACCAAGAGTTCATAGAAATAGTCATGGAGTGCATGCAAGAAATCCCCCAAACAACATTTAGTTCAAAAGGGTTTAACTCATTCAAAGTAAGATAGCTTTCTTCTAGGAAATGAAACTCCTACTCAGTAGGTTGTATTACAGGTACGAGTTACTAGGGTTGGATTTTGAAGTCTTCCATTTAAGGGAATTAAGCAGTCATTAAACACATATAGTCCAAGAACTCGTAATTAGTCTAGTGCAATGTAGAGGAGTTAAGGAAAACAAATTTAGAGTCATTGTCAAGAAGAAAATACAATATATTTGTTCTCAAGCAACAAATAATTTCTCCTTAAGGGTTACCCGAGTAAGCAAGATCTTAGGAAAAACAAGAAAGATTGACATATATGAGAAACATGCAACTACTCCCTCTCCTGACTGATAATTTAACTTATCATAATCTTTCTTTCATCTTGTTCAGATGTACATGCAACTAAATGGTTGACATAAAATTTATCCACAATCGACTTAGGTAAAAAGACTACCACAGACTTCTAGAAAGAGACATGCCTGGTTTAGACGTGACACAATACACGAGTAGCTCCTGCTCTTAGCTTTGAATTGCAGCACCAGTTGCTTCAAATGACACACTCCACTCACCCTGACTTCTGAATTTGGAGTATTCAGTGAGTATAGGATGCTGTCGATAAGACTCAACTTATGGTTCAGCTTCATCCGAGTTCCAGAAGTTTGGTACAATATCCCTCACCCTTCTTAAGTATAGCTATCTCAATCTCCCCCGCCAACTCCTCAAGCTTAAGCTAAAATAAAAATGAATTCCTCCGAACCTCTCCCCGAATGAGCTTTTTCGACTCCAAGAAACAGTTGCCAAGAAGAATGAATCATAACAAAGCTCTCTCAAAGAATGTATTTAGGTTGAGATACCTTCCCACGATTTCCTGAGATACCGACCACCTTCTTTCCCCATCTTCCACGATCAACAAGGCATTTTTAAAAACAAAAAAATCCATGCCTTCAACTTCCAATTTACTATTATTACCATTTATTCAATCATGGTATCATTACCCAAGAGTAATTTTATGAAGGTGAAAACAAGGCATTCGAATTTTCATAAGATATTATTACAATTTATTATGAGAACAAGTATTCATGTTACATAAGATATGCCATCAAAATATAATTTACTCACCCCGAAATAATACATAAAGATTATATATTTATATATATTTTAATTACTAATAATAATTACATTTGACGATTATCCTTTACATAGAATGTTAATAGAAATTCTTTCCATTTTCTATATATAATTTCGTGTTAGAAATTATCCATACATATTGAGTTAATTTCTTTTATTTTTGAGCAATTATTTAAATAATTCTGAGAGCCATTTTAAATGTTCAAGGTCCATTAAAATTTCAATTTTGATTTGAAATTTGAAAGAAAATAATAAGGTGATGCTACTCAACTATCAACGTAGGCTAGGTGATCCTAACACCTAATGTGGTTTACCTGACAACTTGGGACTTGAAGTTCCAATCCCTACTCAAATGACAGTCACAAACTCACATGTTGGGTTTTTAGATGGCACTATAATTCTCTTCCATTACTCCTTGTACTTGATGATACTTTTCCTCCCTCCTTGGAGGTGATCTATCTTGCAACCACTAGATCAAACACAAGTAGTTAGTCTGATATCTCATTACATCTCTACATCCGCATCTATGTAAACATGAAAATATCTGTCAAATTAACTTACTTAATCTAGTTATATATAGTGTATATCTCAATTCCTCAAGCTAATTAACAATATATATATATATATGAGGAACAACATCAAAATATATAGGGCACAACATCAAAATATCTAGGGAACACATCAAAATAGCTAGGGAATCACATCAAAATAGCTAGGTCACAACATCAAAATAGCTAGGGCACAAGTGGGATGTAACAATATATATATACACACACACATTTCCCTTGACTACTTTTGATGCTAAGTGTCATCTTCTAGGAAATTATACTACTCTTAGATCATAGTGTGTGATCTTCAACATTATCAAGTTCATTTTCCAAAAACATCAAAAGAATATGTTGTTTTAATTTATTCTTCCAAATTTATTTTAGTTGTTGATGTAGGGAATATTTCACTATAGGCATCAACTTATTTGAATTTAGCTTCTAGTTGAAATAAACATGACCAACTATTATAGACACCCAAATTTATCCACACTTAATCCAATTTGGTTTAATCTATTATCCACACTAAATAAAAGTTAAGTCATATATTTCTACCCTTAACATTTATTATTTTTCCTCCAAAGTTTTCCTTTCTATTTAAGAATAAAACTTCATCTAGGTCTATTACCCCACTAACATAAACAATGATTGAGTAAAAACTCTAAACTCATGAGTATTTGTAGAATATGTCACTATAGAAGCATACACCTATGGAAAAATAATAGAAATATCTAAATGTGTTCTCATGACATATGAAGAATATGATGCAACTCCATAGGAGCTAACATCATGGGTAAGTGCAAGAATTTGAGTCCAGTTTCTACCAAAAAGTGGAAGCATTTTTATTGAACTAAGAGTTAATCATAGTTGGGGTAAAAAATTTGAAGTACTTACACATAGAATATTAATATGGTGTAAAAATATGAAATGAGAGATTTCGTTTGTAGTTTTCAAATAGGTAATTTCTTGTAATATCTAAATGATAAAAGTTGCTTTTGTATAGGATGTACAACAATGAATTTTTTAAAAATGTATGTTGAAAGCCAAAACATGCATGTGTATGGCCAACAAAATAAGTAGTAAATGAGAGTATTTTTCAAGATTTTTTTGTGGAAAGATGCATATGGTGTTGAAGTTTAGTCAAAATATTTTTGTATAATTTTTTAGTAAATATTTTTTAATTAACTTTTTTACTAGGGTTAAGGTGTTGTTTAAAACCCATACCAACATTTAACTCGACCTAAAATAATTGTAACCTAATTTTTTTACATCATGTATATAATGGTGTCTATATTGTTCAAATGCACTATAAAAATAAAACTAAAAGTATCAAGTTATTAAGAAAATAGTAATATGTTCAACTCTAAAAAAAATAATTTATTTGAAAACTATCATTATCATGTGTAATGGGTTTTAATTTCATCCACAATTTATAAAAAATAAGTTGCTAGTTGTATTGTTGAAGTCCATTCCCTTTGAAAATTTATCTATAGTTTTATTTCAAATTATTAATAAATATAAATATATATTGAACACTAATGAAAGTACATATTTGAAAATTATATGCATTGTCATCTACAATGGATAGTAATTTAAGCAAAATAATAAAAAATAAAGATGTTAGGAATATTACCAAAATCCATTCCTTCTAAAAGTATTGCCTCATGATCTTCCACTAGAGGTGGATTTGACTTATTGCACTTACCTTAAAAGAGGAGATGAACATGTCCTCATTATATGATCAAGATCTTGTATGTTATATTTGGAAAAAAAATAATATATGTCCTATAAGTAGTCATCTCAATGATCAAGATGAAATTAAGAACCCAATAATGTAGTGTCTAGACAAGAAGCCTAAGCATGAACAAATGTAGAATTTACATTTTTTAGAAGTGAAGAGTCGTCAACATCTTGATGTTGATTTAAATACGTGGTAAATAAAGCCTCTATATCTAAAATATAGTTCATATAAGCCAAATAATTAATTTGAGTCTCTAGAGGAGGATTAGGATAACACTTTATGTCCTAATGATGCTCTATCATTTTCCATAAATATAAGATCTTAATTGTATCTTTGGCATAGGAAACATTATCAGAATCATAGAAGGGAATAATATACTTCAAATTAGGATCATCTAGGTATGGAGGATCATCTAGATCTCCATACATCTCTATAAATTTAGTTCAACAAGCACAAAGGGATTCAACATTTGATATGGAAAATAGTGGGTTCATGTCAACATGACAATAAATAGTTCCTATGATATTACCAATCTTGGAATACCATAGATAGTCCAACTAATCTAGAGGTGGTTGAAGAATAATTTGTTAGAAGTAGGGCAAGAGGTTAAGCCATATGAAATGCTTCATTATACCATCTCTCTAAGACTTAAAATTTCCTCTTTTTAATTAGAGAATGAGTTGGTAAACCCACATGAAAATCTCCTCACATTAGCCCATAAATTCACTAATATAGAAAATTAAAGTGTAGAATCATAGGAACACCCATCACCCAGACTACTTAATCAAAGAACTCGTTAAGAAAAATGTGATTTTAATGATTTGAAACTATCAAAATGAGGTTAAAATGATAAAATTAGAATTTATGATCATAATGCATATAAATCACTAGCACCACTATGAAGTACTAAAAAATACACTTTTAAGAAAATACATTTGAAAAGGAATTTGTATGTGCCCAAATGAAACCTTAACATGTCCAAAAATAAAAATATGTAGCATAACATAAAAAATATGAGTTCTAGAAAATTTATGCATCAAAATTTGAAATAACCTATACTAATATAGAGAGCATGAAAACATAACTCAAATGAAAACAATTCCTTGAAAAGGGAGTTGATATATGAGATAGAATGGAGCTTTGAAAGTTAAGTTACAAATTCAAAAATTCCAATGGTGAAGGGGGCTAATCTAAGGTGAAGAAGATGCTATCATGTGATGACATCATCTTTTAGAAAAAAAACAATTTGCCAAAATATTACTTGATTCACTTGAATATTAAAAAATGCTTGTTAGAATTTGTAAAACCTCTTTTGTAGATTGAAACCATTATTTTAACTTGGAAATCACTTTTTGTACAAGAGAAACCACTTTTTATTTGCAGTGGTGGTGTAAATTTAAATTGGGGGAGAGGTAATAGATCAATGATTGAGTGGTAAAGAGTTAGTGAAGAAAAACCATTGCTAGTGGTGAGTTGGAGAATGATCATTGCTAACAATGTGATGTGGTTTACATCATGTGGCACTAGCTTAGAGGACCATGATGCTACTTGGTATAAGGTCTTGTAATATCTTATACCCTATTATAAGAGTGTATATGTAATAACCCATTCTAATTATTACTTAATTATATTATTGCAAATGACATTATGAATATTTAATTTTAAAAATACATAACTAAGTAGCTATTTTCAATCATAGCAACACATGTCTAATTAAAATGAGTCATATATATATATATTCAATTTTAATGTCAATTAGAATATCCAAGTTGACTTGGCTCATAAGGCTACATAGTCAATACAATGTATAAAATTTTACATCAAGGTTACATCCAGGTTACATCACAGAACAAGATAATCATGAAAACATTCAACGTTTCCTCTTGACGTTTGCCTCCACTATGGAAGAGAACATGGTTAAAGCACTTTACCACCCACCTCTGAAGCTTACACTTCCTCATAATTCTTCCAACTTGAAGAATACCTGACCCTACACATAAAGTTTAGTAAGAGAACAATCTGCAAGGTGGAATCTAGTGCATGCCCAAATATCAACATGCATCTCTGTCTATAAGTTAGAAAAATGCAAGATCTATGCTAGGAATGGCAGAGAGTGCTATCACAAAGTCTATACATACATAATGGGATAATTGCTTGGCCAAGCATAAAAATTAAGTTGCAAAAACAAATAATAGATTTTGGATAAAGCAAAACCTATAATTTCTAAACTCAATTTTGGCACCCATCCCAGAAGGTAACGTTCAACAACAAGTTATCTCATAGCAACTATCTACCCTCTAGAAGCATCCACCTTGAGGTGCTCTAGTCTACTTAGGTGTTGCTATTCTATTCTAGCAAGAGAATATTCTTTACTCACATATCTACAAAAAAGTAATTTAGTCTACTTATTTCCTCATCTTAATAAAAATCAGAAAAATGATTCAATGGAACTACTCATAACATTATCCACTCATTTCAACACATGTCACATGATTACATTCAATGTAATTCAATATTCGTTTAAGAATAAATAGATAAGTAACAAAATAAGGTATTTCACAAGTATGTGTATATATCTAGATGAAGGTCTATGTGCATAAACATATATGTACCAACTTAAGTTATTAATTTATGCATACATTCTAAAATAAAACTATTATATTAGATTGCTTCCATACAATAATGTTACAGATTAACATATCGTTTGTCAGAAATACACGAAGTAGAAGAACTAAGAACAAGTCTATTTGAACAGTTTCCACATACTGGTATGTTGTTTATATCAAAACGATGCTATTTGTAGCTAAACAAATACTGTTTATAACAAAACAATGTTGTTTGCGGCTAAACAAATACTATTTATAACATAACGATGTTGTTTATAGCTAAACAAATATTGTTTATAATACAACAATGTTGTTTACAACTAAACAAATACTGTTTATAATAAAAGGATGTTGTTCGTAGATATACAAATATTTT
Source organism: Sequoia sempervirens (assembly GCA_007258455.2). Lineage (NCBI taxonomy): Eukaryota > Viridiplantae > Streptophyta > Pinopsida > Cupressales > Cupressaceae > Sequoia > Sequoia sempervirens. Next base: position 21,543,661 of record VDFB02000007.1, on the reverse strand, counting down.
TTATAACCAAACGATGTTGTTTACAACTAAACAAATAATTTTTATAACCGAACGATGTTTACATCCAAGAAAATACCGTTTATAACAAACGATGTTGTTTACAACTAAACAAATACTATTTATAATAGAACAATGTTGTTTATAGCATAATAAATACATTTTGTAGTAGTTTCCAAAATATTGTGTCAGTATGTCCTAATATCAATTTCAAATTATTCAGTTTTTTATATGAACAATCAATGTTCTGTCTTTCAGAAGAAAAAAAAAATCAAATAATACCATTGTCCCTTTTATGCAGCTAAGAAAATTGAATGCCAATCTTGTCATTTCCATTCACATACAAATTGGAAGTTGTTATATTACTGTTTTGGGTTAGAAGAGACCCAAGTCTTTAAGAGTATCTGATATGGATTTAAATTCAAACCACAGTCATTCTAAGAACTATTAGCAGTCGTATGACTGTTAGATTTTATCACATACATTATCTTAGGTTGATCCTAGAAGGAATGTCATTTATCAGCTTACAATATTCAATGGCCGGTTATATAAACATATTCAAAGAATTTTTTCAAAGAACGATTTATTCATGCAAATGGACTATACATCAATCCTATGTGATCATCACATTATGCAGGGAGATGGGGGTCATTCTATTGATGTCTAAATATTCATCTTAATAACAAAGATAGATATCCGATCCTAAGGATCAAGCTTCATCTTGAAAGATGATCAACACAAACATTTTGTCATCATTCATAATGAATAGGGTGACATGGTTTATATACTAGCGATAGCCACCCCATCATTCTATGAATGATGTCAAGGGTATTGCTCACTATGGAACAGTATGGCCAATCAGCCAAGCAATCATTGAGAAAAAACATAATTAAATGCTTAATAGCAGGGAGGTCACCACTTCTCTTAAGAGAAGGCGATAAATAAAAGAACCAAAAAATATTGAAACCCTATCCATCGGCATTCATCCGATTAGCCATGAAAATGGAAAAAAATTTCACATTCAATTAATACAACAATGTTGTTTATAACTAAACAAATACTATTTATAATACAACAATGTTGTTTACAGCGAAACAAATACTGTTTATAATAAAAAGGATGTTGTTCGTAGATATACAAATATTGTTTATAACCAAATGATGTTGTTTACAACTAAACAAATAATTTTTATAATAGAAAGATTTCGTTTACGTCCAAGCAAATATTGTTTATAAAAAATGATGTTTACAACTAAACAAATACTATTTATAATAGAACGATGTTGTTTATAGCATAATAAATACAATTTGTAGTAGTTTCATAAATATTGTGTCAGTATGTCCTAATATCAGTTTCAAATTATTCAGTTTTTTATATGAACAATCAATGTTCTGTCTTTTAGAAAAAAAAATCAAATAATACCACTGTCCCTTTTATGCAGCCAAGAAAATTGAATGACAATCTTGTCATTTCCATTCACATACAAATTGGAAGTTGTTATATTACTGTTTTGGGTTAGAAGAGACCCAAGTCTTTAAGAGTGTCTGATATGGATTTAAATTCAAACCACGGTCATTCTAAGAACTATTAGCAGTCGTATGACTATTAGATTTTATCACATACATTATCTTAGGTTGATCCTAGAAGGAATGTCATTTATCAGCTTGCAATATTCAATGGCCGGTTATATAAACATATTCAAAGAAATTTTTCAAAGAACGATTTATGCATGCAAATGGAATATACATCAATCCTATGTGATCATCACATTATGCAGGGAGATGGGGGTCATTCTATTGATGTCTAAATGTTCATCTTAATAACAAAGATAGATATCCGATCCTAAGGATCAAGCTTCATCTTGAAAGATGATCAACACAAACATTTTTTCATCGTTCATAATGAATAGGGTGACATGGTTTATATACTAGCGATAGCCACCCCATCATTCTATGAATGATGTCAAGGGTATTTCTCCCTATGGAATAGTATGGCCAATCAACCAAGCAATCGTTGAGAAACAACATAATTAAATGCTTAATAGCAGGGGGCTCGCCACTTCTCTTAAGAGAAGGCGATAAATAAAAGAACCAAAAAATATTGAAACCCTGTCCATTGGAATTCATCTGATTAGCCATGAAAATGGAAAAAAATTTCACATTCAATTAATACAACAATGTTGTCTACAGCTAAACAAATACTGTTTATAATACAACAATTTTTTTTATAGCTAAACAAATATTGTTTATAATAAAAGGATGTTGTTCATAGCTATACAAATATTGTTTATAACCAAACAATGTTGTTTACAACTAAACAAATAATTTTTATAATAGAACGATGTCGTTTACATCCAAGCAAATACTGTTTATAACAAACGATGTTGTTTACAACTAAATAAATACTATTTATAATAGAACGATGTTGTTTATAGCATAATAAATACAGTTTGTAGTAGTTTCCAAAATATTGTGTCAGTATGTCCTAATATCAGTTTCAAATTATTCAGTTTATTATATGAACAATCAATGTTCTGTCTTTCAGAAAAAAAAATCAAATAATACCACTATCCCTTTTATGCAGCCAAGAAAATTGAATGACAATCTTGTCATTTCCATTCACATACAAATTGGAAGTTGTTATATTATTGTTTTGGGTTAGAAGAGACCCAAGTTTTTAAGAGTGTCTGATAAGGATTTAAATTCAAACCACAGTCATTCTAAGAACTATTAGTAGTCATATGGCTGTTAGATTTTATCACATACATTATCTTAGGTTGATCCTAGAAGGAATGCCATTTATCGGCTTGCAATATTCAATGGCCGGTTATATAAACATATTCAAAGAAATTTTTCAAAGAACAATTTATGCATGCAAATGGACTATACATCAATCCTATGTGATCATCACATTATGCAGTGAGATGGGGATCGTTCTATTGACGTATAAATGTTCATCTTAATAACAAAGATAGATATCCGATCCTAAGGATCAAGCTTCATCTTGAAAGATGATCAACACAAACATTTTATCATCGTTCATAATGAATAGGGTGACATGGTTTATATACTAGCGATAACCACCCCATCATTCTATGAATGATGTCAAGGGTATTGCTCCCTATGGAACATTATGGCCAATAAACCAAGCAATCATTGAGAAACAACATAATTAAATGCCTAATAGTAGGGGGTTCACCACTTCTCTTAAGAGAAGGTGATAAATAAAAGAACCAAAACATATTGAAACCCTTTCCATCGACATTCATCCGATTAGCCATGAAAATGGAAAAAAAATTCACATTCAATTAATAAATCAACAAAGAAGAATTGAAATTCATGGCATAGAGGACATTACATAATTAGCTATATAGCCGAATAGAATAAGATACAAGGAAGGTTGATTCAGCCTATAAAATATAGAGTATACTATCAATGTTTCGATGTCTTCCCAGGCATCGAATGCAACAAATGCATTTACTGAACATTGCCTATCTATGGTTTTTGTACCATTTAGAGAGATTGACAATGTGGGTAATAGAAAAAAATACAATTTGATAAGGCATTCTAAAATGAAATCAAGCATATTTCACATGCATTCGGGTTACCTCAAGTCGTGAGATCTTCCCTTTGTCACTTTTCCTCTTTTCCTAGCTATTTCCAATCTCTTTCCTTGCTTTTTCTCCTCTTCTTTTGTCACCACAGTTCATCTCCTTCTATTGCCAGAGAAAATCGTGCTCTTCCCAATATGGTATTCATTCTTTTCTTACCTGTTTGCACTATTCAAGGCCATTTCATTAATTATTAGCATTAATGTTTTCTGCCTCATAAATATATTTAAATTTTTTGCCTTAATTTTGATGACAGGCCACAACCTCATGATATTTATTTGAATTTCTATCAATTCGATGGTGATAATTTTGGTTTTCCAAATTCGATCTATTAAGAAATATAAATAAATAAATATATATATATATATCATATTTGTATATATTTGCACACATATGTACATTATTCGATATATATATATATACACATGTATATATATGTGTATTTGTATATATATATTTTTTCATGTTCATAAATCAACATTTAAATATAAATGAAATTTCATTTTTATTTCGAACAATAATGTTTAAATGAAGAGGTTTTTTTTCTTATCCTTTAAATAATCCTTTTTGAAATACATATATTCATTTACATGTTAAGTCATACTATCATTTTCTTTTAAATTCTCAAACACAAGATCAAGATAGAAAATTAAATAAGAATTTCACATGTATTTCATTTCACAAGTCTACCTTTTCAATCATCGAATCATTTCAAGTCAAATTAACATAATTCTCCTATATGAATTTTAAATGCAGTCATCATGCCATTTTGTGGTGTGTGCACCCAGATTCCATCAAGCTTACCGTTCGATCCAGCTAAATGATCCTACTTCAACTGTGTTCTCATCCTTCAACATGTCATCCTAAAATTTCATACACTTGCACTTACACAATTCATTAGTAATGTTCAATCATGATAAAATGTAAGATAGTTCAAAAGATCACATAGTCAACGATGGTCAACTTCTTTCAAATTTTTTAAGAAAATATCAAATTTTCCATCCAACATATTGAATTTCCCTTATAATTCAATTTATCATATTATAATTTAAATGCATTAAAAATTGGGTTATGACATCCTTCCCCTCTTGGAAGAGACATCATCCAATGTCTACTTAATCAAAATTAAATCATATATGCCTATTTCAACATCATATCATATTGTTCCAAGCCAAAACAGTATAATATTCAATCTAAAAATTTTAAACAAAATTATCAAGAGTTTCTTTCTAAGAAAACAAATGTGGGAAGGAGTGTTCTATTTCTTCCACATCGGCCCAAGTAGCATTTTCTTTTGAATACTAGTCCCATTGGACCTTAAACTGAGCAATGTCTCTGCTTTGCAACTTAACATTGTGTCTATCTAGGATTCTAATGGGCTCCACTAGCACCACTCATGGGTCCTATACCTACAAGGATTTCCAATTAAGCAAATGAGCTACATCACAATGATATGGCTTAAGCAAAGAAACATGAAAAAAATTATGAAGTCGAGCTAGAGCTACATATCTTAGGGCCAACTTGGAGGACTTTCCAAAGGTAATAGAAATTTTATGAGGCCTGAATCTTAAGAAGACTTTATCTCCTACCACAAACTATCTAAGAGTTCTATTCTTGTCGGCATAACTCTTCTATCGGTCTTCTGCCTCCTTCAGTATGCTCTTAATGAATCTCATTTGTTCTTCCATCTCCTTAAGCATTTCGGGTCCTACTATGATCATGTCTTCCAATCTATCCCAACTTATAGGTGTTCAACACTTCCGCCTGTAAAGAGCTTCGGATGATGCCATACCTAGGGATGTGTGATAAGAGTTATTGTAAGAAAACTCTACCAATAGTAAGTATTCTTCCCATTAATACTATCTTTCCATGCAGTACATTCAAAGGAGGTCTTTGACTACCTGATTCACCCTCTTTTTCTGCCTGTTAGTCTGAGGATTATAAACTAAGCTAAAATTCAACTTAGTTCCCAATGTGGCATTTAGGGTCGTCCAAAATCTTGAGGTCATCTGGGTGTCTCTATCAGAAATGATAGTCTTTGGCACTCCATGCAAGCGGAAGATCTCCTAGAAAAATTTATTGGCCAGGGTCAAAAATCCATCCTTAAGGTTTCTTGGAATGAAGTGTGCCACCTTGGTCAACTTATCAATCACAACCACTTGAGATGGCATTATGTTGATTCTTGCTCAAGGGTAACCCCTGTACAAAATCCATTTTGATCACCTGCCATTTATACTCAGGTATGTCATGATAATACAATATCCCTACTGGATGTCCATGCTCATCCTTGCCTCACTGGCACTCTAAGCATCTGGCTACATACTCCACTACATCCTTCTTGTGTTTAGGACAAAATTATAGAGCTCTAAATTCTACGATCATCTTGGATACTCCAAGGTTTTCTGAATAAGGTGCATTATGAATCTCTTCAAGAACCAACTTCCTCAGTTCTCCAAAGTTTGGTATATACATTCTTCTCTAGTATCTCAAAATTCCATCTGGTTTGATCTCATACCCATTGAGCTAATGATCTGAAAGATTCTCTGTTAGGGAACTTTTCACTCTTTCGTAGTGCTCATCCCATAGCAAATGTTGTATCACCTATTGTCTCAAATTAGAACTTGTTGAGATCATGGCTGCCAGATGTCTTCATCTACTAAGAGCATCAACCACTTTGTTCTCCTTCCCTTTTATGTACTCTATTCCGAAGTCATACTCACTAAGGAATTCCAACCACCTTATTTGTCATGCATTAAGGTTTGGTTGAGTAAAAATTTATCTCAATCCCAAGTGGTCTGTCTTAAGCTCAAATGGATTCCCTAAGAGATAATTCCTCCACATCTACAAGGCATGAACTATTGCGGCCAACTCTAAATCATGCGGTGCATAGTTTTCCTCATGCTATTTAAGCTTTCTCGATTCATACGCTACCACTTGTCCATCTTGCATTAGCACTTCTTCCAATCCCTTTCATGAAGCATATGTGATTAGAGTGAATCTTCCATTACGATCAAGGATAGTCAATACTAGTGTTTTCATGAGCCTCTCCTTCAGGAGTTGGAATTCCTATCCAAATTTCTTGATCCATTCAAACCACATTCCCTTTCTTTGGAGTGACGTGATTGGAGATGTAATCTGGTAGAACCCTTGCACAAACTTTCTATAATATCTTGTGAGTCCATGAAGCTACGAACTTCTAACACATTTTGAGGCACTGGCCATTCCATAATCGCTTTAATCTTCTCGAGGTCTACTGAGACTCCCTCAGATGAAATAATATGGCCTAGATAGTGCACCTTATCTTGATAGAACAAACACTTGGATAGCTTCCCAAAGATTTTCTCTTCTCTCACCCATTGCAAAACTATCCTCAAGTACCTATCATGCTCTTCAATAGACTTTGAGTAGACTAGGATGTCATTAATGAAGATCAAAACAAATTCATCCAAACAGTCTCTGAACACACTATTCATGAGGCTCATGAAAGCTGTAGGTGCATTGGTCAAACCAAAAGGTACCACAGTGAACTCATAATATCCATACCAAGTTTGAAAGGTAGTCTTCAAAATATCTTTGTCCTTTATTATTAATTGATGTTATCCCGACCTAAGATCAATTTTGGAGAACACTGTTATTCCCTTCATTTGGTCAAACAACTCATTGATCCTTGGAAGTGGATATTGGTTCTTGATGGTCTCCTTGTTTAGCATTTGATAATCTATACATAGACGCAAGGTTCCATCCTTATTTTCACAAAAATGACCGACGCTCCCCAAGGAGACACACTAGGTCTTCTAAGCCCTTTGTTCAACAATTCCATTAACTGGGCCTTCAAATCATAGAGTTCGGTGGTGGTCATCTGATAAGGTTCAAGTTGGATTGAGGCTCAGCTCTTGGTACAAGGTCAATAAAAAATTCAAATTCCCATTTTAAAGGTAACTCCATAAGTTCATTAGGGAATACATCTTGGAACTTCTTGAGAATAGGGTATTCATCTAGATACGGTTCCTTGTTGTCAGAGTTACTGATATGCACAACATAAATTGGACATCCCTTTCGACGAGCCTTTTTGAGCTGTATGGTAGAAATCCTAAGCTCTAAGGGTCTTTGCATCTCACAAATCTTGATTGGGTTCCCATAATCATCTAGACAATTAACTACCTTATCCTCACAATTCACTATAGACTTATGCTCGGTTAACCAATTTATTCCCAAAATTACATCATATGAGCCTAAGGGTGCCACATACAGGTTAACTTGGGTTTGGAAGGTTGGAATCTCTAACTCACTACAAAAGAGATAGGTATCTACCCTTCGCTCTACTCAATTTCCATACTGAACTGTCTATGAGTTTTCCATGTATCTAGGTCTAATAGGTATCTTGGATATTACTCTAGGATCTATGAAACATTTAGTAGCTCCTGTATCAATTGAAATAGAGACAATTTGGCCATAGAGCTTGCCCGTCAGCTGTATCAACAAAGCCTGATACTTTTCCTACTTGTTATCCACTGCGGTGTAGATCTAATGATGCTGAGACTATTGATTGTTTCCTTCCCTTCATGACTTCAACCACTATGGAAAATTTTAGTCATAATGATTGCCTCCACAAGTATAGCACCCATTGTGAGGCCCTTTGCGACCTCCTGGCTTGTCCTCTCTAAAGCCCTTTTGCTTTTGGTCATCTTTTCCTTTGTTATTATTTTCCTTATTGCTCTTTCCACCATTACCACCTTCACCTTTCTCTTGAGACTCACTTCCCCTCTTGATATTATGGATCTAATGATTCTTGTCTCCTTTATGAAACTTCTTGTTCCCAAACTGTGACTTAGGATTTGCATTATTGTGGTAATTGGATAACTACTGCAATTTTTTCTCCTATTTGGTAGCCTTTAAGAAAACTTCATTCATGGTGGAAGGATCATGCATATCCACTTCTTCTCAAATATGGGGTCTAAGTCGCAATATGAACTTCTAGATATGGAAAGGTTTGTCTCCATAATACTGGGGCACATACTTTAGTAGGTTGGTGACATTTTCCTAGTATTGGGTCATAGTCATGCTCCCCTTAGTTAGGTTTTGGAATTCTATCACCTTCTTGTTGAAAAAGAGCTTTGGTAACCATATCTTCCTAAAAGATTGGAGGAAGAGTTCCCAAGTAATCTTAGTAGGCTAAAGATTCCTTTCTGACTTTTCAATGTCCCACCAAGTAGTTGCTTCTCCTAAAATTTGATACATAGCCCATGCTGCTTTAGTCTGGTCGAATAGGTTATGGAGTCTAAAGTATTTATCCATCTTGATGATCCATGCCTCATCTCTTGCTCCAACAACCTTACCATCAAACTCAAACAATGCTACTCTTTTGAGATCTTTTCCAAGTTCTTCTTCAATTTGACCTCGAGGGCCTTCTCTTGGACCATTGTTCCCTTGATTGACTTCTACATTCCTATGAACTTAGTCCTCACGTGCCACTCTAACCTCATGTTCTATGTGGTCCATACAAGCCTCTTGTTTGTGAACAAAATCTCTAAAATTTGTTCTAGCCTCTTGTTTGGTCCATTGTCTAACCCACTACCACCTGTCTCTTGCGTGGTGGTCACCATGCTAACTCAGTCTTTACTTGCATCACATTTCACATCTATCATAACTTAACACTAGGTTCTATGAGTAAACGTTCTTATTCTACATAACATTACATACAAATGCATATATCACTCATTCATTAAGGACATACACATTCATTCACATTGATCATATTTTGGAGTTCATTATTTGAACACACCAAAAATAACACCTTGCTTTATTTATATTAGGTGTGGGTCAATAGACCCTTATTTACATAAGCTTCTTGTTACATTAATCAATTTTCTCATTCTCAAAGAGAGGACACTCCTCTGGGTACTTGTTAGAATTTACATCAATTTTCTTAGAGGAAGAGGGTTGAGCATGCAGGCTATCCTTTTCCTCGGTTAATAAGGGTGTATTTGGTCCACACCCTAGAGGCCAATCTTTGATTGCAGAAATATTCTTAATCTTAGGAGTTTGCTTCTCCTCAATCTTCTTGCCTCTCTCTAGCTTAAGTCATGTGAGGGCTTGAGCTAGAGTCTCCTCATTAGGAATCTCAGGTTAAACCTCAGTCTTGGAATTTTCTTCCATTACGACTTTCTTGTTTGAGGTCCTAATGGTCTTCCCTTTCTTTCATCCTATCTTAGACCTTCCCATATCTGCATTCAATCCAGGTTTGGTCAATTCATAGGACAACTAAATTTGGTCAAGGGTCAACTATTCTCTAGTCAATGCTATGGTAGACTCAAAAGGCCTAGAGTTGAAACCTAAGCTCTGATACCAAATGCAACAACCCATTCTAATTATTAGTTAATTATATTATTGCAAATGACATTATGAATATTTAATTTTAAAAAGACATAACTAAGTAGCTATTTTCAATCATAGTAACACATGTCTAATTAAAATGAGTCATATATATATATTCAATTTCAATGTCAATTACAATATCCAAGTTGACTTGGCTCATAAGGCCACATAGTCAATATAATGTATAAAATTTTACATCAAGGTTATATCATAGACCAATATAATCATGAAAAAATCCAAGGTTTCCTCTTGATGCTCACCTCCACTGGTGGACGAGAACATGGTTGAAGCATTTTACCGCCCAACCACAAAGCTTACGCTTCCCCGAAATTCTTCCAACTTGAAGAATACCTGACCCTGTAAAGAAAGTTTAGCAAGAGAATAATCTGCAAGGTGGAATCTGGTGCATGCCCAAACATCAACATGCATCTCTATCTATGAGTTATAAAAATGCAAGATCTATAGTAGGAATGATAGAGAGTGTTATCACAAAGTCCATACATACATAATGGGATAATTGCTTCACCAAGCATAAAAATTAATTTGCAACAACAAATGATAGGTTTTGGATAAAGAAAAACCTATACTCTTTGAACTCCATTTTGGCACCCATCCCAAAAGGTAACTTTAAACAACAAGTTATCTCATAGAAACTATCTACACTCTAGCATCATCTACCTTGATGTGCTCTAGTCTACTTAGGTTTTGTTGTGTTATTCTAGCAAGAGAATATTCTTTACTGACATATCTATAAAAAAGTAATTCAGTCTACTTATTTCCTCATCTTAATAAAAATCAGAAAAAAGATTCAATGGACTGATCATAACATTATCCATTCATTTCAACACATGCCACATCATTACATTCAATGTAATTCAATATTCATTTAAGAATAAATAGATAAGTAACAAAAGAAGGTATGTCACAAGTATGTGTATGTATGTAGACGAAGGTCTATGTGTATACACACATATGTGCCAACTTAAGTTATTAATTTTTGCATACATTCTAAAATAAAACCATTATATCATATTGCTTCCATACAATAATGTTACAGATTAACATATCGTTTGTCAAAAATACACGAAGTAGAAGAACTGAGAACAAGTCTATTTGAATAGTTTCCACATACTGATATATTTTTTATATCAAAATGATGGTGTTTGCATCTAAACAAATATTGTTTATAATATATTGATGTTGTTTACAGCCAAACAAATACTGTTTATAACAAACGATGTTGTTTACAGCTAAACAAATACTATTTATAATAAATGATTTTGTTTACAGCTAAACAAATATTGTTTATAACATACCAATGTTTTTTATAACATAATAAATATAGTTTGTAGGAGTTTCCAAAATATTGTATCAAAATGTCCTTATATTAGTTTCAAATTATTTAGTTTATTATATGAACAATCGATTTTCTATCTTTTAGAAAAAAATAATTAATCAAAAAATACCACTGTCCCTTTTATGCAACGAAGAAAATTGAACAACAAGCTTGTCGTTTCTATTCACATACAAATTGGAAGTCGTTATATTACTGTTTCAAATTAGAAGAGACCCAAGTCTTTAAGAGTGTCTGATATGAATTTAAATTCAAACCACAGTCATTCTAAGAATGACTAACAATCGTATGACTGTTAGATTTTATCACATACATTGACTTAGGCCGAGCCTAGAAGGAATGACATTTATCGGCTTGCAATATTCAACGATTGGTTATATAAACATATATTCAAAGAAATCATTCAAAGAAAGATTTACGCATGCAAACGGACTGTATATCAATCCTATGCGATCATTGCATTATATTGTAGGGAGATGGGGGTCATTTTGTTGACGTCTAAATGCTCATCTTAATAACAAACATAGAGATTTGATCCTTAGGATCAAAATTCATCTTGAAAGATGATCAACACAAACATTTTTCTATCATTCACAATGAACAGGGCGACATGGTTTATATACTAGTGACAACCACACCATCATTCTATGAACGATGTCAAGGGTATCACTCTGTATGGAACAGTATGTCCAATTAGCCAAGCCATTGCTGAGAAAAAACATAATCAAAAGCTTAATAGTAGGGGGGTCACCGCTTCTCTTAAGAGAAGGCAATAAATAAAAGAACCAAAAAATATTGAAACCCTGTCCATCAACATTCAGTAGATTAGCCATGAAAATGGAAAAACATTTCACATGCAATTAATAAATTAATAGAGAAGAACTAAAATGCACGACACAAAGGAAATTACATAATCATCTATAGAGTTGAATAGAATTACATACAAAGGAAGGTCGATTCAGCCCATACAACACAGAGTATACTATCAATATTTCAATGTCTTCCTAGGCATCAAATGCAAGAAATGCATTTACCAAACATTTCCTATCTATGGTTTTTGCACCATTCAAAGAGATCGACACTATGGATAATAGAAAAATTACAATTCGATAAGGCATTATAAAATAAAATCAAGCATATTTCACATGCATTCGGGTTACCTCAAGTTGTGAGATCTTCCCTCTATCACTTTTCCTCTTTTTCTAGCTATTTCCAATCTCTTTGCCTACTTTTTCTCCTCTTCTTTTGTCACCCCAATTCATTTTCTTCTACTACCAGAGAAAATCGTGCTCTTCCCAATATAGTATTCATTATTTTCTTACTTGTCCGCACTATTGAGGGTCGTTTCATTCATTATTAGCAATAATTTTAGTCACCCCATACATATATTTGAATTTCCTGCCTTAATTTTGATGGTAGGCCACGACCTCACGAGATTTTCTCATGATTTTTATTTGAATTTCTATCAATTTGATAGTGATAATTTCGGTTTGAAATTTGATCTATTAAGAAATATATATATATATATATATATATATATATATATATATATATATATATATATATATATATATATATATATATATATATGTTTTTTTTCATATTTGTATGTATTTGCACACATACGTACGTTCTTTGATATATATATGTGTGTGTGTGTATACATATATACATGTATATATATATGTAAGTATGCATGTATTTTTATATATATTTGTTTTCATGTTCATATATCAACATTTAAATATAAATGAACTTTCATTTTTATTTCGAACAATAATGTTTAAATGAAGTGGCTTTTTCTTATCCTTTAAATAATCCTTTTTGAAATACATACATTCATTTACATGTTAAGTTGTACTATCGTTTTCTTTCAAATTCTCAAACACAAGATCAAGATAGAAAATTAAATAAGAATTTCACATGTATTTCATTTCACAAGTCTACCTTTTCAATCATTGAATCATTTCAAGCTAGATTAACACAATTCTCCTATATGAATATCAAATGCAGTGATCATGCCATTTTGTGGTCTATGCACCCAGATTCCATCAAGCTTACCATTCGATCCAGCTAAACGATCCTACTTCAACCATGTTCTTGTCCTTCAACCTGTCATCCTGCAATTGCACACACTTGCACTAACACAATTCATCAATAACATTCAATCATGATAAAATGTAAGATACTTCAAAAGATCACATAGTCAACGATGGTCAACTTCTTTGAAACTTTTCAAAAAAATATCAAAATTTCTATCCAACATAATGAATTTTCCCTATAATTTAAATGCAATAAAAATTGGGTTATGACATCCTTCCCCTCTTGGAAGAGATGTCGTTCTGATGTCTACTTAATCAAAATTAAAGCATATATGTCTATTTCAACATCATATCGTACTATTCCAAGCAAAACATTATAATATTCAATCCAAAATTTTCAAACAAAATTATCCATAGTTTCTTTATAAGAAACCAAATGTGGGAAGGAGCATTCTATTTCTTTCGCATCCTCCCAAGTAGCACTATCTTTTGAATACTGGTCCTATTGGACCTTAAACTAAGCAATGTCTCTGCTCCGCAACTTAACGTTGTGTCTATATAGGATTCTAATGGGCTTCACTAGCACCACTCCTAGGTCCTGTACCTACAAGGATTGCCAATCAAGCACATGAGCTACATCAAGATGATATGGCTTAAGCAAAGAAACACGAAACACATTATGAAGTCAAGCCACATAAGGTGGTAGAGAAAGTCTATAAGCAACATGGTTAATCACTTCCAAGACTTCAAATGGACCCACATATCTTAGGGCTAACTTGGAAGACTTTCCAAAGGCAATGGAACTTTTATGAGGCCTAACGCTTAAGAAGACTCTACCCCCTATTGAAAACTGTCTAAGAGTGCTATTCTTTTTGGCATAACTCTTCTATCGGTCTACCACCTCCTTCAATATTCTCTTAATGACTCATTTGTTCTTCCATCTACTTAAGCATTTCAGGTCCTACTATGATCATGTCTTCCAATCTATCCCAATTGATAGGCATTCAACAATTCCACCCATAATGATCTTTGAACAGTGCCATATGTACCAAGGGATGTGTGATAAGAGTTATTGTAAGAAAACTCTACCAATAGTAAGTATTCTTCCCACTTATACTGTTGGTCCATGTAGTACATTTGAAGGAGGTATTTGACTACCCGATTCACCCTCTCTCTACCTATCAGTTTGAGGATGATAAGCTGATTTGAAATTCAACTTGGTTCATGTTATCCTCGAATCTAGAAATGATCCATTCATGGGATAACCCCCTACGAAACTCGTCCATTTCGTAGTTTTGTTTACTTCAAGCATGCAAAACGAGGAAAATTTTTATTGCCCTCGATGCATAGTTCTAAACCTCAAATCGTCCGTTTGAGCATTTCTCATTGTTTGTCTTTCAAAAATCTTTGAAACAGATATTTTTGTTGTTTCCCACTCTTTGGAGGTTAGTCAAATTTTCACTCATTTCGAAGCGCTAATTTTCAGTGCTCCTACATGAGCCTTATGTTAGAAAAATTACTCCAAGAGTTGGAGCGGTGAAAATCACTGCTCCTACACTTTGCATTCACCCTTACATGCACAAGCGGTGATTTTCACTGCTAGTGCATGTTTCCATTGTACAAGTCTTTCATATGACCGAGCGGTGATATTTACCGCTAATGCATATCCAATGTTTCAAAAATGCTGGAGTGGTGATTTTCACTGCTCCTACATTTTCCCTCCCTTTTTGTACTTTGTCATTAATGCAACTCGAGTTCATTAATGATCTTTTTCTAATGACTTATTAAAGTTGTTTTAGGTTAATTTACCCTCATTTTTTATCCATCCTCTCTTCCTCACACTATTCATTCTCCAAACTCCAAACAAGATTGTTTTTATGGATTTTGCGGGCTTTCAAGCTATGGTTTTAGTCACTTTCATCAGGTACGTTTTTGTGTCTTTCTTCTTCGTTGATCTTTGATGCTTTTCTCTCTTTCAATTAGGGTTTCGATGCTTTCATTTTTGAAATTTTTTTTCTGTCATCGTTCACCCTATTTTTGGTTTCTTTTATCTTGAAATATTTTACTTTCCTTCTATCACCCATCCATGTTCAACTTTTGGGGTTTTCGTGCCCTAGTTTTTCTTTGTTTTATGCATCATTTTCATGATTCCCTATTATCGTTTTTCACTGCTCAATCACCTATCTTCGCGGATGGTGATTTTTAGTGCCCTTTCATCGACCTTCATTGATTTTCACCAAGTCCCATACTTGTTCGAGTGGGATTTTTTGCCTCTCAAACAACTGTTGATCTTCCCCATCAAACATGTACAAGCGCCAATTTTTAGTGCTAGAACATCCAAACTTCTTACATCTCATCAGATGTAGGAGCAATGAAAATCACAGTTCCTACATGAAGAAATTTTCCTCCCAAATGCGAAGGTGATGAAAATGCCTGCCCTTACACTTGACAACAATTGAAAATACATGCTCGAGCGACATTTTTCAGCACTCAAACATGAGTTTGATCTTTCACCAAAACACACAAGCACTAATTTTTAGCACTTCAACATAGGTTTTATCAAATGCTCAAGACATGTATGAGCTTTTTTTTTCAGCACTACTACATGCAAACGAACTTCATCAGATGTAGGAGCACTGATTTTCAGCACTCCTACACAACAAGCGATTTTCCACTCAAACACTTAGAAATCATTCCATTTTTTTTCTCTAGACCTCATTTCATCACCAATGTTCTATTTTCTGTGTTCTATAGCTCATTTTCACTTCCTCAAAATTGTCTACTTGCTCCACGCTTTCCAACTCGCTCTCACAAAGAATTTTCTCATAACATCTCCTAATCCATTGTTCTTGCAGTTCCTCTCAAGCTCTTATCAGGGGATCCAAGAAGGTGACATTCCTTGATATTTGGTATTTTTAGATGAAATAAAAAATCCTCTGTCATCTTCTAAGAAGGAGGAAAAGATGAAGTACAAATATTAGGGTGTCTTTCCACCTACTGTTGTGATCTAAAAGGTGGATGAAATCAAAGACATAGAAATTGGTCATCAAGACATGGAAGATTTTGTAAAAAGAATTGAGAAGAAACCATTAGAAGAAGATTTGAGATCTATTGTTCATAGCAACTTGAACTTGGAATCTACATTCCCAACTATTGCTTATAACACAAATTTTTTTCTCCAAGTTGCATCTCATTACATCCAAGAAGACAAAAGTGTGAGAGATTCCTCGGGACAAATCATGATGAGATTAGATCCTGAATTCTTTGATATTGTTTTTTGGGTTCCACACATGGAACAATATACCAAAATCTCAATTCAACAAGCACATGAGGTCTATGATAAGGACCCAAATAAAGCTAAAACATTGATTAATACTCAATGGTTGAAATCTCCAAGGCATACTATCTCAAGATGGCCTAAAGGGATTCCTCGAAGTGATTTCAAAGAGGATGTTAGGGATATGATTACTCTCCTGAGTAGGGTGAAAGGCTTTCCTAAATCATGTCATTTTCAAGATTGGATGTATGAGTACATCCACATCATCAAGAGAAGAAAATCACACATAGATTGGGGAACTCAGATAAGTGATGAAATTCATGAATAGTTAATGAGGGAATTTCTAGGGTTGTCTACAAAAGAAAACAAAAATGTTGTACCTGTGTATGATTTCTATTATAAGTTAAAATTAAGAGAAATTCTACATTTCAGAAGAGTCATAGATGCTTTCTTTGCACCCCTACTATTCACTTTTGATCTGACTCTTGAAAAGAAAAGAGTATCGGATGAAGCCTACAAAGTTGTTAGTAAGGTTAGATGTATCTTTTTGCAGTTTCCAACCTTCACATATTTGAGAGTAGGTTGTTATTTTTGGTGTCCATATATGTTACCCAAATATCCCGTAGACAAGTGGATACTAATGGAGCTATGCAAACAGTTGATATCGGTCCATAAGGAACACCAGAGAATGCACAAGCCAAGTTTCAGGTTTCCACTCAGTATTGAGAGATATACTATTCATAGTGTACAAAAAGCAAAGTCAGTTGCTATAGAAATGCAAATCATGACTATAAGGACATATAGATATAGATTTGACTTTGACTACCAAGATGTGAATAGGAAACTAAAGAAAGATCATCGACATGTCTACCACTTTGAAGATATATGGGAAAACTATAGAGATGAAGACATTCGTAGAATGGATTTTTGCAAGTTGATAGTGGAACATATTAGAGATCTTGGTGTAGTTGATATTCAAGAAGATTTCAAAGATCTTGGAGACATCATGAATTCTACTTATGAAGAGGATGAAATTGCTAGGAAGCCTTTACCTCCAATGCAATGGTCTAAGAAAGAAAGTGTTTCTATTAGAGAAAGACTTGCTCCTATTTTGCATAACATAGCTAAATGGTTGCATAGGCATGGTTTTCAAATGAAATATTTCAAGACAAAATCAGAAGGAGAAACACTGAGAGTAGAAACTAGCTAACGACAAGAGCTCCACACAAAAAAAAAAGCATGTGGAAACTCCCTCTTCTTCTCAAAGAGGTCCTAAGATCAAGTTTACTTTTGGTAAAAGTGCAACACAAACAGTCGAAGAAAAGGAGGCTATAGAATCAGAACAACCGCATGCAAAAGGAAAGGAGCTTGCTTCTGAGGAACAATCATTCGAAGAAGAAGAGAATGAAAGTGAAGAATCAGAGGAATCTGAGAGGAAGAATTTGTAGAAGACGAAGGTGAAGAAGAAGGTAATGAGGAGGAACTCAGGAATGATGATGAACAACCTCTATCTCCCCATGAGTATATTGTTGAAGATCTACCCCAAACATTATCCCCTGTTACTACCAATATCCCTCATACTCTTTCAAATCCAACTACTCCTCCACCTCCTTTTCCTACCTCACCTCCTCCTACAACAACTTAAATGTAGTGAATCTTTCCATTCCCCCTTCAATGTCAACAATCCTTACCAATCCTCCTATAGTTTCAAACTTACAAATTGTTGATGTTTCTTTGAGTTCTTCCTCATCCATTCCAAGTTTGTCATCTCCATCATTTGATATCTCTTTTGAGGCTAAATTTCATAGGTTCATGAATGAGTCTTTGCAAGATGCACTTGGTTTGCAGTCCACTGGAGCTATCATGACTGATACTACCCAGATTGTTACAATATCAACCATTCCTACATAAGTGGTTGCAATGTAGGAGTTGACAGTAAGTCAAGAAGGATATACTTCATCTCTTCCACCTTGGCTAATCTCATAAGTATCAAAGCACAAGAAAAAAATGATTTCCCCAGATGAGCTTGATCTTGAAGAGATAGTTCCTCCAAAATCCAAGGGGAAGAAGAAGGCTAAAGTTCATTCAAGGCTTCATATTGACAAATTAGGTCACAAGTTTGTAAGTTTGTAGATATTACACTACTGTATTTGACTCTAGTTTCCAACAAATTTTTGTTGAAATATTGACAACCTATTTTCAGAATACCAACGAATCACTGAAATAATTTTCATAGCTAAATTTTTGTCGCTTTTCTGACTAGCTTTAAAATGTCGAAATCACAACTCATCTTCGTCGGTTGCCACCATGAAAAAGGGATCTGGTGTTCGTCGGAATATTGAAAAAATGATCGTCGACCTAACAATGAACAATAGACAAAACACAAGTGGCATGCCTTTGCGAAAGAGTTGGAATAACAATAGATGTTCATCGAAATTGCGACAAAATAGGAAAGTCATTACGATGAAAGTTTTGTCGGACATATCGCAAATATCGGTGAAAGATTAAGATTGTCACAGTGATCAAAATTTCCTGAGAAGATATATCAGGAGGACTGGCCCATGGTCTCAGCGATGAAGTTTCATCGGTGAGATACTCATCTCGTCTCATCGATGAAGCACGAGGGAAGCATATCAGCAAGACATATACCATTGGAGTATGTTTTGAATGTCTACTTGACCCGCTATGTCACGCTGATAAGATTACATCGGTAGGATTCTTGGCAACATACTTGAGATTGAAAGAACAACAACAGAAGTTTGTTGAAATTGTGACAAAATAGGAAAGTCATTATGACGAAAGTTTCGTCAGACGTATTGCAATTTTGTCAAATGCTTTTGGAGGTTCGTCGGTTGCTTTTGTTGAAAGTTCGACGAAAAAATGCAATTTAAAAAAAAAAAACTATTCGTTCAAATGTAGGCATATCGGTGAAAGATCAAGACTGTTACAACGATCAAAATTTCCTGAGAAGATATATCGAGAGGACTTTCTTGTGGTCTCAGCGATTAAGTTTCATCGGCAAGATACTCATCTTGTCTCAATCAGTGAAGCATGAGGGAAGCATATTGGCAAGACATATACCATCAAAGTAAGTTCTAAATGTCTACCCAACCCGCCATGTCACACTGATAAGATTACATCGGCAAGAGTATTGGCGACATACTTGAGATCGAAAGAATAATCATCAGGGAGACTCACCACGTCAAGGAAACTGCAAAATATCCTAGCGATACATGATCTCTTGCCGATGAAGATACAAATGGATCAAAATAATTATCAGGGTGAATCTGGGCGATATTTGATGTATAAGACATTTCTAAAAGGACGTTTCCTTTCAAACATTTGATGTATAAGTATCCATTTTTTTATATCAAAAGGAGAGAGGCAAAAGGAAAAAATAATATTGTAGATAGTTTGTTTTTTGTAATGATGTTTTCATCAAAAATACTTAGATGCATGCATGAAGTTCAATGAAGTTAATGAACATATATGAATTTGTGGCTTAGTCTTTGGTATCAACTATCTGTGGAATTATATAGTTATTGGGAAGTATGAAAAATTATATATAGGTAAAAGCTTCAATAATTCTATACAGTTCAAGAAAAACTTCAAGGTTATTAATTCATGTCATTCTATACATTCTACAAATCTAAGTTGAATGCAACTAATTTGCAAATACTACGATCATCATCAACACTAACAACTTTAAAGTCACAACTATTGATCCAATATTGATAAAAATATTGTGCATTATATAAACGACTACTATCACAACTATTGAAACATGCTCAGCTACTGGGTCCTCTCCCCTAGAATAAATTAAGGAAAACATTATTGTAAACACAATATGTATAGAAGAATATGAATGTAAAGGAAAATGGATATTAGCAAAACATAAATGTAAATAAAAGTAGTGTGAGCAGAAAATGAATCTAAATTGGTCTTGAACAAATAAAATCATACCCAATTAACATTAAGTTATACTGACCTTGTACTCATTTCCATTGTCAATCTTGAAGGTTACTTTGATGCCTTCTGTAGAAACTCTTTGGCCATGAGGCAAGAGAAGGCGGGAAAACCAAGTGTATATTGATGACTTCCTGACAATAAAAAAGAAACAAGCAACCAGTCAACCCTATTAGAACAAAATAATCTTATGAATTGATTTTATTTGTTTTACTGGCTAATGGATAGTGGACCTAGTTCTCTTGAATTGAGATCATACTACTAAGATGTGTTGACTACTGATATTCTGCTTCAATCTCTATAAGTTACTTTTGTCTTAAATATATTCAAGATAACTTTGCAAAAAAATTCCCTGATCTGTTAGAAATTATGCAGATTATTTTGTTAATACTTCTCCATTTTGATAATTTCTTTCAAAAATTCATAGAAAGATATGTAATTCCATATTTGAAACTTACATATTTTAATTTTACTAGTTCTGTAATTATAGGATATGATTCCAACAATTGTGAAACGCATTGGCAATATGCTGGATCAATGAAGTAAACTATACAATTGGCAGGTGTAAAGTCAAATTCCCTAACCCTTGTGAGCATCCTTCTTTCCTATTCTAAAACATGTGCTTTGGAACAGGGCATGAAAATCCATTTAAGTATAATGAAAAGGATATTTTTGTCAGATATTATATTACAGTAAGTTGAATGAATGTAAGTAGAGAATTTTTTGCATACCTGCAAATGGTACAAAATTTCATGGTTAAGTGGAAGCCTCCCATCAACAACAAGATCCAAATATCCATGTATCTATCTCAATCGAGCCTCTAAACCCTTCAGAGCAGTCAAATTTTCCACTAACCTGTTATGCACAAAAGTCAAATTTTAGAGTTATGTCACCACTAAAAACAAAAGAAACAGAGCTTTGAAACCAAATCCACACACAACACAATGTGGTATTCATACAAAGCCATACAAACAAACTAAACTCAGAACATTGGAATGGAAACAACTTCAAATTATGATCAGAGCATGGATTCACTTTACTCAAGCTGGAGGTACATTTCACAATAATGGGTTCTTCATCTAAAACATCTATACGAGGTTCAAATAGTAAAGAGATTGAAGAAAGATAGAGGAATTAAAAAGATACTTGGATGTAGTTGGATTGAAGGCCATAAACTGGTACATGTTTTTTGTGTAGGAGTCATCACATCCACAAACATGGTAGAGCTATGCAGAAGAAATTAGCTTGGAAAATGAAGGCATCGGTATAAAGAATCATTTTTTTGCCACCATAGTGAAAAGTTAGCACTTTCTTTCATCTTTGCATATTGGTTTGATGCTTCAAACGATGCATTTCTTATATTGAAAAGTGCATTACCTTATTGAGCTTCTCTTTGTTTCTAGAATAGTTTAATATTCTCTACTTAACAAACCACATGATGGTGGAAGCTCATTTGGCCCCTCCCCCCCCTCACATCACTCTCAATTCCCCATACCCGATCATATAATATTAATCATTAATTCATCCATTAATAACATATAACATTCATTCATTAACATTCATTCATCCATTAATAACATATAACATTCATTCATTAACATATAACATTCGTTCTTTTAGTTCTTACATATTATCAAAAATATGGTTGTCATAATATGATTACAATCACTTTTTCTTTTTCTTTTTTGAAGCTAAAAAAATCTTAAGTGGAGTATCATTTTCTAAATCATCAGTCCCCCCTTCAGTTGTTCTTCCATCTGCTTGTGATCTTAATGTATGCCTAGTCATGTACTCATGACGTGGATGCCGCTGCAAGGGGGGGTCTGCTGCAATAACAAAGAAATGTTAAATTGATATGTTTTATTATTATTGTTACAAGTATTTCATTAATTAAAAGAAAATTAGAGTGGTTCTCTTTACCTGATGGGGCCACATCATGTTCCTGATCTTTTCTTATAGCCTCATGCTCAACATCCTAAACACCCTCTAAATCCTTTGTTAGGGTTAGAAAGAAAGATATCTAACAATTAAATGCAAATTTAATTAATAAACAGAGAAACTAAAACACACACAGAATAAATCATAACACAAAGAATTTAGCGTGGTTTACCCAATCCGGGTTACATCCACCAAACCACAACCATCCAATACTTTTATTATCCAATACAAAACCTATTACAATCTTGCGAATAATCGCGTTTTTCATTATACTGTAATACCCATCCGAACCCCTTTTTAAAAAGCTTAGAAGCTTCTAGATTTTGGGTTCTACAAAATCGAATTTTTCCTTTTTCATTGATTTTTCCCTTTTTGGTGATGGCCGCGAAAAAGTGGGAGGAAGAATTTTTCTCGGGAGCTACCGAACCTTCCGCCCCGGGGCCAGCTCGACCCAGACCCGGCAAGGATCGTGCTAGGGTGCCCAATATACCATGGGCTATACAGTATAGCATGATTAGTCGCCACATACCAACAATATCCCACTTCAAGACTGATCAGGCTCCACACCAACACAATCTCCCACTTGGAGACTAATCCTGGACAACACTGCTGCAATTACAGCTCCCACTGGAAATAAGTACCTTGGACCATGCTGCTCTGTTATACTTGAATTCAACCTTGAAGGCCAACTAAAGCTGAAGAGAAGCTCAGCTTCTCCCTTATCACTTCCTTCATAAACATATCCGCTAGATTGACATCTGTATGTATCTTGTCCAACTTGACCTGTCCATCCTCCAACACTAATCGAATGAAATGATATCTCAACTATATGTGTTTTGTTTTAGAATGCAAGGCAAAATTCTTTGCAAGATGTATAGCACTCTGGCTGTCTGTAAACAAGTAATTTCTAGCCTATTGTTTTCCCAACTCATCCATGAAAAGTTGCAGCCATATCATCTCCTTTGCCGCCTTTGTTGCAGCAACATACTCTACCTCTGTGGTGGATAAAGCAACCACCTTTTATAATCAAGAAATCCAACTCACTGCTGTCCCACCAACTGTAAAAACATAACCTGTGGTACTCCGCCTGGTATCTATATCCCCTACCAAATCTGAGTCAAAATAGCTTTTTAAATCAGTATTGGAGCCCCCAAAACATAAACATTTATTGGATGTACCTCTCAAGTACCTGAGAATCCATTTGATTGCATTCCAATGTTCAACTCCAGGATGACTCAAATACCTGCTAACAAATCCTACGATATGTGCAATATCCGGTCTTGTGCATACCATGGCATACATTAAACTCCTACAGCTGAAGCATATGGTACCTTGGACATTTTTTCTTCCTCCTCTTGTGTCTTTGGACACATATCCTTAGTCAATTTAACATGACTAGTCAAAGGTGTGCTGACAGCTTTTGTATTCTCCATATGAAATCTTTGCAACACCTTTTCAACATAATTAGCCTGAGATAAAAACAATTGTCTGCTTTTCCTATCTCTACAAATTTTCATACCAAGGATTTGCTTTGCTGCCCCCAAATCCTTCATAGCAAAATATTTGCTATCTGTTATTTTAGCTCATATGTGATCCATGTTAGACCACTGCTACAAGCATGTCATCAACATATAAACATAAAATAAATGTAAGTTGTCATTATCAACCTCTTAAAATAAACACAATGGTCGAGAATTACACCATTTGTGGCCTTGCTCGTATAAAAGTATCAAATTTCAAGTACCATTGCTGAGGTGCTTGCTTCAAGCCATATAAAATTTTCTTCAATCTGCACACTAGCTTTTCCTTACCTTTGACCTCAAACCCTTGTGGCTGGTCCATATATATTTCCTCTTCCAAATCACCATGGAGAAAGGTTGTTTTAACATCAAGCTATTCTAAATGCCAATCGTCAACATCCATAATACTTAAAAACAATATGAATAGAAGTCATTTTAACAACTGGAGAACAAATCTCATCAAAAATCAATACCCTTTTTCTGTGCAAATCCCTTTACAACTAATCTGGCTTTAAATCTTTTCTTACCTCCATCCTCCTCTTTCAGCCTGTAAACCCATTTGCTTGGTAAAACCTTTTTACCTGCAGGCAACTTGCATAATTCCCAAGTCTGGTTTTTTAGCAAGGAGTCCATTTCTTCTTCCATTCCATGCTCCCAATGAACCTTGGTATCCACCTGCATAGCTTCACCATAATATTCTGGCTCACCAGCATCAGTTAACTAAATAGTATACAAAGAGGGAGAGAATATTTCTGGAGGTCTACTTATCCTTGAAGATCATCTAATAGGAGTTTGTGGTATTTGTTGTTACTGTTGTTGCCCAGCATGAGGAAACCACTGAAACATCATTGTTTGGAATATCATCCAACACTACATAATCATTTTCTTTCTTGTCATGCTGCAACAACAG
This sequence comes from Sequoia sempervirens, assembly GCA_007258455.2. Taxonomy (NCBI): domain Eukaryota; kingdom Viridiplantae; phylum Streptophyta; class Pinopsida; order Cupressales; family Cupressaceae; genus Sequoia; species Sequoia sempervirens. The sequence continues at coordinate 21,518,672 of VDFB02000007.1, read as the reverse complement.
ATCTTTGTACAAAACTTTCTCATTGAATATGACATCCCTACTTTTCACAATTTTCTGATTTTCAAAATCCCAAAGCCTATAACCAAATTCATCAATGCCATATCCAACAAATACATATTTCTTTGATTTTGCATCAAGCTTGGTTCTATTTTCAGAATCTACATGTACAAATGCTTCACAACCGAAGGTTTTGAGAAAAGAATAACTCATCTTCTTACCTTTCCATGCTTCCTCTGGAATACCACAACCCAAAGGATTAGAGGGACCTCTATTAATTAAATAAACAGTAGTGTTTATAGTCTTTGCCCATATTTTTAAAGGCAACCCAACATGCAATCTCATAGTTCATGCACACTCCATTATTGTTCTGTTCATGCGCTCAGCCACTCCATTTTCCTGTGGAGTCCTTGGAACCATTTTCTTCCTATGAATACCATTAGAGAAAAAATAATCTTCAAACTCTTTGCTGCAATACTCACCGCCATTATTAGATATGAGAAATTTTATCTTTTTACTCGTCTCATTCTCAACCAAGCTTCTCCATTTTTTAAAAGTTTCAAATACATCAGATTTCTGGCTAAGGAAATAAATCCATACCTTCCTAGTTGCATCATCAATGAAAGTAACATAACACAGAGAGCCACTGAGAGAAGATACCTAAGCTGGTCCCCATACATCCGTATGCACAAGCTCCAATTTCTCATCTTTCTTTTGCTTCCCATCCCTGAGAAAACTTACTCTCTTTTGTTTTCCATACACACAACTTTCACAGAAATCCATATTAACACATTTTAGACCTAGTAAAACATTATTTGAATGAAGTACTTTCATACCTTTTGCACTCATATGCCCAAGTCTATTATGCCACAGTGCTGATTTAGAGTCCACAACAACTGTATGATCTTTTACCTGCTGAACTACAACAACTGTTCCTGAACATTGACCTTTTTGCGTAACAATTAAAGTAGAAGGAATAGTATCACTGTACAAAGATATAAGGTGCCTACTTTCACACCTTTTCTACCACTAAGGCACCCTTTGAAATCTTCCAATTTTATCACTAAAATGTAACAACACAACCTTCATCATCTAGTTGCCTCTTTTGAAATTAAATTTCATTAACTTTGAACATGCCTTACCTCACGAGGTAGCCAATGATTCCCATTCTACAACCTAATTTTGATTCTTCCTTTCCAACACCAACAGTGTCCATTCTCAAATAAACTAGCCTGTAAAACCTCTTTGACATAATCAAGAAAATAACTTCTATAGAAAACAGCCCCCAAATTCAGTACCACCCAACGCCAGATATCAAGGGAAAGAATCCAAAAGCATCCCATCTGATTTTACTACCACTTTTCCTCTTATCTCTCTTCCTTTTTGTCTCCTTCTTTTATTTTTCTGAGACCAACACCTTTCTTTTTAAATGACCTGCCACAATACCAACAACTCTCTTGTTCTAGATTGGGACCTTCGTCCTTTGATTTTCCTAGAACTTCCCAATTTCATTCCTAAATTGTTTCCTCTCTCTCCCTGTTCTCATTTCTGCTTTCAAGACATTCAAACACTGCCTCGATGTGGATGTTCCACCTGCTTTTCTCCTACTTAATTTCACTCAAACACCAAATAAATATCATCAAATTTCAATGTATCTTCGAACTAAAACAAAATTCATAATGTAAACTACTACTAAGCTATTCCAAAATTTTCTGTGCAAAGAACACAGACCAAAAAGAGCCCTAACTTCTTCATCAAAGTTTATATTTACATAAGTTAATTGACTAGTAACCATATTAAACTCATTTAAATGATCAGCAACTGACCCACCTTCTACCATTTTCATATTAAATAAATGCTTCATAAGAAATACCTTATTTGAAGCGGAAGGCTTTTCATATAACTTTGCTAGGGTTTCCATCAACTCTTGAGTTGTCTTTGCTGTTGTAATATTGAACGCCACCTGACAGCAGGGCATAAACTATCACTACCAAGAGAGCCTTTCTATCCAAAAATTTCCCAAATTCCTCACATTGTCAGTGGGTTTCTTGGTTTTCCTTCCAATGGCACCTCCATAAATCCTTCCCTCGAGAGATAGTCCTCCATCCAGATCTTCCATAACCGAAGTAGTTCTACCCATTAAACTTCTCAACTTTTTCACTTTGTCTCATTGCCCCACTCAACCATGACTCCCACTCAAACAGACTTCCTTGCATGACATAATCTAAAACACAACTCCACTGGGATACCACTTGTTAGGTTAGAAAGGAAAATATCTAACAATTAAATGTAGATTTAATTAATAAACAGAGAAAACTAAAACACACACGTATCAAATCATAACACAGAATTTAGCTGGTTCACCCTAATCCCTGGCTACATCCACTCAAACCATACCATCCAATACTTTTTATTATCTAGTGCAAAACCTATTACAATCTTGTGAATAATCGTGTTTTTCATTATACTGTAATACCCATTCGAACCCCTTTTTAACAAGCTTAGAAGCTTCTAGATTTTGGGTTCTACAAAATCGGATTTTTCCTTTTTCATTGATTTTTCCCTTTTTCGGTGATGACGTGAAAAAGTAGGAGGAAAATCATGCCAAGGTGTACAGTATACCATGGGCTATACAGTATAGCATGATCAGCCGCCACATACCAACATCCTTATCTAGAGTTGAAACATGAAAGGTTACATTAATTAATACACCAATTGTAATTAAATATGTTTAAAAGAACATTAGAGTGGTCCTCTTTACCTGAGGGGGCCACATCATGTCTCTGATCTTCTCTAGCTTGATCATGCTCAACATGTTGATCACGCTCTACATGCTCTAAAGTTGAAACATGAAACATTACATTAATTAATACACCAATTGCAATTAAAGATGTTTAATTGTATTAATCCATACTGCGTTTTGTATAGCACATGAATACATCCAGTACCGGGATGCACACCTTGACCTTCATCTGTAGGTTGTGCTCCACCCTCACCAGGCTGCATTCCAATGTCATGTGCAATATTATCATTGCTTGTCTGTTTAAAAAAAATAGGCACATAATTACTTTATGGTGGAAATTAATATTGAATAGATTGCACAAGTATTCAATTTTAAATAAACTTTATTGAGTTTATTTACCTACGTGTCGGATGTAGTGGAAGATTGTGTTTGCCCAATCAAGACTCTTAGGCATTCAACCATGGCTCCATAGCCTTGCTGGAATGCAATCTTTAGGCCCTCTTCTGTGGGTGCTCTGTTGAATTTAGAGCCCTGTATTTTTGCATAAGATCATGAATTTTGCTTCTATGGTGTGATAAAACCAATTTTTTTTGCAATTTATTATTTGGATACAATATTTCATTTATTGATACTTACAATTCATGCGGCTAATTTCATATAACCACCAGAGCCAAGTTTGTGTTGCCCGTGTTTTTCTAGTCTTACCTTTGTTGCCTTCGATGTGTCGGGCAACCTATGAAAAGTTTGAAATACATTAGATTATGTAAAAAGAAATAGTAATTAGTATATAATTACATTGTTGATAGTATCACATACCTTCCTTGGCCTGGTGGTGTCTTTCTTTTTTTCTTTTCAGCCTTCTCCTTTCCATCGGACATCAGGTCCTTCCACTCCCTCTCTGGAATCATGGGGGGACACTTGTACTTTTTGTTCTTCTCTAAATGTGACCTATATTGGTCCCTCACATACTTTAGATAGGTACCAACTTTCTTAAGGACCTTGGTTCAGTTGAATGTTTTCTCACCAAACAACACAACTAAACGGTTAATGAGCTCATCTTTTAAATCTTGATTTTGGGCATTCCACCATGTATGTATGGTGGGCTTGAAGAGCTCCAATGTAATATCACTTAGATGTTTATTAAAAACATCATTTCCTGCAAAATGATCATGGGATAATTAGTCTAAAAAGAGTGATCAATAAGTAAATTTCAATTGGATTATATATAATAATAATTAAAACATTTTAAAGTACCTGGGACCTTCTCTATCTTTATGGGAACGAAATCCTCAGTCACCACAAATGTGACCGACAATGTTTCCATACTAGTAATACGGGAAGATCCAGGAAATGCTGCTAAAACATCACCGGTACTAGTGGCCTCTGCATCCCCAGGTACATGTCTTAATGCATGTTCTGGCATGTGTTCGCTGCCAGAGGGTGCACTACTGGATGCTTGCATGGTATGTGTTGCTGACATTTTAGATGACAATATATGCACAGATGATGGGGTCGGATGATGTGATGTATGCGCAGGAAGATCAGGATGGACAATTGTACCAACCCCTACTCCTCGGGCAACACCTGCAGTACCCTAATCATGGCCAGTAGCATCATGAGGACGCAAAAAATCTTGTAAAAACAACACATATTTTAGTTCATGACATAAAAGAGTACAAAATATAAAACCATGAATGAACTTATGTTATAATTAAAGACCTCATGACAGCTTGCAAGTTTTGTTCTCTCTCAATCAACATTTTAGCCCTCTCTCTTATCTCATATGTTTGAGGCACTATGAATAACAACTGAAGGATTTCTTCATTGCATTTTTTTTGGGTCTTCCTTATCATATCGAGAGGGTTTGTTGAATATGTGATGTCATCATCACATAATAGTGACTACACCTCCCTATGGATTCTCTCCTCTACTGCTGGTGCCTTTCCCTGATCAGCCAACTACAACAAGAATATTAAAAACATTATCAAAATTAACCCAATAAACTTATGAAAAAAAATAATAATAAAAAATTTTGCTCGTATCTAATTTGTACAATTACAATGAGGTAAACCTGTCGGGTAGAAGCACATGAAGATGCATCACGATCTATGCTCTAGGCCGGAGCCTTCCCCATACAATCAATGTCCCGTTGTGACAAAAATTAAATATAAAAAATATTACCAAAATGAAACCAATAGACTTATGAAAAAAACATAATAATAAAATGGTATATTGGAGTCATTAATTGGAGGTTGGGTAAAATGGTATATAGTACATACCACCCGCATAGTAACTGTGTTTGTATCTAAGTGATTCAAATTATAATCGATTAGCAAATCTTCCCCTGTAGTTATTTATTTTATCGCACATACGAATACACGATTTCCCTCGCGTGCTTCAAATATGCAATTGAGTTGCTTATTTGTTGACCCAGGTTGTGTACTTTTTATAAACCTTGCAATATTCCCTGATGCTTTTGGCCTTCCATCAATGTACATAGCCACTCCTTTATTTTGATCCTTATCTTTTAGCTATATATAATTTATTGACAGTGCATACCTATGCATACTTCATGTATATCAAACCAGTTGCATCCAATCTTTGTAATTGTAACAGGGTCCCCATACCTATCAATTCCAAGAACTTTGTCGTGAATAATCTTTATGCCATCCATGCAAAATAGGCCCAAACCATGTAATGACGATGGTGCTATGCGATATATCCTCTCATTGACACAAAAATCAGTGTTTATTGGAGGAAGTTCCTTGGGTACCCATTTTTTGTGTAGATGTTTGTACCTCAAGGGCACCTCAATGTTGCCTATGCTCTCATCATCATAAGAACATGACCCCCCTTCAACAAGAAAAAATTCCATGCGTTTACGAAATTTTCTTCTAATCTTTTGACCTCTAGCTGATCTCCCTCTTTTAGACCTACTACACGTCTCGCTTTCCTCTTCTCTTCCTGAATTTCCCTCGCTCGAGGAAGACAGATCTAAAAAATACATATTTGGTGGTACCTGCACTCATAAGGATGTTGGATGAAGTTCTTTCATGGTGATGTGATCCCAAGGTGACATTATGATTAATCTATCATTTCATTGCTAGAATTTGATAGGTTATAAGGTAATCAAGTCTTGATAGATTGCAAGTTATTGTTACTAAAGTCCAAATGTGTCCATCACAAATCAAATCTACTTAATGTTTTAACTCCCAAACTTTGTAACAAGTTCTAAATATGACTATGGTCCACCAGTTACACAACCAAGGCCTCAAATGTATTCTCTAATTGTAATCAAAGGACTTTTTCTCTCCATTCAAGTTAATAAACATGAAGGGAAACACCACCAAGTGGTTTATTGGACACCTACATGGCTAAAAATAGCAAAAAATTTACATTTAATTTCCACTTGTCTAAGTGGTTAACAAGGAGGGAGTGTGTACTAGGCCTGGTTAAGTCATCATAAGTTTATTATTTGGCAATAAAAATTGTTTAAGTCATCTTAAATCTTCCTATGTCTAATTGCTAGGAGACTTTTGGTCTGTTTTAAGGCAGGATGACTAGTTGCATCAATGTTCTAGTTCTCTATGACAAGGTTTCAACATCTTCAAATAGTGAAAGTTAGTGCTCATAGTCATTTGAAACAACAACATTTTGATTATGTATGATGGTAGGATTTGATAACTTAAAAGAATTGGCTACCCAACAAACTTAAAGTTAAAAGAAACTTTTTCAGTTTAAGGGGTTAGCACTTTCTTTCATCTTTGCATATTGGTTTGATGCTTCAAATGATGCATTTCTTATCCCACTTCTATCATATTGTATTCCCATCCCATTGCAATTGTTGCAATTGTTGGAGTTGATACCAAAATTTCATATCAAATACCACGTTCTTGAAGCAATTTTCTGTGTTTTTACTATTTTTCTGAAGTTATTTTGTGTTGTATGGATCCGTACAAGCTTGAAATGCTTTGAGATCATTGGTGTAGATAAATATATGTGTTCCCTTTCATTTTCATTTGTTTTGAAGTGCTAAATCACTATTTTGTTGGAGAAAATAATGAAATACAGGGACTGCCCTGTTTTCCCTGTGTAAGGGTTTGAGGGCTAAATAGAAATGACACCCACCAATCCACCCATTTTCTTGGAACTATAACTCAGTGGAATGGTGTGCAACATGGTATGATAGAGGTTCATTGCATTTATGGGTTTGTTAAAGCAAGAAACTTGGCATTGAATTGATGCCCTAGGGCTGACAGGGGAAATTTTCTTGTGAATTTGTGGTTGTTAAGTCAGGGTTTATCAATTTGATGGATATCTTGGTAGAGTCATGGTGACACTATTTGATTGTCCAATCTCTACTTCAAAAAAAAAAAATCCATTTGAGCCTTTTATAAATGAAAGGACATTTGATGCAATCATATGCCTTGTCAAAGTTTTAACTTAATAGTAAGGCCATCATGAGTAGTTTGATGGGCCCATTCAACAATCTCCGATGCAAGGATTGAATTGTCTAGAATGTATCTACTATCAAGGAAGACAATTTGTTTACCTGTATGACTATATCTTAAGCAATAGGTTTAATTGTGATGGCAATGATATTGACAAATATTTTGTAATCTAGGTGTTGAGAAGCATAATTGGCCACTATCCTAGGAAAGATTCTTCATTCTCAATTTTAGGTGTTAAAATTTAACAATACCTTGATTGATGAAAGAGCCCAAAGAGCCTTTCTCCATGGTATCCAAGTACACATAGCAACAGTCTTCTCTTATATGGTTAGACATGATTTAAAGAACTTAGCTAGGAATTATTCATTTAACCTAAGGTTTTCTCATAACACCATCATTGGAAAAGTATGATCAAATTCTTCTATTATGAAGAATTGGTCTATGTGCCTCTAGTAATAACTATAAATGTTTGTAAGGATAAAATTACTAATTGCATCAGGTAGGAGAGAATCAAATTTGAGTTCTTCAAAGATTATATTCCTCTATTCATAATTTTTAAGGGTTGTGTGTGGAGGAGGTTATCACTACCAAGAAGGGAGGAGACCTTTCCTTGCATATGTTTGTGGTGGAGGTATTAAAGAAGAATTGTATGTCTCTATTTCCATTCATTAGATCTAGCTTAGCCTAGCATATACTTGGGCTCCCTTGCCCCTATAAAACTTCCATTTGTTTGAGTTTATGTTATGTAAGCGTAATTCCATGCTATGTTGAAATATAAGAGGTGGAGGAGGCCAAAAGGAAATAAACCCTTTTTAGTTGTACCTTCAAAAAATTTCTTATTGTTTTATGTTTTTAGCAACTTTGTGGACATAAGATTTGAGGTAGGTCATACAACAAAGAATAACATGTTCCCACCAACAAATTGAACCTTGGAAGTTAGTGGGACTTAATTATGAGTTCTAGATGAGAATGATGACAATGTCAATCATTTTGGAGGAGGTGAGAGGCATTAAGCTTAACATGGAGGATGTTGGGGGTAACTAGGTGGTCAAATAGCTAGATTGACATGAGCACATGAAGGATCAATAAGAAAAGGAAACTATAAGTTCAAGTTGTGCAAGATGATTGAAAGGGGAGGGACAAACATAAAGATTGGAGGAAAAATAAAGATAAAGTGGTCAAATTCACTAAGCTTGTAGAGAGGGCTAAGTCTACAATTGCTTCAGACTCATGTGATGAAGGCTATGTGTGATGAAATCCTAGACCTCAACCAAGATGTGGGTAGATTATGGGAGTTTTACCAAGACCTGAGGTTGGTCGATAAAATGGTGAAAGACTAAGCTATTTTTATTTTTTTGTCTTATCTTATACCATTTTACGAGAATGGGGGTGCCAATGTACGAGAAGATCTTTGGAAACTAGGCATGAAAATTGCAGGTTAAAGAGAATGGGGGTGCCAAACTTATAGTACTCATTGTCCCTTGGTCGTCGATTTTCCCTGAGTGCCCTCAATCTCGTCCTCGGCACTAGTATTGACCTTGCTTTCACTCCTCCAAACTCTTCCTCGGCGCTGGTATTGACCTTGTTTTCACTCCTCCAAACTCTTCGTCGGCATTGGTATTGACCTTGTTTTAACTCCAAACTCTTCCTCGGTGCTGGTATTGACCTTTTTTTCACTCCTCCAAACTCTTCCTCGGCGCTGGTATTGACCTTTCACTTCTCCAATTTGACGAGCTACAACCTGGTTTTGTAACCTGGTTTCGTTAGGTTTTAGAGTATGTTAATTAAATTTAAAATTATGGTGCCATTTAGCTAGGTTTTAATATTCTACAATATAGTTAAGTATATATTAGCTATATTTTACATAATAAATAATGTAATTATTCAACTTATTATAATTATATATTATATTCTTTAACAAAATTATTAAATACATATAAAATTATTATAATTAATAATTAATAATAAGTATATTTTTATATAATACAAAATATACTCCACATAATATATATTTAATATAATAGTAATATTAGATTAAATTATATATATTATAATTATATTTATTATTATATAATAGTATATATAGGTTTTTCACCGAGCATTTTAGATAATTTTACTCATTACACTACAGATGGTTTACCATTAAATGGCAGTTGAAACTTGTTTTCCAACGACACAATAGTGGTTTCTAGGCATGAGATTTGTTTCAAGCTCAAATCTCACAATATATGTAGCCTATTAGCTAATAAAAAGAGAGATAGAAACTAAAAAGATAGAGAATGAGAGAAAGAAATGAACTTAGATAGATAGGGGGGGAGAGAGAGAGAGAAAGAGAGAGAGAGCATGAGAGAGAGAAAGATAAGAGATACAAAGGAAAAGAGAAACTAAAATTTGATTGGTTGTTTCATGTCAACAATCCAAGGATGGCATGTGTCCTTGGGGAGTTATGCTCAAGGTAGCATGCCATTTGATTAAAGATATGATAATTCTCCTTTATGACCTCTTTAATGTACCCATTGCACACTTAAGGAGACAATGATAAATATAGGGAAGAAAATATAGAGAGAGAGGGAGATAATGAGAAACATGCAAATAGAAAGGGAGATGATAGATAAAGGTAGAGATAAAGAGATAAGGATGATTGACTTCGATTCCGACTTCGACGACGTCCTAATCGAGATCTCGATCTCGCTTTCGACTTCTTTATTTTACCTCGACGTGATCTCGATCTTCGACCCTCTTGTTCTTTCCTTTTCTCCTCGACTTGATCCTGATCCGATCGATCGTCCGGATCACCGATTTACTATCTCCACCTATCTCCTTTCTCTTCCCATATATTTCCATCTCTCTTTCTCTTCCCATATATCTCTTATTATCTCTTCTTCTCTCTCCCCCATCTATCTCCTATCTCCCCATATTAACTAAGAAGCCATGCAAGCATACAATAGCATATGTTGGTAAACTATAATAGTGTTTTATTAACCATAAGTAACACTAGTAACACTTATCTTCTAATGGCAATCCTCTTATAAAAATATTTTTTATTAAACTATAAGTAGATTATTGTCACCACTCTTGATTCCACATGAAATGCCAAATGTAGCAATTGTTTTGTTGCTTTTGTCAGTTTCATTAACCAAGTTATTTAGTGGGTTGAATAAAGTTGTGTTATGACCCTTGGTCTCTTTAAAACAATTAGACAATATTAGGGGAGATCAGAAGGGGAGAAAACCAAACTCCTTCAAAATAGGGGTATTTGTGGGCTTGTTGGTTTTCCTTGTATACTATATACTTAGCTCCTCTAGGATGAATAAGTCACTATAGAAATGAAAGATGTTTGATTATCTACCTAATATTGTTTTGTGTTTTTGAAATGTAAGAGATCTACAACTCTATAGAAATTTCTATATGCTAATGGTCAAATTATTAGACTATTTAGATCATTTTCTTAGTTGTGTATCCTAACTAATATAGAGTAAGCTTTTTCATTTTAATTGACTACTACATAATAGTTTATGTGTTGAAAGAATTGTTTCCATTCTTTGTAGTTTTTACATTGGAATACAAATCATATTTAATTTCATGCCAATATACTTCTTTCATTAAGATATTTGTTTGAATTTTCCTTGCTATTTTCATCTTAAAATTTTAAAAAATGTATTCTATAATATAGAATTATTTTCAAATTGGGACAAAAAGGATTCTAAGAGATATATTTAATCATAAATTTTACAACCTGCCTTTAAGAGGCTTCCAAAAAGTTTAGAATGACCAATTTAAATAATCCAAACAACTCTCAAAGCCTGACAAACAACAAAAGTCAGATTTCACACTTTGACTCCTTGAATCCTTGTAACAGTGCAAACCTAGTTTTTTCCCAATAACTCAAAACTTTCCCAAAACACCAAAGAAACCATTGATGGTTTTAGACACCCATTTTGGAGTTATTAAACATACTTCAAGGGAAAGTACAAGTCCTTTGGACCAAATCACCAAAAATCACCCTTTCTAGGTTGTGCTGATTAGGCTGATTAGGCCTATTTTACAAAGTAACTAGCCTTTAAACTTGCCATATGCCCATGAAACCTTGGGGCAGCAATTTTTATGCCTCTATTGGAACTGTAAAATTTTCAAAATTTTATAGTGATTTTGCACTCGTTGATTCCCTAAAGAAAACCTTATCTTGAGTATAATAAATCATAGTCACATATGATCACATCAATCTTGACCATTTGATATCATGAAAAACCTCCAAAATCTAGTATTCAAATAACTCATATCGGCAAGAATTTGTGTAGGTATATCTGATTCATAAATCATTATATTCTCATTTTCAGCATATCGGCGAAAGAACAGAAATGCCACACTGATCGGATTACATAAGAAGATACACATCGAGATAACATGGTCCATGGTCTCACTGATAAAGAGATTCGTCGGCAAGAAAAGTTCCATTGGGGTGAAATGAAAAGGTCATACTGAGCATATAGGTCTCACTAATGAAGTCCCATAAGCAAGAAACCTTTCTTGTCTCATCAATCAAAGCACAAGGAGTTCTATCGGCCAGACCAAAGCCATCCGAGTAAGATCCCTGAGTTAGCTCAAGTGCATTTGTCTCACTGATGAAATATCATCGGTGAAACACTCATCTTGTCTTGTCGACAAAACAAAGAAACATACTATCACCAAGACAAATGCTATTGAAATGAGTTCAAAATGTCCTTCCGACCCACTATGTCATGCCAATAAGATTACATCGGCAGGAGTCTTGGTGGCATACTTGAGATCAAAGGAATTATCATCGGGGAGACTTATAACATCGAGAAAATTACTAAATGTCTTAGCGATACACCAGGTCTTGCCGATGAAGACACAAACAGATCAAGATAGTCATCGAGGTGACTCTTGGCGACATTTATATGAATCAGATGGATAGATTATGTGATATCAGTGTAATGTCTCCCCAACCAAAAGAATGTTTAATAAATGTTAGTCAAGCTTGAATAAAAGGATCGCCCAAAGTTTGAATTGTCTTGCCAATAGAAAATTTGATGTGACAATGGGTAAATTCGAAGATCAGCTATGCTCGTGTTCAAAGCCATATCAATAAGAGATGGTGTGGGTCTATCTGATTCATAAATCATTATATTTTCTAGCATATCAGCAAGAGGTCAGGAATGTCATACCAATCAAATTTCATAAAAGGATGCACATTGGAAAGATATAGTTCACAGTCTCATCAATGAATAAGTTTCATCGCCAAGACAAGCTCCATCAGGATGAAATAAGGAGGTCATAGCGAGCATATGTGTCTCACCGATGAGGTTCCATTAGAAAGAAACCTGTTATGTCTCACCAATCAAAGCACAAGGAGTTATATCAGCCATATCGAAGCCATCGATGTAAGATTCCTGAGTCAGCCCGAGCGCATTTGTCTCACCGATGAAATATCATCGGTGAAACACTCATCTTTTCTTTCTGAAAAAACAAAGAAACATACTATTGCCAAGATCAACGCTATAGGAATGAGTTCAAAATTTCCCCCAACTCTCTATGTCACGCCGATAGGATTGTATCGGTAAGTATCTTGACAATGTTCTTAAAATCAAAGGAAGTGATCATCAAAGAGACTTATAACATCGGGAAAACTACTGAATGTCTTAGCGATACACGATGTCTTGCCAATGAAGACATAAACAGATCAAGATGGTCATCGAGGTGAAGTGAGAAGGTCATAGCGAGTATATATGTCTCACCGATGAAGTTCTATCGGTAAGAACCTTGTTATGTCTCATCGATCAAGGCACAAGGAGTTAGATCGGCCAGACTGAAGCCATTGGTGTAAGATCCCTAAGATAACCTGAGTGTGTTTGTCTCGCCAATGAAAGATCATATGCAAAGCACTCATCATGTCTTGTCGACAAAACAAGGAAACATAGTATCGCCAAGACAAATGCTATTGGGATAAGTTCTGAATGTCTACCCAACCCATTATGTCATGCCGATAAGATTACATTGGAAAGAGTTTTGGTGACATACTTGAGATCGAAGTAACAATCATCGGGGAGACTCACAACGTCAGGGAAACTGCAGAATATCCTAGAGATACATAATCTCTTGCCGATGAAGATACAAATGAATCAAAATAATTGTCGAGGTGACTCTGGGCGATATCTATATAAACTAAATGGATGAATTTTGTATCGGTGAAAAGGATGAGATGTCTTTTTGATCAACAGGAGGATCAATGAACGTTGGTTAAGCCTGAAATAAAAGGATCACCCAAGGTTTGAAATGTCTTGCCGATATGATCACATGATGTGACAATTAGAAATTCAAAAAAATCTGCTACACTTGTGCTTGAGCTAAGACATTAATGGTACTATGAAGCATAAGTAATTTCATGAATTGAAGGGAATTGATTGAAGATGTTGTTGCAAAATTGGTAACGAAAGAACCAAAGGGGAAAAACGAAGGGCCAGGGTATTTCTTCAGCTCAAAGATTTCAAGCGAAATACAATAAGTTCTTTGTACTCTAAACTTTGCAATTTTGAGAAGATAAAATGGAAGCTACTAGCTCAAGAAAATTAAAGGGTAGGAAACATGGAGAAAGTAGTCATCCTAAAGGAAAAAAATAGAAAATTGAGTTTGAAGTTGAGCCAAAGGGCACTGAGAGAAAATTAAATCAAGATCTTATTGATCAATTACTTGGCTCTAGACCCAAATCTAGATGTTCTGCACAGCTTAGGGAAGAAGTAGATAAATTGAATGATAAATGTAAGCACATATGTGATATTTGGACCCCAATAAGAGGTTATGAGTTGGTCAGTTTTCATTATCATCGAAGGAATCGTTTCAAACCAGTATGTAATCTATGAAATCTTAACCTAGGGAAGCTTGTTTGCCCTAATGTGTTCATTAATGTAGAATTGGTGAAGTTGTTAGCTATCCATTATAATTCAAAGCTTAAAGCCATCTATGACCCATGCAAGAAACCATTTGTGCATGTATCATAAAATGCAATAGGTAAGGTTTTCAAATTTTAAGGGGTATGCAATGAAAAAATTGTATGTGAAGAATTAGAGAAGGAATTTTGGAGGATGGACAATTTATAAGGGTTGGAGGCTACCATTACACAAAACTAAATAGGGTGGCAAACCAGTTCCGCTAGAAGATAGTGATGGACCCCCATTCCATGTTGACTTATTTGAGCCCTATATGAGATACACCTATTTTTCAGTAGGTCAGGTGTTGGGAATGGAAGTCCCTAAATACATGTTAATTGTGCCCATGGTGATTTTAGTAGATATTCAATGTCACAACTCCAGGCCTTTTGACTATGCCTCATATAATTTCAAAGGTCTTGATTCAAGATTGATGGGAATAAAGAATGGAGCCCTTGTTTTACATCTTAAGTTTTACTCACTATTAATGCACATAGTGTTATATTTTGGGCGAGAGTTAGGGATGTGGCCTGAGGAACTGATGGTTTCACAGTTTGACAAGGAAGGAAAGTTATTGTCTGATCAGTTATGGACTGCTATCTGGGATAGTAGGTTTGCTAATTCCTTTTTTGTGCATTTTGAGGAATATTTTGTAAAACCATTGTATAAATTCTACAATCATCTGTGTACCTATTCTTTGTCTGAAGAAATAAAGAGGTTTCTTAGACCTAAGGATTTTAATGGGCCAATTAGTCACAACTGGGTGGATTGGTACTATTTGGAGGATGCTACTATGATTAGAGTGTATGGATTTGAGGATACCCCATTTATTCTACCCAAAATAGTTCCAGATACGATTGTCTATTTAGAAATTGTCAGGAAAATGGACTTTTCTAGTGTTATGAACTTGAGCTCTTTTGGAAAGCAAGCTTTTATGCCTAGTACACTATGCTTTGGTGATTTTACTGTGTTGGAAAAGGAAGGATATGATCTGATTCTTGACAAGTTATTGCAATACAACATGAAAAAAGGACCACCAAGAAAGAACTTTGACCTGGAAGGATACATTAATTCTGCTAAACAAAAGATAAACTTTGGAGGGTATAATCATGTACCCTATCAGTTTGATGATATGATCAGGAAATTAGAAGCAAAAGAAGTAGGAAGAGTGGTTGAAGAATATAACCAAGGACTGCAAGATACATAATTGCTATCTTCTAGAGAAGAGGCATTTGGAGATGATATGCCACAGATCCCACTCAATAAGAATTCTAGATTGAGGACCCAGGACTACAAATGCCCTGCCAGAGAATTGGATACTAAAGAAAGCCTAGACACAAACACAAGACAAATGGAATACAAATCATTTGTGGTAGATAGTGAATTTGTAATTTCTCCAGAGTTTAGGGATTTCTTGTATAAATAGAAAGGAAAAGAAATAAGAGAAATAGTTGACAATATCACACCAAGTAATAAGGAGCAGTTATTAAATGATCTAAAATTGAGTGTGGAAAGAGAGATGGCGGGTATGACCCCTGAGAAAGGAAGGAAAATGTTAGAAGATGTTGGTGTTATGATCTTTCTGGGGTTGGATCTCACTTCTGCATTGGTTCTTGACAGTTTTCTAAAGAATAATAATGCCACACATAAGCTCAGCCTTGAGGGGGTGACAAAAGTATATGCAGGGTCTAAATATAATCCAGATGAAAGGTCATTAATGATTTGGGCCTTGTATCCACCTCACAAAAAATAAGTTGTTATTGATACTAAGAAAGCATTTGGGCATGTTATGACTCTGGAGATTGGAGAGGTTGATCTTGTGGCAACAACAAAAATTGGGGTAAATATAGAAAAACTAAACAAGGCCCAGATACAAATGTTGATCAAAGAAAAAGAAATGTACAAGATGAACAATGACATAATTTTGAGAGAAAATGACCGCCTGGAAGATATGCTAGGAGTCACAATGGGATCAACTAAGTTGTTAACTCATGGTGAAAGTTCACAGACAAAGGATCGGTGGGAAGGATCAAGTGCTTATTCTCAAGGGAAATATGATGCACTTATAGCAGTAATTAAAAAGAGACAAGCCAACCTAATGATTTGGTGGAGTAAGCTCAGGGGAACATATTCACACAATTTTACTGCAGTACAAGAACATAAGAGGATAGATGGCAGGATCCAAGAGAAGCTCCAGGAAATAAACTAAAGGGATGCTCCTGATAGCGTGGCAATTGACACTACAAATCATATTATAAGAAAACACAAAGATTTTCTTAAGGAATTACAGGGACATGCACAGGGACTAATTGATGCTGATAAATAAGGATTCACTACATTCTTTTATGATGGAGGAAGATTGAAGGAAGCAACCAGGTGGAATGGTGAATTTGAATCAATATTGTAGGAGATCTTGAAGAAGGCTACTGAGAAAGATAAAACGTTGGATGAAGCATGTGAACAAAACGAGAAGATGGTGAAAATGGAGATCACAATTCAAAACACATTAGGAGATGCAAATACACATGAGCATTAGGACTACTTGGATCACTTATCAAAGAT